>OX465113.1:7212550-7937550 GCA_949987565.1 Luidia sarsii
TTTAACAATTTGAAAAATTGGCAAATAAAATATCAATGGATAAGGACTTGAACTGGAGACCTCTGGCTTAGTGTAACAGCACTCTTACCACCTGAGCTATCTATCCCTTAGATGGCAGCCTTCTAAATTAATAAACTATATTTGCCGAGAAGCATTTAATCACAAACTGTTGCATATCTCCAGGAATCATGCCCCCTTTTCATTCAGATGCAAAGAACAATTTGTAGGATATAATTATTGTCAAACAAACATTTCAATTTTTATGTTAAATGAAGTAGCCTATTTTGCCAATTAAATGTAGATCTCCCTCTCTAGAATGTTTTGGTGGCATTTTAGAGAAGAATGTCTGTTGTACATCATGCTAGTTTGTAAAACAAAACTACGGTGCAAAATGGAAAACAAGGAAATCCTCATGAAACTCTCTGGAAAAAAATGATGACATAAATGAATGCCTGAAAAGGCAGAAATATTTTCTCATAAAGGACAAGATTAGTGGCCTTCATATAATCCCACGAAGCCCTTTATGTGATCAAAGCTGCGATACAGGGGTGCTTTTTCATAAAACTGTGCAAACGGAAATGATGGCCGAGTTACTTACTGCTAAATAATCTTGTTCCTGACAACGTCTGCACTTCCATGAGTCGGACATTAATAGAGTTTCTCCATAACAACCTATTTTTTTTTAAAATATAAATTTGAAATGTTTAATGTAATTTTCACAGAAAATTATAATCTTTCAGCTACATTTATTGTTTTGTTTTTGCCAAACAGCTGTGTCTTTAAATTTACGCTGAAAGTGAACACTGGTACCGTACCAAGTTTTCTAAAAATCATTATGTTCAAAACAGGGAACAAACCCATCATGAAAGGAACTAAAACTAGAAATTTATGTCTGTTTGCAAACAGAATATTATGCTTTTCCGCATCTGGCTCTCTTAAAAAATATATATAGAAAAATTGGCATAACCGCGATTTGTACCCCTGCCATTCATGCTTACATCAAAATTCACACACACATTTCGTGCACAAACTCTATGGGACTTAATAATGAAATTCAAAACATCATAGTAATTAAAAACAATGTTCAATTGGTGCCAACCTTTAGATTTGAATGTCTGGCACAACAGCTAACTGCCCAACAAATTTCGAGAAGATTGACCAATGGCTAATATGTGTTTTAAAATCATGTATTTTGATGAGATCATGATTGCTTAATAACAATTTGGCCCCCAGGGGGTGTTTCTAAACCATATCCCAAATAGATTTAAAATACAAAACTAGAGATTTATGTCTGTTGGCAAACAGAACCTAACGCTTTTCCGCATCTGGTTCTCTTAACAAAATTGAAGAAAAAAAATTGACATCAATGGGATTCGAACCCACACCCTCCATTCCTACCCCAAAATGCATGTGCATATTTTGTGCACAAAGTGTATGGGACTTCATTATAATATTCAAAAAATCATAATAATTCTTAAAATGGTCAATTGGTTCCAAACTCAGGATTTGGAATGTGTAGCCCAATAGCTAACTGCCCACCAAATTTTGAGAAGATTTACCATTGGCTAATATGTGTTTTAAAAACAAAGATTTTGATGACGTCACGATTGGGTCATGGCATTTTGGCCCCGGAGGGTATTTCTAAACTACATCTAAAATAGATATAAACGAAAAAATAAAAAAAAACTCTCTCCGTTGGCCAAATATGCAGAATTGAATGTGAAAATCTAAAACAGTTCATGACCTCATAAATATTTATGAGATGAGGTCACGATCTAATGATGGAAATTTTTGGATACACCTTTTCCCAACTTAGATATAGTGCAAAGATGAAACCAAAGGAACTTGTACTTTTGCTTAAAATGGCATTTGAAATTTGCCCCTTTAAAGTGACGTCACGTGACCTGTGATGACGTCTTGACAATTTCAAGGATGTTAGGACAAATTTCAGCTTGGGCTCTATGCATTTGCCAAGTTTGAAAAATTGTTCATTGCCCAAAGTGCTCTTTACAAAAACCCTGTGCTTTGTCTATGGAATTTTTCTGAGAAGAAGAAGAAAAACACCCCAGAACAACAACAATAGCTTTTCCGCTTCGCTGGAAGCGGCAGAAAAGCTAATAAAACAAACTCGCTCTGTTGGCCAAATATTCTAAATTGAACGTTACAATCTGAAAAGTTCATGACCTCATTAATATACAAGAGATGAGGTCACAATCAAATGATGTAAATTTTGGATACACCTTTTCCCAACTGAGATACAGTGCTAAATTGAAACCAAACAAACTTGTACTTTGGCTAATAATGGAGTTTAAATTTGCCCCTTTAAAGCTGTCACATGACACGTGATGACATCATGATTGCTTTCAAATTACATGACACACCAGTAACTTCACTATGGGCTCTACGTATTCGCCAATATTTGATAATAATATTTAAAAAATCGTAATAATTAGAAACAATATAATCAATTGCGGAAAAACTTTAGATTTTGAATGTGGTTTAATAAGTAGCGGCCAAAGAAGTTTCAAGGACATTGGTCAATGGCTAAAAATTTATGTGTTTTAAAATCTCGCATTTTGATGAAGTCATGTAATTTTGCCCCCCCCCCCCCCAGGTTCTAAGTGCTATGCCCAATAGATATACCAGAAAAAAAACTAAACAAATCTTGCAGCATTGGTCAAATATGCTCAATTGAATGTGAACATTTGAAAATTTTGTTACCTCATTAATATTCATGAGATGATATCTAATTAAATCATGGGATTTTTGGGATACACCTTTTCCCAACAAAAATTGAAACCAAACAAACTTGAACTTTTGCTAATAATGAAGTTTGAAATTTGCCACTTTAAAGTCATGTCACGTGACAGGTGATGACTTCATGGAGTTTTCAAGGCTACTGTGCATATTTTCAGCATAGGCTCTATGCATTTACTAAATATGTTTAATTGAGACTTTGTCAACTGAGCATGAGCTCTTGATATGTCATGGGAAACAAAGCACCCGACAAGTTAAATATTTTCTGTGGATGCTTATGACCAAAGTTGTTGGCATGTAGGAATATGTTTAAGATGGCATAAATGTCCAAAAGAATCATGTCAAACAACACTTATACATGTAGTAAGAATGCAAATATTGTAAGATGCACATATGAAATAGAAAAAATGGTAACTCTCAACAGTCACTAAAAATACTGTACACATCCGAATTCCAAAGTCACTGCTTGTTTGTCATCTCATTGGATAGATACAATATACAGTAATATCATACATGTCATAACAAGGGATAGCACAACACACATGAACAACTCAATCATAACAAAGGGGAATGAAAAAAGAACTTATATAATCATTTATAATACAATTTCTAACACGTTAACCTCTGAGTGCTTCATATCATATCCCTGGGGTTTTGCGATCATTTGATATTGGCACTTTTTGCCATTGCTAGTGCTAATTTTTCAATACAGTGCCAACAATTTTAAAGTAGGGTTTTTTTTTCAAAAGAAGAGCACAGCTTCTGGTTTAAATGAAAGTTAACTTCTTCAGGAACTAAAACTTTTATGAACCATAAACCATGCAGGAAAACCATCATTTATCTACAGACACTTACTTGCATGTACAGCAATTTTACACTGGCTACAGGTTAGGAGAACACTACAGCCATCAGAAGTCAAGGCATCATTTCTACACTCTGGGAATCGACATTCATTAGTTGCTGCAAAACACATTTCTGGAGTTAGGACTTGTGTTCGGTAATCAAAGTTAGACCTTGCATCAACTGAAATGCTAGGAGCTACACCTTTTCTTTCGCAGCTTCCACCATCAATCTACAGAAAACAATAAAAAATAGAAACCATAAATTAAATTGTGGTTTCAATTTTATTTTTTTCCACGTCTAGAAAAGTAGCCATTTGCAAGGTTTGGGGGGTTGGGTACTAGAAAAAACCCACAAACGAGGCAATGAAAACAACAACCATTTTCACTCCTCTGATTACCCTTAATATGGTGTGGTACACTTTTCCTCAAACTTGTTCCGGAAATACTGCTGTCAGGAACATTCATCTGCCTTTACAAAAACGATGTTCCAATGTCAAATTTATTCAGGTTCATGGGTAATTATAAGTTGTGACTATTTATTCCTCTCAAACAAATAAAGGAAAAAATGACAGCGAACAAAAAAGCTTTTAACTGGACCACAACTAGACCTCTAGTTTTGCAAACCATCACCATCTGAGCGAGCCAATGTATTGGGGCATGGGGATACGATATTGGGGATACTGTCTATTTCAGAGGAAAAGCATTCTTCAAAAAAATGTAAGGGAAGTCCCCTGCATTTGATAAATGCACAAAGTTATATGTTATACAACATACAAAATATAGTAGCTGACATTAAAAAGAACTTACTAAAGTAAATTTCGGAATATAAGCCGTCTGGTGAAAAAGCCACAGCACTCCAAAATGTTCACGATAAGATTCAGGACATAACATATAAGCCGAATTACTATGTTCCTGATTTTTTAAAATCATTTTAAGTTCAGAGAGCCATATGTATCAAAACAATTGTCTATAAAAATCACGAGAAATATATGTCTGTTGTCAAAGAGAGTAGGGCTTTTCTTTTCTTTCTTGGGAACAACCGACTCTGGTCAAAATCTGAAAACCAGAAGAACTAACCATGCCGATCAATTGTGTTTGAAGTACCATTCTTGTGTACCGACTGATGACTGCACATGAACCCAGCCTGAACCTTTTTAGGACTTGACATGAACATTGTGTCCTCTCCCCTCCTTCCCCCGAATACCTACCCAATGTTCTCGCCCTCCCCTCTTGCTCCACTCCACTCCCTCCCCTTTCTCCCTATCCCTCTCCCTGTTTTATGACAGCATGCTAGCCACAATATCAGCCAGAACCTCACCAGCACATCCCGACGACAATGTTTACTGCCCTTGCTCCCTGCAACCACCTCTCTCTACCCTGCTCTCTCCAATCTCTTCGTCTCTTCTGCTCTTTCTTACCCCTTTCACCTTTCTCCCTCTCTCCCCCTCTCTATGTTGTGTTGGTTATACCAGGCTATGCAGTTCACTTTGTACAGACAGCCCACTGCCCTGAGCTCAAATAAAATTCTCCTTTACCCTGCAGTACCTCAGTGACTGTATAAAACACATTTGTTCACTTTGTACAGACAGCCCACTGCCCTGAGCTCAAATAAAGCCAGTCACGCTGCAGCACTTTTCCGTCGCAGCACCGTATATATTTTGTCAACGGTCGGAAGAGGCTTGTGCAGTCGGGGACCGTGCACCCCTCTCTGTGCAGTGTAATTGTACACTGACATGAAACAGCTGTTGTCTTCAATTACACATATGCTCAAAAGTGATAGACATTTGGACGTTCTAAAACTACTGTCAACATATGTATGGTATCATCGGAAAGAGTAATTTGTGCCTTTCCATGTGGTGAATAAATACCGGTACAGTGGATCATACTAATTACCTGATTTTCCATTGATTATCCGAGTGTGTGGTAATCTTTCTGCTGAATTTGAAACAATTTCTGCAAACATCACCAATGACATTTTCTGAGATTTCCAACATGCTGCTAGAGGGTACTCAAGTAGTTGATGATGTCATGTGTTAATAATGTTTGCTAAGACTGCGTTTACACTTGATCCCGCGAGGAGGATCAGATCCCGCGAGGGCGATCAAAGGGCGATCAAAGGGCGATCAACGCAAGTGTAAACGCTCGCGCGATCAGGATCAGATCCCGGGATCTGATCCACCTCTCGGGAAGGATCAGATCCGGGTCTGATCCTGCGTGCGGGATCAACATGCAAGTGTAAACGCAACGCGGGATCTGATCCTGCGGTTTTCAGCGACCACATCTGGCCCATGCCTGGAAAAACGCGCGAAAACAAGCATCTTGCGTGTACGTGTGCAGTACATGTTCAGTGTACGTGTACATGTACTGTACAGGTGTACATGTACATGTACTGTACATGTACACGTACATGTACATGTACGTGTACATGTACGTGTACATGTACATATACACACAATGTACACGTACGTACACTCGGCAAACAATTTGTCCAACTTTACGCTGGTAACGTAGACAGGGTAGTGTGTGTGTGGTCGTGTGGGGGGGGGGGTGAGAAACTGGTATCCGCATACAGCACGGTAGCTGCAAAGTGGCGACGGACACAGTGTGCGGACGGCTGTGGACCGATGAAGAATTGAAGTTATTTTAAGACATCTGGGCCAGTGAGGAAATACTAACGAAACTGGACGGTACCACCAGAAACACAGCGGTGTTCAACACCATTTCACAACTGGGAACAAATCCTCCATCTTGATCGTACTTTCAGTGTCAGTTGTCAACATGCAACGCGGCAAGTTAGTACACAGCTGCATGTAGTGTGCACGTACGTAATGTACACAATATACGTGTGCACTTGCATGTGTGCAGTACATGTACATGTACATGTACATGTACACATGTACAGTACATGTACATGTATGTACTGTGCAGTAGGCCTACATGTACTGTACATGTACATTGTATGCATAGAGGTTGTACCGTTGCAAGAGTCCATCGGATTTCGCGCGTCATGGCCGGGCTGACGTTCTACTGCGCATGACTACTGACCTATGTGGATAACCTTTGGAGAGCGCTTCCGCTGCTCCACGCGCGATCAACGCGGGATCAGGATCCAGTGTAAACGCGGCACTGGATCAGATCCTTCGTGACCGCAGGATCTGATCCTCCTCGCGGGATCAAGTGTAAACGCAGTGTAAGTGGGTCAACCTTGACCTATCATCGCTTACACGATGTTCATATCTGTCACCAAATTTGAATACGAGGTCCTGTTTCGACCAGAAGGAGAGGTCAGATGACTTCATGAATGTCATCAATCTGTAGTGCCGGGAAAGACCTCTCACATGCCACAAACAGCAAGACAAGGGAGCCAACAGTTGATTTATTATGAATTTGTAAAGGTTTTTCAAGTTTAAACTTGAAACTGCGGTCACGTGACAATCTTTTGAGCAACTCAATGGAAACCAATTTCAGGCACAAGGGTATATCATGTGCTTTGTGTGTCTAGTTTGGCAGAAGGATCTTGTGTGGTTTTTGTGTGTAGAAAAAATTGGCCCAAGAAGAAGAAGACGAAGAAGAAGAAGACGAAACTGGAAAAAAAACGCCGAGAAGAATATGTCTGTTCCTGAAACAGAGCATAGATCTTTTCCGCATTTTTTTAACACGTCATAGAATCCACAGTGAATTCACGGTGAAATCCACATTCATGAGATCGTCGGGTCATTGTAAAAAACTAACCGATGACTGACTGGTTTTTAAAGATTAGATACCAAGGCCGCAACCAAAACCGCGTTTGTGTAACTTCAGCATTTGGTGAAGCCATGACATACCGGTATGTACGGGTACAGAATATTGCAGAGGAGGCGAAAAAACAGTCATATGTGTACTGTACAAGTAATGTACATGTATGGGTCATTCCATGTCAGACCAACACACTTTCTGATCGTAGGTTTTCAAATTTTTACAAAACTTGGTATGCAAGTAGATATAAATGAGCAATGAATGCATGCCAATTTTAAGTGGAATCACTCCACAAATGTGGCTGGTACGCATGCCCAAACTATATGAAAATTTTCATGTTCAGACACTACATGTACCCTTTCACAGGATTAAACCGTAACTCGGTCACATTTCAAAAATAATATGCAAATTGGGTATCAAAATTAGCAGAAATAAATATTCTTACTGACATTATCCTAAGATAAAGAACAAATAGCAGACTGACCCTTGACCCAGTTTCCCCAAAAATATTATTCCAAAATTTAATTTCACATATGCTTGATGGAACAGGTTCGGATAAAAGCATACCGGTACAATGGATCATACTAATTACCTGCCAACTGACATTTCCACAAAAATCAGCAATTTTGAATAAAAATTACCAGAATTAGATGTTTAAAGTGACACTAAGCTAAAAAAAGAAAAAGACAAGTGAATTACCTCTGACACATGACCTTTGACCCAGTTTTACAACAAATTTTCATTCAAAATTTTTAATAAAACGACATCTTCTTGATAGAGCAGGCCTCCCTCTACACAATTCTATTGAAATTTGGTTGGGTACTTGAAAATTGATAATTTATGGCATTTGTCCTGATCATGGTGAGTGGTGAATGTTTGTGTTTACAACAAAAGGCAACAGATAACTTTCTATATTGGGTTTCTTTTACTGTAATGTTATTTTTTCCCATGTGTCTCGTTACCCTGCAGTACCTCAGTGACTGTATAAAACACCTTTGTTCTGTATTAAAGACCATAATGGATCTAGTACCGGTATTTATATGCACTCTACATTCCACCACATAGAAAAAGGAAACCAGGAAGGCCCAGGACACTGTACTTGCAATATATACAACAACTAATGGGAGACTATGAAGGGATGCTAAAACCAAATGATATTGTCAACTCTGCTCAAGACCGCAGTGGTTGGAGACAGCTTGTAGTCACCTGCTCAGCAGCTGACCGATGATGATGATGATGGATCTACGTAGTATCGATATTTGGTTCTAATGGAATATGTTTCTCCATATTATGTCTTTTGGGCAGGTTTTTTTTTTTTTAGAAAGCATGTTATTGCTTGGTGCCATGAATATTCTTTGCTGCAGAAAGCTGAACCTGAAGGAATTAGGCACAATGAAGTGATTCCTTGGATGATGTCATTTCACGATGTCCTTATAAGGTATCTGAATACTTGCTTTGGCAGCCAGGTTCAAGTTGCATCTGACCCATCACACTGACCCTTATATAATAATAATGATAATAATGGTAAAGGGCCATATCATTGGTTGGGTAAAACTATGAAGCACCTTGCTGCCAAAGCAAGTCTTCAGAGGCCCTATACTATGCTTGCATGTCTTTATCTTGCTATTGAATTGTTGTTTGTAAAGTTTGAGTAAGTACATTATTCTGTACGTTTGCCTCCCTGGTCAGTAAGTTTGAAGTGTGAATTGCATGTACCAGTACAACTAAAACCAAATCTATTCACGGACATGTCCACCACGAGAAATTCAAGAGCTGGAAACTGGCGTCACTGCCATGTCCAAGGTCCCTGGTCTATGCCGCAGTGAGAGGGAATGGCAACTGTCAGAGAAGGCCCAAGACAACCTGGAGCAGACCATACAAGCCCGAGAAGGAAACTTCGACCATGCCTACTCCAGATCGAAAGTCGAGGCGAAGGCTACCAGAGCTCGGCTCAAAGACGTATATGAGCAAAGAGGAGCTAAAGGCACACCTAAATAAAATTAAGTGTAGTGTAAAAGTCATCTTGCGTAACTATGAATAGTTGTGACGGCTGTGAACCCCTAAGCCAGAGGTGTTGCAACCGGCTGATTATGCCACACAGTTTACAGAGGACATTGAGACACTCATAACCGACAAATAATGAACATGAAAGAACCCCAAGTCTTCAACACAGAGATCGCGCTGTTCAACCTACGAGACGTATTGAACAAAAGGCAGTTCGAACATGAACATGAATACACCCAAAAGGAAATTTTGATGGAAGGTAAAGTTTCTGGCCACGGGCATGGCAGGGCCGCAGACAATCGACGGCAACATGCCTAATTTTTTTTTTCTGCACCATCATAAAAATATGTCTTCCTAAAAAGGCGTATTTGTCCTACCATTTGCTGTTTGTCTGTTTGTGTTTTGGGGGTATTTTTCCCATTTTTGTTGGCTTTTTGTCAAAGCATGTTTCCCTGTTTGTTTTCTTGAACGTGCACTGCGTGGATAGCATGGGCTAAATGTGTCGCACTCTCAGCATGCATTTCCACGAACGATGGAACTGTACGTACGGCAGTATGGCACCGGAAAGTAGTCAATGTCAGTCAGTGCAATATAGTCCCGGTTTACATACATGTACTGTACATGTACTGCTCTCTTCAGAATTTTGTTGGTTAGGAGTGCAGCCCCCGACTACACAGTTGATCGACATTCTCACCTAACTCAGTGATGATGCAAACCGCAGTTCGTTTAATAATTGAGTACTGTATGTACAGTACAGTAGCGCTGCCTCGGAGTACATGTATGTTCCATGTTTAAGAGAGGGCCATTGGATACCATACTATTATGTGGTTTACTTTACACGTCGATATGCACCTGACTAAGCGCATAATTGATAGTGTATTCTTGCGCTGAGTTAGAAGACAGGTAAACTATCTTGCCGGAACAATGCATTTCTAGTCTCTGTAGAACTACATCAGATTATTGCCTAAATTTGTCTGCTGCCCTCATCAAGGGCCCCGGCAGAGGGTGAAAAAACGCCAATTTTTACTACTTTATTTACATATAAGACAGGTTTATCCAATAATGTATATCAGACAGTTGCAAATTATCATTTAACTTGAAATTATTTTTGAACGCCACAACCTCTTTAAATAATTGCCAACTATGGGTCAAATAACACAACTGCCTTGTGGTCGTCACGGGAGTGAAGAAGGCTAAGTAGGCCTTGCGCTGAACTCACCATCTTTCATTGTCATTCCACTACGATAAGAGTGTGTGAACTTTACTTGGAAACAAAGACAATAATAAAGTAGTCCTAATTCCAAAAGTTCGCACGATATATAGGCGGCAAATGAAAGAAAATGAGGTTTTAAACGGCATAATTCTAAGCGACAGCGGCCTTGTCCGAAGCGTACCACGTGGTACAAGTTGCCCAATGACGATAACGGACGAGCTAGCAACCATGAGCGTGGCTGTGACCCAGTTGAAAACAAACATGGCGTCGTCTGCCGACGAAGTTGTGAAGAAATTAAATGTTACTTCAACCTGGGGTTCTGTTCCTAAATGCTTTATAGGCAAGTGATTCCAGTAAGTGGAAACAGGCGGCAGAAAGCTGTGGTCTGTGCCTGATCTTGGCTGAAACTCGATGGTAGGAGCCGAGAAATCGCATGGGATTTGCAACGACAGCACAGACTTCCACTAACTCACGTGTAAGTTGTAACATTACTTATTAGACTCTAGTGAGCACCCCGATTATTTTTGGATACCATCCTTGATCCTACTCCTACAGTAGCTGTTACAGACGGTTATTGGCGTCTCCATGATAGCAAGGGTGAATTTAACGAGAAATTTTACTTACGTACGTTACACCTGAGATCGGGTTTCTAGTGTTTGTTTGCGAGCAAAGAGTAGGCTTAGGCCATTCGAAAGGACCTGCACTAAAGTTATGTAGTCCGAGCATGCCTTATTTACATAGCTTAATGGTAATGTAGTAATGTAGTAAAACATAATTCTAGTTCCCAGTCTTCATCTAATATGGTTTGTATGTGGGCTCATTGCTACCTAAAGCGCATGATGAGATTTTCATCGTGGCCTCATGTACAAACGTATTGAGTTGCAACATGTCCAATGCAACATACGAAAAATTTTGTCGGAATTGCAATCTAAAGATTCATCGTAAGTACCGCTGAAGTATCACGTGTAGAATCCGGCATCTAATTTATGTTTTACTATATTACTTAGAGTGGGACGTTAGTGAGACGGATGAATAAAAAATCATTAAAGAGGAGCTCCTAACGACCCAGTAAGTGGGACTAGGCCTTGGCCATTTCCCTGGCTTATACCAGCCAGTGTTGCGATCGTTTGCTTCTGATAAGTAACAGTTTTGAAACTACTAAAATAATTTTTAAACAGGTATTACCGCGGTCCTGCGAATATAATTCTTTCCTTAAGATTGTCAAATCTTTCATTTCTATTCAATTGTAGGGTGAGAAACGTTTAGCATAGAAGTCCTGGAGGAGGATGAAATGGAAGTGTCAGCACCAACAGACAAGCATCCTGGCACAGTCCACAAGAAAGTCAATCACTTCTTGCCAATTAAGTACCGCAATGACACAAACTATTGTCTTGATGTGCCCTGCTAATTCAATTGATCTCTATTAATCCTTGTGAGCATAATTATGCTGTAAAACCACATTGTGAGATCAACGCAAAATCCAGAAATGTTTACTTATGTCAGAAAAATAGTGTGTGTTGCTGGTATTACCCACTACGTAATCTAATTTGATATTTTCAGGGGAGGTCGCAGCATCTTCTTGACTCATGCAGAAGGCTACAAAGTATTCGGTGAAGATGTAATCAACATCCGGCTACAAATTGGACAGGAAATCATGTGGCTATCAAAACTACCGAAGCTCCTTGTCACTGTCCGGTCCACCTGATCTAAAACACTGTCATTTTAATGTGATGAATCAACAAATTTGGCGGTTCTCCCAAAAAAGGAAATGTGTTAAAACTATTTATATTTACACTTGGATTGCCAAATATGGCACACTTTTTGAAATGTATGTACATGTACAATAGTATTGCTGTACATTACACGTGCAATTGTGCATCAAATTTATAACCTGTGAGGGACATCAAAGATGGAACGACAAGGTCCAAACTATGAGTATTGTGAGGATGTTCTTTGAGACCAATACCAACTACTGACAAAGAATTTCAGGACCCGTTTATTTGTGAGATATGCATTTATTTTTGGTCATTTTAGTTAGTAACCCGTTTGGAATATTTACATGTATTACCGAATACCTATAAAGAACATAAATCCTTTGATAAAGTTCTGCAACATTCTTGTGTATTACATGTACTGATGAAGAATATTAATTCTTGGAGAGTTCTGCGTACTCCATATTTCATTTTGTGATAATGTTAAATTGCAAACTACTTACTGACTAAAATTACCAAAATTCAAATCACTAACTTTAGTGGGCCTGGCATTTTAATCCTAGCAGGATCTTTCTCAAAGGCAGAGTGACTTTGCCTTTGAGAAATGTCCTGCAAGGATTGAAACGTCAGGCCCGCTAAATTTTGAGATAATGTTAACAAGTGTCTTAGACTAACACCTTTACGTGAAAAATAAGTTTCAATGACCAAATGAAAATACTTAACGTCTGTAGACTTTCAACCAACTCATAGAACCAACTCATTCAAATACAATGTGCTCTGTATGTAGTAATTTGTTCACTTGAGAATTCATTACCCACTGACATACTACAAATCAATCATGTACTGGTTTTTGTATTTCCTGTTCAGTATGTCTGTATCTATTATGACAATAAATGAAGAAATTGCTAATCAAACTGAATTTCATTGAAGAGGGTTGCTGCAAAAAGTTCTCTTTTGATCAGTTAAGATGTAATACACTATATTAGCCTTGAAAATGCCAAAGGGTGGGTGTTCTGTGGTAATTGTATTCAGAAAATAATTGCCACAGGAATTCATATTTTGTTGGCCTGGAGTCTGTGCATCTTTCAATAATGTTTTCAGGAAATTCTGCCATATATTTACGGCACATCCTGATACAGGGAGGGTAATTATACATATAAGATGTTTCTCATGTTAATTTGAAGTATAATGTTAATTCAAACATAATTTTTAAGCAAAGCAACGGTCAAGGTGTGAAGGTCAACAAAAGCGACATTTAGTGGATTCCTCTCCATAATATTGGATGGCTGATTTAATCTTTTAAATTGCATTTCTCAGGTTTATGATGATGTGAACATAGTGTCTGAATAGATACAGGCAGAGACATAGTAAAATGAGATACATGATAAGAAATTGAAAATGGTTGACATTTGGTGAGCAAAAATACATTACCTTTTCATTGTAGAACAGCATACACACACAGCAGCCTGGTCTTTGGTCAGCCATGGATAGATTGTACGCCAGTTCCATATCATAGCTGTGTGGTTGGGTAACCCACAAACCATTCATAGACCGAGCCCAAGCTTTCATTGCAGCAAATTCCTGTGATGTGAAATCTAGTGAAGCAAACAAACAATTCAGGAAACAATTTATCACTATAAAGTTATACGTTTACAATTAATGTTCCCATTTGAAAATAGGTGAAACTTTCACTATGAACACCACTAACTGATGCTTTCATGATCATATCAAAAATAATTCATTCAATTCAATAATTTGAGAAGAGTTAATCTTTAAATGTCCTTTACTCTCTTTCTGCTTTAGAAGGATAAAATACAAGATGCTAAGTAATATCAAATTATCATCCAAGTATTACCATGCTTTGCTTTTCCCTTTGGCCTTGAAAAATTGGCAACTGCTGTGCTCATTGAACACGAGATGTCTGTATGGCATGTGACTGTGTTCCTGTCTACGTCACTGCTTATCACTTCTGCACTGGCCTCTACCTGCAATGACTTGGTCATATCCATCTGAAGAGATAAGTTTCCAGATCCCTCTTTGGTACTTTGACTGGATTCAGCTCCCTCAAGAGGGTTGTTCATCTGCTGCTGTTTATATTTGGTCATTGCTCTATGCAAAGTATCTGCATTGCCATGACTGCTACTGTAGGCATGTTCTCTGCTGACTCCATTCTTCAGCTTTTGGAATGCAGCCTTTTGTGATTTTTTTTTCAGTTTCGCTCTTTCCTTTTCCAGCAACAATCCAGTCTTTTGTGATTTCTTTTTCATTTTTCCTTTGATCATATTATGGTGAGAGTTGTAGTGTGGTTCATTCATATTCTCACTAGCTATTAGGAGACCATCACTAAGGTTTGAGCCATTACTCTGGAATTGCGTGGAATCCATTTCTGATGCAGGTAGAGCATATTTTGTTTCATTCCTAGATTTTCTTCCTGATTTTGGCTTTGCGCTTTCCCCAACAGATGTTGACTTTCTTTTCCTTGATTCAGTGCACTGAATATTTGGGGGTGAATCATGGCTGCCACATCCAGTTTCAAATTGACTTGAACATGCATACTTTTTCTTTGATTTTGAGCCTCCTTTTTCTAATGGAGACTTCTTCTTCTTGACCATAGAAGTACTGCTAGTAATACACTGACTTTGAACTGAAATTGCCTCAAGTGTAGGTGTTGCGGCTGCAGGTTCCTTGTTGTCTACAACAATTTCACCAAGTCCTCCATGTGTCAATACACTGAAGGTTTCCATTATTCCAGCTTGTACAAATAGTTTGTCTGGTTCAGTTGGATCTACTTCAATCTTAAGGGTTGGAATCGTGACCACAGGGGATTGTTCACCAACAGTAGTGCCTTTATTGGTACGTTTTTGTTGGTTGGTTGTTCCTGACTTCACCCTTCTTCCATCCTTCTTGTGCAGTGGTTGACGTCTTGTCTGTAGCAGCCCTCTGCTATTCTGAGATTTTCCAGAACTAAAGGAAAAGGGAGGGTTAAATCATAGAAAGGAGAGCTAAACATTCATGAGTAAACAAATACCTTATATTAAAATGTAATCATGTATTTAGGGGATCTAGTCATATCTATTGTGGCAACTGTTGGGAAACCTCTGTCAAATTTAAGCTTTCAATTGGATATATCATATAATTTCTATAGTAGAATAGAAATAACACATTTCTCTTCCACACAAGACAGGGTGACACCTGATCAATCTTTGCTTTGACTAGCTCAGAACAAAAGGAATCATCAAACTGCCTATATTTCAGTATCTAAAATGTTTGAATCCACAATTAAACAACCGAGATCTGAGGTGCGCGCAATCCCCCCTCCCACCCCCGGCTGTGAGATGGTCAATACAACCAGGTTCTTTGGGGTCAATGAAGGAAATCCATAAAGAAATTAATTCCAGGTCTTGACTGTGACACAACAAAATTAATTGAATATTAACTGTTTTCAAGGTCTTTGAAAATTGTTTCCAGAGAATGTAACATCCTATAGTTTGTCAGTTGACACTTTTGTTAGAAAATGCTACACAAATTTCCCAATTTCCACAGAAAGGAACAGGGACCAATTTCATAAGGTTCTGCGATGCGTAACATGTCACAATTTTCAGTCTACGAGTGATACTTACCCAAATAGCTACTACGTATGCATATTTATCCAGCCGCCAGGCTTAATCGCTAAAAAGATTAATCAACCAACGAGCGCCCTCTCGGGGGCCTACCCGCCATGCTACGTCATGAATCCGCCATGATGCTTCCTCTTTTTTCTCGCGCAGTCAGGTGACAGACCATCGTAACGCGAGCCGAGTGGGGAGGAGGGCGGGAATTAGCTATTTGGGTAAGTATCATTCGTAGACTCGTCCCACACTTCTGTGGGGGGGGGGGGGGGGGGGAGTCTACTTCGTTCACTTACCCAAATAGCTACTACGTATGCATCGAGTGGCACCGAAAATTGGTGGATGGGTAGGCGAGATGCCCTGAAACTAATAAATGGTCAATCAGTGGTAAACATTATACGTGATTCAAACCATTTAATTAGGTATAAAGGTACAAAAAACCGACTCATCTGCTTAGTTACTCTTCTGGCAATGCCGGGAAGGACCACTTCGCAGGGTAGGGTTCTGAGATGAAGACCGCTGAGATGTCAGTACCGTCTTCCCCGTATTGCCTTCCGTCTGAAGGACATCACGCAGGTAGCAGGAAGTAAATGTTGATGCTGACTTCCAATATGCTGCCTGTGAAATCTCTGATATAGGGACCCCTCTGAAAAATGCCCAGGACGCCGCTACAGCGCGTACGTCATGGGCCCGAGCAAGACCCTGGACAGACTCGTCCATTCTGGATGTCCAGTCAGAGTTAGCGAATTTGATTGCTGAAACTACCCAGCGCGCAATAGTGTCCCGTGAGGCCGGGCCATGCGGCTGTTTTGTTATAACGAAAAGCTGCTTACAAATGCCCCTGAGTGGCTTAGTGTGAGCCAGATACCATTTTAGGGTACGCACATTGTCAGTCCGGATTAGGACAGACCGGCCCACTACCTCCGCTTTGAAGTGGTGTAGGGCATTTATCACGGCCTGAAGCACGAGAACGTTGATGTGAAGGGATCGAGTCTTGGCATCCCATGTCCCTGCCGCTTGTTGTGGGGGGAGGTAGGCTCCCCAACCCTTGCTGGAAGCGTCTGTGGAGATAGTGATCTGAGGATCCTTCCTGGGGAAGCTCTGTCCGCACAGAGTGTTCCGCTCTTGTAGCCACCATTAAAGGTGCGGACCAATGCTCTCGTCGATTGGGACCAAGAGAGAGATTGGATCTGTCTTGGGTCTGTAATGTGCCAGAAGGTGCATTTGCAGGGGACGCATCCTCAGTCTGCACCAGGGGACAACGTCCACCAGGCTGGCCATGAATCCCAGAAGTTTCAACCATGCCCGTGCTGGAGCAACGCTGATGGATAGAAACAGTTTGACACATTCCCGCAGGTTGGCAACACGTTCCTTTGTTGGAACGGCTATCCCCCTTCGGAGATCGATGTCTGCTTCAAGGAAAGTAATTTCCTGGGATGGGATTAGCTGGGACTTGCTTTCGTTGACGATGAACCCTAGCTCCGTCGTCAGCGTGTATGTGTCTCTCAGGTTCCGAGCAGCCTCTTCGCTATATCTTGCCACAATTAGCCAGCCGTCGAGATACATAAATATTATGATGTTCTCGCGTCGGAGACGTGAGGCTATCGTCCGTACAATCCTGGTAAACACCCTTGGCGAGGTCGAAAGACCGAAGGGGAGGGAAGTGAACACGTAGGTGCTTCCCTGATACCGGAAGCGTAGGAATCGGGAGTGTCCTTGGCTGATGGGGACGTGGAGATATGCATCCTTCAGATTTAATGACGTTCCCCAAGCCGGAGTTTGCAACGAGGCCAGAACTACTTTGAGAGTTTCCATTCGAAAACGCTTGGGTCTGACAAATTTGTTCAGCAGTTTTAGATTTACGATCGGCCGCCATTTGCCGGTCGCCTTCTTCAGTACCAGGAAGAAGGAGGACAGGAAGCCTGAGAACTGGTCTGCTGGAGGGACTAGGCGGACCGCCCTCTTCTCTATTAGAGACAATATCTCTTGTTCGAGGGCGAGACGTTTTTCTGCATTTGTTGGGATCAACGTTTCGCGAATGCATGAGTCCGGCGGAGGGGTGCTTGTAAATTCTATTTGATAGCCGTGGCTGACTATAGAAAGCACCCATGCGTCGGAGGTGATCCCTCTCCAGGACCCTACGAAGTCTCTGAGACGACCCCCAATGGGTCCCGGTGTCGGGGTCGACTCGGGTGGGGCGTCACCGCTGCCCCCCGTAACGGGGTGCTGAAGTCCCACCGCCACGTCCACGAACATTAGGTCGTACGTTCCGAGTGGCTGGGGCGGTATATGGGTGGGCGGCTGAAACCGTTGCTCCGATCAACGCCTTGGCAGGCTAATGACGAAAGGGCTTAAATGGTTTCCTTAGGGCACGGCAGAAAGAGGGGGCACCCCTTGCCACCTTCTTCACAGTTGGCCTAGGATTGGGAGTAGCCGTGGCCCTCTTCAGGCTTAGCTTGTCCGCTGTGTCAATTCTCTTTGCTTCAGCTTCAAGAATTTCCTGAAATTTTCCTCCGAAGAGATCCTTGCCTAGAAGAGGAATATTCTCTAATCTCTTCCTAGCTCCCTCATGTGGAATGTAGAGTGCCTCAATCGCTTTAGTTCTGCGTGATCTTGCGGACAAAAGAGAGATTCTCATAAATTGATCTAGAGAAAAACGAAGAATCTCGTCTAGACATCTGAAGGCTACTGCTAACATATCTGCCGGGACTTGTGAGTTTCTTCACATGCGCAGACGATATATTCGGACAACAACAGCAAGAAGGCGTTTGTTCGTGAGCCAAACCTGGCTGCTTCGTCGACTTTAGTAATTAAGTCCTCCATCCTAGCTCTAGCTTTGTCGCCAAATATTGACTTTACTGACGGGGCTTTGCCACTATCCACCCGCAATTTGTCCTTTGCCGTGTCTGGAATCAAAGGAACTGTGAGGAAATCTTCCAGGTCATTTTCCGGGAACCGAAAGTAGGCTGCTGATCTTTTGTTATAAGCAGTCCATCTCTTTGCATCGGCGATACCTTGGATACGATCAGTGCATAAGCGATCCAGTGGCATAGTGGGAAAAGCTGGATCTCGGGACTCCTCCACAGCTGTCCGGCGTTTGAATGAGCGGCGGGTGGTCTCTGGCTTACTTTCCTCTGGCAGTTGCAGCACTCGAACCATGTCCCTTTGAATCAGTCTTAGCTGAGTCTCAAATGGGTCAGAGGCCTCATCATCCCCCGAATGCGCATCTTGCGAGCGTGTGGGGGTGGGGTTGACATCGCTGTACTCCCCTTCCGAGATATCTCGATCGTCAATATTCATGGACGGGTGCAGCGAAATTCCCGCCGGGGATCTCGGAGGCGCGCGAACGTGGCCCGGAGTCTGCGGGCTCCCTGAGCCGACGCTGGCGGTGGCCCCGGGATCCGGGGGCACGGCACGTGCCACTGTCATCCCGCCCGGATCGGGGAGGATTAGGCGTCTGGAAAGGTGGCCGCAGCCCCTGTTGGGGCCGCTCTCCACTGCTGTTGATTAGCTAGAGTTGCCAGCGAAAGATTGATGTCTTGGAAAGCTTTCAGGAAGACCTCCGATGATACACCCTTGCTTTTCTTGGGTCGGTGCTTCGTCGTGGGGGGGATTCCCCGAAGAAGACGGAACCGCCTTGTGCTTCCTCTTCTTACAACTCCAGCCACATCCGTGGAATTCCGGAGCACTGATCCAGGAATGACGTTGACTGCGAGTCTCTCTCTTCCGAGTAGGCGGGGGCGGGTTGGTTCCCGCAAGTCCTGCCCGATCTGCACGGGCGGCAGCGGCAAGCCCAGGACGCGACGAACGGGTCGAAGGGGCCGGTGATACGGACCCCGCCCTAGTGCCGCCCCGTGACTGGTCACCCTTTGGGTGGCCAGCAGCCCGGGGGGACTAGCGAGGAAACTCCCGCAGAGCCGCGAGAGATCGGAATCCGGCGGTTGCCACCGGAGCAGAACCCGGTAGCGTACCTGCCTGGCTGTTAGTCCCTTTAGGGGTCTTACCCTTGGGACCGCTCGCAGACTTAGCTACACCCTTCTTTGCCGCGGGACCCCTACGGGTGGCAGCTTGAGGGCCCGTGGATAGATGGGGGGGCTTACCCCCGTTTCCATCACGGAGATCCATACCGTTCCGCTCGAGCTAGCCCGGGACAGGGAACGACCTCTGTCGATTATGTTCCGTGCAAAAAACCTTCCTCTAGACTGCAATATGGCCGGGGGGCAGGGAACGACCTCTGTCGCTATGCCCAGCTGTGCGCCTATTCTAGACTGGGAGACGGCCAGGGGTAGGGAACCACCTCTGTCGATATGCCCAACGGTACGCCTATTCTAGACTGTGAGACGGCCGGTGGGCAGGGAACGACCTCTGTCGATATACCCAGCGGTACGCCTATTTTATAGACTGTGAGACAGCCGGGGGGTAGGGAACCACCTCTGTCGATATGCCCAACGGTACGCCTATTTTATAGACTGTGAGACAGCCGGGGGGTAGGGAACCACCTCTGTCGATATGCCCAACGGTACGCCTATTCTAGACTGTGAGACGGCCGGGGGGTAGGGAACGACCTCTGTCGATATACCCAGCGGTACGCCTATTCTAGAAAATATAAACTATGGAGAAGTTTACTATTCGGCTAAGAGGGATACAATTAATCCCCCCCCCAAAAAAAAGGGAGACCAGTGAAACCTGCTCGGTCACGGGATAACCCTACGGTGTATGCGGTGCCTACCTGGCCCGTTAACCGCAGCGTCAGACAAAAAGGCAGACGGTCGGCTTCACACCCGAAATCAAAACGACTCCAAAATCACTCCAAATGAAAAATTACTCAAAAACTGAACTCAGCACATTCTACACAACTTACTTGGTTGATATATCTCTAACACCGAAATCTTAAAGCGAAAGGACGTACAGAAACTCGTCAAAAGGCGAGAGCAAAATATTTTTGCTTCTGCACGCTATCCGTCGCTTAAAAAAAGAGGAAGCATCATGGCGGATTCATGACGTAGCATGGCGGGTAGGCCCCCGAGAGGGCGCTCGTTGGTTGATTAATCTTTTTAGCGATTAAGCCTGTCGGCTGGATAAATACGCATACGTAGTAGCTATTTGGGTAAGTGAACGAAGTAGACTGCCAGATTTTAAAACACATAAAAAGCCTATGGCCAATTTTGGGCTGTAAGTAATTGGGCCAGACATTTACAATCCCACGTTTGGCTTTGATTGAGCAATGTTTCGAATCATTATGAATTTTTGAAAATCACTATTAAGTCTAAGGCTGTTGTTGACATGGCTTATGTCAGCATTGTTGTCGACAAAGAAATATCCCGACATGTCGATAAGATTTTTCGGTTGTAGACAAAAACAATAAACTACATTAGCCTATCTCATAATGGCCATCTCCGAAAAGAAGGGAACAAAAAGGGAACAGAAATTCTTGAAAATTGTGCGTTGCGCATTTCATTTTTGCTTATGCAAAAAAAAAGGGCCTCTCTTTGCCGCATACGTTCTAGGTTTGTCTGAATGTACGGCTGAATATGCGGCTGGGTTTTTGGGCCCAATACGCGGCTACCTTTACGTGTAGCTAGGTGTGGACGTTGAAACTATCTGGTTCCCCAACTTCCATGTGCTACCACTGTATAGCGAATTCATAAATATTCATTATTTCTTGCAGTGAGAATGCACGCATCGTCGATTGATGACGTCATAAATAAACAATGAGCAATTGCTTTTTTATGATTTTTTAAGGAAATTACAACAGTAATATGCAATATCGGCACAAAAATAATTTTGTTATGTATAATCTTAAATACAAAAGCCATTAAATATGAAATTTTATTGAAATTAAGGTTATCCATGAAAACAAATTTTACAACCATGGTGGTTTGACATGCCTCATTTGTTTATAAACTAGAAATAGTTCCAACATTGTTACCACTAACTTTTCACTAAAATGATTCTTTGTCACAATAATGTCGACATCGGCATAAAATTATGGTGATATGTTGACAAGAAATTGTTTTCACGTCAACAGCCTTAATCAAAACCTATAGACTTTGTGCACAAAATGAATCCATGTGTCAGAGATAGGCAGGGATGGCAGATCCGAGTTCGTATTGCCCTGCGTGATGCCAACTTATTAAACTTATTTTTGGAAAGTGGCCAATATTATGCGTAGAGGGCCTAAACACAATATTAAATAAACATTGTTTATTTTTTCTCTTTCACAATCATTTTGGGCAAAATTGGCAAATAAGGGACTTTTTTCTGAGATTTCTGTTGAAAGCTTTGGAGACCGTGGAAACTCTCTTTAGGGCCCAAAATATGTGATGTCATCATGGCGTCATCAAAGTAAGCAATTTTGATTCTATGACGTGTTTAAAAACAGATGCAGAAAAGCTCTTCTGTTTCAGAAACAGATATATATTTCTCGTTAATTTTTTTTTCTTAAGAGAACCATGTGCAGAAAAGCGTTGTTTTGTTTTGCAAACAGACATAAATCTCTAGCTTTCATTCTTTGGCTTTTCCGCCACTTCAACGAAGCAGAAAAGTCTTTAATTTTGTTCTGATTTTTGGTTTTTTTTGCATTTTAAGAAAAAGCATTTTTTCCTTCTTCTTCCACTTCTTTTTTGCACGAAATACCATAGACTTTGTACACATTTGTGTCTACACGCAACTTTTGTCATTAAACTTTATGGCACAAGTTGGCAAAGATATAGTCCTTACAGCATAGATGTGTGCCGCACAGTGACGCATGGTGATGTCAGAGGATGGTCAGCCCATTAAAGGGGCAAATCGCAAAGTACATGTACATTCATGTAACAATCTTAGGCCCTACAGGATACGTATTTGGCATACATTTAAGTTTGGAAAAAGTGCAAAAAATTGCTATGGAACCGTGTCGTCATCTCATGAATATTAATGAGGCCATGACATTTTCAGATTTTTTACATTCAATCGAGCATATTTGGCCAACTGAGTGATTTTTTTTTTTCATTTTATGCTCTTCCCCGCTTCAGCGAAGCGGAAAAGCCTTACTGTTCTGATTTTTTTCCCTACCGGTACTTCTTTCTCTTCAGCCCCAAATGCCAGACACTTGACAGCCCTTTAAAGGTGCAAATTGCCAAGTGTAATTATGATGCAATCTTGAGTCATACAGGATCAAAACTTGGCATACCGGGTAGACCTACATTAAGTTTTGAAAAGGTGTATCCAAAAAATGTCACTTTGTTGCCATATCATCTAATGAATATTAATGAGGCAATGAAATGTTTAACAAAAAATTTTCATTTGAGCATACATGTATTGGGCAAACAAAACATGATTTTTCCAATTTTCCTTTTCATTACATAGTTGACAACCTCCCTTTTTGGCAAAACGACGTCATCAAAAGGCGAGGTTTCAAAACACATACCGGGGATAAGCCATTGGCTTATTTGGCAATAAGAGTAACAGTTTTTTTCCATGATCTTTCTTTTCACAACTATTTAAACAGACCTGAGAAATGTTGTTGTGGCTTGAGAAACAATGTGACATCATCATGACGGCATCAAAGTAAGAAATGTTTTTCCACACATCTATTAAGGCATTGGTCAATCTTCTCGTATCTTTGTGGACTGTTGAGTGTGTACTCCGGCCGTCGTCAGGAGGCACCGTACGAAACAGCAAATATTGCTTGAATCATCTACAAATCTTATGACTTTTAAAAGCATATGTGGTAAAGCCCTATGCTCTGTTGCAAACAGACACAGAAGCTCTAGTTTCTTTTATAACTTTTGGGGATATGGTTTAGAAACACCCTTCGTGGTCAAATTAACATGATGCAATCATGAAGTCATCAAAATGCATGATTTTAAAAGACATATTAGCCATTGGCCAATGACTTTAAAACTTGGTTGGCAGTTACCGGTCGATATTGACCTACAGATTTACAATCAAAGTTGGGAACCGATTGACCACTGTTTCAAATTATGATGAATTTTTGAATATTATAATGAAGTCCCATTGACTTTGTGCACAAAATATGTGTGTACGTTTCGGGGTAGGCATGGAGGGCATGGGTTCAAAACCAGGTGATGTCAACCTTTTTTGTCCTTAACAAATTCAATCAAAATGATGCAAAGAGGGCCTTCACCCAGTATAAAATCAAAATGTGTATTTCTTCCTTTTTCCTTGTATTTGCTTGGATGGTCATGTAACAGCCCTTTAAAGGGCCAAACTGCAATGTGCAATCATGTCGCGATCTTAGACCAAAAAGAACAACGAAAGAAATGAGTAGATCATTCGCATGTGACAAAGTTTTGTATACATTTTAGAAAACAAATCACAAGCCTAGACAGGATAGATGGCCTTCATCATTTTTGAAAGTTGCCTCATTTGCAAATCATTCGCATGCCCCATGAAAACAGGCCTTTATCAACACGAAGTCTAGTCAACTAGTCTTTTTGTGAGGCCACTATATGGATAGCTCAGATGAAAGAGCACTAGTATGTTAGTTCAAGTCCCGATCCAGTCAAACTTTTCTTTGCCATTTTTTCAAATTGTTCAAAAAGTTTAGTTTTTCCTTAGTTTGTTTGAATTGAATTGAAAAAGCTGCGTCCACTTTGTGTGATCCCTGAGCTGCCGTAGCCGGGTTTACAAATAGTTGTTTCCATCTGAATGAAAGCGGGCGTGTGATCCCTGGAGCTACACGGCAGTTAATGGTTGAATTGCTTCTGACTGGTGCCCCCATCCCGGCAAAGACTAGTTGACTATTTGGGAGGCCACCATCCAAGGGCTGGATAGCTCAGAAGGAAGAGCACAGAGGTCTTAGGTTCAAGTCCCGGTCCAGTACAAGTTTTCTTAGCCAATTTTTCAAATTATAATAAAATAAACATCATCTGAAGGTCCTTTATACATGAAAGATTATGGCAAAAATAAGCTATGAATATTCACCTCTGAGTCTGCATTAGGTTTGGGGGTTGTATGCCACTGGTTGGTTTGTCAATGTCCTCAATGTAGACAACATCTTTTCCCTGCTTCCAAGCATCATATCGATGAGGCTGGAATATTCGTATAAATGGATCCATGTTGATTTTCACAGAATCCCTCTGACAAGAGCACTGGTCAAAAAATAAAAACATTTTATGATTAAAAGCAAGTTGCTTCTATTGTGTGTTAAGCTTTGCAATAATGCCTCCAAGACTATTTAGGAAAAAAATCTTAATCAAAATTCAAACTCTCCAAGCAGTCAAGGTGTACCGTACATGTACAAATAAATTCCCAGTGTATATGCATTTGTCATTAAATTTGTGCAAAATCAGGTGATTAAAATGGCTATTTCTCACTGAAATACATTCCCTAACATAATGTGGCCATGAATTTTGCCAATGCATCAAAATGAGCCTGACGATTACTTTGAAAGCATTTCCATAAAAAAATCCTCCCCCACAGTAGTGTGGGTCGGGTCTACTAGTGAATACTTACCCAAATAACATCTACCTATGTATATTCCCTAGTATTGTTAGATATCACGCTAAGCTTTTGATCAACTGGAGTGCGGCCTCTATATCCCACAATGCCTAGCAGCGCCACGCCCGAGATCACCCTTCTTTTTCGGAGCACTCCAATACAGGAGCCGTGAAGTGGGGAGGTGGGCGGGAGTGTTATTTGGGTAAGTATTCACTAGTAGAACCAACCCAACACTACTGTGGGGGAGGAGTCTACTGCGTTCAACTTACCCAAATAACATCTACCTATGCAGAGTAGCACTGTTATTAGGAGGTGGGAAAGGCGGTAAAGCACAGGGGCCAGGCACCGATAGGTCATAAGATCTAAAGATAAGTCCACAAATAAGGTAAGATATCCGCTAACCATAACTGATGGTCCTGGCTGTTTTCAGGGAGCATCTCTCTCGGAAGTAGTCCTCTGGATTGCTGACCTTGCTGTAGTCAGCACTGTCCTGCCAGAGACACCCTCCGACTGCAGAATGTCCCTCAGATAGCATGAGGAGAATGTGGAGGGTGTCTTCTAGCATGCTGCTTTGCAGATGTCCGCAATTGGCACGCCTCTGAAGTAGGCCCATGGGGTGGAGATAGCTCTCACATCGTGGGCAAGTAGTTTCTGTCGAACGTGGCTGTCTGCGGGTGCCTGGCATTTCGGATTAGCAAATTTAACGGCTGATACCACCCAGCGTGCTATAGTGTAACGTGTCGCAGGGCTGTGGGGACGAGTCGTTGTTACAAACAATTGTTGATTGTCCCCTCTGTACCATTTGAGGGCCCTAACTGGGCACCAGAGTTTGTCCGAGAGGACCCCTGATTGTGACCCGATGCTGGGTACGAAGATGTCTGGTGGGCTAAAAGAGGAGGTTTGGTTCTTGGTCAGGAACCCAACTGCTGGAACGAGTCTCACTCAGCCCGTTTCCCAGCGGATGTGACCCTTTGCAATGGATAATGCTTGAAGCTCACTTCCTCGCCGTGACGTTGCAACTGCTAGAAGGAATGCGAGCTAAACACTCATGTGTAGTAGTGTTGCTTGACTGATGGGTTCGAAGGGAGGTCCGATAAGCATCTGTAGGTCCCAAGTCCCACGCTGGTATGAGTTGTTGCACAGGCGGTCGCTTCAATGGCTGGTTGTCCGAAACCGAGGAGCCATCAGGAAAACCTTGGTGGATAGCAGAAATGGCTGAGCGGTAATTCTTTACCTTTGCTACGGTGAGGCCCGAATTAAAGAGGTAAAGTAGGAAGCCAGCCACTGCTGTTAGAGGTGCTGAGGTTGGATCCAGAGAACGTTCTCTGCACCATGAGTTAAAATGTCGTAGCCTGCTACTGTAGACTTGACGGGTCGAGGCACGTCGCTCTCGTGCGGCCATGGCGGCAGCGTCCTCAGAAAGGCCTGCTGTCTGGAAAGTTCGTTGCAGAGAGGCCAGCAGGTTAGGTGAAGATCCTGTGGCTTCGGGTGTATGATCCCTGACCGCGGCTGTGAAATGATGTCCAGCCTGCGGGGCAGGATCAGAGGGGTCTGAACCACGAGCCTGATTAGCCTGGGGAACCATGACTGGCGAGGCCAGAATGGGGCGATGAGGAGGACGTGGCACCGTTCCTGCTCTATTGTCGTTATTACTCTGGGAAGTAGTGATATCGGGGGGAATGCGTAGGCGAACATCCTGTTCCATTCTATTAGTAGTGCATTCGTTGCCCACGCTTGTGGGTGCGGATATCTGGTGCAGAACACCAGAAGTCTTGTGTTCTGGGCTGATACGAACAGGTCGATGTGGGGTCTGTCTGTAAGCATGAAGATCGTCTGTACCACCTCGCGATGAAGGGTCCATTCCGTAGGAATAACCGTCCTCCTTGAGAGGGCATCTGTCAGTACATTCTCGTCGCCGGGGATGTGGACTGCGCATAAGTCGATTTTGTTTCTTATTCCCACTGGTAGATCTGCCACGTCAGATAGCATAGTTTGGCGGATCGAGTGCCCCCTGGCGGTTTATGTATGACACCACTGTTGTGTTGTTGGACTTTATTAGCACTTTCCTGTCCTTGATTGAAGTCTTGAAATGACGCAGGGCATTGAATACTGCCTGGAGTTCCAGAATGTTGATGTGAAGTCCCCGGAACTCCTGGGTTCATTCTCCCGATACTTGGAGTGGGGTTAGGGTATGTAGCTCCCCACCCGATGGTGGAGGCATCGGTGGTGATTGTGACTTCGTGCGTCACCTATTGGAATGGCAGACCGTAGTTTATATTCTGTCTGTTTTCCCACCATCGTAGGTGTGTATGGATCCCCTGCCTGATTGGCATCATTAGGTTGATCCCATTTTGGGCGGTAGTATGCCAGCAGATGAAGTTGCAGCGGCCGCATTCGTAACCGGCACCATGGAACAAGATCTACCATGCTTGCCAGTAGACCTAGTAGCCGTAACCATGCTTTCGCTGGTGCTGACTGGCTGGCCAGGAAGATATTTATGCACTGGAGGAGGTTGATGATGCGTTCCTCCATTGGTTTTGCTATGCCCAGTCTTAGGTCGAGGATTGCTCCGAGGAAGGTCTGGGTTTGCGACGGTGTAGGATGAGATTTCTCGTGATTGATGATGAATCCTACAAGGGTCGTTAAGTCGTAGGTGCGCTGAATTGCTTCTGCAGTGTAGGCGCTTAACTGCCCAATCACTAACCAGTCGTCGATGTACAGGAAAATCATAATGCTGTTTTTGCGGAGATGTGCTGCCAATGTCCCGGTTATTCGAGTGAAGATCCTTGGTGACGTGGAGAGTCCGAAGGGAAGGGCCGAGAACTCGTAGGTTTGGCCTTTGTACCTGAACTGGAGGAACTTTTGATGCCCTTGGTAAATTGGAATGTGGAGGTAGGCGTCTTTTAAATCTAGGGATGCCGCCCACGATGGGATTGGCACTGATCTCATGACGGTTACAAGTGTGTCCATGCGAAACCTGCGAGGACGAATGAACTTGTTCAGTGGTTTCAAGTTGATGATGGGTCACCATTGACTGGAACCCTTTTGGGGGTTAAAAAGAAGGTTGAATGGAATCCATGGAGTCACTGCCTCGGGTTGACTTTTTCTATAGCTTGTTTTTGGAGGAGGGAGGAGATCTCCCTTTCTAGTATCATGCATTTCGCTGGGTTGGTTGGAGATGGCATAGTGCGGAGTATCGTGTCGGACGGAGGGGTACTCGTGAACTCGAGTTTGTATCCTTGACTTATCGTTGCGAGTACCCATCTGTCCAAGGTGATTTCTTGCCAGAACCCTGCGTAAAGCCTTAGACGGCCCCCGACGGGTCCAAGCACGGGGGCTAAGTGTGAATCAGAGTAGTCAACGCCGCCACCCTCAAGAATACCGGGGGGCGGAATGCCCGCCTCTGCGACCCCTTGTACACCATTGGGCGTTAGGGCGTGGCTGTTGGGTTGGCTGTGGGCGTGCTTCTGCAACAACGGTGCCTGGTGAAGTTCTTGGTACCTGTTGTTTTGAGCCCCTGAACGGCTTGAAGGGCTTGCGACTCCCGGGACGAAAGGAAGGTCCGGTCCGCGAGGTTTGCTTTGGTAGAGTACAGCCTCCCGTATTGCCGAAGCCCTTGCGCAGAGACAGCTTCTTGGTGGTGTCGATTCGCTTTGCTTCGGTCTCCATTACGTCTTGGAATTGGCAGTGAAAAAGGTCTGTCCCCAGCAGGGGAAGATCCTGTAGTTTATTCTTCACTCCCTCGAATGGAATATATATTGCACTTAGAACATTTGCCCGGCGCGAAGATGTTGCTAGCAAGGAAACTCTTGTGAACTGGTCCAAGGTACATGTAGTGCGTAGCCCTTCATCGAGGTACTTAAAGGCTGCCACCATTAAGTCGGCGGGGACTGGTGACTGTTCCTCACATGCACAGATCAAAGAAGGAGCAGAGAGGCGGTGGTCCGGACTCCAAACCTAGCAGCCCGATCGAGGCTCACAAGTAGGTCTTTCGTTTTAGCTTTCTGTTTATCAATAAAGCCTGACTTGGGTGTCACTTTTCTCCTTTCAGCTGATAATTTGTCCCTCGCTGTGTTCGGAAGTTTGGGGACTTGTTCAAAACTGTTCAAAATCCGACCTGGGGAATTGGAAGTATGAGCGTGCCCGCGGCTGGCAGGAACGCCATGTCTTTGCCTTAGCCAGGTTTTCCATTTGTTCTACGGAAAGGTGGTCAAATGGGAGTTCTGGGAAGGCCGGTGATTTCACCTCTACTGGAGCCGTACGTTGTTTGAAAGACTGGTGTGATGTATCAGTCTTTGCTTTCTTGGGAGATGGGGTACAGTCCCGTCCCGTATCGTCCCCGGTAAGTTGGGACCGTGGATTGGGGAAGGTAGCCACCGGTGGTGCGTGATGCGATTCCGCGGTTGGTCCATCCCGTCGTTGCGCTAAGACCGATAGCGCATTGCTGATGTTTTGGAATGCCAGCATGAAGTCTGCAGGGGTCACGTTTTTACCGTCATCCTTGCGGTGGGATCGGTGCGTTTTCCTCTGGGATTCGTCCGAAGAAATCGACGAGTTCCGTTTATGTTTACATTTATATCTCTTGCTTGCATGGCCGGTGGTGCTGGCAGGAGATGTACCGGTATCCGCCACCGGGATCCCCGATAATTGGCCGTACTCGGACTCGAGTTCCTTTGGGGACTGGATTAAGTTGGCCCTGGATAAGGGCCCGGCCGAGTCCGAAATATCTGTGCTGGGCATATCGGGGTGCAGCCTCCGTATGGAGATGGCAGGCGGGGGCCTAAAACCTCGGCGTCGTAATAGCCCCGTGCTGCTATCCTGTGCTCCAGCTCGGCCTTGGGATAAATCTCCCCTGGGCGGGCGTGCAGCGTCCGCCGCTGGTGAACCACGGGTGACTGATTCCGCAGTCTCGGGTATCACCGTGGGTGATTGTGGGTTCAGTTGGGACCTGCTTTTCGGCGTGGCCTTAGGCCTAAGGCCACCCGCTGTAGAACGTGTCCCAGTCCTCTTGGCTGTGTTCCCTTTGCCAGGCGGTCCTGGCGGGGTCATGGGGGCAGGGGACGACTTGTCCCTCCGGGATCCCACTTGGGCCATGTCGGGGCGCGGTGGTTCCGGCCGTGGGACTGACCACGGGTCGTGGGACTGACCACGGCGGCACCGAGGGAGCGGTCCGAAGGAGCTGAGCTCAGCGACCGCTGCCTGTTCGGCGCGTCTGGTTAGCCCCCGTTGGGAGAGGAACGGATCCCTTTTCCCGTACGGGGACCTCACTGTGTCCTGCAGTTGAGGTGGCTAACAACCCGGGTAAGAGGGCGGTACGAATGTCCGTCGTTACCTTCAGGATTTATGAATGGCCTGCCTGTTGGCATTTAACGGCCTAGGAATTTGAGCTTCGGAGGGAAAAGCGAGTGCTCCACCAGCAAGGCTCAAAGTGCATAATTGGTACGGTGTTAGGCTCCCGTCTGGAAAACTCCATTTCGCAAACGACGGCCTCGATGAGGCGACTAACGCCCTGGAATGGGAAAGGCGATGCTCCGACCAACCTCTCCCCCGGGAAAAAACAACAGGGAAAAACAGGCTCTGAGGGGGAGTGAGTTTCCCCCCTACGCTGTTCGTTATTTCGTATTATTATTATTATTATTATTATTATATATTTATATACATTATTTTTTTTTAAATAAATAAATAAATCAGTAAAGACGGGGACTACTTCGACCCCAAGAATAAGGAAGAAACGAAAAGCGGGACCGCTTGCCCGTTGGGCTACCCCCAGAACTGGCAAGCCTGCCTGGCCGTACTGGCAGTCCCGGGACCCCGTAAGCAAACCACATGGGTCTAACACCAGGTACGTACTACGCAGGTTAACGAAAATTACGTTCTATTGGAAATGAACGAAGAATCCATTACCAGAATTTCGGATCGACGAGCTTGAAGTAAACACTATATGTGACTCGGCACAGCTTAATGAAGAATAACCCCAACTTTTGAGATTTTGAGATTTTTTAATAATGTGAAAGAGTACCGGTATACCATTTGCTTTCGAATGATATCAAATTTATTTCTGTATGAACTTTGTTGTAAATACATGTAGTACAAGGGGACTTCGCTTGTTCATTTGGCACCAGACACAATATAGCAGCATAAGTCTAACTCTTCGAAAGCAGCCATTCAAAAAGGCAGGAACTTTACATTTTCATGAAAACAGTACACAAACACTCCCGGCCCCCGAAATTCTCGTTTTTTTGGTAACATTTAGAGGCGGATTTCGGAAAAATCCTTTGGACTTAACATCCTCCAATACATTAACTTTCCGAAAAAAAAAAAAAAAAAAAAAATGATTTTTAATCGAATTGAGAAGATACTTTGACTTCAGGCGTTGTTTACTGGAAAAGTGTTTTGGTGGGATATTCCTCATGTCGCTGTGCCGGGTCACATATATTCTTACAGTTGATCGTGCAACACAGAAAAACTCAGCGATGGAGTCGGAAAAATCGGAGAATTCGAGAGTGTAGAAATACACGTCTGCTCTGTCTAACGCTAAGAAAAAGAAGGGTGATCTCGGGCATGGCACCGCTAGGCATTGTGGGATATAGAGGGCGCACTCCAGTAGATCAAAAGTTTAGCGTGATATCTAACAATACTCGGGAATATGCATAGGTAGATGTTATTTGGGTAAGTTGAACGCAGTAGACCCTGTATTGCCGTACCCTACAATCTAAAGCCTGACAAACCTGAACAAAATTATGATAAATATCATGACATGGAAGCTAAATGATTTTATATTTGAAAAATTGGCAAAGAAAGACCTCTGGATTAACATACCAGCTGCAGATTTCAAGAATCTTCAAATGTCGCATACACAGCATTTTGTTGCATAACTTGCTGAACACAATATTTTGCTGTCTTTGCTAAATATAGCTGAAAAGAGTCATTGTGGCGCAAGACTTACGCAACATTTGTAAGTTGTGTAACTTATGCATCTTTTCTTGAAATCAGCTGCAGTTCTCTTCCATCTGAGCTATCCAGCCCTTAGATGGTGGCCTCCCAAATAGTCAACTGGTCTTTGCCGGGGTGGGGGCGTGAGTGAGAAGCAATTCAACCATTTTCTTTGCCAATTTTTCAATTTGTTCAAAAGTTCCCAGTCAGTTTTTCTTGCTTTGTTTAATTTTATATTTATTATTTATCAAAAAAGGCAAAACAATTTGACAAGTCTAACTTGACTTAAATTCAGGCCTCTTGTTCTGGTAGTGTTAAAGGGGGACCCCCAAAATAAAGTTTGCTTATCTGATTGGGTGTTAAAAACAACCTACAATTACCTATTTGTCATTCATGTACGATTTTCATAAAGAGAGAAAATTCATGGAATCGTAGGTCGAATTTGCATTCCCATGCGTAGCCATCTTTACGAAAAAGCTGCCGCTAATTGAGGGAATGTGACGTGACGACGGAGAACTGCACGAAGGGCTATGAGTATTGAGGTGCCCGGATTTGCCCCCTACTGCGTGCAGTTTGTGTTCAATCGCGAGTTTGTGTACAATCATGATGGTGTACTACCAGGCTTTTGGCTGTAAAAATGCCAGCGGGAAAATGCTTGAAAACACTGCCCATGCAAGAAAACTGAGTTACATGTACTTAGGAAGTGGACTGCGGCCATCAAAGTGGAGAAATTTCTCAAAATCGGCTACCAATACTCAATAGAAATGGAAAGGGTGTGAATGTGATTTGTACTGTAGTGATCATTTCACCTCCATGCTCCACCGAGGAGGACTGGGAGGAGGATTTGCGGGCCAAATTCACCGGAAAGGATACTGAAAGAACATAGGCTACTGTTCCTTCTCTGTACTCCACATCGACCAGCAGTGGCAACACATGAATCTACAGCTTCAAAATTTTCCGAATTGTTTTTGTTTCGGTACCTGCGTGAATGTTTACTTATTCTCCCAAGCATGTTCTACCTAGCCTTTTACGCAGACCGCTCATCTGTACATGTAACTCCATCACATGCATAGATATACATGTTCAGTACATGTACATTGTATTCCATTCCGTATGGAGCTGGGGCAGCGTGGCGTTGGGCGGTCTGCGCGAAAGACTAGGCAGAATGGGATTGTGAGATCCTTCTCGATGAACACTGCAGGAATCAGTTTTTTAAATCAGTTTCTTTATTCTAAAATATAAATTTATTTAAGAAATACAAGCATGTTTGCATTTTTTTTGGGGGGGGGGGGTTAGATTTATGTATGACTTTGTAAAAATGTTGATTAATTGAAAGGATTGCACAAGCTTAATAAACCTTTTTTACGTTTGCAAAGCATTTGGGTATAGATGACAAACTGGCCGAATTTTTTTAGCTTTTCTGCCGCGGAATTAGCTTTTTCCGCGAAGCGGAAAAACTATTGCTTTTGTTCGGATTTCTTTTTTTTCTGTCTTCTTCTTGTTGGAAAAATAACAGACTTTGCACATGGGTTTTGTAAGAGCCATTTTGGCCATTAAAAAACCTTTGATTTTTATCAAACGTTCCTAATGCATAGAGCCAATACAGAAATTATGCACATTACCCTTGAAATTTGTATGACGTCATCACGTGTCACGTGACAGCGCTTTAAACGGGCAAATTTCAAACTCCAGTAAAAGCAAAAGTACAAATTTGTTTGGTTTCAACTTTGCACTATATAAGTTGGGAAAAGGTGTATCCAAAAATTGCCCTCATTTGATCGTGATGTCATCTCATGAATATTAATGAGATCATGAACTTTTCAGATTGTAACATTCAATTGAGCATATTTGGTCAACGGAGCAAGATTGAAAAAAAAAGGGTTGATATCTATTTGGGATGTAGTTTAGAAACACCCTCCGGGGCCAAAATGCCATGATGCAATCATGACGTCATCAAAATCCGTGTTTTTAAAACACATATTTGTCAATGGTCAATCTTCTCGAAAATTGGTGGGCGTTTAGCTATTGGGCTAGACATTCCAAATCCATAGTTTGGAACCAATTGATCATTGTTCAGAATTATCATAATTTTTTTAATATTAACACACATGATGCTTTGTGAATGTCGAAAAGGTTTATTTATCAATCAGACGCAGCTGCCGTCATCTCCGTCGTGACATCACACCCCCAGCAATCAGCGGCGGCACCTTCGAAAAGATGGCTACGCACGGGAACGCAAATTCGACCTACAATTCCATGAAATTTCTTTCTTTATAAAAATCGTACGTAAGTGAATCATAAGTAATTGTAGGTTGTTTTTAACACCCAATCAGTTAACCACCATGCGACGGGGCCCTCCAAATCCGGGCACCACTATTGTCCACATTCTAAACAAAGACTCTTTTTAGCTTAGAACAAAGCAATACGAATCAGTACAAAGACCCTTTTTGACACAACTTGCCACATGAATTGCAAGATTAGCAGCAGTAATTGTGCAATTGTGGGACTTTTCCTGTGGCGGATCGAGGGAAACCGTGCTGCAGCTGAAAGCACGCGGGGGACATTCTCTTTGCATGCCACACAGCCCAACGGTCGTCGGTCTGGCATTGGAAATCCCCCATATTCTTTACCATAATCTGTACGCTCGGTTGTGGCCAACCAACTAAAAGATTTGACTGCCTGGAGTGGAGGCTGGAGTCTGCGGTCAGGGATTGACAGCAATGTACACGCACACACACACAAGTCTGTTACGGTCCATTGACGACGCACAATGGGCCCTTTTTCGAACGGATAATCTCTTGACAAAAGCCACAACTACATCGGAATTGTGCCAGGTTTTACTCTCTTGCACCCATAGTATACCCTTATTGATCTATTTCACAGAAATATATTGTTCCGATTGTTTTAGCTGGATTTGAAAATGATGCATTGTTAAAAAAAAACATATGGTGGTCATCGGCGATGAAAAAAACCTCGGCGCGAAGTGGTTAAGCAAACTTTATTTCTTGGGTTGCATTCCCCTTTAACTGTGTCCAATTCGGAAAAACAGAATATCATCTATTTTCAATTTAAATGTTCTGTTACATTGCAACAACACTACAATTCTTGTGTAATAAATTCTTTTCAAGGATTCATATTAATGACATTTGAATTAACAAAAATTATTACTTACACATTTTGCTCTCTTTCCAAAATCAAGCCAGCGCAGTGAGGCAAAGTTAGTAGACTCAGCACAATTGTAACCATGATTGTATCCAGCATGGTAACCATATGGGAATGTTATCATGAATTCTCCAGTTTCTTGTGTTATCTACATCAGGAACAAAGAAGAAATAAAAAAAATAAAAGTCTGTGTCTGTTTCTGAAACAGACCATAGGGCTATGCCGCATCTGATTTTCTAACACATTGATTTTGGATATATTCAAAATTGTGTCCTGGTTAATTGTTGTACTGGTATGCACCTTTCCCAAAGTCCAAACCAATATTTCATAATGCTGCTTTATGGCCATTTAAGGAGCACACCTTATGAGGTCACCAAGGCTTGAATGTTCTGTCTGCTTGACGGGTATGTGAACTTACTTTGCATAGTCACGCCAACGGAGCTCCGGATTCGGAGTGGTTAACCACTTCGCGCCGGGACCTCCGAAATTGGAGTGCCGTTGGTTTTACTAAGCGACGGGCCCTCTGAATCCAAGCACCACTTATGTCAACATTTTAAACAAAGACTCTTCTCAGCTTAGAACAAATCAATACAAATCATGACAAAGAACCATTTTGACGCAAGTTGCCACATGAATTGCAAGATTAGCGGCAACAATTGCGCTATTGTGAGACCTTTACTGTGGATGATCGAGGGATAACACACTGCCATGGGAGACATTGTGTTGGCATGCCACTTTACAGTCCAACGGTCATCAGTCAGGCAGTGGAATTCCACCCACATTCTTCACCGCAATCTGTATGCTCAGTTGGGGCCGACCAACTCGAAGATTTGATTGCCTGGAGTGGAGGCTAGTCTGCGGTCAGTGAACTGTCAGTATTGGTACAAGCACACACATAAGTCGTGCTACGCTCCAGTGACAATGCACAATGGGCCCTTTTTCGAACGGATAAACTCTTGACAAAAGCCAAAATGATGTCCGAATTGTGCAAAGTTTTACTCTCTAGTACCCATAGTATACCCTAATTGATTCATTTCACAGAATTGTTCCTATTAGTGAGATTTGAAAAAAAAATCCAGTATGGCGGTAACGGAGGTTAAAATAAAGAAATCTTGAGTCCACGTTGATCACTTTTCAAAGGTGCAGGTCAACTACCATATAGCCAGTTGGCATGTGTACAGAAGCGTGTAGGTGTGAGTAAAAATCTGTTTATTTTCATTAACTCGAACCCCGGATAACTCAAACTTTACATCCATTTCCCTGGAGTTTGAGTTATCGAGATCTTAGTGTCATATACGTAAATTTCTACATGTAATTTGTGATAGACAGATACCGTAAATTCCCGCGTATAAGGCGCATTTTTTTTCACCGACGTGAAAACCCAAAGTTGGGGGTGCGCCTTATACGCGGGTACAGCCCGCTGGCGGTCTTGTTAGTAGGGTTTGCGATCATTGCGCGGCACAAGTAAAAGGTTCTAAAACACTATTTGCCCGTATGAGCCTAACCAGTGTTGATCCCCGGCAGCTGTAACCAATCAGCGTGAAGCCTGATTCACCAAAGGAGCTTGCACTAACGCTCAGTCCATCAAACCTTGGCTACACTCGGTTGCGCCACTTTGATTCACCGGTACTCCCAAAACCTTTGTATTCCTTTGTTCCGCATGCCATCGTGTCACCCTTGCCACATGCCCTGTGCATTACCAGTACTACAGGTACATGTACAAGTACATGTACATGTAGGTAGCGTCCCTTTGTTATAGTTGAACTCCACGCGCGGTACATCAGAGGATGCAGCTTTTACCACTGTGGCTGCGGGCCGCTGTTCGCTTGCGTGTGGGAAAGTGACCTTTGACCACCCGCCGAGTGCACCCGCTGAAGAGGAGCAACAAGTAATTCTACTGGTAATTCTAATGGTCGCCTGTAGGAAAGTGACTTAAGCGTAAGGCAATAAGTGAGCTTCGTTGTGGCATCGCATATTGATCAAACATGTACCACTTTCCCACTGCGAAAGTAGAGACACTTTTGGCGAAAGATCGGGCGATGTGGACCGTACCGATGTTTCTCACGACGCGGCGTTGGGGCTATCGCAGCGTAGCCTCGGCGCGAATACAGGAAGCATCCTCCACCATGATTTCCGCAAGTCACTCAAACGTAGAAATTGCAGTGCGCCAGACATGACGTAATGTTTGTGTCCATGCGCCTCATCCAATGAAAATGCAGCCTGTAATCACGTGCGTAGATAGTCTAGTTACCAGTCCGTATGTGCTACTTACGGTACTCCGTGACCTTCCTTACTTAGTCGTGGGTAAGGTTGTTCGATATCACGATATTTATTGATTTCGCAATATCGCTTTCCGATGATTATTGCATTATTGTAAAAATGTACTGGTTTCCCAGCCCATTATCGCCAGTCAGTAGGCTTGTATAGGGCAAACATCAGAGGGATCTTGAAGGGTGATAAGCTTTCGTAAGTAAAAACAACGTGGTGCTGCGTGGAAACTTGGTACCGTATCAGTGTCCTGTGTGGCTTTGTGTTGACCGCCGGACGCAGCCCACACTATCCGTGTTATCTTTGATGCGCCGCGACGCGCCGCATTCGCTATTGAGTACCCGGAAAGTCGAACTTCGGAAGAATGATCAAAGCGATAGGCGAAGTCCTAAACCTTATGTTTCGCGGCCTACAATGGCAGACTTTTAGGGGAAAAATGGTCAGGGGCTAATTGACAAGCACCTCAGAAGAAGATCCCATGAGTTGGTGATATTTTACCAGTTGGCTGGCAACTTTTCTTTTTCTGTCGGCTGATGTCGAAAGTTGGGAATTTACGGTAGTTTAACTAATGACAGTTTTGGTCATTGGTTAAACAGTTTTGGTATTAGAGAGATTTTTTTGTTTTATTATGTCATTACACCGATGATTTTCTTTTTGTAGGAGGGTCAGATGCCAATGCACCCTCATCATGCAAAGCAATGCTTGAGTCTTTCAAATGAACATGTGAAATGCTTGGGGTACCGTTAGCTGAGGATAAGACAGTTGAACCTACTTCCAGGCTAGTTTTTTGGGGTGGGAAATTGACTCAGACTCCTTTTGAAGGTGCGCAGTAAGATAACTGCATTGACCTCAGAAAAAAATCACACTTCGCTCACTTCAGTCCTTGATAGGGTCCCTTGCCTTCATTTGCTGAGCGGTAACCCCGGGCAGGGCATTTCTCAGAAGGCTAAATGATCTCACTATAGGGATCAAGAAGGCTTGGCACCTAATACGCCTGAGTATGGGAGCCAAAGAGGACTTGCGCATGTGGCAATTTTTTCTGCACAGCTTCAATGGGAGGGTGATCATTGCTGACCAATAATAAAGTTTGTCTGACATTCTCCCACGGATTTTTTATTTTTGGGAGCTGAAACAACATGCAGGCAAAAAGCATGTCTGTGCCCTGAATAGATTTGCTCAAAAAAATCTGTGCCCAGTCATGCCAGTTGGGAAATGCACACAGAATGGTTCATGCTCACAATATAACAGCTTCTCTGAAAGCATTGTTCCATTTTAAGGGAGTTTACTTGTTGGCAAGGGGCAATGAGATATTTGCAGCAACTTGTCCTCAGCTTTGGAATATTTTGTTGTCAACACCTGTTCCCTCCTATATGCACCCTCGTTGCAATTGTAAGGGCCTAATTTTCTGGAATTGGCTTTGGTAAAATATGGGGGGGGGGGGTTTGGCAATTCCCAGAGTCGGGAAATTGTTTGGCAGTTTGTTCCCCTAGGCCCTGAGCACATGCAGACATGGGGCCGGGCCTGCCCTGGCCTTGGCATTTTCCCTGCTTGGGCGCACCTTGTAGCCCGAGGGCTGGGGGTGAGCTGCATAAAAGTGTGTCAAGACATGCACTCGCCTAATTTGAGATGTGCTAGTCTCTGTAAGGAACATGTTAAACACATGTAAGTGACATGTACATCAGAGCTTATGTTGTTTAAGTTTGGCAAAGGTAGAATCCTGCTGGTCACAGGTTTTGGGCTGTTTTGAGATTTATTGATCATTGTTGTTGACCAGAAAAATCAAAGGTTGATTAAACCTGTGTTATAATGGAATTGGATGTTTAGCAGTGTATAACTTTTGCACACAATAAAAACCCAGTGGAGGTAATAGTGTGTCTCTCTTGGTTCCTCCAGGCCCAATTCGGTTTTTGGGCACTGGTCGCCAAAAACCTCTTTGGGATCGGGGAGGGAGAGTACTAGAACAGCAGCTTGTTGAGCACGGGTCCTGTCATGGATTAAGAGTGGGAATATTAAATTTCTAGTCCACGTCAACGTCATCCCTCCATCAAGTCATTTCGACCACTTTTTTCTAACAGAAGGTGATTTAAAATTTAGTGGGCCTGACGTTTCGATCCTAGCTGGACCTTTCTCAAAGGCAGGGTGACAAGGACAACACAGATACATGTACATGAAGGAAGGGGAAAGAGAGTGAATAGGACAAGGATGAGAAACAAAGGACAAAGAGTAAAGCTGGTAGGGTGAAGGTGATTCAATTGAGAGTTGAGACCGCCCGCACCCCCAGAAAACTGGCCAGAAAGGGGTGTGTGTGTGCAGGATGAGTGGGAGAGAATTTTTATTCCGCAACCTTTAAGGTCGACATGAAAAGCCGTGGCGGTGCACACAGAGAAAGCCGGGAACTGTCGGTACTCCTGTACGTTGAAGATTAAGTACTGCTGTCTTATTGGCTGGATTCGGCCAACCTATAAGGTGTACAGTTGAATTTTCGGCACCGTTACTACAGCGTTTTGATCTGGGCCGCACTGAGTTCTGATTCGTCCACGCATTTAGCAGGCCTTCATTTTAATAAATACGAGGAGCGCTAAAAATTGCTCTCCTTAATTCACTTTGTTGATTTAAGGAGAGCGATTTTTTCTATGAAAAACAAAAGAAAAAACCCACTCAATTCCAACGACAAAGAAAGAAACCCATTATCATCCCAATTCATGTTTTGTTTCGGTATTGAAATAAATTGCACTTTTTTGTAGCGTGAGTGACCGTCTCGCTAATACTCCTGGAAGTACGAAGTTCCGATCAGGCTTGAGTAGCGCAGCGTACTCGATCGTATGCAGCCTTGCGGCCGCTGCGCATGTGCACTGTGCAGTATACAGCGTGCAAAGATGGGTTGTGTCATGTCACGTGCAGTGCGTAGGGTGGTTTCGGCCCTACAGCTCCTGTAGTGTCGCTATGGCTTTACTTAGAGGCGGAAACCAAACCTAGACTTGCCAACCTGGTTAACGTCGCGAAGGGAAATTGGTCATAACTAAAATGCATTACTTCCATCGTTCGTCTCCGAATGTTGTTTTCATTTAATTTAATATTTATCCCTTAGTCATTAATGTTGAAAGTGGTATGAATAGAAAGAGGAGAATATAGGCTTCAATTTGAGGGTAAAATCGACAAATTTTGACGATGTTTACAGGGTGCGCTAGGCGGCCGGAAAACACGAGTTTGACTTTTTCTCCGCCATTTTAGCTCGATCTGCCGCGGCCGAACGGAACGATTTGGCAAATTTGAACTTCCAATATCTCAAGAAAGAAATTAAAAATCCTTCTCAAATTTTCTAGAATTCTAGAAAAAAACATTTCTTATCTGGTATGCGTACTTTGGTTGACCGCGAAACTCGAAATATCGCTGGTATAAATGTAATAAACATTAGTTTATTTGTTAGAAAACAACTGTAAGGGCTGGTGGAAGTCTACTAATCATTGCATACGTACACGTGCCTAGTGCACACACTGGGCAGCGCGCGATCTCGCACCACAAACGATCAGCCTCAACTCAACGTAAATCACGACGACGAGTACGGTCCCAAAACTCAAAAAGCCGTTTTTAGAGCAGATTTGGTTGGCAAATGTCTTAAATTTCTGACACAAAACATTTGTGCTTTTAACTCATGTGAACAAAAAACAACAAAAAACAAGGTGATTAAACTTTCACGGTTTTTAAAAAATCATAATGCTCTCGTTAAATTTGTAGGGAGCGCTTTTTTTTGCTCTCCTTGGAAAACATTAAGGAGCGCGAGTGCGATCGCGCTCCTTTCGTTTCAAGCCCTGATTTAGCTAGCGGCCGGCGTGGAGAACCCCCCCTCCCCGTGCTTGTCACGCCCCCGCGCATTTACCCCGCAGACCCACGAATTTATGTGTGTGTGGTGCGGTGGATTCCCCCCACTTTAGCGCGTGCCACGCCCCCCGCGCGATAGCCTCGCGGGCCCACGAATTTATGTGTGTGTGGAGCAGTGGATTCCCCCCCCCTTAGCTCGAGCCACGCCCCCCCGCACTTACCTCAAAAGCCCACGACTTTAGCGCGCGGGTTGCGCGTAAACCCCCCTTAGCTCGAGCCACGCCCCCCCCCCCCCCCCCCCGCACTTACCTCAAAAGCCCACGACTTTAGCGCGCGGGCCCGCGCGGGCCCTGCCGGTTGCTATGCGTCCCCCTAAGCCACTAACAATATTTGTAATGCGCCATCTATGGGGCCACACGCATAGTGCGCATACCCACGCGGGGGTCCAAATACTTTCGTTACCAACTGTATATTAACCACAAGCTCTGAGCATGGGGCCGGCTTGAAAAGCCTTGTCGTTGCTCACAAAGCACTACACATTGGCAAGGACCAGAGTTTCAACCGCAAGCTCTGAGCGTGGAGCGAGGATAGGGCTCCTAAATAAAGCCTTGGCGGTGCTCACAAAGGCAGATTTAAAAGCAACTGCCAGTGCTCTGGATTGATCTTTGGTTGAAGAAGGGGGGGGGGCGTGGAGAACCCCCCCTCCCCGTGCTTGTCACGCCCCCGCGCATTTACCACGCAGACCCACGAATTTATGTGTGTGTGGTGCGGTGGATTCCCCCCACTTTAGCGCGTGCCACGCCCCCCGCGCGATAGCCTCGCGGGCCCACGAATTTATGTGTGTGTGGAGCGGTGGATTCCCTCCCCTTAGCTCGAGCCACGCCCCCCGCACTTACCTCAAAAGCCCACGACTTTAGCGCGCGGGTTGCGCGTAAACCCCACTTAGCTCGAGCCACGCCCCCCCCCCCCCCCCCCCCCCCGCACTTACCTCAAAAGCCCACGACTTTAGCGCGCGGGCCCGCGCGGGACCTGCCGGTTGCTATGCGTCCCCCTAAGCCACTAACAATATTTGTAATGCGCCATCTATGGGGCCACACGCATAGTGCGCATACCCACGCGGGGGTCCAAATACTTTCGTTACCAACTGTATATTAACCACAAGCTCTGAGCATGGGGCCGGCTTGAAAAGCCTTGGCGTTGCTCACAAAGCACTACACATTGGCAAGGACCAGAGTTTCAACCGCAAGCTCTGAGCGTGGAGCGAGGATAGGGCTCCTAAATAAACCCTTGGCGGTGCTCACAAAGGCAGATTTAAAAGCAACTGCCAGTGCTCTGGATTGATCTTTGGTTGAAGAAGGGGGGGGGGTTCGGTTAACTGGAGTTTCAATTCCCGCTCCACAAACGGTAATTGCCAATGTGATCATGCCCCCCCCCCCAAGAAAAAAACAACCATTTATCTCGTTGGCGTACGTTTTTTCTCTCCATACATTTAGGCCTTAGGTCGCAAATGGTTGTACTTTCTTCGCAGATCGTTCGCGCATCATTCGCGAAGAGACGTTCGTACGTTGGACTTGTAAACCCTGTCTCCCCCAACTCTCTCCCCACCCCCGATCGATTGCCGCTGAAATTCGCGAATCGGCAGTAATCTTCCCGAAAGAAATGATGTCCGGGACCGGTAGTTTCTCCTTTGATGGATGGCTGCTGGATTTTGCTGGATTTTGCAAAGGAAATGACCCCCCGGACCAGTGCGGAGTGGTTTCTCCCTCGGTTTATGGCTGCTGGTCTTTGCGAGTCTTCGCGGAGAAGACGACTCCCCAGACCGGTAATTATTTTCTCCTCGGACCTATGGCCGCTTCAGTCGCGAATCCTTGGTTCTCTTCGCGAACGAAATGACTCCCCGGACTGGTAAATATAAGTATTTGCGGACGTCTTCGCGAAGAATCATTCGCACCAAATTGGTCGCGAATAGTGATAATAATTTCGCTCAGTACTGTAGTTCGGAACGGTATTCCGGAGGACAGTGACTGCATTGGTATGTCTCCAGAATATGTTTTAGGCCTGGTAGTATCCACCCGTCCGGGGACCAGTGACCACCTCAGTGTGGCTCCAGAGGGTTTGCTGAGCCCGGAAGTGGTTTCTTCTCCGGGGTTCAGCGACCGTGTCTCCAAAATCTGGGCTGGTTGATGTCGTCACTATTTTCTAGATGACGCACTGGCCGAGGATTCCCTGGGCGACCGGGATCAAAGTCACTCTGCCACAGCTTCATACACTGTGGAATCTCAGTCTCTGCAGACAGTGCATGGTTTACTATGATTGCAGGTGGAGCTAAAGGGAAACAATGTTGGGTTTCAAAGGAGTGGGGATGATTGGCAGTTCCTTGGGTGTAATGTATACTGAGGGGTTTGTAAACCCCTTATAGGGCACACATGGTTACACAACCCCTCCATGGTCCCCAAGTGCCTGTACTTCTTGGGTAAAATAAATAGTTTATGTATATTATGTAACCTTCCTTTACCCTAGCAGACCCTTCCATTTGTGAATAGGTAATTTTTTTTATCCAATTTATGCATGAAGAAATCCTTCTCATTCAATTTTTGACAATGAGACATGCAACCTGGAATTAATTCATATTCATATGGCAAGTAAAAGATAAAGGGCAGTGATGTAAAGTTTAATGGTTAGCAGTTGTGATCAGAACGAAACTGAGCCAACAAAACTTTCCATGATTTTGCAGTTGCTGGATCTTGAAGGGGTGAGTCCAGCATGTCTCTTTCTGGATCCACAGTACCGTACCAGTAGAAAATAAGTAGACTCCATGCAAAAGTCCTTTTGCAAAAATATTTTCACGAAGCATGCGCGATTTAGAAATTTTGGTCGACCCTGTAATTTGCGCGTTTCGCGAAAAGCTTTCGCGAAGCATTCGCGAAGAAAATAATGAATAAAATAACGACGAAACAACCTATGTAATTGCTGCAGTGCCCTTAAATTTGAATAATTTTCATGGCAATGAATTGCCGTGCCCGCACTAGTGCCGCCGTGCCCTTTTACCTTTCGGCCGACGGGATAGTTGGGCAGATCGGACTGCCGGCCACGCCGCCGCATGGCCGTTAGCTCAGCGCGCATGAAATACATTGTAGAATCCCGACTGCTGTAAAACATTGCGCAGCGAAATCTGTGCACAGTAGTGGTTGCACGATAGATAGATTGCGCAACAATATGTGTTGGGCTGCGTGCGAAAGACAGGATAGTTTGGCAGATTGGACTGCCGGCTGCCGCACGGCCGTTAGCTCAGCACGCATGAAATAATAATCCAGACTGCTGGTAAACATTGCGCATTCTGTGCACAACAGTGGTTGCACGATAGATAGATTGCGCAACAACACTTGTGGGGTTGCGTGCGAAAGTAGAATTATAGAAAGAGCTGTCAAAAGTTTGTGTGGCGGTTAGCACAGCGCGCATTAATAGAATCCAGACTGATGTTAAACATTGCGCATTCTGTGCACAATGGTACGTACTACGTGTGGGTGTCAACGAACTTTTCATCTGTGGTTACCAGTGAACCTTGACATCGCTGGCTGTACCAAACAAAGGGTACCAATGGTACATGTAGTTGGGAGCGACTTGCGTTGCACGATAGATAGATTGCGCAGCAGCACGTGGTTGGGTTGCGTGTGAAAGTAGAATCATAGAGCTGTCAAAGGTTTGCGTGTTCGCGGGTGCCTTTTCAAAGTCGTAACGATGCCCCGAAAGGAGAAAGCTAGACAGCAAAACGAGCTACTAATGCATGATACAGCACAAAAATGTCGCAAACTGTATTCCCTTTGTTCAGGTAGGCCTACATACGTTATTCTCACATTTTTGACTAGAAAGTTTTGGCACGGCTGACTAGCACTCCGGCCATACCTGATTTGTACAGTCCATGTTCAGTGAGAAGGCGTGTTGGCGCCTGACTAAAAACTATTTTCGCGAAAGCATTTGACGTAACGCGCAAATTAGGGAGCTGGGCAAAATTTCTAAATCGCGCAAGCTTCGCGAAAATATTTTTGGGAAAGGACTGTCGCGTGGAGTCTACCTATTTTGGACTGGTGCGGTATAGGGGTCATAAATGCCCACTCCCCTAAATCCCAACAGTTCACTGCCTGTTGGAATTTGTTGGGCTGTGTACTACTACTGCAAATGGACTGTTGGAATCTAGAGGGTTGAGTACTTACATCCCACCAAGGAGGTATAGGAATTTGATAGGTTGTGTACTGCTTTAAGAAAAATCCCTGAAGGGGTTAGGGTTAATAAGCACAGCATGATAAATAGAACAATAATTTGAAATAAAAAGATAGCAAATCTTAAAATTTAGTGGGCCTGCAGCCGATTTCACGAAACTTCAAATGTTGCGAACGCAACATTTTGTTGCGTAACTTACGCAACAAAATGTTGCCTTTGGTTGCGCAAGTTACACCCGTTTCATGAAACTTACGCAACGAGTGAAAGTTGCGTAAGTCAAAAGTTGCGCCAAAAAAAGTTGCGTAAGTTACGCAACATATTTAGGTGGCGTAACTCGAGATTTCTTGCGTAAAGAAAACATGGCGCTGTTGTTGCTAGCCGAACGCGACTATTGCAGAGCGCTTCGTCGGGAACGGCTTTTCCGCGACAGAAACAATTCCTTAGACAATTTGGAAGACAACGAAATACGGCGGAGGTATCGCTTCACCCGAGAAGGCATCGTTAATATTGAGGAAAGCTTACGGGGAAGACTAGAGCGATGGACACGGGTAGGATATTATAGCTTACTCAACCCACGAGTAGAAAAGTATGTAGGCTACATCACAGGGATGATACATAACTCAAACAGCTCACTTTTTAGTTCTATTGAATGGACCGCCTCCATTTATACGGACAAGTAGCACAAGAGGTAGCACAAGGGTCCGCCAGTCAGTAATTGGTTGTTGCCGACACTCATCGATCATGTCCTATACTATAGTATTGATCAGAAACCTACTTGGAAAATGTGTGGATGTTATTTGTATCAGTGGATGTCATTTGTCACTGTTTTTTTGGTTTTCGTCAGTTGGTTGCACTTCCTTGGCCTTATTCTGCCACCAAGACAGTCCTTGCTTCTTCCTTTTTTGTTTTTTGGTTGATCATGAATTGAACTCAACAGCCTAACTTTCTGCCAAGTATCGTTAGTGTTTGGCTCCCCTACTTCATCCATTTTACATAACTTTAGATTTGGATACAGAGTGAGAACCTGCTGTCACTTTTTAAACAATAATGAATGATTAACAGGGAATTAAAACCTCAAACGGATATCTCTCTTTTCAATTAAAGGTATGCTCTTTCAAATTTTATTTACAAATGCTTGCATTAAATACTATATACAACTCTTCTATTAAATTCTATATTAAATTACATGTATAATATATATTATATATTATATATTATATTAAGTTGTGCTATTTCATGCATATGTTGGATCAGACAATGTATGGATGCTATTCTTTGACCTCGACCAATGTTGTGTTATCCCTTTAACAGAGAAGCAACCCCATCCCTCCAATTCAACAAGTTCTGGCAGCCCTTCGTTTTTATGCCACTGGGTCTTTCTATTCTGTGCAAGGTGACTTGCATGACATTTCGGTGGCTTCAGTGTGCCGCATCATTCACAAAGTGACCAAAGCACTGGTTGACACCTTGAATGACCATGTTCACTTGCCCAACGGTGGGAAACAATTGGCTCAAGTGAAACAAGATTTCTACGGGAAAGCCGGCTTTCCAGGTGAGAATTGTCCTGACAATTTTTTTTTCTCGCAATATTATACAAGAAGCAAGTTATTACAATAGTTACCTCACCAGCAATTATACAGAACAAATATCAAATGATGCTAGAGTCTAAATGAAAAATAATAATGGGCTCGATGTTTTGATCATAGCAGGACCTTTCTCAAAGGCAGAGGGTCCTTTTACTAGGATTGAAACATCGCCCACTAAATTTTGAGATTTGCATTTCGGTAATTTAATTCAGTAAGCAGTTAGCAACATTTTGGTATATTACTTTTTTAGAAATATTAACACAGAGAAACCTTTTCTTCTCTATAGGAGTGATCGGTGCTATTGACTGTACCCATGTGCGTCTCTACGGTGCACCACTGGGTGATGAGGAGTATGTATTCATTAATAGGAAAGGCTACCACAGCCTGAATATTCAAATGATTTCAGACGCTAAGTACATCATCAGAAATGTAGTTGCACGATGGCCTGGCAGCACACATGACAGTGCCATACTCCAAGCAAGTGTCATTGGAGACATGTTTGAAAACAGAAGGTTTGTTAGGAAACTTTGATATACATGTATGTTGTAATTTTTATATCTTGCCCATCACTGTCTGGACATTGGAGAAACAAAGAGTAACAGCAGGATTCATATAACTTTTATTTTGGTAGATTCAGTGGTGTGCTTGTGGGAGACTCTGGCTATGCGCTCAGGCCATGGTTAATGACACCATATGCTAACCCACAAACCAGAGGAGAACGTAGCTTCAACAACAGCCTCAAGCGAACAAGAGTCGTTGTTGAGCAGATGTTCGGGCAGTTGAAGCGACGTTTTCCTTGCCTTGCAACTGGTCTTCGGGTCAGTCCATTACGTGCAACTCGGATCATTCTGGCATGTGCCATACTGCACAATATGGCCAAGAGACTTGGAGAACCAGCAGCTGATGAGGAGCCAGCAGTAGGCGATGATGATGATGATGATGATGATGTTGATGTACCCCCCTATGCAGGATCCCTTCATGATGGACGTATCTATAGAGATCAACTAGTTAACCGTCACTTTCAGAACTAATCTCAAAATTTAGTGGGCCTGACGTTTCGATCCTAGCAGGACCTTTCTCAAAGGCAGAATGACAAGGACAAAACAAAGAGATCAAAGAGAACTTTCCCCCTCCTCTCACTAATCCCTACCCCACCGCTTGCCCTTCCCTTTGATCTCTACCTACCAGCTTCACTCTTTGTCCTTTGTTTCTCATCCGTGTCCTATTCACTCCCCCCCCCTTCCTCCGTGTACATGTATCTGTTTTGTCCTTGTCACTCTGCCTTTGAGAAAGGTCCTGCTAGGATCGAAACGTCAGGCCCACTTAATTTTGAGATTTGCATTTTGGTATTTTTAGTCAGTAAGCAGTTTGCAACATTCTTGTTTATCACTTTCAGAACTAGACAGATATCCCCTAACTAAGGAGAAAACAGTTTAATGACCGATCTTTACCACGTCAATAAAAACTAGAAATTTATGTTTGTTGGCTAACAGAACATAACGCTTTTCCGCATATGGTTCTCTTAAAAAAAAAAAAAAAAAAATTGACATCAGCGGGATTCGAACCCGTAACCTCAATTTCTACCCCAAAACGCACGTGCATATTTCGTGCTTAAAGTGTATGGGACTTCATTATAACATTTAAAAAATCATAATAATTATGAACAATGGTCGATTGGTTCCAAACTCATGATTTTGAATGTCTAGCCCAATAGCTAACTGCCCACCAAATTTCAAGAAGATGGAGCATTGATTAATATGTGTTTTAAAAACACGCATTTTGATGACGTCACAATTGCGTCATGGCATTTTGGCCCCGGAGGGTGTTTCTAAACTACATCCCCAATAGATATTACCGAAAAAATGAAAAAAATCTTGCTCCGTTGGCCAAATATGCTCAATTGAAAGTTAAAATAGCAAAAGTTCATGACCTCATTAATATTCATGAGATGACGTCACGATCAAATGAGGGCAATTTTCGGATACACCTTTTCCCAACTTAGATATAGTGCAAAATTGAAACACAACAAAATTGCATTTTTGCTTAAAATGGAGTTTGAATTTTCCACATTTAAGGTGCTGTCACGTGACACATGATGACGTCATGACATTTTCAAGACCACTGTGCACTAGTTCAACATTGGCTTTATGCATTTGCCAAGTTTGAAAAAAATCCAAGTTTGTTCAATGGCAAAAGTGCCCTCCAGAAAAACCCCGTGCAAAGTCTATGGGATTTTTCCGACCAGAAAAAGAAGAAGAAGAAGAAGACAAAAAAAAAAAAATCAGAACAAGAACAATAGCTTTTCCGCTACGCGGCGGAAAAGCTAATAAAGGAGGGGCATAACCACTATTAATAGACCGAGCTGACGGCTTTAATTAGGCCTGTTTTTAAGTTTATATATGCACCATGAGTTTCTAGAAATGCATATTTTCCACTTTCCCTATACATGAATTCAATTTAAGGCAAAAAGAGTTGAAAAGTTAGTACTGTAAGACTTATAAAATGCCCTCTTTATTTGAAATTGGAATGAAAGTTGCGTCTAGACTCCCATATGGCAGTCTAAAAAATAAAAATGTTGTTTCAATAGAAATGAAAGGGTTGTTCATGGCGGTGGTACAGGTAAGGAGAAAGGTGATCAAGTCACGCTAAGTCTGGTTGCTGGTAGCGATGTTTCAGTTGCTGGAACTGTTCGTCTTCTTCAGGCAACTGAAGAATGGGTGCTGAGGTGTCTGTTTATATCCGGTCTGCTGGCTTCTGTGCGCCGGTGTTTAAACGTCGTAGTGGTGATCATGCAGTTTGGCGTGCGGCCCTGGTGTCCTCCAGTCGTGGCGCAACTGGGACAGCGGTATTGACGTCCCCAGTTTCTAGCTCCCCATCGTCCGACACCACAACTGTCGCCCCACCACTGGAGGACACCAGGGCCGCACGCCAAACTGCATGATCACCACTACGACGTTTACACACCGGCGCACAGAAGCCGGCAGACCGGATATAAACAGACACAGCAGCATCCATTCTTCAGTTGCCTGAAGAAGGTTAGCAGTACTAGCAACCAAAACGTCGCTACTAGCAACCAGACATGGCGTGACTTTGATCACCTTTCAATATGCAAATGATACTTACAGTGTGCCACAACCAGATTCATCAACAATGTTGAATCCCTGCTGGTTGCAAACTACTGCAAGTATCATTTGCATGCTGTGATTCAATGTTTCTAAGGAATCACGAATGCCTCTGGTCACCAGTAACTGTTCCTCCTGTACTTTTAATTCTTTCTTCTTCACCTCCAGCTTTGCCTCTTCAATGTCAAGGACAGAAAGGGCATACGTCTTGTTACCCAATCTCTCTTGGGATCTCCTTTCTGTCCTTGACATTGAAGATGGCAAAGATGCTGGCATACCAGCAGCTCCACTGGTAGAACAGGGGCCTACACCATCACCATCATCATCATCATCATCCTCCTCCTCCTCCTCCACCTCAGGGTCATCATCCCCATGGTCTTGTCCTGTCAAGCAAAGCAAAGTTAGACAAACAAAATTGCACTACAATTAAAACAAGAACAATTTCCATGTGTCACTATAGACATCCTGTGAACAAACCTCCAAATAATGTCAATGGGTGGCATGTCTTGTTTATCTGCATGAATATGAACAAAAAAACAAATTGTTGGACGACTGCATTCAGAGACGCCTTGCTCTTACCATTATTCTTAACTAGCATGTACACAAAACAAAGTTCTTTGCATCTTTTTTGTGAATTGCATTCAGTCAGTTGCCATATGCTGTACATACAAACGTTCATACACTATGAATATCGAAACTTGTTATAGTTCTTTTGGTTGTTTTAAAATATTATTATTGTTGTTTTAATGAGAATAGTGTCATGTGTCTTATATACCGTTATGGGACACGATGGTAGATTCCCCCTCGCCTCCTCCTACGACCCCATCCTTGCTGGCAGGCGTCAGGGTCTCCAGGATGCTGTCCCGGACACGGTCCCTCGCACATTCACCACCCCCTGTAAAAGATATAGAATACATATTTTTGCCAGTCATAACAAAATGATTTTTTTGAATTATTCTTATTTTGTATTTTTTCATTTCCATACCTACCTTACAATGTAATAACTCCCTTACCTGTATAATTTTTTTGAACGGGAAAAACGCCTTCTATGATATACTATTTATATCATCTGTATTATTATTTAAATGAGAGAAGCATCCCCTAGGTTCACCTTTTCAAGCACTTCCCTCATACTGATTCAACATTGTTTCCTCATCACACTTATATAATAAACCAGCAACGAACTTGAGATTACTTGTCCCCCCTGCCTCTATCCCTCAGCCTAAATTCCAGTAGAGTCATATATTTTTGGGGGTTACATCATGTTAATCATTTTAGTACTATTTTATTACCATGGAGGTATGCTGTTACTAGTTGTGGTGGCCTCAAAACTGTCTAGTTTAATTTTTAAGTGCCAGCCTAGGTTTGCGCAACCGTATTTGACTTCAGTTTCCTTAAAAAAACAACCCAAAACCACCAATTATTTTCACTTAATATAATCTGCTACTGCTAGTACTTACTTAGTACTGATACAGATGATTGATAGTGATAGTAGTAGTACTAGTAGTAGTAGTACTACAGTACTAGTCTGTGCATATGGTCCGAGTAACTAACTTGGAGTCTCGGGCGACCCCTCATTTTCTATTTAAAGGGCAATTGTAAGGGTCCAAGTTACTCAGATTATTACTATTAAGTGTACTCCTACTACTTACTAGTACTTGTAGTAGTACTACTAATACTACTACTTAGTACTAGTACTACTACGAATAAGTAGTAGTAGTACTAGTACCAGTAGTAGTACTACTAGTACTACTACTACTTACTAGTACTAAGTAATACTATACTAACTAAGGCTATACTAGTACTATTACTAGTACTTTTAGTAGTAGTACTTAGTAGTAGTATTACTATTAGTACTATTAGTATTATTTAGTATTAGTATAGTATTAGTTACTAGTGCTAGCTAGGCCTACCTGTCTTTTGGCATTCCCTGCGATATTTGCGTGCTTTGGCACAGAGATCGCTCCACTTCTTCCTTATTCTGAGCCAATGCCTCTGCACACCTCCGTTCTCCACTATTGTCTGCCTCGCTCGTGCCCATGTTTCTTTCTTGATTTTGTTTATGTTGGCACGTGCCCGCTTCCCTTTCTCATTATTCCCGAACAAATCGTGTCGGCAGGAACGACTCACAAATTCAATCAAAATATTGATCTCTTCATTAGTCCAGTTTGCATTCCTCTTAATTGCGCTATGTTGAGCCATCGTGTATCAAGGTCAACATGCTCTGCGTTAACGCAATGCAATTCCTATATACCCAGAAAATTTCACAAAAACGACAAATTCTTACCCGCCAAATTTTTCAGCTAGTCCGTCCGATCGTCTGCTTCACACACGTACTGCGTGTACTATGTGTCCGGGGCTTCATTCAAGAAAACCATGGGGTCAACGGTCGTGCATGCAAAGTGCATGACCGTTGACCCTGTTTCAACGATTTAGGCTCGTCCGCAAATATTTATTCGTTGCGCAGCTGAGACAAGTTTCGTGAAATGGGCGTAAGTTTGTTGCGTAGCTGCGCAATATTTTTGTGGCGCAAGACTTACGCAACATTTGTACGTGGCGTAACTTACGCAACTTTTCTTGAAATCGGCTGCTGACGTTTCGATCCTAGCAGGACCTTTCTCAAAGGCACTCTGCCTTTGAGAAAGGTCCTGCTAGGATCGAAACGTCAGGCCCACTAAATTTTAAGATTTACATTTTGGTAATTTTAGTCAGTAAGCAGTTTGCAACATTTTTGTATATCACCCTAAAAAGATAGCAATTGACATTCAACCAACCTTGTCATATGGAATGGAATACTTCTTCAGGATTTGCGGTGAGATCAATGTCATTTTGTGACGAAGGAAGTTTGAACATAATTGAAAGCTCTGTGGGAAAAATCCTGCAAAAATTGGAAAAAGGAATAACAATTTATCCATCAGTTGAGAGGAAAATACAAAAGGCATTTTAGAGAAAACAAAAGTGAAATAAAAATATAATGAGAAGGGTAGACTTTGTAGTAATTTAGACAGCTGAAAAGGAAAAAAATCAATGAATATGAGGGAAATAATTTCAATGGGATAACCACTTTGTGTCGAGCAACTTTTGAGTGCCCATTACCAACACACAAGGGTTTTTTATTGTGTCATTTTAAAAAACTTTTTTTTTAAACAAAATGGCAAAGCAAACTTTGACTGGACCGGGATTTGAACCTGAGACATCTGGTTTTGCATGCCAGCGCTCCTCCCATCTGAGCTATCCAGCCAATGAGGGTTAGTTATGGTGGTTATTTTCAGTATGTCACAGAATTATTCAGATCATGATGTCCTGCTGAAGTTCAATCAATTCAAATGACTAACTATGAACAGTCTGTTGCACTAAGTGTGCAATCTCCTTCTACTTCAGGGAGCAAGATATAAAAATAAGCCAAGAAATCAGGGAGTACAAAAAATCAATTTCACGGCCAGCAAAGGGTAACGCTGTATGTATATGACCATGCACAATCGATCGAGATGAGTACTGTTCAATGTGCACATACAGTATAAGCTGACACCGTCTTACTTGTCACCTCGCTCTAGTTGGCAATCTGAACGAATCTCCCTAAATCCATGGGCTTTCCTATTCTAATAAGAAAATACTCACCTCCGATACCTACAAATGCATTTCAAATGCGCATGCACAAGCTTCCTGCTGATGCAAACAAAAGGCGCAGTCACCCATATACACTGCACATTCCTTGTTAGCCCATGTGAAACGTCCTTCTTCTTTTCTTCTTTTTTCTCAATGTTGGGAGGGATGGTATCGGAGGTGAGTATTTTTTAGAATAATTTTAGAATAGGAAATCTCCATGGATTTGATTACAGAAAATACCTCACCTCCAATACCTATAAATGCAGAGTAGCACCACAAAGAGAAAGTGGAGGGAAAGGTGTGCAGTGTAGAGCCCTAGAGAGTTTTAGTCTTAACTAGGTCTGAAAAACTATAAATTGACAGAAAATTGTCAAGACATCCCAAAAAGCTTTGCTCGAAAATCCCTTCTTACGAGGATGAGGGACAGGCTTCATGGCATCTCCGGGATGCAGATCGCGCCGCTGAATGCAGAACCTGTCTGCCCATGCGGCCATCTGATTGGAGGACATCTCGCAGGTAGCACAAAGTATTCTTCAAGCAGACTGCCTGCATTATCTCTGTAATATATACCCCTGAAACATAGCTAATGACGTAGTCATGCTTCTCGTTTGGTGGGCTTTGAACGGGACTGAAGACAACCTCTGTCTTTGGTCGGTCCAGAGACTAGGCTTTCTCCTGATGTGGTGTCAGCTTGTCCGAAGCTGGAAGATAGAGTCTATCCAGAGCCATAGGAGATGCTGTTTGCATCTGTGGCGGCTGTATGTGAACCTGAGACACTCTCCGCGCCATTAGTGGTTCGCTGGTAAAGAAGCTGGTAGAGATTCCTCCTGCCGTGCTACAGAGCCAGGCACTGGTCGAGGTTCAGCCTTTGAAGATGCTGTTTGCACCCATGGCGGCAGTAAGAGAACCTGAGACACTTTTCATGCCGTTAGCAGTTCGCCTGGTGTAGGAGCTGGTAGCCTGGTAGAGACTCTTCCTGATGTGCTGCCGAGCCAGGCACTGACCCATGAGACCAGTCAGGACGTACCGGTAGCTCTGAAGTTGAGGCTCCCACAATCCATCCAGCTATAGTCGTAATGGAGGCTGCGTGGTATTGTCGTAATGGATAGCTGTGTTACATCTCCTCGCAGCTCCTTCATAGGCGAAACATACAATTTTAAAATTCGCACAGGGGACCATAGCTGAAAAGGATGTGAAGCTAGAGACAAAAATGTCCGGGGGCGAAAATTGTGGGGATTTGTTCTTGGTCAAAAAGCCGACTTGTGGAATAAGGCGAACACCACTTAGTTCCCAGCGTAGGTGGCCTCGTTCTATGGACATTGTGTGAAGCTCACTTCTGCGACGGGCTGTAGAGGCTGCCAAGAAACTAGGGGAGAAGGAGGCTGAAGAGTGGGGATGTTGATAGGCCTTTGCCGTAGAGGTGGTCTTTGGTCTGCGAAACTGGTTTGGGTAGGAGTGGCGAAAAGGAGCCTGGTTGCCCCTGCTGTCCTTCCCCGACACATGAGAGGAAGGCACTGGCAGGGAGGGTCTGTTTATTGAACGCTGGTGCAGACTCATCTTCTCCTCTGTCTTCAAATACTTGGCCTCCTGAAGCAAGTCCTCATTAAACTTGGAATCAAAAATACCATTGACTATAAGAAGAAGTTCTTCCATGCGTGTCTGAAAAGACGTACCGACTATTTTGTCAAGTATATTGTAGGGGAGCAATACAAAAAGACGTGTGCACATAACAGTTCGCTGAAAATAGAAGGACGTTTGAAGAAAAAAAAACGCTCCGTTGGCCAAAAATGCTAAATGAAATATGAAAATATGAAAAATTAATGAACTTATTAATATCATACCGTAAAATCCCAGGTATAATGCGCACTTTTTTTCACCGCGGTAGAAATCAAAAGTTGGGGGTGCGCATTATACACAGGTACATTGATGTCCTGCCAGTATGGGTGTCAGTCATCAAACAGAAGCCGACCTTACATTGTATAACATTTTAACAATGGGACTGTCAATCATTGTCCCCATTGCAAACTCTCCTGGGGTTTATTTTCCCCACAAGGTTACTTGGGCTCAAACTGATTTTCTTTTATTAGGAGGGCGATCCTCCTGTGATCAACCTTCCCATTTTTTTTTTTAAACGAAACAAATGGAGGCATATCTGTGAAGCCACCATGGATGTGCATTTTGTTCAGTCTGGACACTTTTTATGGAAAACCAATGTATTGTTAAATTGTATCACGTTTTTTTTAAATTGGAGATGTGGATCATCCTCCCCAATGCAAACTCTCCCGGTTTTTCCCCACTGCGAGGTAACTTGGGCTCAAAATTAAAATAGATGTTTTTAATCAGAGGGCGATCATCCTTCCCGCTGTCAGATTTTCAAGTTTTCCGTGGTTGGTTTTTCCCACGGCAAGATAACTTGGGCTCAAATGGATGTTTTTATTCGGAGAGCAATCATCCTTCCCGCTGTGGAATTTTCAAGTTTTCTGTGTTTGGTTTTTCCCACGGCGAGGTAACTTGGGCTCAAATGGATGTTTTTATTCGGAGAGTGATCATCCTTCCCACTGTGGGATTTTCAAGTTTTCCATGTTTGATTTTTCCCACGTCGAGGTAACTTGGGCTCAAATGGATGTTTTCATTGGGAGGGCAATCATCCCTTCCCACTGTGGAAGAATTTTTTAAAAAGGGAAGCCGACCTTACATTGTATCACATTTCAACAATGGAGCTTTCATTCATCGTCCCCACCACAAACTCTCCCGGGTCATGGTCATGGCGAGGTAACTTGGGCTCAAATGGATTTTTTTAATCGGAGGGTGAGGATCCTCCCCACTGTATGCTCTCTTCTCTTCTTCCGACTGGGCCAGGCTCGAAATAATGGACTTTTTTATTCGGAGGGTGATCATCCTGGGATGGAAACAACTTTACAATGGACTCTGCAATCCATGCCACAGATTTTTTTTTTTTTCCTCTCGGTGAAGGCGAAAGTTGGGGGTGCGCATTATACACGGGTGCGCATTATACCCAGGATTTTACGGTACATGCCAAGGATCCCATCCGACTTAGGATTGTGTCATAAGTTGCAATATGTAATTCGCCTCTTTAAGGCACTATCACGTGACAACCGATGACGTCATCAAATCGTCATTGTGCGCAGCACATCTATGCTCTAAGGACTAAGTCTATGCCAACTTTTGATAATTTACAACAAGGTTTACTGGCAAAAGTGGCATCCAAAACAAACATGTACTACAAAGTCTATGAGATTTTTTGCAAAAGAGAAACAAAGAAGAAGACTAGAAATCTATGTCCGTTTGTCACAGAGCATAGGGCTTTTTCTTTTCTTTTCTTTCTGGGGAACTTCTGACTCTGATCGAAATCTAAAAACCAGAAGACCAATCATCTTTGCAGTGCCATTACTGTGTACTGACTGACGAGTGCACATTACCCAGCGGTCACGTGACCGTCTTTAGAGCAACTCACTTCAAACTTACTTTAGGCAAAAGGGTACACTATGATTTTTGTGTGTATCAAGTTTGGCTGAAGAATCTTCTGTAGTTCTCTAGATCTCGAGCGTAGAAGAAATCGGCACAAGAGGAAGAAGAACAAGATAGCGGCAGAAAAGCCAAAGAAGAAGACGAAGAAACTGGAAACAAAAAATCAGAACAAACGGAATGTCGTAACGGAATGTTCGTAGTACAATTCCTGTGTACTGTATATACTAATGACTGCACATTAAGCCAGCCTGAACCTTATCAGGACTTGGTATAAACATTGTGTCTTCCCCCACTTGTTCTAACCCTCCCCTTTCCCTCTCCTTCCCCTCGCCGCCGCCCCCACCTCTTCCATTATCTCACATCCCTCTCTCCCTATCCCTCTCCCTATCTTGTTACTGCATGCTGGCCACAAGATGAGCCAGAATCTCACCAGCATGTGCTAACAAAAATGTTTACTGCCCTTGCTCCTCGTGACCACCTCTCTCTCTCCCTCGATCTCTTCGCGTGCACCCCCCCCCCCCCACACTTCAACAGCCAACATTTGCTTGTACTGTAGGCGACAACGTGCCCCCCCCCTTTATCTGCTGGCTTGATAATAATGTAGTTTGCCGTAGTAATCATGGATCGCCAAAAATACATTTATGAAGCCAATCGCCAACTAAACAATCCCCAGCACTATAAATGTCTGGACTCTTACCACTGGCAATTTTTCAGAGCAAATTCTCCCCCACTTGATGTGGTCCAAGTCTACTACTGATACCTACCCAGATTACCATACGAGTTGCATATTTCTCTAGCCCTATTATGCCATTCACTAAATTCTTGATCATCTCCCATGATGCCTAGCGGCATAGCCGCCATGATCTTCCTCTTTTTCAAAGCGCCCAAGCGCCTAAGCCGAGTGGGGAGGAAGGGAGGGAGACTGGTAATCTGGGTAGGTATCAGTAGTAGACTCAGACCACACTAGATGAGGGAGAGTCTACTGCCTTCTCCTACCAAGATTACCATACGAGTTGCAGAGTAGCACCGCACCAAGGAGGTGGGCTCAGCAAGGCTGCACTACCAAGATAAGTAACATGATAATAAGTGTACATTTAAAGTAGGGTGGTTGAGGGTAAGGCTGGACAGAAAACCCGGGTACCCGAAACCTGACCGAAGCATCGGATACCCGGTTCAATTTTTTGGAGTTCGGGTATCTGATTTTTTTTTTCAAACAACGTATCTTTACTTTGTTTATGAGATTGTAAGACGCAGAGTGGCATTCGATTTAAAACTTTAAAAGAGGAACAGAATTCGTAGTTACTCAAAATCCGATTCTTGGGGTCATTGAATAGAGTTGTCTTTTTAGCCATGGTTATCATTAGGTGCAATCCCGCTAGAAAGGAAAACCGTAGAAAAGGGGACCGCATCATCGCGATTCAATAATCGATTTGTTTTTGTGCACGAGTTTACACACGGCAATATTTTCGGAAAGTGGATCGCGATTCAAAAATTATTGCTTTGCAGGCCACGGCCGCCGAACTGCACGTGCCTGAAATATAACCTTAATGGACTGCGCATGCCTGGAATATGACCCGGCCGGATTTTTTTCGTCGCGAAACCAACGCACTCCGCACCATGTGCAGTGCGATGATGCAACACGACGGGCTTGTGTACCGCACGTATGCACTTGAATACACAGCAGTACGGGCACAGGCCTGAGGTGTTTTATCAGCATGGTTCCCGCCTCAGCGGCCTCACACATGCGGTTTTAATACTGGACGAATGGGAGGGAACCAGTCTACAAGATGCACGTGTTGTGATTCAGCACTCTCGCTGTAATTTTCACAAGTGATCGTTTTCGTTTCGGACACCATGGTTCTAATGACCGCAGAATGTTAAAACAATGCTGCTTAATTGTTTTGGTCGTCAAAGAAACCCAGGAAAACATCAAGTAAAGGTTTTTTTTTAATTGATGTTGCCTGTTGCCGATTTTATTATATATGTTGCTTGTTGCCGATTTTAATATCGATGTTGCTTGTTGCCGATTTTAATATCGATGTTGCTTTTTGCCGATTTTATTATCGAGGACGCTTGTTGCCGATTTTATTATCGATGTTGCCGATTTTATTATCGATGTTGCCGATTTTATCATCGAGGTTGCCGATTTTATTATCGATGTTGCTTGTTGCCGATTTTATTATTGATGTAGAAACTGAAAGCATGTCTGGCGCGGCGCTCCGATACTACGATAGCGACCAGCGGGCATTACGCAATGTACTTCCGGGTTGTTAATTTCTTATGTTTTACATTGAATGGCGGGTATCCGGGTACCAACGATTTCAAAATTCGGGTATCCGGTTCCTCAAATACCCGATTTTGCCCAGCCTTAGTTGAGGGGCTCACCAAAAGTCGCTTGGATGAGTCCCTTGACCGGGCATGGTTGGCCGGCCTCAAGTTGACTGCGTTGCTGTGTTAAGGACAGCCAGCCCATAGGAGAAGTCTCCTTGCAAGACATCACTGAGGTAGCAAGAAGTGAAAGTCGATGGGGATTTCCAGCATGCCGCTTTACAAATGTCTGTTAACGTAATCCCTTTGAAGTAAGCCCAGGAGGAAGACACAGCCCGAATGTCATGAGCCCGGATATGACGTTTACTTTAATCGTTCGGTGCAGAAACCCAGTCCCCATTACCAAACTTGATAGCCGACACTATCCATCTACTAATGGTGTCTCTTGAGGCTGGGTGGTAGGGCTTAGTAGAGGTGATGAGGAGCTGCGAAGTTGTTCCTCTAATAGCTTTCGTCCTATCAATGTACCATTTCAGGGCCTGGACTGGGCAGAGTTTATCCGAAGAGGAGGTTGAGTGTGACCGGATTGATGGGACGAAGATGCCCAGTGGTCGAAAGGAATAGGCCGTGGGGCAATCCTCCATATCTTTTTGTTTCGTCTGACAAATTGAGGGGCAATTCATAAAATGTGCTAAGTTATAGTTTAAAATATGCTCTTTCAGATTTCTGCTGTTCCCACTTCCAGTTTTTGCACGTTAACTAGTAAACCTCTCCAAAAGAAACAAAATATTTTGTGAATTAACGGACGAGCCAGCGCTGTTTGTTAAGTCTTTCTCAAGCCGTTTACTTACATCCCGCTTTAAGCAGACCGACTGCGGGCTACGTCTACTGTGTGCTGGGTATAGCACACTGAGTGCTGCGTCTTGATTCAAGATTAGACACCTTGTTTGTTGAGTTCAAAATGGCGTCGCCAATTTCTTGTTTGTGCCATGTAGCGTACCCAAACGAAGAAAAAATGTCCCCATTTACTACAATCAGCTGCGAAAAATTTAGGGTCAGCCTTAAAAACTGGTCAATGCTTGATGGCAAAGAAAAGGAAGTGGCCCAGAAGAATGCCGTGTTTGCCGTGGAAATGACTCCAAAGTCGGCGTGGGGTTACCATCGCAGTTGCTACCAACGGTAAGTCTTGTGCCCCATGAATACGGATTCACGTCAACTCGGTCCAGGCCAACTCAGTCCATGGCCAACATTGGCAACAGTTCTTTATGCACATTTTCCCAGGCATAGGGACCGAGTTGGTTACGGACCGAGTTGGTTACAGACCGAGTTGGTTATGGACCGAGTTGGTTACGGACCGAGTTGGTTACAGACCGAGTTGGTTATGGACCGAGTTGGTTATGGACCGAGTTGGTTACGGACCAAGTTGGTTACGGACCGAGTTGGTTACGAACCGAGTTGGTCACGGACCAAAAGTGCATTTTCTTATCTCAAAAATTGCCTTTACTAAAAAAAAAACGTGCAGGTTCCGCGCGTGGGAACAAGCATATTTGGATTCAGCACCCCAGAATTGGGTTAAAAAGCCTATTTTCAGGTTGCCCCCAGATGTGACAGACGAACCTCAATTTCTGAAGCTCTTTTGGGGCCTTGCCCCACGGCCTAGAAGGCGTCTGGTTTTTGGTGAGGAACCCAACACCTGGGATGAGGCGTACACCAAGAGGCTCCCATCTGATATGACCATCGGCTATGGAGAGAGCCTTGATCTCACAACCTCTTCTTGAAGCTACAACAGCTAAGAGGAATGCCAGTTTGATGCTGAGTTGAAGAAGGGAGGCCCTCGCGGCGGGCTCAAATGGCAAGCCTGCCAGCAGACTTACCGGTAGGACCTGGCCCAGATTCCAGGACGGAATAAGCTTCCTAGATGATGGAAAAATAAATATTCCTCTGAGGTGATGGATTGCCGAGTTGTCAGAAATGGATGAGCCATCTCCAAAGCCACAATGGATCGCCGCGATGGCCGAGCGATAATTCCAGATTGTCGACACCAGGAGGCCAGAGCAAAACAAGTGCATGAAGAAGTCAGCTACCTCTGAAACAGGTGTCGTGAACAGATCAGTAGCTCGCCCCTTGCACCACGAGTCAAAATGTCGTATTCGGCTGTCGTAGATCTTTCTGGTAGACAGCCGACAGCCCCTGGCGGCCATAGCTGCAGTGTTGAGAGAAAGGACCGCCTCTCGGAATGACTGTTGGACAGAGTCCAGCACATTAGGTGCAGATGAGCTGGGTCTGGATGCAGAACGTGTGACCTGGGTTGATAAATGATGTCTAGACGAAGCGGGAAAATCAGAGGAGTGCCGACTAGGAGTCTGACCACGCGAGGAAACCACGACTGCCTCGGCCAAAACGGGGCAATGACGAGGACGCGGCAGCTCTCCTGTTCTATTTGGGACAGTACCCTCGGTATTAGAGACAGGGGAGGGAACGCGTATGCCAGGAGCCCTTCCCAAGGGATGCGTAGGCCGTCCGTTGCCCAGGCCTGAGGGTGGGGATATCTCGTGCAGTAAGTGGGGAGCTGAGCATTCAGGTGAGACGCAAAGAGATCCACGTGGGGCCTGTCGAGAACCTGGAACAATGCTCTGACCACCTCTGGCTGAAGTGTCCACTCGGTGGGACGCATTGTCCCTTGGGAAAGGGCATCCGCCAAGTTGTTCTCGACGCCTGGGATGTGCTCTGCCCGGGGGTGCACAGCGTGTTTGATTGTCCAGTGTAGGAGCTGCTAAGTCAGAACACACAGCCGAGGGGAGCATGTTGTATTGTCTGACCGGATCAGCACCCTCTTGCTGTGGACCAATGGTTGGAAGCGTTGAAGGGCCTCAAAGATGGCAATTCGAGAAAGACGATGTGCGATCCCTGGAGGTTGGGACTCCAAGAGCCCGAGGCTTGTCTCAGGGGAAGGGAGGCCCCCCAGCCGAGGTTTGAAGCATCTGTTGTGATCACCAGCTTATGCTTTAAAACTGTGAAAGGGAGGCCAGCCGTCAGGTTGCTTCGTATCGACCACCAAGCAAGGTGTTGAAGAACCATGGGCGGTGACGGGATCTTTAGGTCGATCGCATCCTTGCTGGGTTTGAAATGAGCCAGGAGGTGTAGCTGTAAGGACCTCATGAACAGTCGGCACCAGGGAACGAGGTCCACGAGACTGGCCATCAGTCCTAGGAGGTGAAGCCATGCTCTGGCACTCCTATTGCCTCAACTTTGAAACATGGCGACACACTGGAGTAGGTTGTTGACTTGGTCGTTGGTAGGTGATGCTGGTAGGTCGAGGTAGGTTGGCATCTGCGTTGGCGTGCTTCTTGACTTCTCGTGGTTTATGAGCAACCCGAGGTGAGACGTCAGGTCGTAAGAAACTCGGGAGGCATGGATGGCCTCGCTTTCGGAGCGGCCCACTATCAGCCAATCGTCGAGGTACTGGAAAATCAGTATGTCGGAGCGGCGGAGTGATGCCCCCACGGTCTTCACGATCCTCGTGAACACCCTCGGTGAGGTGGAGAGGCCGAAGGGTAGGGAGCAGAACTCAAACACCTTCTCCCTGTACATGAAGCGGAGGTACTTGTAATGGTCGGGATGAATAGGAACGTGGAGGTAGGCATCCTTCAGGTCGATCGAGGATGCCCATGCTGGGATGTTGATGGACTGCATCACGGTGCGCAGAGTTTCCATCTAAAACCTCTTTGGATGAATGAACCTGTTGAGCGGCTTCAGGTTCAGGATGGGTCTCCACTTCCCTAGTTCTTTCTTGCCTCTGGGATCGCTGGTACAGAGAGGAAGGTCTCGAAGTGATCTTGAAGAAAATGGAAGTACTTCTTGGAGCGATTATTACATGGTCGCCACCTTTTTGCCTTAGCTAGTTGATTCATGGTGTCGACGCAGGCACTATCCACTCAATTTTTGTTCACGGCGGATGAGCCCAACTGGAAGGTCATGGTCAGTGAATACACGTGAATGCTTGCGTGGTGTTATCGAGTAAGTTCGGGGGTTTACGAGCACCTGCGTGTGCTGGCGAGTTTGATCGAGTGCGCTCGACCGTTTACGAGACACTTGACAGCGCTCGTATCTCCTTGTACTTGCTCGCTCGTTCATGGGTACTTATTTCTAAGCATTACTGTACCTCATCTCTTGTACAGTTTGTAATGTTCAGTATTATGGCGAGACAAAAAACACCCTAAAAAAACGTATCTATGGCAATACATGTAGTAGGTCTACAATAAAAACCGGTAAAATGGACACCCCTGTTGGGTATCACATCAATCTCCCTGATCATTCGATATCAAATATGAGTGTACTGGGCATAGAATCCCTTGGTCACCATAGTGATGCTGTCCGGCTTAGCAGTGATAAAACCACATGTATGGTCGTCTCAACACCTTGCATGCTTTCTGATAATCCTTCTTTTGTGTTCACTCCTCCAAACTTCTCTTTTTGCTCTTTCCCCCTCTTCTCACTAATCCCTAACCTTCCCTTTGATATCACCCTATCAGCTTTCATCTTTGTCCTTTGTTTCTCATCTACCGTTATGTCCTGTTACTCTCTTCCCCCTTCCTTCTTGTACATGTATCTGTTTTGTCCTTGTCACTCTGCCTTTGAGAGAGGTCCTGCTAAAAAATGGCCATCTTGTGATGTTGACATCATCTATGAATATTAATGAGGTCATGACATTTTCATTATTTCACATTCATTTGAGCAAATTTGGCCCATACAGTGACATTTTCCATTACCATTTTTCACAACAAATTAAACAAAGTTGATAAACTCTCTTTTGGGCAAACATTTCATAATCATGTCACACTAATGCTGCGTGCCTGGAACCCTCCTTAATCTCCTACAATCCTCCAATGTGAGTTTGTGCAAGATCCTCACTGCCTAAATCCTCCACAATCCTCCAGTATGAGTTTGTGCATGTACATGAAAATGTACCCCACTGCCTCAATCATTCACAGCTAGGTCTATTTACAGTAATTGGATCCTTTGTTTATATTACAGTTGACCAATTGAAAGCAAAGTGCATACCAGCAAGACAGTACATGCATGGAGCTATAAGTACAGTTTAGGAAGCTAAATGGTACGTGCCTTTGTCAAAGTTCAATCTAACAACCTTCCTCAATCCTCAACAATCCTCCGACTGGAAATTTTCATACCTGCCTCAATCCTCCACAATCCTCTATTACCCCCCGGAGGATTGTGGAGGATTGAGGAAGGTTAGGGTAACACCGATGAAAATGAAGACTTTTGGACCATGCATTTCTTTTGTGGTCTGCGTTTGGACTTGTACGCGATGTTGATCTAGCCATCCTTTCTGTAGTACCGTTAGATGTACGGTACAGTACTAGCTTTACGAGCCCACAGACTGCGTGTTAAGGAATAGAGCAAACTCTATGTCTATCGTTTTAGTCTATATGGTTTCCAAAACGTACCCTACCTTATCTGATCGTTCATTAATTTCCTGGCAGTGAAAAATGTATTTTCAATTTCAGTCCAATATCTTCCAATTACTGGAAGTAAAAATACCTATTTCACAATTTTAAAATCTCTTGGAAAACAAAAATGGAGTGGGAAAAGTGTGAAACGATGTCACTGTCCGCGACGCACATGTGATCTGATTTCTCGATCATTCCCCAATCGCTCCATTGTTCTAGTAAGTGGTATGCACCTGTATTAAGCATGCAATGTGGCAACTTACACCAGTTGAAAGTAATATACTACTTGTGACGACCAGGCCATATCAATGTGCACTATACAGTATTGATCGAAACGAGAAATATATGTCTGTTGTGAAACAGAGCATAGAGCTTTTCCGCTTCTGTTGTTAACAAGTCATAGAATAGCCCCATTCCTACTCCAAAACGCATGTACATATTTTGTGCACAAAGCCTATGGGACTCGAGTGTGGTATTCAAAAATTCATAAAAAATATAAACAATGGTCCTTCGGTTCCAAACTTTAGAATTGGAATGTCTAGCACGATAGCTAACGACATTCCAAATTTCGAGATGATCGGCCAATGCCTTATATGTGTTTTAAAATCACACATTTTGATGACGTCATGATTGCGTAACGACATTTTGGCTCCGGAAGGTGTTTCTAAACCATGTCCCCAATAGATATCAAAGAAAAAATGAAAAAAATCTCGCTCCGTTGGCCAAATATGCTCAATTGAATGTTAACATCTTAAAAGTTTATGACCTCATTAATATTCATGAGATTACGTCACGATCGAATGAGGGCTATTTTTGGATACATCTTTTCCCAACTTAGATATGCTGCAAAATTGAAACCAAACTAACCGATACTTTTGCTAATAATTAAGTTTGAAGTTTGACATTTTAATGACCTGTCACGTGACCCCCTGATGACGTCATGATGATCTCACTTTTTGCAATGAATCTCCATCTACTAACCTAAGTATGTGCCAAGTTTGAAGCCATTTGTATTTGATATAAGGCCCCCAATGGATTTCACAGTTAATTTGTACACAAACCTATGGCCCTTAGTATAAAAAACCTAAACAATGAAAAACAAAGGAAATTCCTCAAATATGTTTTGATATTTTCAATCCGGGGTATATGTTGAGTCGGTTGAAGACAAAATAAAAATACGATTTTTTCTTCGTTCAGGTAGTAATCTTCGTCTGAAGTTTAGATCTACCTACGTGAAGCCATAATTAATGACTACAGTGTAGTGTACAAGTTGCCCCTTTAAAGCACTGTCACGTGTGGGATCTGAGATCGCGGCATGATTGCACATGCCAGTTTGGCCCTTTAAAGAGCTATCACGTGACCACCCAAGCAAAAACAGACAGAGAAAAACAGAACAAAATACATATGTTTATTCTATGATAGGTTGAGGCCCATTTCGCGTCGTTTTAATTGGATTTGTGACGGACGAAAAAAAGAGAGTTTACGTCACTGGGTTTCGAACCCGTACCCTCCATTCCTACCCCAAAACGCACGTGCATATTATGTGCACAAAGTGTATGGGACTACATTATAATATTAAAAAAATCATAACAATTCTGAACAATGGTTAATTAATTCCCAACTCAAGATTTAGAATGTCTAGCCCAATAGCTAACTGCCCAACAAATTTCGAGAAGATTGTCCAATGGCAAATATGTGATTTGAAAACACGCATTTTGATGACGTCACGATTGCGTCATGACATTTTGGCCCATTTGGGTGTTTCTAAACTACATCCGGAATAGATATCAACAACAAAAAATAAAAAATCTTGCTCCGTTGGTCAAATATGCTCATTTCAATGTGAAAATCTGAAAAGTTCATGACCTCATAAATATTCATGAGATGACGTCAAGGTCAATTGATGGCAATTTTTGGATACAACTTTTCCCAACTTAGATACAGTGCAAAGTTGAAACCAAACGAACTTGGTCTTTTGCTTTTAATGAATTTTGAAATTTGCCCCTTTAAAGCAAGGTCACGTGACACGTGATCACGTCATGATGATATCAAGGTGTTTAGGATCAATTTCAGCATGGGCTTTATGCATTTGCCACGTTTGAAAAAAATCCAAGTCTGTTCAATGACCAAAGTCGTGCTTACAAAACCCCTGTGCATTGTCTATGGGCTTTGGGGGAGAAGAAGAAGAAGACTAAAAAAAAGCTGAACAACAGATATAGCTTTTCCGCTTCCCTGGAAGCGGCGGAAAAGCTAATTATTGTCACTATTCGCGACCAATTTGGTGCGAATGATTCTTCGCGAAAACGTCCGCAATTTCTTATACTTACCAGTCCAGGGAGTCATTTCCTTTGCAAAGAGAACCAGCGATTCGCGACTTCAGCCGCCATAGGTCCGAGGAGAAAATAATTACCGGTCCAGGGAGTCGACTCCTCTGCGAAGACTCGCGAAGACCAGCGGCCATCCATCAAAGGAGAAACTACCGGTCCTGGACGTCATTTCTTTCAGGAAGATTACTGCCGATTCACAAATTTCAGTTGGGGGGAGAGTTGGGGGAGAGTTAAGGGGAGAGTTGTGGGAGACAGGGTTTACAAGTCCAACGTACGAACGTCTCTTCGCGAATTATGCGCGAACGATCTGCGAAGAAAGCACAACAATTTGCGACCTAAGGCCTAAATGTACGGGGGAAAAAACCCGTACGCCAACAAGATAAATGGTTGTTTTTTTTCTTGGGGGGGGGGGGCATGATCACATGACGGTTTGTGGAGCGGGAATTGAAACTTCAATTAGCCGAACCCCCCCCCCCCCCCGAGAAGATAGTACAACAATTTGCGACCTAAGGCCTAAAAATGTAAGGGAAAAAAAACGTACACCAACGAGATACTGTACATGGTCTTGTTGTTGTGTTGTAGGGGGGGGGCATGATCACATGGGCAATTGCCGTTTGTGGAGCGGAAATGGAAACTTCTGTTGAGGGCGCCATTCGTGTGGCTGCCTAGCTATTTTACTACTGCTGGTTTTAGATTTTTAAATCTGTGAATATCTACGTCCAATGTGCCCATCACCATTTTACTGCACCGTATTTTGACTATGTGATGTTTCTGTGATCTTCTATCTGAGTTTTATCAGTACTTTTGAGTTATTCAGTGAGTATTTGTATCTTTTCACATCGTGTATCACACCAATAATAAATGACTGGAATTAAATATGGCGGAGACTGTGGAACGAACATCGTGGATCCCATGAGAGGATATACCTTCTCCACTCTCCATTCTCCTACTCTCGAGGTAAACACAAGACATTCCGACTGCAGATTCATGCGTGACCGTCGACCACGTAATTTTCATAGTGACCGGCATACCATTACGTATAGCATCGAGGATTTACACAAAATTAGACCTTACGGTCTAGTTGATGCGATTTCTGCACAAGTCCGTGATAGAATCAACGGGCTGGAGCTTCAAAATCATGCCCGCTGTGGATGCAGAGCAGGGAAAAACAGACACAGGAATATAACCGTTCGCATCTCTCCAAGAGCGACCATCAGTAAGCATCCCTACCATTGCGACAGCCGTCCCAGAGTTTTAACATGCATTCCCAAGACCCCAGTAAATCCAAGCCCAACCAGTATCATCATGTCAGCGACCTTCCGGCCTTCTGCCTGACCAACGCCCAGTCATTGGTCACTAAACTGAATGAACGTCCGGTGATGTCCTCATACATTCTTGACGGTGATGTCCTCATACATTCTTGACGGTGATGTCCTCATACATCCTGACGTCAGAGCATGCAGAGTATGTAGGGTGTCCTCAGCCATTCCAGCTACCCACAAGATTACGGTGCTGATTTCTTCAAGGGAAACGGCTAACTCAAAAACATTGACTGACAAGGGCATAACAATTTCCAACCTACATTATCCATATATCCAGTCTCGCAGTTTGGCTCCTGCATTTAAATGGCCCTAATTTATTTCGGTTCATGACTTTTGTGACTACATTGTCAATGAAAAGATTGATTTTTGTGTTTTAACTGAAACCTGGCTCAAAGAAAACGACACTGCAGTTCGATCATTATGTCTTCCACCTGGTTATTCTATTATTAATCAACCCAGACAAAACAGATCAGGTGGGGGTATTGGTGTAGTTTTTTGCAGTGATTTATTTAAAGTGAATATGGATAATTTCGGGGAGATGACATCTTTTGAATTTGTTGAATGTGTCAGAATTCTTAATTTGTACTGTGATGATTTGGTGTTCTACATGTGTTAACCGCGCGAATCGTAGGGGCTCAACCCTTTGTGTTTTATTTTAGGGCGAAGGATTGACGTATGAATATTCAGTAGTTAGGCCTACCTTTTTCTTTTTAGATTACAACCCAGGGCCATGGAATTTCTTTTGGAAAGATCGAATTTGTTTATGAATACACCCACTCCTAGCACTGAAATTTCCACAAGACTCGCAATCTTTTGTAGTGTTCTCCGGGATCAGGGAAGCGTATAGAAGTTTAGGGTGGGGCTACTTTGCATGAAAATAGAAAGTCAGGGAGTATAAGAGTGAGATACAGGGTGTGTCGGGGCAGACGCCATTTTCCTTCTGTCTGAGAGAGAGAGAGAGAGAGCAAGAGGAGAAGCCTTGTGAGAGGAGCTGGGTTGCCGCGTCACCAGAGCCGCGTGATATTTTGCATTTTGCTGCCACATTTCTTCGCCGCAAAGAAGCAGATTTTCAGACTGCTTGAGGCAGAATTGGTTGGGCAGACCTGGAGCGGCTAGATCTGCAGCACACTCATCTTTTGGACACGAAATCCGTAAGTTTCCATGTAATCTCGTTTAACAAATGTAAGACCGCAGAAGAAAGAATTGAGATTGAAAACTCCCTATAGCATTTACTTTTGTGTCGTTCGGGACACCGGAATATGGTGGAGCATTGAAACTATGGCAGTTTGCCATAAAAATTGAAGCAGACTTTGACTGTGTGAAAATGTACAAAAAAGGAAAATTTGTTGTCAGGCATTATTTGGTATGTTTTTGGCCAACCCCTTTTGTATAACACAGATGGCCCTTGTTCCGTGTTATTGTTTTTTTGTGCCGAGGCTTAAAACCTGAGTACAACGACTGGCTGAACCTCCTTTGAGGACGAGTGAGGGTAGTTTTCCCCACCGGGTGGAACCGTCGTGGGAGTTGACGGGGAGCAGTCTGTTGTCCATTGAGTGTGACCGTCACGGACGAATCGGAAGGCGGCCCGTCGCAGGAGTCGGCGGAAGTCCCGCTCTCTACTGGTCTTCTTTAGACTGTTGTAATATTGTTTATTTAAGGGTGGCCATTACCCTTGGCATAAGGAACCAAAAACAAAAACGTTGAAAACAAGTTCGAGAGTGTTTGGGGCGTGGTAGCCCTATAATTTCGGATAAATTATAGTGGGCGAGGAAACTTGGGTTTGGTTGTTTTGGGATTGTTGGTTTTTTTTTCTGAAGGGTGTATTGTTGTGCGTAATTTGCAATTACTATCTGTTCATTTTTGATACGGGGTTAAGATTTGTTTCACTTGCGGGTGGAATAGAGAGGGGGTTAGAAAACCGACTTTGCATTGCATTAGTGAACGGGATCCAGTAGGGTTTTCTATAGTGTTTTTTTTTCCTTCTTGCGTATAGACCAAAGGCCTTTCAGAGAAAGCTGACCGGAGGGTTGTTTTTTTTGTTTGGTTGGTTTTTTTTTCCTTATCACCAGTTTGGGTGTGTTTAAGGAGCTGGTCAGAAATTAGTGAATTAAATAATTGTATATAATTTAGCTAGAAAACTCTCATTGTTTCTTCTTCTTTTTGCCTTTGGAATTATTACTGTCTGCCTATCATTCCGCGCCATAGTTTGTCTGTGCAAACTGTGACATTTTGGGGGCCTGTCCGGGAGTACGAAAAAAGAAAAAAAAGAAAAAAATCCGGAAAGATAGGAAGGCATTTTGGAGACGGTAATGGTAACAAAGAGAACGAGAATAATTTGTGCGTAGAATGTGATATGTGTTATCTAACTTTTTTCTGGTTATTTCTTGTTCTTTTGATCTTAAGCTGCAGATCTACCTGCCCTTGGTCTAGCTCCAACCAGTTGCCTCCCGCTTCCGCTGCAACAGCTGCTGCGCACAAGCTTTTGCACGTCAGTATGGAAATCGAACGGTTAGTGAGCTTGGGGAAAGAGATGAGTTTTAGTGGAGAAGAGTTGCGAGCGTTTGTGAGGGAAGAGCAGGAAAGGATGAGAGCAGAACGCAAAGACAAGGATGAGACAGAGAGAGAAATAAGACATGCGAAACTAGAATTAGCGAGACAAGAAAACGAAGCTAAGGAACTAGAACTAAAGCTGGCGACCCTGAAAAAAGAAACGGTTATGGGAGAAGGTTTTCGTCCCAGAACTACCCAGGACAAATGTAACTAATCACAGACCTATCACTCCCAAATTACCAGCATTCGATGACGAAAGGGACGACGTGGATGCTTACCTGCTCAGATTTGAGAGATATGCTGTCTCTCAAGGCTGGAACCCAAACCATTGGGCTATTAACCTAAGTGCCCTTTTAAAGGGTAAAGCTTTAGATGTTTATTCAAGGTTAGCCGTCAGTGATGCATCATGTTATGATAAACTCAAGAGTGCTTTACTCAAAAGGTACAACCTCACTGAGGACGGATTTCGCAACAAGTTTCGTTCTTCACGACCGGACAAGTTCGAGGGTCCCAAACAGTTTGTCGTCAGACTTGATAACTATTTTTGCAGATGGATAGATCTGGCAAAAATCACCAAGGATTTTGAAGGAGTGAGGGACCTCCTGCTCAGAGAGCAATTTATTAATGCATGTAACATTGAATTGTCGCTTTTTTGGAAGGAGAGGAACCCACCAGATATCGACAGCATGGCTGAACTGGCAGAAAAATTTGTAGAAGCCAGAGGAGGAATGTTTGGACAAGACACTAAGTCGAATTATTCTTTCCATAGGCCAAACAAGACAAAAGACTACAACCCACGACCCAGCCAACCAAGCCAGCCAAGCAGACCGTCGGTACAAGACAAACAGCCAGACAGGAAACCATTTGTCAATAACCCTCAAAAATCATCCAATGCACCAAATAATATGTTTAAGCCCAGAGGACCCATAACCTGCCATTATTGTGGCAAAATGGGACACACTGCCAGGAACTGTTACAGTAATCCTAACAGAACCTTTACCAAGACGGCAGGTTTAATCACACAGGATCAAGACCCAAATGAGCAACAGACTACCACGGGAAGTCAGGAGAATAGTTATCTCTCATCTGCACCGGTGTGTCCTCAATATCAGGCAAAGTGTGACCACTGTGGCCATCATGCAACTTCACCCCAAGCAGATCAGGTACGCATCGCATGTATGAATGTAGGGGATTGCTGTTCTCGGGGCGATCACGTCACTCTGCAGTGCAGACACAACCTACCTATCATGAGTGCAGCTTGCCGTGCAGATTATGTTAGAGGAATGCCCGTTACTAAGGGAACAGTGGGCACTCATAGAGGAACGGTTTCAGTTTTAAGGGACACCGGATGTTCTGGGGTTCTTGTTCGTAAGAGCCTAGAGTCTGATGACCACCTTACCGGAAAAAACAAATACTGCGTGTTTGTTGACAACACCGTTCGCAAATTACCAGTTGCCCAGGTTACTATCGATTCACCATATTTTGTGGGGTCTGTAGAAGCAGTGTGTATGGCAGACCCGATATATGATGTAATCATTGGTAATATACCTCAAGCCAGAGATCCAGATAAACCTGATCCAAAAGTGGACACACACAGACTACTCTCCAACAAGAGACGAGATAACCACTGATATGACCCAAGAAAGTGCCTACCTTCAGGTGCAGGCTGTGCAGACCAGAGCACAGAAGGCAGCAGAGGAAAAACCACTACCAGCCCTAAAAGTTTCAAGCCCCTTGCTGGAAGTAACTGCGGAGGAGCTTCGTCAAGCACAGCAAGAAGATCCGACCTTACGACAAGTAAGACAGCTAGCACAATCAGGGGAAACCAAATTTGGAAAGGGGGAAAATCGTTCCAATTTCTTCGTCAAAAAAGGGTTGATCTATCGACAACTTTGTAGTCCGAGGGTAGATAATGGAGATACCATCACTCAACTAGTTGTCCCACAGCCCTAGCGAGCCTTGGTCATGAAGTTGGCCCACGAATCTATTCTTGGGGGTCATCAAGGGACAAAGAGGACCATTGACAAAGTCATGTCGAATTTCTTTTGGCCCGGTATCCAATCCGATGTTCAGCGATACTGTCGATCCTGTGATATTTGTCAGCGGACCATTCCGAAGGGAAAGGTAACTAAGGTACCCCTTGGTCACATGCCATTGATCGACGAACCATTCCAGCGGATTGCAGTGGACATTGTAGGTCCAATCTCACCAGTCACGGATAGAGGTAACCGATATGTGCTCACTATGGTAGATTATGCCACCAGGTATCCGGAGGCTGTCCCACTGAAGAGCATTGAGGCGCACCGGGTAGCTGAAGCCCTTGTCGACATTTTCTCACGAGTTAGCATCTGACGAGAGATACTTACCGACCAGGGAGCTCAATTCACATCGGGCATCATGCAGGAAGTTAGCCGATTGCTCTCCATGAAGCAACTCACGACTACACCATACCACCCATCCTGCAACGGCTTAGTAGAGCGATTCAATGCGACGCTTAAGCAGATGTTAAAGAGGTTGTGTGCAGAGAAGCCGAAAGATTGGGACAGGTACATCGGACCACTCTTGCTTGCGTATAGGGAAACCCCGCAAGCAAGTCTTGGGTTTGCCCCATTTGAATTATTGTATGGGAGATCAGTCAGAGGGCCAATGACAATACTCAGAGAACTGTGGTCTGACGATGTGGATACACCGGAGGTGAAGACAACCTATCAGTATGTTTTGGATTTGAGGTCCAGAATCGAAGATACATGTCAACTTGTGCAAGAGGAGCTGAAGAAGGCCACAAGCAGATACCGCAAATACTACAATCAAAAGGCACGACCACGTCAGCTGAAGGAAGGCGACAAAGTTCTAATACTTCTTCCAACCGACAACAATAAGCTACTACTTCAGTGGAAGGGTCCTTTCACTATTACCAGAAGAATGAGTAGTTGCGACTATAAAGTGGATCTTGGCAACATCACCAAGGTCTTTCACATAAATCTGTTGAAACAATATCTTGAATGTGACACTGTAACTAATTCCGTTTGTTGTTTCCACTCAACTTTATCACAGGGAATGTTTGAAATTGTTTCTACAGCTGTCATCGAGCTAGAATCCGAAGAAGGTCCCACAGATTTCCAGTCATTAGAGGATGACTCACTCAGAACCCCTAGCCTTGTGTCAATGGAGTCGGGTAGGGATGTCCAGATTTCTGACGTTTTAGATGCGGATCAAGTCATTGAAGTAAGGCAATCACTGGAATGACATAGTTCTGTATTGATGGACTTACCTGGTCGGACAACCTTGGTTAAACATGACATTAGGCTGACATCATCTGATCCAGTGAGATCAAAACCGTATTCCTTACCCCATGCACTGAGGGACACCGTCAAAGATGAAGTGAAATCAATGCTCAACATGGGAGTAATCGAGATGTCGGAGGCAACCTATGCATCACCTATCGTGTTGGTCATGAAGAAGGACGGCACCCAGAGGTTTTGTGTAGACTACAGACGACTCAACCAGGTCACCACATTTGATGCTGAACCTATTCCGGACCCAGAAGAAATATTTGCCAAACTGTCTAAGGATCAGTTCTTCACAATAATTGATCTCAGTAAAGGGTACTGGCAGATTCCCCTCCAAGAAACAGCAAAAGAAAAGACGGCGTTTATCACGCCAGATGGATTATATCAATTTCGCACCATGCCATTGGGACTAGTCAATGCTCCAACAACCTTCAGTAGGATGATGCGCATGCTGCTAAGAGACTTGAGTCATGTCGATAACTTTATTGATGACATCCTCGTCCATACTAGAACCTGGCAAGAACATCTTAACACCCTTGATCAATTGTTCCGCAGGTTACAGCAGTCCGGGATTACAGCTCGCCCTTCCAAATGTTACGTAGGTTTTAATAAATTGGAGTACTTGGGTCATGTCGTAGGTCAAGGCCAGCTGGAACCACTCGCAGATAAGCTAGAGAAGATCCAAAGTGCGCCCACCCCAAGGACGAAGAAACAGCTACGCTCATTTCTTGGGTTGACCGGGTACTACCGGAAATTTATACCTAATTATGCTGCCATTGCTTCCCCTCTGACAGATAAGACGAAGAAGAAAGAGCCAACCAGCGTCCAGTGGGGACAAAGCCAAGAGTATGCTTTTCAGACCCTGAAGAAGAGATTGATAACAGCACCAGTACTGCGACTACCAGATTGTCAACAACCATTCCTGCTTCGCACAGATGCTTTAGATGTAGGTATTGGGGCGGTCCTTCTTCAACGAGACGGTGATACAGATTTTCCAGTGGCATACGGCAGCAGAAAGTTACTTCAACGAGAGCGTTCTTACTCAATGATTGAACGCCATCGTTTGGGCAGTTCAACAATTCCAGTCATATTTATATGGTCGTGAATTTGTTCTGGAAACTGATCACCAACCACTCATCTACCTGCAGCGAGCCAAAGTTGCCAACAGTAAAATTCTTAGATGGGCGTTATCTCTACAGCCGTACAGATTCAGGATTGAATGTATCAAAGGTAGTGAAAATGTTGGTGCAGACTATCTAAGTCGAAGTTTGCTCAACGATTGATATATTATGTATTAATTATGTGTTTATATTTCAGGAATCAACAGGAAGGGATGCATCCCCATCGAAAGATGGGTATTTATAAATAATTTAGCGTTTTCATGAGACAGGTTGAAGCAAAGAAATTGAAGACTGGATATAGCAACGAAAATGTGTTAGTAGAAGAATAATGTTGTGATTTTCTTACAGACACAGGCGGAGAATTCTGTGAAGAGAACAAAAAAAATATAGATTTTTTTTTTCAAGGGGGGAGATAATGTCAGAATTCTTAATTTGTACTGTGATGATATGGTGTTCTACATGTGTTAACCGCGCGAATCATAGGAGCTCAACCCTTTGTGTTTTATTTTAGGGCGCAGGATTGACGTATGAATATTCAGTAGTTAGGCCTACCTTTTTCTTTTTAGATTACAACCCAGGGCCATGGAATTTCTTTTGGAAAGATCGAATTTGTTTATGAATACACCCACTCCTAGCACTGAAATTTCCACAAGACTCGCAATCTTTTGTAGTGTTCTCCGGGATCAGGGAAGCGTATAGAAGTTTAGGGTGGGGCTACTTTGCATGAAAATAGAAAGTCAGGGAGTATAAGAGTGAGATACAGGGTGTGTCGGGGCAGACGCCTTTTCCTTCTGTCTGAGAGAGAGAGAGAGAGAGAGCAAGAGGAGAAGCCTTGTGAGAGGAGCTGGGTCACCAGAGCCGCGTGATATTTTGCATTTTGCTGCCACATTTCTTCGCCGCAAAGAAGCAGATTTTCAGACTGCTTGAGGCAGAATTGGTTGGGCAGACCTGGAGCGGCTAGATCTGCAGCACACTCATCTTTTGGACACGAAATCTGTAAGTTTCCATGTAATCTCGTTTAACAAATGTAAGACCGCAGAAGAAAGAATTGAGATTGAAAACTCCCTATAGCATTTACTTTTGTGTCGTTCGGGACACCGGAATATGGTGGAGCATTGAAACTATGGCAGTTTGCCATAAAAATTGAAGCAGACTTGGACTGTGTGAAAATGTACAAAAAAGGAAAATTTGTTGTCAGGCATTATTTGGTATGTTTTTGGCCAACCCCTTTTGTATAACAAAGATGGCCCTTGTTCCGTGTTCATGGTTTTTTGTGCCGAGGCTTAAAACCTGAGTACAACGACTGGCTGAACCTCCTTTGAGGACGAGTGAGGGTAGTTTTCCCCACTGGGTGGAACCGTCGCGGGAGTTGACGGGGAGCAGTCTGTTGTCCATTGAGTGTGACCGTCACGGACGAATCGGAAGGCGGCCCGTCACAGGAGTCGGTGGAAGTCCCGCTCTCTACCGGTCTTCTTTAGACTGTTGTAATATTGTTTATTTAAGGGTGGCCATCACCCGAGATGGAATAAGGAACCACAAAAAAAAACGTTGAAAACAAGTTCGAGAGTGTTTGGGGCGTGGTAGCCCTATATTTAGATAATCAATCATTAATTTAATTTGGGATAAATTATAGTGGGCGAGGAAACTTGGGTTTGGTTGTTTTGGGATTGTTTTTTTTTATTTTCTGAAGGGTGTATTATTGTGCGTAATTTGCAATTACTATCTGTTCATTTTTGATACGGGGTTAAGATTTGTTTCACTTGCGGGGTGGAATAGAGAGGGGGTTAGAAAACCGACTTTGCATTGCATTAGTGAACGGGATCCAGTAGGGTTTTCTATAGTGTTTTTTTTTCCTTCTTGCGTATAGACCAAAGGCCTTTCAGAGAAAGCTGACCGGAGGGTTTTTTTTCTTTTCTTTTTTTTCTTTTTTTTCTTATCACCAGTTTTGGTGTGTTTAAGGAGCTGGTCAGAAATTAGTGAATTAAATAATTGTATATAATTTAGCCAGAAAACTCTCATTGTTTCTTCTTCTTTTTGCCTTTGGAATTATTACTGTCTGCCTATCATTCCGCGCCATAGTTTGTCTGTGCAAACTGTGACAGAATGGACAGTCACTTTTACAGGTGGTCAAATTAAGCTGATAACAGTGTACAGATGTCCATATTCAGCTGCAGACCTGGTTAATAATATTAATACCCTTTTTGGGGAATTCGAAAATTATTTGGATGTCGTCTTAGATTGTCCTTAACCAGTAGTTGTTTGTGGTGATTTTAATATTCATGTTAATATTCAAGCAGATCCCCCTGCTGCAAGGTTTATGATATTTGTTCGTCAAGAAACTTGACTCAGCATGTGTGTGTACCAACACATATATCTGGTAATACACTTGATCTGATAATAACACGGGATGATAACATACTTAATCTTACTCCACCTGTTGACAGCCATTTTATATCAGATCACTGCTTTGTCACTACAACATTAAGTAATTGCATAAGGCGTGTTGAAACGAAGACAATAACCTTTAGAACTTGCCAGAAGATTGATTTGGAAGCTTTTATGAATAATGCTTAATAATAATTTACTGGTTTCTGATGACCTTGATGGGTTATTAGGCATGTATAATTCCGTATTAAGTGCACTACTGGACAAACATGCACCTTTAAAGTCTAAGAAAATCATGATTAGGCCAAACCTTTCATGGATTACAGATGAAATAGTTAGAGTCAGGCAACTACGGAGACGAACTGAGAGACTTTGGCGAAGATACGGTTTCATGTCTAGTAGAAATACATTTCGATATTTCAGGACTAGGACAACAAATTTACTTTTTAAGGCTTGCAAGGAATATTATTCTAGTAAGATTGAGAATTGCCTTGGCGATCAAAAGAAATTGTACAACATTGTAAATTCCATACTTAAGCCTGACAAAACCGATGAATTTTGCACTTACTCTTCTAAAACCGATCTGGCTAATAAGTTTAATGATTACTTTATTGACAAAGTCACTAGAATAAGAAATGATTTGGATATTCAATCTCCTGTTGATAATGTCTCATATAAGACAGTTGGTGTTAATCAAACGCTGGATTGTCTCACAGCTGTTAATATGGAGCTGGTCAAGCGTTACATTTTAAAGGCTCCCCTAAAGCAGTGTATTAGTGATCCAATTTCAACATGGCTGTTGAAGGAATGCATCAATGTATTACTTCCTATAATTACGTCAATGGTCAATTGTTCTTTTAGAAACGGTGTACATGTATTTGCTAATTCATGGAAAAATGCAGTGGTTGTTTCTTTGAAGAAGCCAGGAGCTGGTGTCGAGTTGTCAAATTATAGACCAATATAAAGTAATTTGTGTTTTATTTCAAAATTAGTGGAACGCATTGCTGCAGACCAAATCACTTTTCACATGCACAAGAATGATCTTTTTCCAGTCTACCAATCGGCGTACAGGCAGTTTCATAGCACAGAGACCATGCTCAGTAGAATTACATCGGATATATTTCAATGTATGGGTAATCAATCGGTTGTTATGATGGTGTTACTTGACCTAAGTGCTTCATTTGATACCGTTGACCACAGTTTGCTACTCCAAATTATGAAAACTGATTTCGGATTTGACAATATTGCACTAACTTGGTTATGTTCATATCTCAATAATCGCTACCAAAGAGTTTCAATCTCAGGCAAGTTATCTGAATGCATTAACGTTAAGTTTGGGGTTCCTCAAGGCTCATGCCTTGGCCCAATGCTTTTTACAGCCTATGCAAGCTCCCTTTTTAATGTTATAAATAATTACATGATTAGTGGCTATGGGTATGCTGATGATACACAGTTGTTGAAATGTTTCTCTCCTAAACAGAGTGATCAAAATGAATCATTACAAAATGTTGAGGATTGTCTTGCTTCAGTTCAAGCATGGATGTTGAAACACAAGTTAAAATTGAATGATGGAAAACTGAGGTTATCTTGTTTGGATCTCGTCAACAATTGGAAAAGATTAATATACATCATGTTAAAGTTGGTATTAATGAAATTAAAATTGTTGAAAGCGTTCGCAGTTTGGGATTCTGGCTGGATTCCAGACTGTCAATAGAAACCCATGTAAATCATATTTGTAAAAAGGTTAATTACAGCCTACACAATTTGCGCCGAATTCGTAAATACCTCACTCAAGGAGCTACTGAGTGTTTAGTTCATTCACTGATTACCTCTCATTTGGACTATGTTAACTCTGTAATGTACGGCATGTCTCAATTTTTATTTGACAAACTGCAGTGATTACAGAACAATGCTGCTCGGTTAGTTTTAGGTTTACATAAGTACGATAGAATTTCACAATCACTTAGGGACCTGCACTGGCTCCCAGTTCGAGAGCGAGTACAGTTCAAGATTTTATTTTTGATCTTTAAGGTATTGCAGAACAAAGCACCAGCATATTTAGCAGACTTAATGGTCAAATCCGATTCTACTTACAGTCTACGTAGTCGAGACACTTTGACACTTTAGCACTACACATTGGCAAGGACCCGAGTTTCAACAGCAAGCTCTGAGCGTGGAGCGAGGATAGGACTCCTAAAGTCCTGGCGGTGCTCACAAAGACAGATTTAAAAGCAACTGCCAGTGCTCTGGATTGATCTTGGGTTGAAGGAGGGGGGGGGGGGGTTTCTGTTAACTGAAGTTTCAATTCTTGCTCCACAAACGGCAATTGCCCATGTGATCATGCCCCCCCCCCCCAAGAAAAAAAACAACCATGTACAGTATCTCGTTGGCGTACAGGTTTTTTTTCTTCTCAGATCGTTCGCGAAGAGGTTCGTACGTTGGACTTGTAATCCCTGTCTCCCCCCAACTCTCCCCACACCCCTGCCTGATTGCGGCTGAAATTCGCGAATCGGCAGTTATCTTCGCGAAAGAAATGACGTCCCAGGGTTTTCTCCTTCTACCCTACCCCTAGCTGGGGTAAGAATTCCCTGGGAAAAAGCTTATCCACAGTGATTTCTTTGGTTGTGTGAATAGACAGATCGAAATTCCCGGGGATTTCGTCTTGTGTGAAAGCCCCTAAAGGCTAAAGTGGGAGAAAACAAGCTTCGATTTAAGGGTATATCAACCGAATTGGGCGGAGGCCGCACATAGTGATTTTGCATTACCCACTGATTTTCAGCTTCCAATATTTCAAACAATAAAAGACTAAACATTCTGGAACATTTAGGACACTTTTTTTATGAGGTACCTTGTACGGTAAGGTAAAACAAGAAAAAATGGTTTAATTTGGAAAATTGCTTCAGTACAACGTCTCTGGCAGGAGAATCTTGTCGTGTATTTTTATATAAACCGCAAACTCTGAGCATGGGGCCGGCTTGAAAAAGCCTTGGCGTTGCTCACAAAGCATTACACATTGGCAAGGACTAGAGTTTCAACAGTGAGCTCTGAGCGTGGAGCGAGGATAAGTCTCCTACAGCCCTGGCGGTGCTCACAAAGACAGATTTAAAAGCAACTGCCGGTGCTCTAGATTGATCTTGGGTCGAAGGAGGGAGGGGGGGGGGGGGGGTTCGGTTAACTGAAATTTCCATTCCCGCTCCACAAACGGCAATTGCCCATGTGATCATGCCCGCCCCCCCCCCCTCCCCCCAAAAGAAAAAACAATTTATTTCGTTGGCATACAGGGCTTTTTTTTACGAACATTTAGGCCTTAGGTCGCAAATTGTTGTGCTTTCTTCGCAGATCGTTCGCGCATCATTCGCGAAGAGACGTTCGTACGTTGGACTTGTAAACCCTGTCTCCCCAAACTCCCCCCCCCCAACTCACCCCTAATCGATTGCCGCTGAAATTTGTGAATCGGGAGTAATCTTCCTGAAAGAAATGATGTCCGGGACCAGTAGTTTCTCCTTTGATGGATGGCTACTGGATTTTGCTAATCTTCGCAAAGGAAATGACCCCCCGGACCAGTACGGAGTAATTTCTTCCTCGGTTTATGGCCGCTGGTCTTCGCGAGTCTTTGCGGAGGAGACGACTCCCCGGACCGGTAATTTTTTTCTCCTCGGACCTATGGCCGCTGAAGTAGTGAATCGCTGGTTCTCTTCGCGAAGGAAATGACTCCCCGGACTGGTAAGTATAAGAAATTGCGGACGTTTTCGCGAAGAATCATTCGCACCAAATTGGTCGTGAATAGTGACAATAATTTTGATCATAAATGCAAAGTTTTTGCAAACACGCTCAGTAAAAGTTTTGGTCCCATCTTAATTGATTTTAACTTCAAACATGTTTAGTAACTAGTATTTTGCAGCATGGATAAGCAAAGATGAAATGCTAAACGCATATTTCTATGCTTTTTTCTTCCCTTTTCTATTCCTTTCTTTTCAGAGATACAGCCAAACTAGACAGGTAAAGTATCTTATTGTTTTTGTCAACATCTGAAAAATCGTGTTGACATTTTGCACGGGACCCACAGAATTACTGTCATGTGAAAAAGCCTTTTGAGTGGATCATTTGGGAAATGTAAAGGAATCCAGGCAGGCCAAGATCATTGATCCCCTTGTGGTGTGCCGTGAAAATTGGCTTTGGCAAATCAATTTCAAGTGAAAGACAGCAACAACTACTGTACAGCATCAACAACAAGTTACATTTGCTAGAATTGATTTTTTTCTTCAGTACTTACCTGATGCTAGTCTTTCAAGCCTCTTTCCATGCTCAGGAGGGATGCTATACCTAAACAAATAAAACCAAAGATTTACATACATGTATAGTACACAACTATGAAGAGGCTACCTGAGTAAAAAATTATGAGAGCCTAATGAAGATATCCATATCATAATGAATTATATAATTTGGGGCGTTTAGTAGCTGGACCCCTATAAAACAGTCTGACAAACCCATGCACGGAACCCTGACCAATGGTTGGAGAAGATTCTCCACACAGAATGAACTTTGTGAAGTTCTAGTTTAATACTTAACACCAAGAAATCACACACAAGGAAATGCCAGGTCCATGACACCTCACGAATACCGTAAAATCCTGGGTATAATGCGCACTTTTTTTCACCTCGGTAGAAATCAAAAATTGGGGGTGCGCATTAGGGTACAATGATGTCCTGCCAGTATGGGTTTCAGTCATCAAACAGAAGCTGACCTTACATTGTATAACATTTTAACAATGGGGCTGTCAATCATTGTCCCCATTGCAAACTCTCCTGGGTTTTTTTTTCCACACGAGGTTACTTGGGCTCAAATTGATTTTCTTTTATTAGGAGGGCGATCCTCCTGTGATCAACCTTCCCATTTTATTTTTTAAACGAAACAAATGGAGGCATATCTGTGAAGCCACCATGGATGTGCATTTTGTTCAGTCTGGACACTTTTTATGGAAACTGATGTATTGTTACATTGTATCACTTTGTTTTTTAAATTGGAGCTGTCCATCATCCTCCCCAATGCAAACTCTCCCGCCCCACTGCGAGGTAACTTGAGCTCAAAACTAAAATAGATGTTTTTAATCAGAGGGTGATCATCCTTCCCGCTGTGAGATTTTCAAGTTTCTGTGCTTGGTTTTTCCCACGACGAGGTAACTTGGGCTCAAATCGATGTTTTTATTCGGAGAGCGATCATCCTTCCCGCTGTGGAATTTTCAAGTTTTCCATGTTTGGTTTTTCCCACAGCGAGGTAACTTGGGCTCAAATGGATGTTTTTATTCGGAGAGCGATCATCCTTCCCACTGTGGGATTTTCAAGTTTTCCGTGTTTGATTTTTCCCACGGCGAGGTAACTTGGGCTCAAATGGATGTTTTCATTGGGAGGGCGATCATCCCTTTCATACTGTGGAAGATTTTTTTCAGTCAATAGACAAACTTTTTTTTAAAAGGAAGCCGACCTTATATTGTCTCTCCCGGGTCATGGCGAGGTAACTTGGGCTCAAATGGATTTTTTTAATCGGAGGGTGAGGATCCTCCCCACTGTATGCTCTCTTTTCTTTCTTTTTTGCCTGGGCCAGGCTCGAAATAATGGACTTTTTTATTCGGAGGGTGATCATCCTTCCCACTGTGGGATGGAAACAACTTTACAATGGACTTCCTCTTTTTTTTCGTCTTGGTGAAGGCGAAAGTTGGGGGTGTGCATTATACACAGGTGCACATTATACCCGGGATTTTACGGTACACACATATTCGCCTCCCTTGAACGGATCAACCACTTTCACAAAAATAAACGCAAGTCTCTCAAGTTGTAAAAAAATGTTGGACGAAAAATCAATTTTCAGAATCAATTCAAATTCCACCTCAGAATCAATTAAACTTGTGCATGCTTAAAGGAGGTTAAGTGTAATGTTGGTAAAATCCATCATTTCTGGAATTGATTCAGAATTTTATCCCAGAATTTCAATTCAACTCAGAATCAATTAAATTTTGAGTGGCAAAAGTAACATCGAGTTTGTGCATGATTAATAGTGACCACGTGTACATACCGTAGTAGTGACTCAAGTTTGTTAAATAAGTCCCTGATGCATAATTGAAGGATTGGTTGTTAATTCCGAAAATTGAGAAAAAATAAGACGTTCTGTCACAATACGTATATTTTGACAGAACCATTATTTTATACGTGGTGAAACACAGATAATGCTTTGTATGGTTTGAAGAGGATTACTGCATTAGGTACAGTGTACATGTATCTATAGGCACACAGTACTATAGATTACTGCATTAGGCATAGGCACACAGTACTACATGTAGGTGCACTGCCCTAGATAGCTGTCCCACTGCAGGCAAATATGATACATTGTTGCACTCAGGTCAACAAAATGTGGGGTCTTATGCATGTTCACAGCTTTTCATGGTCTAAAGAAGAAAGCTGTAAAATCTGTGCTGACTTGTGTACAGTCGACCCCCATTATAACGAGCTTGGCCATAACGTCAACCCGGATTCAAATTCCTTTTTGTTCCCAGTCCCGATCAATTCGAGTACATTACTATGGGGGAAAAACTTGGTTATAACGTGCACGGGTATAACGAGAACGACAATTTTGGCCGACCCCAGGCGAGCAAAACCATTGTTCTCTACCCATTTACAACGACATCTTTTCGACACTACAGAAACGGTCATCGTAGGCTCCATATAAGCTTGAGAATCAATATGCCTGTCTTAGTTTGTAAAAGAAGTTCAACCCAACGTTATTTCATCGCAGCGATCTTCAATAAATTCAACGTACTGTGTCAAGTCACTAATCCCCCCGCTGCAGTCTCCCTACGCTTAGCACAACAAGGCTGGTGACAGACTTTATAAGTTCAACCCAACGTTATTTCATCTCACCAATTTTCAATAAGTTCAATGCTCTCACTTGGCTTTCTTTCTTTTTTTATTCATGAACACACAATAGAGGGCCGGGCATTCAGAAGTGGGGAAATGGCCTTTAGTGTTGCCGCCCTACCATCGGAGACGTACATTTTTAATGTTACTTATTGTTGACTTGTTACTATGAAAAAAATCTTTAGAAAAAAAATCCACCGTGTCTTTTGTTATTTCGTATCAAAGTCAGCAAACTGGGGATATAGGGATGATGATCTTCTCCAAGGATCCATACGTTTATCGTACTTCATCGAGACAACAGTGTCAAGTTACTGCAATGGCTTCAATCAAGAACAAGCAAAAGGAATATTCCATCGAGACAAAGATGGAAATCATCAGGGCCGTCGATGCCGGCGCAAGAAGGCTGATGTTGTCCGCCAGTACGGGATCGTTTCTAGTACCCTGGCAACCATCCTGAAGAACAGAGAAGGCATCATTTCAAGCTCTGAGTCTTCAAAGTTCGAACCATCTCGCAACAGATATCGCACTGCCACATTTGAAGATGTCGAGGAGGCCCTTCTCATTGGTTTCGTGGGCCCCAAGCCAAGAATCTTCCCGTCAACGGCCCCATGCTGCGAGAGAAAGTGGATCAGCTATCGCAGATGATGGGGCACGGGTCCTTCAAAGCCAGTTCCGGGTGACTATCCCGCTTCAAGGAACGCCACGGCGTCATGAACAAACTGATTTGTGGGGAGAGCAACAGCGTCAAGCCGGTCACCATTACGGACTGGCTGAAAGAAACACTTCCCCGCCTCTTGCATGGGTTAGCACAGAGAGACATTTTCAACGCGGATGAGACTGGCCTCTTTTATCGGCTCACCCCCGATAAAACCATGGCATTCAAGGGAGAGCAATGCCATGGTGGCAAGCAAAGCACCATGAAAGTTCAAGAAACCTTTGTTTCAAGAACGTGACGCATCTGCCAGTCTGCTACCGTGCCAACCGGTTGGCGTGGATGGTTGGGGATCTTTTCACCTTGACAAGAAGTTTACCAGGCAAAAGCGAAAAGTTCTTCTTTTTGATTACAACTGCGCAGCCCATCCGAAAGTCCCCAACCTGAATGCCATCACCCTTCAGTTCCTGCCCCTGAACACAACATCACAGCTTCAGCCTATGGACCAAGGTGTGATAATGAACACAAAGGTTCATTACTGTCGCAAGCTGGTCCAGACTCTCCTCAATGCCTACAACGCCGGGGAAACACCAAAGCCCATCGACATCTTACAGGCCATCAATATGGTCCACATGGCCTGGGAAACCGTAAAGCCAGATTCCATCGCCAACTGCTTCCGTAAAGCAGGTTTCGACGACGAACTGCCGCAGCCTCCACAACAACTGCCACCTCCAGATCAAGAAACCCACAATCAGGAAACCCAAGATCAAGAAAACCAAGATCAGGCCCCGGTTCAAGATCCAGCAGATCACCCAGATAATATCTGGGAACGTCTGGCAGAGCACATGAGCCTACCCGTCACTTTCGAAGACTACACAACAGCCGATTCAGATCTTCAGGTGACAGACGAACCAAGCGATGAGGTGATTGCTGCTGAGGTAGCATCAGAGAGAGCTGGTGACATTCCAGAACAAGATGAGGAAGTGGTGGAAGCTGAAGAGGCCCAGACAGAACAACAGACTGTCCTGCAGTGCATCAACATGATGACTCAAGTGCGACATTTTCTTTGCACTCGGGCCAACATGACTGACGAGATATACCACAACACAGTTGGCTTGCACTCGGGCCAACATGACTGACGAGATATACCACAACACAGTTGGCATCATGAACTCCCTATCAGAGGAGCAGCATGGGATGAGCATCCAGCGGAAAATCATCGATTTTTTCCAGAAGTAAACAACATGGCGGCAACATAACAAACCCAACGGTTCTTTTCAGAGCCACCACAATTTCCAAAAAGAGATAAGTTCAGTCTGTAAATCGAAATAATAAAATAAAGGTGAAGAATAAAGTTTACAGAATAAACCCACCCGCACACCACAATGATAAAAAAAAATTCCCTCAAAACCAAACACAAAAGTTATTCCGAAGAATATGTAAAAAAATTAAAACTGGTTTAAAATTTCCCTAAATATCTCCAACACCAACCCCCCCCCCAAAAAAAAAGGTTTAAACTATTTTTTACAAAAACCCAAGAAACAATCCCAAATTTATTAAGCATAGTCCGCAAAGTCAACAACAAAAAATCACATCCGAGGCGCCTTCTCTTGCTCAATTCAAGAAATGCAAAACGAAACCAAAATTATTGTCACTCAGCATGATTTGTGCAAGTAACCACTTGGCGATTCTCCTCAGCGAAGTTGACTTCTCCGGATTCAGCAGGTAAAATTATACACCATGTACATGTAATCTAAAAGGTATTTTATTATCGAGGACATTCCTTTTTGTTCATAAATATTTACCAACACACGTTCAGTTTTTAAAGAAATCGACGTGCGTTACACGATTACATACTGTACACATGCATTCATTCGTACACACAGATACAATACAATGTACCCCAACCACGTGCATGTAACTTTAACACAATGAATGGGAAAAACCACTCTCCAGTTTTAGCGAGGTTCCGGTTATAACGACAGAATTGTGAAAGTCCGCCCGACCTCGTTATAACGGGAGTCGACTGTAGTTTTATTCATGGTCCCAGGAAGCTGCTACAGGCCCCCACAAATCTGCACCAGTCTGCACTCATTTGCCCCCTTTTCTTGCAGTTATGACAGTTCAAAAATTGAAGGTTTTACAAAAGGTGGATTCTGAGGAGGATCCTGGCACTAATTATTCATAAAAGTGGGCCAATCAGATTTGCTGGTGAGATACTCTGCAGCAAATCATTGTACAGTCTTCTGACCAATCACAGCCCATTGTTTCTGTGTTGTACAAAGTCAATTCATATTTTTGGCCGATGCTCAGTGTCTCTGAAAATGAGTCTACAAAGTCTTGGGCCTGGGCCACGCTTTCACTGCTTTGCAGCTCCGTGCAATCATTGCCCAGTAGATCAGACATACATGTACATTAATATGGTTTTCCAGCACTCGTCTCCGGAAAAAACCCTTTGGCACACAATGGCCTGCTTTGCGAGGGGGCCATAATACATGTAGCTTACTCACGATTGGTCGCTTTGCTGTTGGTCCTTTATCGCCGACCAAACCCTGCCCGGGAGACAGGCAAGCTGCAGCGATCTTGCACCTTCTCTCTCTCTTCCTGCTATACCACTGAGCATGCAACACCTCTGACAATTTGCTTCTAGCAGTTTTCTCTCGATTTCTCCGATCCGAGTCGCCATCCGGCAGTCTACCGCTATGGGCAATAGAGGCCATAAGCACAAGATCATGGAAGGCCCCAGGAAACACAGAAAGCTTGCCCCAGTAGCGGATCCTTCCCGTCAATCTTGGGCCCAGGCTCGGGCTATCCAGGCACTTCTGATTCCAGCACTGTCTACGCCATTGCCGTCTGTTGCAGGCCTGAGGAACAGCACCCTCTCATGTCCAACACGGCCAGCTTGATCGCCACATCGCTACATCATGGCGCTCACAACATGGCTGCTTCGATAGCTGTCACAACCAATGGCTACTAGGCCTTGGGCCTCCCATGCTGGCACTTCCGAGGATGGGGGGGGGGTTCCAATTCAGCTGGCATTGGCTTTGGGGGTTATTTTCAGGGCCAGTGGTTTAACAGGGTTTGGCCGCAGCCTGTCCGGGATAGTAACCACTCTATTGCATGGCTGGAGTTCTTCCCAGTGGTTGTAGCTATTTCGCTTTGGGTCAAACCCCTTGCTGGAAAAAGGATTGTAATTCTATCAGACAATGCGGCCGTAGTTGCCATCATCATGATCATTAACAAACAATCCTCAAAATGTGGGCAAATTATGAAACTGGTTGTTTTGTTTTGTCCTCCACCGCCTCAAATTAAATGTCAGCGTTAAGCCCAGGCTCATCCCATATGACCTGAATCCTACACAATCCTGCAATATTGTTGAATGTGCACCACTGCCTGAATCCTGCAAAATCCTGCACTGAATTTTTGGGCAGTGTTATGTTAAATTTCGGAAAGGACAAAACTGCGATTTTTGTTGTGGCTAATCAACTTTACAATTGCGACTTTATGCTTGCTGTAGTCTTTATCTTTGCCTAATATGTTTTTTGTTTTGTTTTTGTTTATTTGTGTACATTTTAGATCCTGCACTGAATTAGTGGGCAGTGTTATGTGTAATTTTAGAAAGGACTCTCCCCAAATCCATGGGGATTTCCTATTCCATTAAGAAAATACTCACCTCCGATACCTACAAATGCATTTCCAATGCGCATGCGCAAGCTTCCCGCTGAAGTAAACAAAAGACGCAGTCACCCATATACACTGCACGACCCTCAAAAGCCCATGTGGAACGTCCTTCTTTTTTTTTTTTTTTTTTTTTTTTTTAATCATGGGAGGGATGGTATCGGAGGTGAGTATTTTCTTAATGGAATAGGAAATCCCCATGGATTTGGGGAGATTCCATAACAGAAAATACATCACCTCCGATACCTACAAATGCAGAGTAGCACCGCAAGGAGAAGGGGAGGGAAAGTTGTGCAGTGTAAAGCCCTGGAGAGTTTTAATCTTAACTACGTCTGGGGAACCAGACATTAAGAGAAAACTGTCAAGACATACCAGAAGGCTGTGCTCACAAACCACTCGTTACGAGGATGAAGGACAGGCCTCATGGCATCTCCGGGCTGCAGAACGCGCCGCTGAATGCAGCACCTGTCTGCCCATGCGGCCGTCTGTTTGGAGGACGTCCCGCAGGTAGCACGATGTGAACGTCGATGCATTCTTCCAGCAGGCTGCCTGCATGATCTCTGAAATAGCAACCCCCTGAAACAGAGCCAATGACGTAGTCATGCTTCTGGTCTGGTGGGCCTTGACTGAGGTTGAAGACAACCTCTGTGGTCTTGGCCGGTCCAGAGGATGAGATTTCTTCTGCTGTGGTGTCGGCCCGCCCGAAGCTGGAAGATGGGGCTCATCCAAAGCCATAAGAGGTACTGCTTGTACCTGTGGCTCCTCAGCCTGGAAAGGTGCTAAAAGCACCTGTGGCGGCTGGCAATGAACCTGAGACGCTGCCCGCGCCGTTAGCGGTTCGCCTGGTAAGGAGGTATCGGTAGGTGGGAGAGCCTCCCCCTGTCTTGCTGCTGGACCAGGCACTGGGCGAGATTCAGCCTTGGAAGATGCTAAAAGCACCTGTGGTGGCTGTAAAGGAACCTGAGACGCTATACGCGCCGTTAGCGGTTCGCTAGGCGTAGGAGCTGGTAGAAACTCTTTCTGTCGTGTTGTCACGCCAGGTCCTGCTCCCTGTGGTCTGCTGGGACATAGCTCCGAAGCTGAGACTGGTAAAATAGCCTGTACAATCCATCGGGCTATCGTTGTCCTGGAGGCTGCATGATAAGGGCGAATTGTTGTAATGAAGAGCTGTGTTACATCCCCTCGCAGCTCCTTCGTACGTGAGACATAAAATTTTAAAATTCGTACAGGGCACCATAGTTTATCCTCCTTTACGCTTGAGAAGGCAGTTAAACTCGGGACAAAAATGTCCGGGGGTGAAAACTGAGGGGACTGGTTCTTGGTTAAAAAACCAATCCTGGGAATAAGGCGAACACCACCTGGTTCCCAGCGTAGGTGGCCTCGTTCTATTGACAGTGCATGAAGTTCACTCCTGCGACGGGCTGTACAAGCTGCTAAAAGGAAGGCAGTTTTAATTGTTAGATGTTGAAGAGTTGAAGACCCAGCCGGTTCAAAGGGGGGTCTTGTCAGCCTCTGTAAGACCTCAGTGAGATCCCAGGAAGGGGCAAGCTGCTTGGCAAGGGGTCTTTCTACCCACATGCCCTTGATCAGATGTGAGATGGACAAGTTGTTTGACAGCTTGGAACCATCGGTGAACCCATCATGAACTACTCCAATAGCCGATCTGTAGCTGCGGATTGTGGCAACTTGGAGACCCGAAGTGAAAAGATGGAGAAGGAAATCACCCATTTCTTTTAAAGATGTAGAGTGGGGATTAAAACCTTTCTCCTCACACCATCTGAAGTATCGTCGTAAGCGATTGTCATACGTTCTTCTGGTAGACTGTCGTCTGCTCTTCGATGCCATGGATGCAGCTTCCGTCGAAAGGCCAGCTGCTCGGAAGGAAGATTTGATAGCATCCAGGCACAGAGATGAAGACTGTCTGGGTCTGGGTGTACTATCTTCGAGACAGGCTGTGTGAGTAGATCCGGGCGTTTCGGGAGCATGATGGGTGATTGAATCAGAAGGTCGAGGAGTCGAGGAAACCAGGGTTGCCTTGGCCAGAGGGGGGCAATTAGAATGATCTTGCAGGTTTCCTTGCTGATCTTCTCGAGAACTCGTGCTAGTAAGGATATTGGTGGAAAGGCATACCCCAAGATGCCTGTCCAGTTGAAGCTCAGGGCATCTGCTGTCCAGGCTAGAGGATGAGCGTGCCGGGAACAGAAGGTTGGAAGTTGGTTGTTCAGGTGTGAGGCAAACAAGTCTATGTGAGGTGTGTCCAGAAGATTGAATACCTGTTTCACCGTGGCACGATGAAGGGACCACTCGGTGGGGACAGCTCGACCCCGTGAAAGGGCATCCGCAATGACATTCTCTTTTCCCGCTACATGAACAGCTCGAAGAGAAATCTGATGAGAGATGCACCAGGTGAGGAGACTCCAAGTCTGCATGCATAGAGAGGGGGAGTGTGTGCCCCCTTGACGATTCAGGTATGACACCACTGTGGAGTTGTCCGATTTTATCAGTAATAGATGACCTTCTACTCTTGATGTAAAGGCATGGAGGGCCTTCTGTACTGCTAGGAGTTCTAGCATGTTGATGTGGAGGTGCTGTTCTGTAGGGGACCAGGTTCCTGCTACAGATAGGTCTCCCAGGTGGGCACCCCATCCAAGTTGTGATGCATCCGTGGTCAAGGTTGCTGTAGGCTGGGGGCGCGGGAACGTTGTGCCGCTGGCCAGGTTCTGCCGCTCCAGCCACCATCTCAAGTGAGATCGAATTAGGGGATTCACAGGGACTAATGTCGAAATGTGATGTAACCGAGGGCGGAAGTGGTACAGTAGATGGAGTTGAAGAGGACGCATCTGCATTCTGCACCATGGCACGATGTCCACCATACTTGCCATAAACCCAAGAAGACGTAACCAGGCCCTGGCTGGTAGGGTGGATGCATTCTTCTAGGGCTATACAGCGATCCACACTAAGTAAGATGGTCCGACCAGCAGCCAATCGTCCAGATAGACATAGAGATGTACTTGTTGACGACGGAGGGCTGCTGCTAGCACCTTGGTGATCCTTGTGAAGACCCGGGGTGCAGTAGACAGGCCGAAGGGAAGACATCGAAATTGGTAGGTTGTATTTCGATATCTGAATTGAAGAAATCTCTGGTGGTCTAAGTGGATAGGGATATGGAGGTAAGCATCCTTTAGGTCCAGGGATGCAGCCCACCAACCCTTGGGAAGAGACTGGAGGACTGTAGCTAAGGTCTCCATCCGAAACCGTCTGGGGCGGATGAAGGCATTTAGAGGGCGAAGGTTGATAATGGGTCGCCATTCGCCGGACTTCTTCGGAGCTAGGAAGACGGTCGATGTGAACCCCCGTGTTGCCTGAAGAGGGGCAGGGATAATAGCTCTCTTCTCTAGCAAGGAATCTATTTCTCTTTCGAGACAAAGTCTCTTGTCGGGGTCGGCCGGTACTGGGGTAGGGTGACTTGGAAAAATGGTTGGAGGTGGGCTCGTAAATTCGAGGAGGTAACCTGACGATATGGTCTGAAGCACCCATGAGTCTGTTGTAATTCTGGACCAGTTGTGGGCAAAACCCATAAGACGTCCCCCTACCGGTCCTGAGGTGGAGGGAGGAATGACGAGCCTGTTTGTGACGTCATTGTCTCTTAGTCCCTCGAGTCCCCAAACCCCGGGTCGGGCGATTGAAGCTGGGGGAGGCTGAGGAATGGGGGCGTTGATAGGCCCTAGCCGTCGTGGTGATCTTAGGTCGGTGAGGCTGGTTTGGGTAGGAACGGCGAAAATTAGTCCGATTGTTTCCGCTGTCTTTCCGAGGCACATGAGTGGGTGGCACGGTGGGTCTGCTTGTTGGACGCCGGTGCAGATTTATCTTTTCCTCCGTCTTCAAACGCCTTGCCTCTTGAAGCAAGACCTCCTCAAACTTGGAGTCGAAAAGATCCTCGCCAATGAGAGGAAGTTCTTCCATGCGCTCTCTTGAGCCTTGTGACGGCCAATAAAGCTGGTCCATGATTAGTGACCGACGTAGTGAAGATGAGATAGCTGAGGTAGTGGCAAAGGCCCGCAAGCAAGATCCGAGACAGTCATCAAGGAACTTGAACATCACAGGGAGGAGATCAGGGTCAACTGTACCTGGATCCTCGGAACTCCTAGCTAGAGCGTCGGATAACAAAATGGAGGTATTGCAGACTTGAGCTCCATGGCGTGAATGGCGGTCTAATCGCTCAAGTGCTGAGTTCAAGTCCTTAGTACGCTTATCGGGAAAAATGCTCTTCTTCGAGGGTTTTCCTGAACGTAGTTTGTCCTTTACTACAGAAGAAATGGATGGAACAGTGAAGAACTTTTCATAGTCCTCTGTACAGGATCTAAATAGAGAAGATTCCTGTGTCGGTATTTGCAGTCGCCTCTTCTTTTGAACGCGTGTGAAAGCGTCTTCAATGATGTCAGAACAAAAGGCGTCCACTGGAGTAGTAAGTTTGGGTGGAGGAGGGGTTCTAGCTGATTCTCGTCGGAAGGATGCACGAGAGGGTTCCTCACAAGAAGGGAGTGGAAGTTGTAATAATCTGCTCATTTCAGGTATGACTAACTTCCCTCGGTGAACCATAGACATATTCACTCGTTCGGTAAAGTCCTGGTCGGAGTCGTCAGAACTATGTGAAAAAGACTCTGATCGCGTCTCCGGGGCATGAAGTGGTGACCGTGAACGAGGACGAGAACCGTACGCGTCCGGGGAAGGTCGGTAAAAATCCTCGTGATACGCAAACTCTCTCGGAGGGGCCATGTGAATGGAACGTGGATCCATTGTCATTGGATAAGTCGAGTCGACATTCCTTGGATTGTGGTGAAAATACGGCCAAGAGGGAGCTTGAGAAAATGATGAAGGGTGTGTCGGGTAGCCCCTGAACTCGTTCGAAGAACGTGGGATTGAAGGATGTTGCTCCAAAGGTGTGGAAATCGGGCGATCGTAGCTGGAGACGACTGTATTTCCAGACGCACCGCTGGTGTTGCTGGCGCTGGACAGCGAGCTAGAAACCACTGGCGGTGTGTTAGCGAGGCGATCCTGCCATGCCGTAAAGTCCTTCCAATCCATGGCGGACCAGCCGGAACAAATTCCACAAGTGTTCTCTCGGGTGCAGAGCCGACATTTCTGGCAGGTAGAGTGGACATCGAAGTCGAAGGGCGACGATTGACCACCGCAAGATCTGCAGTTGGTTCTCCTAAAGGACCCTTTCTGAGCTGAATCCATGTCGTTATTCGTAGTATAGCGGGAGTGTCGGAAATACCGGTCCGACTGCTTGGTCCAGTGTATCGCAAGGGGAGCAATACAAAAAGACGTGTGCACACATCAGCGCGCTGAAAAAAGAAGGACGTTCCACATGGGCTTTTGAGGGTCGTGCAGTGTATATGGGTGACTGCGTCTTTTGTTTACTTCAGCGGGAAGCTTGCGCATGCGCATTGGAAATGCATTTGTAGGTATCGGAGGTGATGTATTTTCTGTTATGGAATTAAATTGTTTGTTTTTTGTGGCTCAGAAACTTTACAATTGCAACTTTTCATTGCTGTATTCTTCATCATTGCCTTTTATGTTTTTTTGTTTTTGTTTTGGGCTTTACTTTTGTACCTTTTAAATTGTTTTTGTAATTTTTTGGTGCGGGAGGGTTTCTATGGTCCTTGTGGGAGTGTTTCTTTAGTCTTTGTGGGAGTGTTTCTTTGGTCTTTGTGGGAATGTTTCTTTGGTCTTTGTGGGAGGGTTTCTTTGGTCTTTGTGGGAGGGTTTCTTTGGTCTTTGTGTGAGGGTTTCTTTGGTCTTTGTGGGAGTGTTTCTTTGGTCTTTGTGGTAGTGTTTCTTTGGTCTTTGTGGGAGGGTTTCTTTGGTCTTTGTGGGAGGGTTTCTTTGGTCTTTGTGGGAGTGTTTCTTTGGTCTTTGTGGGAGTGTTTCTTTGGTCATTGTGGGAGAATTTCTTTGGTCTTTGTGGGAGGGTTTCTTTGGTCTTTGTGGGAGGGTTTCTTTGGTCTTTGTGGGAGGGTTTCTTTGGTCTTTGAGGGAGGGTTTCTTTGGTCTTTGTGGGAGTGTTTCTTTGGTCTTTCTGGGAGTGTTTCTTTGGTCTTTGTGGGAGTGTTTCTTTGGTCTTTGTGGGAGGGTTTCTTTGGTCTTTGTGGGAGGGTTTCTTTGGTCTTTGTGGGAGGGTTTCTTTGGTCTTTGTGGGAGTGTTTCTTTGGTCTTTGTGGGAGTGTTTCTTTGGTCTTTGTGGGAGTGTGTTTTTGGTCTTTGTGGGAGGGTTACTTTGGTCTTTGTGGGAGTGTTTCTTTGGTCTTTGTGGGAGTGTTTCTTTGGTCATTGTGGGAGGTTTTCTTTGGTCTTTGCGGGAGTGTTTCTTTGGTCTTTGTGGGAGGTTTTCTTTGGCCTTTGTGGGAGGGTTTGTTTGGCCTTTGTGGGAGGGTTTGTTTGGTCTTTATGAGAGGGTTTCTTTGGTGCTTGTGGGAGGGTTTCTTTGGTCTTTGTGGGAGGGTTTCTTTGGTCTTTATGAGAGGGTTTCTTTGGTGTTTGTGGGAGGGTTTCTTTGGTCTTTGTGGGAGGGTTTCTTTGGTCTTTGTGGGAGTGTTTCTTTGGTCTTTGTGGGAGTGTTTCTTTGGTCTTTGTGGGAGTGTTTCTTTGGTCTTTGTGGGAGTGTTTCTTTGGTCTTTGTGGGAGTGTTTCTTTGGTCTTTGTGGGAGGATTTCTTTGGTGTTTGTGGGAGGGTTTCTTTGGTCTTTGTGGGAGGGTTTCTTTGGTCTTTGTGGGAGCGTTTCTTTGGTCTTTGTGGGAGGGTTTCTTTGGTCTTTGTGGGAGGGTTTCGTTGGTCTTTGTGGGAGGGTTTCTTTGGTCTTTGTGGGAGGGTTTCTTTGGTCTTTGTGGGAGGGTTTCTTTGGTGTTTGTGGGAGGATTTCTTTGGTGTTTGTGGGAGGGTTTCTTTGGTCTTTGTGGGAGGGTTTCTTTGGTCTTTGTGGGAGGGTTTCTTTGGTCTTTGTGGGAGGGTTTCTTTGGTCTTTGTGGGAGGGTTTCTTTGGTCTTTGAGGGAGGGTTTCTTTGGTCTTTGTGGGAGGGTTTCTTTGGTCTTTGTGGGAGTGTTTCTTTGGTCTTTGTGGGAGGGTTTCTTTGGTCTTTGTGGGAGGGTTTCTTTGGTCTTTGTGGGAGGGTTTCTTTGGTCTTTGTGGGAGGGTTTCTTTTCCTTCTTCCTTTCCTTCTTTTTCTTCTCCTTTTATCGGGGAGGTGGTTCTAAGGTTTTCTTCTTTGGTGTTTATTTCTTTGTCCGCTTTGTCTTCTTTGTCTTCTTTGTCTTCTTTGTCTTCTTCTTGTTTGATGGGTCAGGCAACTGGTATGGGGCAGATGACTCGTCAGTCATTGTTGAGAGGGTCTCTTGCCAGGCTGCTGCTTTATGGAACATAATAAAGCATATTCCTGGGCAAAGATTGACTTTGCAAACAGCACATCCGTCTTGTGTCATTTTGGTGTAACCCGACTTGGTCATGCCGTTGTGATGAAGACACCAGTGACATCGTTTCGGATAGAGGCCCGGCATTCTACAACTGTAGTGCCCCATGATGTTGTGGGTGGGCACAGCTTTGGGATTGGTAGAGCACTTAGCGTAGCCGTCGATCAGCTCCATGCCTAAGTGGAGAAGGAATTGGCTGTGGCTGAGGAGCTTGGCGGTGGATGGAGTGGCGTCCTCATCCAAGCTAGATGGCTCATCCTGTACTTCCTGATATCGGTGTTTGATGTACGAGATGTAGCTATTGACTCGGCATACATCTATCAGGAAGTACAGGATCTTTTTCCACCAGTACTGAGCCTTCCGGGAGCAGGTGTAATAGGCACGGAGCTGATCACCGCGGTCAACCCCACCCGTGTGAGCAATATAATCGATGACCTGTTGGGGGGGGGGGGGGGGCTGGGACGATGGTTTGCTTCCGGCGGCCATCTTCACCAGGGACCTTCCTGCTGACACTGTGGATAGGACTACACCATCCTTGATGGGCGGTGGAGAGGACCATCATGGCCTTGCTGTCCTTCCACAGGGTGGCAACCATCTGGCCATTCTGCCGGGCATAGGACCCCCGCCTGACACGCTTCATGACTCGCATCCTTCCAGTCAGCTCCTTAGGCAGACCTCGGCTGTTCACCTTGATTGCCCCCATCAGGTATATCTTCCAGTCAAGAAGGGCCTTTGCCAAAGGGATGGAGGTATAAAGACGGTCAGTGAAGATGTAGTGGTAGCGGCCACGGTGGTGCTTGGCCAACTTCCTCGAAATGCCGGTCATGGTCGCCTTCTTCCACGGGTGTGCCCGGAAGTTGAGAATTGCTCCAGATGTAGACTCGGCCAAGACATACATCTTAAAGCCCACCCGGATGGGCTTGAAGGGCATAAAGAATTTCTTGACGGCGGCCTTGTACCCTCTATGGCTTGAATGCCGAAGGTGGATCCGGATCGTCGTCAGAATCGGGTTCTACCAGCTTGCCTCGTGTCTTCTTTCCAGACGGGCGGCAATGTCTGGCTGGTCTCTGGGTTCTGGGTGGGCTGGGAACATCACTCCCAGTTTCCTCTTCCTCCTCCTCCTCCTCTTCTTCCCCCTCTTCACTCTCCTCAACCTCCTCTCCACATCCTGACCCATCCTCCTCTTCTTCCTCCCCCTCTTCTTCCCCCTCTTCACTCTCCTCACTGACCTCCTCTCCACATCCTGACCCATCCTCTTCCCAACTCTCCTCAGACATGTCAGAGAGGCTGCTATGGCAGGCAATATCTACAAACTCCTCTTCAGAACTATCGGACGTTTCCACTACGGCCCGGTACTTCTTTCCCATGTGCACACCTGCTTCCTGCTTAGGCGTATGGCCTGATGGAGATCAGCCTTTCTGGCTGCTTTTCTTCTCTCTCTCTTCCCATCACTTGTTGTCTTTGGGAACTTCTTTCCCCCGCTCTTGACCGGTGGCCCTCTCTTCTTCTTCTCGGGCTGCCCTCCCTGGCTCAGTCCAGCTGAAAATTCCCCCTCTCGTTTCTTCCTCATCTTCCCCTTTCTGCTTTCACTATCACTCATGAGGGAACGGTAGAAGTAGCTTGATTCGTCTTCAGTAAGCGAATGCTGCAAGCGTCTTACAGTTGGTAACGAAAGTATTTGGACCTGCGCGTGGGTACGCGAACTATGCATATGGCCCAATAGATGGCGCATTACAAATATTGTTAGTGGCTTAGGGGGACGCATAGCAACCAGCAGGGAAAGTCGTGGGCCCCCGCGCTAAAGTCTTGGGCTTTTGAGGTAAGCGCGGGGGCCGTGGCTCCAGCTAAGGGATGTTTACGGGCACCCCGCGCGCTAAAGTCGTGGGTCCGCGAGGCTAGCGCGCGGGGGCGTGGCACGCGCTAAAGTGGGGGGAATCCACCGCACCACACACACATAAATTCATGGGTCTGCGGGGTAAATTGCAGTGTTCTGCAGACCAACAAGGTTGTCTGTTTGTGAGCAATTTATTTTAATTGAAGTTCTAGAAAGAAGCCTTCGAAAAGTCTTGTTCCTGCGAAACTTAGCCAGGCTCCCTTAAAAATATTAATAGCAAGCTCTCCGGTGTCAAACGCTCTTGAATCACAGTGATCTTCATTTCCTGTCCAGCCGACATTGGGGATTACAGTCATGTTAACATTCAGAAACTAACGAAACTATTCAAAACGAATTATCTCGATTATCCGAATGGATAATATTGCGACCCTTCTTCCATGGTTGTTTTTTTCTTGGGGGGGGGAGGCTGGTCACATGGGCAATATTGCCGTTTGTTGAGCGGGAATTGAAACTTCAGTTAACCAAACCCCCCCCTATCAACCAAAGATCAATCCTGTCTTTGTGAGCACAGACAGGGCTTTAATAGTAGCCCTATCCTTGCTCCACGCTCAGAGCTTGCGGTTGTAACTCGGTCCTTGTCAAGGTAGTGCTGTGTGAGCACTGCCAAGGCTTTTCAAGCCGGCCTTAGAGCTCTAACTCACAGCACAGAGCAAAAATAAATGACAAGAATGTCTCCCGCCCGAGACATCGTGCTGAAGCCAGTTTCCAATAAAACATTTTTTTCTTGTTTTACATTACCTCATAAGAAACGTATGTCCTACATAGTCCAGATTTTTTCAGACGTTTTCGTCATTTATTGTTCGAAATATTGGAAGCTGAAAAACATTGGGTATTGCAAAATTCCCTCTGTGTGGACTCCGGAGCGGGGGCTTAATATGAACTAACAAACACCTCTGGTGCAAACACCTCTGGTGGTCAGCACCACCCATAATCTGGTGATTCACCATTTCCGGGGAGCAGTTGCCAAACAATGGCGGCACATCCCAGGCAATGAAGAACTCTTCAATATTTCCTAACCCACCCTTCCAAAAAACAAAAATGCCCAAGAACCGACGGGAATTATCACCCGGGCCAAATGCCCAAAAGAACCCCCGTCCCAGTCGATTTTGGTTTCTTTCAAGGAATCAGATTATACCCTGGACTCCCTGCTCTCCGTACTTGAGGAATAATCACCCCCTAAATAGTGCAGCCCGGTCACCCTAACCGATTTTCCATACTGGTACCGGACAAAGAGAGAAACTGATTTGCAAAAATCACTACCACCACTGACGATTGCCTAGATGGCATGAAAAAACTACTTGTTATTGCCACAAAATGGGAGCTGCGAAGCGTTCCTACTCCTAGTCTCGCCTAACCAATCTTGATGATTCAATGGGTCAGCTTGCTTTTTAGGGGAAAAAGGGGGCCTCCCTCCTTCCTTATTGCCCAAAAGGCAGGACGCTAAACAGGTTTTGTATTGCCTGAGCTGAAACATTGATTTTCCCTTTCTACGTTCACGGATACCACGCAAACAAATATACAGGGGGCCTGTCGTGTATTTTTAATCTTCGCAAAGGAAATGACCCCCGGACCAGTACGGCGTAGTTTCTCCCTCGATTTATGGACGCTGGTCTTCGCGAGTCTTCGCGGAGGAGACGACTCCCCGGACCGGTAATTATTTTCTCCTCGGACCTATGGCTGCTGAAGTCGTGAATCGCTGGTTCTCTGAGTGAAGGAAATGACTCCCCAGACTGGCACTTTTGGCAAGAAATTGCGGACGTCTTCGCGAAGAATCATTCGCACCAAATTGGTCGCGAATAGTGATAATAATTTCGATCAGTACTGTAGGTTCCTGACTTTGGAAATTTGGTGCACCAAAAGAGGGCGCCCTTTATTTCTTTGTTGGCCGGAATGTGGAAGTTTATCCTCAATACAAATGTACACGCGTTGGACAGTGGCTTTAATATAGAAACTTGCACCCATTGAAACACGTGCAATGTTGATCGGGACTTTGAAAGGTGGCCGTTATGGACAAAAGGCCTTTTTATAGATGTGACAGGATAAGCAGGTTTCAACAATAGGGGGCACATATATAATTATTCTCAATCAAAAATGTACATGGCATTTGTTGACTACAGTTGCCTATTGTACATGTACATGTAAGGAAGCATACAGCCATCCACACGTTTGGATACCTGTAGTACCTGTAAACGTGTACATGTATATGTACAGTAGCATGTCCTGGTAACTTTTCATAGGACATTGTTTTTTTGCTTCCAACTTTTTTAAAACAAATTTAGGCACCATGTCAAAAAGATTTTTATCGGCGCGCCGCGACCCACCGCGACCCACCGCACAGCGCCGCGGGTCGGTGCGCCCCCCCGTCCGGCCAACACGCAGCGCCGCTGCGAAGATTAAGATTCCTGCATAACAAAAGGTATGGGATTTGCATAATCTTTCATGGACGACCGCATTCTGGGTACTTGCTCTTGGACTCGGCCCGACGCGGCGCGCCGATGGTAACACTGACACTAGTGGATCTGGCCGGCCACCATAAAACCACACAGGAGGTGACCGCAAACACAAGATAATAAATACGAGAACAGTACTGCACCACGTTTTACACTTCATCCACGATGTGCTCCAATCCAACCTTTTCATTGTAAGGATGGCGTATGACCTACTTGTTTTTTTATTCATATACCATTAACTTCGATTAAAAATGTTGCTGCAACCTCGTTACTACATTTTTCTAGGATGATTGTTTCTTTTTTTCTCTTCTTATGAAGGTCGAATCACGAATATAAACGTCGACGAATATTTAATTATCTAATAAAGTTTAACAAATGTTATGCACACCATTTCATTATCGCCTACCTATAGTAAAATGCATTGTTTTCCTCACTCTGGATTGGGAAAAAAAAATATCCGAGAAAAACGTTTACTGGAATCCAAGATCGACAAAACAGACGACACTGCTTTTCCCAAAGTCGGTTTGAGGCATGAAAAAAATGAACGAGAAAATGACGTCCAAATCAGCCTCCACACGGAACATGGACTGTACCATTCAGGTATGGCCGGGATGTTCTAGTCGGCCTGACGGCAAAAATATGTGAAAATAGATCCCCAGAAAAAAAGTCTCAATAGTCTACGTACATGTTTTGTAAAGATGGATTTGTAAGCAGCTAGGTCCACCCTAAACGAGAATATTATCGGAGCTTATTATTGTATATACAGTGGTACCCTTCTCATGCCTAATGGAATAGTCCATGCTGTCAAGGAATCGTGATGTGGGCCGTGCCAAAAAATTATCGTCAAAAATGTGAGAATAACTTGAAAAACGATCACGTACGTTCATAGGCCTACCTGAAAAAAGGAATAAAGAGTGCAACATTTTTGTGCTGTATTGTGTAGTAAGTAGTGCTCCTTTTGCTGTCTGGCTTTCTCCTTTCGGGGCCTGGTTAAAAGGCACCCGCCATCGAACGCGTAAACTTTTGACAGCTCTAGGATTCTACTTTCACACGCAACCCAACAACATGTTATTGCGCAATCTATAATATCGTGCAACATAAATCACTCCCAACTACCGTTAGTACCCATTGATTGGTACCGCTAGCAGTATCCAAGATTCACTGGTACCCACAGACAAAAAGTTCGTTGACATGTCTTGCACGTGCTGTTGTGCACAGAATGCGCAATGTTTAGCTGGGAGTGCGCACGGTACGGTCAAGCTTCCATAATGACTGTGTGCATGCTGCACACACATCAATCTGGCGCGCAGTGCTAAGCTAAGGGCCGCGCTGGTGGCCGGCACTATATATCCCGCATGACCGGGAGCTGAAGTGTTTCGGAAAGACATTTTCGGGGCAGCGTCTGGAAAAATAAAAAATAATAAACTCTCCGGAAATCGGAATGTCAACACCAACAGGCTGATACCGCTTCAGGGCAATTTCTTTTCTGATTGGCAAAACTCTGACTCGTGAATCTACATGTAAAATAATGGATTGACGTAGCGCACCGCGATTTTCTGAGCCTTCCCAAGGCGCAGGTAGAAAACTTTATTTTACTTTACTTTAAAAAGAGTTCCGGTCCGGCCTGTAAAAATGTTCTTTCCCATTTTCAGTTCCCGTTCAGTTTTTTCTTTAGTTTTTTTTAATTTTAATAAAGAAAAGAAGGGGGAAAATTGTAATGAATGGCCTAACTTTCGATCCTAGCAGGACCTTCAACAGAGACTCAGATATAAAGTTGATAACTCCGACATTTTGCCTTTCGTGTGGAAAGAAAGCTACTAGGAAGACAACACCGCACAACAAAGGGGGGAACTAAATAACGCCCGAACGAGGTTGGTGTTCCACTCTGCTTGTCATTCGGCTTATAGGGGTGCTCATATTTACCCACAACACATCGTTAGTACCAAAAACAAACTGAGAGCAACTTAAATATGTATTGTTTCTTTGATACCACAATCCACGGTAAAAAGCTGGATTTTTCCAATTAAAAAATGACATGCAAAATATTCAGCTGCTGTATTGAGCACCCCTCCCATTCATAATGGAATAGTCCATGTTTTCCACACACAGCTCGCCGCGGCGGGTCGCGGAGTGCCCTGTGTGTGCCGGGCCAGGGACTTCTCCATATTCATTCGACATTAACATAACAATAGCGGACTTTACAGAGGGGATCTTTTAATGAGCAAGGGGACCGTCCGGGCGCCGCGCAGCGCCGCGATTTCATCCGGGAGGTGGGACGCGTCGCGCCGATAAAAATCTGTTTGACATGGTGCCTATAAACAAGACCGCCAGCGGGCTGTACCCGCGTATAAGGCGCACCCCCAACTTTGGGTTTTCACGTCGGTGAAAAAAAGTGCGCCTTATACGCGGGAATTTACGGTAGTTTTTTCACATGTTTTTCCACTTCAACTTTCTTCCTTTCATATTAGGTTAAAGGCACCTGGGACATTTCTCTCAATATTCATTATTTTACAACTATATCTTTAACCTACAATGTAGAATGTACATGTACATGTACATGATGATGATGTATATAATTATATTAAATATGTTCTGACAAGATAACAAAATGTAATTGTGAATACGGCTATCAAATCCATTATCACTTGCTTACCATGATTTGGGTGCTCCAAAGTGCAAGTAGTTTATGCTGTACAAATCCATGTCTTCTGTGTGCCATGCAAAAGTTGTCTTCCACATACCAAAGTAAAGATACGCTGTGTTCACTCCCTCGATCTTCACACCTTAAAACAAATAGCACATGGAAGTGCCAGTAAGTACATATACTTTTGGATAACTTCACTTTTTAAATCTCTATTTTCTGGCAGTCCCCAAGTTATCAGAACTACATGTATCAATAAAAGGGATACGCATAATTGTCCATGTAAATCTACATTCTCCAAACTAAGAATATTATTTGATTTATCATGTCATAATTAGCAATTAAATAGATGGGTAGACCCACAACAGAGACAAATACTTCACAAAGTAACATCTTGTGAAATGACAATATCAGAAATGTACATGTAAGTTTAAAAAGTACACAAGTTTCAAGCCCCTTGATTCATAATCCTGTACATGTATTCACTGAAATATGTTAACCACTTCAAACCGGGTCTTCCAAATCAGGGCACCACTATTCTCCGAGTTTTAAACAAAGACTCTTTTCAGCCTAGAACAAAACAATATGTTGCAAGACAAGGATCTGTTTTGATGCAAGTCGCCACATAAATTGCCGGATTAGCGGCAACAACTTTTACTGTAGATATTCAAGGGATAGGGACATGTACATGTACACGTGTAGCTTTCTGCAATTGAAGACGGCACATTGGCATCGCATGTTCCACAGCTCAGCGATCATCAGACAGGCAGTGGAATTCCACCCACTGCCTTCACCGCCAACTGTACATTTGAAGATTTGACCGCCTGGAGTGGAGGAAAGACCTTATTGATTTATTTCACAAATAGGCCCTATGTATTGTTCCTGTTTGTTTAACATTTCGAAAGTTAGGAGAAGATGACATTTTGATCCTAGTAGGACCTTTTCAAATGCAGTGACAAGGACAAAAACAACTAGAGATTTATGTCTGTTTGCAAAATAGAACATAACACTTTTCCGCAGATGGTTCTCTTTAAAAATGTTCAAATAAATTGGCACAACTGCATTTAGATCTCATACCCTCCATGCCAAATCATAGTAAGCATATTCAACCTGGGCCTTGACAGCTGAGTTACGCATGCGCGCGAAATGACCTGACACCAAGCAAAGAGATGACGGTGGTTTCTCTGATTGTGCAACATGCATGGATATTCGCCAGGTTGCAGCGTACAGTACTTTCTTGATTCATGTTGACAAAGGCCTGTTTTCACGGGACGCACGAACAATTTGCGAAGGAGGCATCTGTATAAAAATAACAACCTGGGCTTTGACAGCCGATTTACACATGGGCTTGCAAATGACCTGACACATAGAGAAGAGATGACAATGGTTTGTCGGATTGGGCAACATGCAAGGAAACGTTCTTGGCTAGACTTGATTGGTGTTGATAAAGGCTTGTTTTCACTGGCTGCACAACGATTTGCGAAGGACAACCTGGCAAACGACAACCTGGCCTTTCACTGTCGAGTTACACATGCGCGTGAAAATTACCTGACACACAGCGAAGAGATTGTGCAACATGCAAGAAAATTTGCCAGGCTGCAGCGTACATTCTTCACTATTTTTGTGCACAAAGTCTGTGGGACAATATTCAAAAATTCGTAAAAATTCAAATTCATTTGTAACAATGCTCAATCGGTGCCAATCTTTAGATTTTAATAGCTACCTGCCCACTTAATTTCGAGAAGATTCACCAATGGCTAATATACATTGTGCTTAAATCATGCATTTTGATGACGTCATGGTTGCGTCATGTCGTTTTGGCCACAAAAGGTGTTTCTAAACCATATTCCCAATACCGGTAGATTTCAAAGAAAAAATGAAAAAAATCTTGTTCCGTTGGCCAAATATGCTCGGTTGAATGTTACATTGTGAAAAGTTCATGACCTCATAAATATGAATGAGATGAGGTCACAATTGAATGGTGGCAATTTTTGGATACACCTTTTCCCAACTTAGATATAGTGCAAAATTGAAACCAATCGCACCTGCACTTTTGCCTATAATTGATTAGAAGTTTGCCCCTTTAAAGCACTGCCATGTGACATGTCATGACGTTTTCAAGACAACTGTGGATAATTTCAGCAAGGGTTCTACATTGTATGCATTTGCCAAGTTTGACAAAAAACATAATTTTTTCAATGGCAAAAGTGCCTTCCTGAAAATCCCTGTATAAAGTCTATGGGATTTTTCCGACAAGAAAAAGAAGAAAAGATGTCACGATCGAATGAGGGCAACTTTGGATACACCTTTTCCTAACGAGGATATAGTGCAAAATTGAAACAAAATGAGCTTGTACTTTTGCCTATAATGGAGTTTGAAATTTGCCCAACAGCCGATTTTACGAAATACTTATGACATAAATTTATGGCGTACATGTAGCTGCGCTGTAACTTGAAATTGATTTCACGAAACTCGTCTCAGCTGCGCAACATCGGATTTTCACTTAATTTTTGAAAGACATTTTGGACGAGGCTGACCTCGGTCATATCAACGACTGTTTGAAGTACACACGCTTTGGGTACATTTGCTGCATGTAACGTTCGTAGACAATACACACGCAGCGGGAATTTCATTGGAGGCAGCCATTTGCATTTCTTATGCTGCTACACAGAAAAATGTGGATATTTTCTCACAATAGTGACGCAAGCTTTCTGAAGGAAAATTACCCGAGTCTGACGACACTCCAAATTCTCTCGCAAATCTTCGACAATACGAAATATTTTCTATAGCGCCCTCTAATTTCGCTGTCATCGAGAGAATCCAAAGGATTTGCTCTGTCGTGCAAACAATCTATCTCGGCAAAGGGCTCTCCGATGTTCACATTGCGCTAGCAGCATCAACGCCATATTTACGACGTGTAGCAACGACTTACGCCACCTCAAGACGTGGCGTAAGTTATGCCACAAGTTACGGCGTAAGCCCCCGAGTTGCGCCATATCCAGATAGTGCGTAACTTTTGTGAAATCCGTCCTAAAGTTATTGAGCAACATACGCAATAAGATATGGCGCAAGTGGAGTTACGCCATAAACTAATGTTTCGTTAAATCGGCTGCAGGTCTTTACAGTCCTGTCACATGACACCTGATGACGTCATGAAGTTTTCAAGGCTACTGCGCATAATTTTAGCAAAAGCCCTATGCATTTGCCAAGTTTGAAAAAAATCCAAGTGTGTTCAATGGTAAAAGTGCTTTCCTGAAAATCCCTGTACAAAGTCTATGGCATGTTTCCAATAAGAAAAAAAAGAAAAAGTTGAGATTTATGTCTGTTGGCAAACAGAACATAACGCTTTTCCGTATTTGGTTCTCCTTAAAAAAATAAATAAAATGGCAAAACCGCGTAATTACGTATTTTAATGACGTCACGATACATCATGAGTGTTTCTAAACCATATCCCCAATAGATATACCGCAAAAGAAAAAAAAGTAAAAAATCTCGCTCTGTTGGCAAAATATGCTCAATTGAATGTTACAATCTGAAAAGTTCATGACCTCATTTATATTCATGAGATGGGGTCACGATCAAATGAGGGCTACATTTGGATACACCTCTTCCCAACTTTATATATAGTGCAAAGTTGAAACCAAATGAACTTGTACTATTGCTAATAATGGAGTTTGAAATTTGCCCCTTTAAAGCCATGTCACATGACACGTGATGACGTTTCCTCAAAATTTAATGAGATTTGAAGGTTTTCATTGTGAGAATAGCAGGAGTAATAGGTGTGCGGTGACAGAATTTACAATTCTCTCATGTACGTTTTCTCCTCCACAGAAATGTGGGTCGGTTCTACTCGTGAATACTTACCCAAATAACATCTACCTATTTATGCATATTTCCCCTGTATTGATAAACGTCAAGCTAAGCTTTTGATCAACTGGAGTGCGCCCTCTATAACCCACAATGCCTAGCAGCGCCACGCCCAAGATCTCCCCTTTTTTTCGGAGCGCTCCAATACATGAGCCGTGAATGGGGAGGTGGGCGGGAGTGTTATTTGGGTAAGTATTCACTAGTAGACCCGACCCACATTTCTGTGGGGAAGGAGTCTACTGTGTTCAACTTACCCAAATAACATCTACCTATGCAGAGTAGCACTGTTATTTGGAGGTGGGAAAAAGCAGTGATAGGTCTTACGATCTACAGGTACCGTAAGACCACAAATAAAGGTAAGATATCCGCCAACCATAACTGATGGTCCTGGCTGTTTTCAGGGAGCATCTCTCTCGAAGGCAGCCCTCTGGATTGCTGACCTTGCTGCAGTCAGCACTGTCTTGCCTGAGACACCCTCCGACTACAGAACGTCCCTCAGATAGCATGAGGAGAATGTGGGGGTGACTTCCAGCATGCTGCTTTGCAGATATCCCCCTCTGAAGTAGGCCCATGAGGTGGAGATGGCTCTCACATCGTGGGCACGTACCCTGTAGTCTCTGTCGAACATGGCTGCGGGTGCCTGTCAGTTCGGATTAGCAAATTTAATGGCAGATACCACCCAGCGCTGTGGGGATGAGTCGTTATTACAAGCAATTGTTGATTATCCCCCCTCAGGTGTTTTGTCCGCGACAAGTACCATTTGGGGGCCCTGATTGGGCACCAGAGTTTGTCCGAGAGGACCCCTAATTGTGACCTGATGCTGGGTAGAAAGGTGTCTGGTGGGTTGAAAGAGGAGGTTTGGTTCTTGGTTATTACTTTGGGAAGCAACGATATCAGGGGAATGCATAAGCAAACATGCTGTTCCATTCTATTAGTAGTGCATCCGTCGCCCACGCTTGTGGGTACGGATATCTGGTGCAAACCACCGGAAGTCTTGCATTCTCGTCTGGTGAGAACAGGTCGATGTGGGGTCTGCCTGTAAGCATGAAGATCGTCTGTACCACCTCGCGATGAAGGGTCCATTCGGTAAGAATAACCGTCCTCCTTGGTTTTGCTATGCCCAGTCTTAGGTCGAGGATTGCTTCAAGGAAGGTCGGGGTTTGCTACGGTGTTGGCTGGGATTTCTCGTGATTGATGATGAATCAGGGTCGTTAAGTCGTAGGTGCATCGAATTGCTTTTGCAGTGTCTGTGCTTGACTGCTTAATCACTAACCAGTCGTTGATGTACTGGAAAATCATGATACTGATTTTGCAGAGATGTGCTGCCAATGTCCCGGTTATTCGAGTGAAGACCCTTGGTGACGTGGAAAGTCCGAAGGGAAGGGCCGAGAACTCGTAGGTTTGGCCTTTGTACCTGAACAGGAGGAACTTTTGATGCCCTTGGTAAATTGGAATGTGGAGGTAGGCGTCTTTTAAGTCTAGGGATGCCGCCCACGATGGGATTGGCACTGATCTCATAAGGTTACAAGTGTGTCCATGCGAAACCTGCGAGGACGAATGAACTTGTTCAGTGGTTTCAAGTTGATGATGGGTCACCATTGACTGGAACCCTTTTGGGGGTTAAAAAGAAGGTTGAAAGGAATCCATGGAGTCCCTGCCTCGGATTGACTATTTCAATTGCTTGTTTTTTTTAGGAGGGAGGAGATCTCCCCTTCTAATGCCATGTACTTCGCCGGGTCGGTTAGAGCTGGTGTAGTGCAGAGTATCGTGTCCAGAAGAGGGGTACTCGTGAACTCGAGTTTGTATCCTTGACTTATCGTTGCGATAAGCGGGTGACCCGGGTGTGTGCCACGCACGTTCGGGGGTAGCGGGTCCCCTTGTGTTGTTCCCCGAACAGGGCGTCCGCCGCTGGTGAACCACGAGTAACTGATTCCGACGTCTCGGGTATCACCGTGGGTGATTGTGGGTCCGGCTTTTCTGCTTCGCTGAAGCTGCGGAAAAGCTAAATTGGGACATGGCTTAAAGACAAAAGGACAGAGAGGATAGCCAATAGGGTGGGATCAAAGGGAAGGAATTACAGTAGGTAGTACAGTTGGAAAGATGAAAGGGAAATCAATTGGGATTTTCCTGAGGGGAGGAAAACATGGATGGTACAAAGTGACTAAGAGAATCTTAGGATTGTCCTTAGGACCAGAAGATTTTTCTTTGAGTGCCAAACTTCTAGAAATGCATCAACTGGGCTTTGTCAATGAAATTCTTCTCTTGAGCTGTAGCCTCTTGTAACCAAGTTTGTGGCCAATACTTGTTTGTGACAGAGAAATTTGAGTCATTTGAACATACTGTACACACCTCAACCAGAGAGGCCTCTCTATATGCTATACCAGTCTTAAAGTGTCTGGGGTGGCAACTGCAGGAATGGAGGTTTTGATGAGAGTTGGTAGGTTTAGAATAAAGGGGCAAATTTCATGGAGCCGCTTAGGCGTAACATTTTGTTTAGCATGAAAAGTATTCCTTGCGTAAGCAGGATTACAGACCAAATTGTTGAGTGAGGTTAGTTGCTTTGGACTTTTATTCCACCATCCTTTTCTTTGTATGAAACAAAAGTGAAATTTGAGTCGGCAAGCTGATCTTATGAATCCTGACATTTTGGGCTTAAGCAGATTTTGGTGCTTAACCTCTTCGCACCGGGACCTCTGAAATCGGACTCCGTTGGTTTGACTATGCAACGGGGCCCTCTGAATCCGGGCACCACTATTGTCCACATTTTAAACAAAGACTCTTTTCAGCTGAGAACAAAGCAATACGAATCAGTACAAAGACCCTTTCTTGACGCAAGTTGCCACATGAATTGCACAATTAGCAGCAGCAATTATGCAATTGTGGGACCTTTACTGTGGATGATCGAGTAATACCACTGAAAGCACGCGGGGGACAATGTGTTGGCATGCCACGCAGCCCAACGGTCATCGGTCAGGCAGTGGAATTCCACCCACATTCTTCACCGCAATCAGGTATGCTCGATTGTGGCCGACCAACTCGAAGATTTGACTACCTGGAGCGGAGGCTGGAGTCTGCAGTCAGGGATCGTCAGTACCGTACGGTACACGCACACACACAAGTCCGTTACGGTCCATTGACAATGCACAATGGGCCCTTTTTCGAACGGATAATCTCTTGACATTTGAAAATGATGCATTGTTCAAAAAACCCTGAATGGCGGTTATGGGCGCTGTAAAACCACCCGACGCGAAGTGGTTAAGCAACTCCATAAAATTGGGCCCAGGTCAGTAGTTACAACTGTAGCTGTCATCTTTCCGAATGGTGTCATCCAGAAAAAGGGCTTGGTGGAGTGACTTGTTCCCACGTGAACTTCATGGTGCTATGGAATGAGTTCATGTGGTCAAAGAAGCCATTCAGGTTCCTGTCTTCCCTAGACCAAATGAGGATGTACATGTATATTCTCATGATTCTCTACCAAATCCAGGAAGACAAGGCACTGCACTGACCATGTACATTCTCTAAGGTCACTCATGAAGAAGCAAAGGAGCCATGCATGTGGCCATAGCAGTTCTATGTTTTTGGAGAGTGTTAACCACAAAAGGAAAAACAAATTTTGTTCAAAACTAGTCTGATGAGAGTGGTAGTAGGGCCGTTCCAACCAACAAAATAGCAATTTGAATCTTGATTACAAAAACAGGTTTTTGTTTTCGTGTCCACACAGGCCAAAAAATCGCATCACAAAAATCGCAAACCGATTGTGGTTAGCAGTTGTGGTCAAATGGTGGGTGTGTCCACGCAGGGAGCCATATAAACAAGCATGACACTTCCTGTTAACCAGAGCATGAGCGGTGAATTGTGAAATAAAATTAAAAAACGGAGATGTTGTAAACCGGAGATGTTGTAAGATTTGGGGTACTTGAGAGTTGATGCATTGTAGGAATTAACAGGATTGGGGACATAAGGCAGTTTTGTCACTGTAGAAAAATGCAGGATACGGGTTACTAGGCTCAATGTGATGCAGGATGATCTTGTAGGATTGGGGCCCCATGGGACAAACACCAAAATAGGATTTTGAAGGATTCGGGTCAAGTGGTTATAAATGTATACATTGTGATTGTAACGTTTATTAGCCACAGAAAAACAAATGTTGTTTGTTGTCCTTTCATTAATTTCAAAACAGTATTACAGGATTGTGTAGGATTTGGATCATATGGGGCTTTTAACACTGAAGGATTGTAGGATCTTGCAGGATTTGGGTCATGAGCTACAAAAAAGGTGTGGGGAGTTAGGGTTAAGTATTACGAGCAAGATATTCAACCCCATGAAGGTTGTCATGGTGTTTAATGGAAAGATGGGAGAAGATGTTGACTTGAGAACTGACTGCTTGCACATACCGTACCAATCAAAAACAATTAGACTCCACACAAAAGTCCTTTCGCAAATTTTTTGTCCGCAAAGCATGCGCGATTTAGAAATTTTGGCCCGCCCCCCCCTAAATTGCATGTTAAGCGAAAAGCTTTCGCGAAAAAATAGGTTTTAGTCAGCCGCCAACACGCCTACTCACTGAAGATGGACTGTACTAATCAGGTATGGTTGGGGTTCTAGTCAGCCGTGCCAAAACTTTCTCGTCAAAAATGTGAAAATAACTTGAAAAATGATCACGTACGTAGGCCTACCTGAAAAAAGGGAATAAAGTTTGCTGTATCGTGAACAGCGGCATAGCCAGGATTTTTTTCATGGGGGGGCGATGGGGGGGCTGCCAAATTTCGTGGGGGGCGGACTGTAGTTTGGGCGGTTTTTCAGTTTTGCCTTGGAGACGGTTTTGATTTTTGCAGAACCATGAATGGTTAATCACCTTTGTTGTTTTTTTCACATGAGTTAAAAATGCAAATAATTAAGGCAATATTGTCGACCAAATCGTCATAAAAAAACGTCTTGTGGGATTGTACTCGTCCTCGTGATTTGTGCACGCTGCGAGACCACCGTCCAGTGTGTGTGCACTCAGTACTACCGGAATGATTAGTAGACTTCCACCAGTCTTTACACACTTGTTTTCTAACAAATAATGTAATGTTTATTGCATGTGCAGGCATAGTTTATAGAGCTCCCTATGATAACAAGTTACCAACGATGTTTCGCGTTTCGCGGTCAACAGAAGTACGCGCTCCGACCAGTCAAACAAATCAATGCCGAACGTGACTGTATACAAAAATATATTTGTCTACCGGATATAAACTTAAGATCACTCGACTATACTTGTAAAGGTTTTCAAAAACCCGGGCTTGTGAAAACATATTAAAGTAATGTAGAATTCTTGTCTCTTAGAGCGGTTTGAGAGGCGTTATAGCGCGACGAAAATCGTTCAACTTGACCCTAAAGCCGCGCGTTATGAAACCTTTGACAAAATTGACGCGCAGTGCACCCGACGACTGAGACAATTTTCAATAATTTATTTTATGTAAGAAAAAAATGTTTCTAGAATTCAAGAGAAATTTAGGATTTGCCTGATAGTTTTGGAGATTTCGGAAGTTGAAAATTGCATACTGATCCGTCCTACGCGGCCATTTTTTGCTTCAGTGAGAATCACAGATTTCAATAATGGTCACTTGTATTACTCACGTTTGGGGAAAAAGGAGAAATTTCCCCTCATTTGATTGAGAACATTCTCTCCCGTGCGACGAGCCAAAATTAGGCGGCCATCTTGGATTTCAAATTGAAACGGTTATACTGTACAAGTATACACGCAAATCAGTGATGTTTTGACAGGTCCGCAAGCACCTTGACATCATCAGTTTACATAAAACGTGCACAGTAATACTGTGCTCGTCGCACGGGAGAGAATGTTCTCGATCAAAAGAGGGGAAATTGCTCCTTTTTCCCCAAACGTGAGCAATACAAATGACCATTATTGAAATCTGTGATTCTCACTGAATCCAAAAATGACCACGTAGGATGGTGATACGGGTGTTTTCGGCGGTAAATCTGGGGGTTTCGGTCGGGTAGTTTTTCGGTTGAAATGTGTTAGCAGTTTGTACTCACCAGCTAGTCCAAGTAACTTGGACCCTTACAATTGCCCTTTTATAAATTTTGAGGGGTCGGGCGATAGTAGGCTCCAAGGAATCCTGCTGGAAAACTCGGTAAGTAACTATGTGTTCGACTCCATGACTACCGGTACCCCCGACCAAAACCCCCAGATTTTACCCCGAAAACACCCGTGAAACCGTCCCACGCACCCATCTTTGGATTACGTGAGAATCACCGATTTCAATACTGGTTATTTGTTTTACTCACGTTTGGTGAAAAAGGAGAAATGTTCGTGTGATTCTCACTTAATCCAAAGATGGGTACGTGGGACGGTTTCACGGGTGTTTTCGGGGTAAAATCTCGGGGTTTGGGTCGGGGGTAGTCATGGAGTCCAACACATAGTTACTTACCGTGTTTCTGAGCAGGATTCCTTGGACCCTCCTATCGCCCGACCCCTCAAATTTTTTTAAAAGGGCGATTGTAAGGGTCTAGTTACGGTACTCGGACTACGCACCACCAGGGTTTGGACTCGGTTCGACTTGGACCCTACAGTCACCCGAACCTCAAAATTTTTAAATTTGATTTAAAAAAAGGGTGAATTGTCAGGTCCAAGTTACTCGGACTACAAATTACCCTCAAATTGAAGCCTGTATATTCGTCTTTCTTTCCATACCACCGTTTCAAAATTAATGACTAAGGAATAATATCAAATTACGCGGAAACAACATTCCGAAATATGGAACTATAACTTAGAAACGCTGAAAGTGCATTCAAACCGGTACCGATCGAAAGCTAATTGCATCGTGCACCCAGATAATGGCCGAGGTTGAAAAGTGTAGCACATTTTTATTATGACCGACGTTAGAGACCTTGTCAAGTCTAGGTCTACTTTCCATCTAGTGAAGCCATAGTGACACTAAAGGATCAGTGGGGCCGAAACCAGACTACGCGCAGCATTGCAACAAGACATAACACGTCCTTGCACACTGTGTACATGTACATGTACAATGTACATTGTGTACACTGAACATGTACGTGTACAGCGACCGCATGGCTGCATACACGTACATGTACATGTACATAATTATGTACGTATACGCTGCGCTACTCAAGCCTCTGCAAGATCATCAGCACTCAGCAGCTACAAGTTATTTTACTACCGAAAAAACATGAATTGGGGTAATAATGGGGTTCTTAATTTATCTTTAGAATTGTGTGGTTTTGATTTTCTTTTGTTTTTCATTGAAAAAACTCAAATCCCCGTGGGGGGGCGAGTGGGGGGGCGACGATCTTTCATGGGGGGGCGTACGCCCCCCCACGCCCCCCCGTAGCTACGCCGCTGATCATGAAGTAGTAGCTCGTTTTGCTGTCTAGCTTTTTCCTTTCGGGGCATGGTTACGACTTTGAAAAGGCACCTGCGAACGCGCAAACTTTTGACAGCTCTATCTCTGATTCTACTTTCGCACGCAACGCAACCACGTGTTGTTGCGCAATCTACATGTATCTATCTCGCTCCCAATTACATGTACCATTGGTACCCGTTGTTTGGTACAGCCAGCGATGTCAAGTTTCACTGGTATCAACAGACGAAAAGTTCGTTTCACAGCAGTCTGGTGGATTCTATTTCATGTCCGATCTGCCCAACTATCCTGTCGACCAAAAGGCAATAGGGCACGGCAGCACTGTGCTATAGGGCACGGCAATTCGTTGCCGTGAAAATCTTCCAAATTTAAGGGCACTGCATCAATTACATACCGTTAGGTGGTGCTATACAATGTTTTACCAATATTTTATTTAGGGGAGTTGCTTCTTTCCTTCTTCTAGAATGCTTCGCGAAAGCTTTTCGCGAAACGCGCAAATTAGGGGGGTCGACCAAAATTTATAAATCGTACATGCTTGGCGAAAATATTTTCGCAAAAGGACTTTCGTGTGGAGTCTACTTATTTTTGACTGGTACGGTAGGGCTGGAACATGGTTCTTAGAGGAATCCAGGTGCTTTACCACTCTTTGTCTAGGCCAGAATAAAAGAAGAACACGCGATTGCAGTCTGTGGTAATACTCAGTGACATCTAGATGGAAAATTATGCATTGTTCAAAATTCCCTGTATGGCGGTCATGGAAACTGGAAATGGACTCTGCGATAAGTGGTTAAATGAAAGAGATTTCACTGTATGCATACCTTGCTCTTCTTCTATCACATCTAGTAGAGTATTGAGCTTATTGATATTCCAGATGTCACAACCTTTGCTGTACAAGGATCCGGATATGTCAGCAGCATAGATAGGTGGGTTGTAGGTAATATTCTTCCAATACTTTCTCTCAAGGTCATCATAGTCAAAATGTTGAGGAGTAGCATACCTTAAAGTAAGATAACAACAAAATCATGCATTCATACTGGTCACATCGGTTGGTTAAGGTATACATGTATGTATAAATCATAAAATTAAAACTGTTACAAAGTACTACTGATTACACTGATCATCTTCAAACTTGACACAATAAACCTTCTTGAGTAAGGAATATACAATTGTAAGCTGAAGCTGTTCAGTTTTCATGGGAAAGAAAACGATATGTCATAGAAACTTTAAACAAAAAGTTTAATTTCCAAAAACTATACATATATTTTTTATATGCAAATAGAAAGGTGATCAAGTCACATGATGTCATGTTGCTGTTACGGACGTTTCAGTTGCTAGTACTGCTAATCTTCATCAGGCAATTGAAGATTGGAAGTTGCGGTGTCAGTTTAAATGCTGTCTGTCCGAGTCTGTGTGCCGAGTCTGTGTGACGTCGTAGTGGTCACTCTGTGGTTTGGCATGCAGCTCTGGCATCCATCCATGGGGCAGTGGTCATGGCGCCGGATGGTGGGAAGCCAGAATCCGGGGATGTCGATGCCGCTGTTCTGCTAAGCTGTTGATCTGTCCACATGGGAGAGTCTCACATCGCGTTGATACCTTGATCCTTGATCCTATCACCAATCGGCCTTCCAGTTTCACCGATGTATACCTGGTTGCATTCATTGCAAATGATTTCGTAGACAACACCTCCACGGGGGATTGGATCCTTTGGACAGACGAGCTGGTTCCTCGAGGTAGCATCTCCGGACAGCTAAAAAAGAAAATCCTCGAGGGACATGGCATCTGTACCATGTTCCGTTCTTCCACCAGCTCGTCCGCCTGAATGATCCGGTACCCCCCCCCCCCCCAGGAAGATGTGAAGGTGTTGTCTACGAGATCCTGTGCAATTAATGCGACCATAAATCGGTGAAACTGGAAGGCCCATCGGCGAGAGGATCAAGGAGCATTAACACGTGAGTCTCTCCCGTGTGGACGGATCAACGGTAGCAGAACACGCCTGGGAAGCTGGTCACTGTCCTAGTTGGGACAATGTGTGGTGTATCGAGAATAACCTCAACCGGGACAGCGGCATCGACATCCCCGGATTCTGGCTTCCCACCATCCGGCGCCACGACCAGTGCCCCATGGATGGATGCCAGAGCTGCATGCCAAACCACAGAGTGACCACTACTACGTCCACACACCGGCACACGGACTCGGACAGACAGCATTTAAACAGACACCGCAACTTCCAATCTTCAATTGCCTGATGAAGGTTAGCAGTACTAGCAACTGAAACGTCCCTACCAGCAACACGACATCGCGTGACTTTGATCACATTCCTCCTTGCCTATACCACCGCGATGAACAACCCTTTAATTTTTATGATTTACATGTTGTTAAAGTACATGTACATCATATAATCTTGACCCAGACTGCATGTGACTATGAGCCACCAGCATACTATCAAATCCATTTGTTCAGCAATTAGTCTCTGAGTGGAGCAATGGCATAAAACAACATTTCTGCATTTCAAGTGACCATCAGTGTACTGCCGGTACAAAGTCCTGTTCTAGCCCAATTCACTTTCATCATCCTGATGACAAACTTAAATTAATCTGGTATAACAACACACACACATGCAAATGTCTGAATGATCATGACTTTACTGAAAATGTAGGTATGCAGGTTGATTAGACAGCTCAATCCCGAGGGCATAAGAACATAGCCAAATTTCATGGCTTGCTTAACCCTAACATTCCCCAACCTCACAAAAACCAACATCAGGTTTTGTTGGAATTTGTTGGATTAGGTACTTCAAGGATAACATACTGCTGCTGAATTTTGTTGGAGTTTGTTGGATTAAGTACCAATGGCCCAGGGAGACACTGTTGGAGTTTGTTGGGTTAGGTACCAATTGTCAGTACACTCCCACACACTCCAACACCTGACCAGAAAATGACCAAGAGCTCGTGAGTAAAGTAAACTCACCAACGGAAGCAGTGTAGTGCACTACACACTCCAACACCTGACCAGAACATGCCATAGCAGACAAATTTTGTTTTTTGGGGGGGTTGGGGACAAACCCCCTGTAGTCATGCAACAATGCATAATACATATCTGTACCCAACCTAACAAAATCCAACACATGCAGACTGTTGGATTCTGTGAGGTTAGGTACCAATGGGTTCCTAATTTCTGCCCAAATGTTGGATTTTGTTGAGTTAAGTATTCTTCCTGGTGAAAGAACCTACTGTACATGTAGGGCAGGGCTCGACCTTAGCGGTCGCCCGCTCGCCAAATGCGAATGAAAACTCCAGCGGACGACCAAAAAATTCTCTGCCAGTCGTCCGGCGGGTGAGTGAAAAATGACAGAAGTTTTTCTTGACAGAAATTTTAATAACTTTTTTTTTTTTACACCACTGTTTTGTGTCAGAAATTTAAGGCATTTGCCAACCAATTCTGCTGTAAAAACGGCTTTTGGGATCGTACTCGTCCCCGTGATTTGCGCACGCAAAGTACACGTACACGCACAGTACACGTACATGTACATTATACGTTGATGCTGATCGTTTGTCGCGCATGGTGTGAGACCGCTGTCCGATCCAGTGTGTGCACTCTGCACGTGTACAATGATTAGCAGACTTCCACCAGTCCTTAGTTGTTTTCTAACAAATAAACTAATTGTTTATTACAGTTGTACCAGCGACGTTTCGAGTTTCGCAGTCAACCGAAGTATGCGCTTCTAATAAGAATTTTTTAGAAGGATTTGTCATTTATTTGTTGAGATATCGGCAGTTTAAAATTGCATTATTATTTTTGCAAAATCGCTCCGTGCGGCGCCGTGGTAGATCAAGCCAAAACGGCGGAGAAAAAGTCAAACTCGCGTTTTTCGACTGCTAAGCGCACCCTGTAAACATCATCCAAATCTGTCAATTTTACCCTTAAATTGAAGCCTGTCTTCTCTTCTTTTTATCCATACCACTTTCACAATTAATGAGGAAGGGAATTATATTGAATTACGCGGAAACAACATATGGTGACAAACGATGAAAGTTGCGCATTTTAGTGCACGTTAGCAAGGTTGGCAAGTCTAGGTGTGGTTTCCGCCTCTAGGTAACGCCATAGCGACACTACAGGACAAGTAGGACCGGAAGCAGCCTACGGGCTGCAATGTGACATGACAAAACACGTCTTTGCATACACTGTATACTCCACAGTGCACGTGCACAGCGGCTGCATGCCTGCGTACGAGTATGCTGCGCTACTCAAGCCTGATCGGAACTTCCAGAAGTATTAGCGAGACGGTTACGCTACAAAAAAGTAAAATTTATTTTACTACCGAGACCAAACATGGATTGGGATATTAATGGGGTTATTTCTTTATCGTTGGAATTGTGTGGGTTTTTCTTTTGTTTTCGTTTATTTTCTTTTGTTTTTCATTGAAAAAAACAACCGTTTTTTACGGTTTAACCGAGTCGAGGGTCCGGAGGTGTTTTTTTTTTATTTTGATTTTTCCAAAACCGTGCTGGTTGTGTACGGGTGTTACTATTGCCATGGTTAGCACGACATGACGGCTGCCTGTATCTGGGCATAGTATGTTCTGTACTACATCGTTCTAAATGATATCGTTCAACAACTGCTACTTATCAAAACAATGTTTTATATATTGAAACATTCTTTTGCATGATTTGTACATGTGAGTAAGAAAATAATTCAACTTTCCTCAGCCTTTTCATAATTGGTAAAATGGTAGGAAAATGTTCAGGCCTTGCCTTATTAACAATAGGGGGGACAAACCTTGTCAGTAGTCCAGCCGCCGATTTTATTCTCTTAAACTCAAAAATAAAAACATCAAACAATTTTGTAAGTTGAGATGGTTTTTTGCAATGTTTTGAATAAAAAATGACAATCAATAAAGAAAGGAGTGTACAGTATCACAAAACTACCTTGAATATATGTATTGTGTGCCCCCTACTTGGTACTCGCTTGATTATGCGCATTTCAGTTTGAAAAAAGGGTCAATGTCACTGGCGGACTAGTCAAGATGTTGGCGGACTAGTCAAAGTTCTGCTTTACTAGTCCGGCTGGCGTGTTAAAAAAAAAGTTCAGGAAAACCCCTGACCTAGGTGGTTAGGGATAGGCAGAATTCTGCACTTACGGGACACTATATGCGCATAATTCATTTCATGGATCATGTAAGCAAGGATTCAGCACTTAAAGAGCTAGCGCTTTATGGTGGATTTTGCATACATGTACGGTTACGGACAGATTATTGGAAGCCCCGATGAACGATCAAAAAAACGATACACGAAACGGTCATTGTGTATTCGTGTGTAATCGCACGATAATCGAGCAACGTGCAGTTAGCACACGATGATCGAGGGAACAAACCACCCATGCTCGCAAATACACACCGACAGCAATGTTTATTGACATTGAACGGCCACGCTGCGTGCTTCGTGCAAGCCATGCACGCAAACAATAGACTGGTACCCACTACCCAGACAACAATTTTATGGCTTTGCTTCACGGCTTCACAGAGTGCAGTATGCAGATAATTCATTCATGACTCAGGAAAGCAAGGAACTAGTGCAGGATTTCAGCGGTGTATGTAGCAGTGTATTTTGTGTTCACAACTTTGAGAAAGTGCCAGTCGTTCATCGAACGTGACAAACCCCCCCCCCCCCGCCCCCCAAAAAATGTACACATGTACCAACGCAGTTTCGGTGATGCATAATTGTATTATATAACAGTGAAGGCTTGGTTGAACAATTCTCCCAATTCCAAAATCCCCAGTATGAAATCCAAAAGCAACGAGAGAATTCTGGATGTAAAAAAAATAAATTATTTTACGAAGGGGCTTACTTGGCCTATCCAGATTGGAAAAAAACACCTGGTCTTTCCAGCACCACCTTGATTGAGCCCCGGCTGTAAAAAAATGCCACCAGGAAAAAGCTGAGTTACTTAGGAAGAGGGCTGCGGCCATCAAAGTAGAGAAATTTCTCAAAATCGGCTATCAATACTCAATGAAATCAAAAGGATGTGAATGTGATTTTGTAATGTAGCGATCACTTCACCTCCATGCTTCAACAAGGAGGATCGGGAGGAGGACTTATAGGTGAAAATCAACGCCTCGAAGCCGAGAAAGGATACTGAAAGAATATGCTGTTCCTTCTCTATATTCCACATCGACCAATGGTGGCAACACGTGAATCGACAGCTTCAAGAATTTCCGAATTGTTTTCGTTTCGGTTCCTGCGTGAATGTTTACCGTACTTATTCTCCCATGCACGTGCATGTGAGATCATTCTCGGTGAAGACTGCATGAATCAGTTGATTTCTTTATTCTAAAAGATACAAATCAATTTTTAAAATACACTGTACTACTATGTTGTTAAATATTTTTTTGGTTTAGATTTATGTATGACTTTGTGAAAATGTTGATTTAATAATAACTTTAGTTACAATTGAAAGGATTGAACAAGCTTAATTAAACTTTTCCACATTCGCAAAGCATTATGGGTATAGATGACAAACTGGCAGTACCGGTATTTTTATCACACAACTGTATGGTCAAATGGTGAAGCACATAAAATCGTGAATATTTTTCTTCTTCTCAAAAACCAGATGTAGTTCAAAAATGAAACTCACACAGAATAGATACCAATCTAGGTACCAAGAACAAAATATATTTTTTGTCGGAACGTTGAGTGGGTAGTTTCGGAGAAATCAGTGGATATTCCCTTGGTGACTGAATGGCAAACACGGCGCGTGCATGCAGCTAACTAGGTAGCTGCACGAGATACGGCATTGTAATTGTCAGTCACTGATTTCTCGGGGAAAAAAACACCCAACTTTCCGACAACAAATTTATTTTGTTGCTGGTATCTATCTAGACGAATATTCTGTGTGAGTTTCATTTCTGAACTCCATCTATTTTTTGAGACAAAAATTCAACAATTCACGAACTTCCGTGCTTCGCCATAGAGTTGTGTGATAAAAATGCGGCCAGTTTGTCATCGATACCCATGATGCTTTGTGAACGTCGAAAGGTTTATTTATAGAGCTCTATGGGTTGCCGTCATTCCGTCGTGACATCACACCCCCAGGAAACAGTGGCGGCACCTTCGAAAAGATGGCTACGTACGGGAACGCAAATTCGACCTACAGTGTACAATTCTATGAATTTTCTCTCTTTATGAAAATCGTACATGAGTGACTCATAGGTACCCGGAAGTGTAGGTTGTTTTTTACACCCAATCAGATAAGCAAACTTTATTTCTTGGGTTGCATTTTCCTTTAAGGTAATGGGACAGAAGATTAGACTGGTTGCTGTCAGTTATGGTTCACAGTTATTGATAACAGGCACCAGACCGGTCTGTGACTAGCAGCCAGGACCTCAATTTTTCAAGATCCTGAAAAAATATTCAAACTATGGCACCGTTTGTGCACATGGGTACCATGTTCATAGGGTTAGCTCAATTGACTGTTTCAACGTAAATTGTGGAACCCCTAAAATGGGGAATACGTAAGGGACCGTCCATGTGTGCAAGCAGTATGCACAAAAATGAATGTGTGAAACTGTTTCACGGGAGAGTTCCCCAGTATACAGAGAACCTAAAAATATTAATAAGTCGCCGGGATTGAAACAAGTTACATAAAGGTTTTACTGTTTTCTTTTGACAGGCTAGAAATGCACCGACTTGGGCGAGATGACGACTTACATTAATTTTGTCGACCAGAATTTTCATAGAAAATGGTCTGCATTTTTCTGCTAGTTTACCTGCCAATACTGCTAGTTTAACTTTGCATTGCCCTTTGTTAACTGCCAACATATGCCGTTGTTGGGACACAATTCCCAGCAGACAGTCCCAGCCAGGGAAGCAGTTCATGCATGTGGGTTGTAAAAGTATTTTGTGTTTGTAGTTTGTTGTTTTATTTGCATATTTATTTAATTATTCATTTATTTAATTTCATTTTTTTCATTTATTCACATCCCATTACAGCACCAAAAAATAACAACAAAGGGGGAAAAATCAGCACCGAAAAAATAATGAAAAGAAAACAAACATCCAATTAGATCCCTTGGGATTGCACAAAAGAAACTCTTGTGTTTGGGGCTCTCAAAACTAATTGGATGACATCAGTAATGTCAAAGAACTATTAAATAAGTCAAAATCAATACTTATTTGCAAATTAGAAATAAATTAAGGACATATTTAACCGTTTTGTTATAGCTTACAAAGGCAAATAATAACAATAATTGGCCTAGAAACATACGCTAACCACAGAATGTTTGCTTCCGTAATTGCTGGAAGCAGAGCCATTAAAAACCACGGCATAAAAAAATACCGAACCAAGCTTCTTCGAAAAACCCGTATTACATGTACCACCTAAGAGCATATTGGGGAAACAGGAAAAGAAAAATCGCGGTATTGCAAAGGTACATGTACAGTTGTAGACGACAGGTTTTTTTTATTTTATTTTTGGCAGTTTGGCAGTACAGTGTACACGTAGGTACCGTGGGAAACAACTTGGACAACCTTCATAGAGTTTGTTTATCTGACAGGAGTTCGATTGCCGGGCCTATTGTTACAGACGCCAAAATATATTTCTTTGAGTTTGGACGAGGATTTTCACTGTTGGATTCTCTTGACCAATAAAACGTGCAGATTTCTTGTCAATAGATAATACAGTAAACCTTGTCTATAAGCCGACGTCATCTTAGCTTACTTGTCAATTCGCCCAAGTCGGCGGCAGTCCAATCGAGTTTCCAATATCTGTAATGCACTTTGTATGGAAATTAGGAAGTCTGGCAACAAAAGTAAGTCTTCATCTCGGCCAAGTCGGCACATTTCTAGCGGTCCCGTGTCAAAAGAAAACATAGTAAAATCCTTTACATGTGTATGTAACTCGTCATGAAATCACTTCCAATTTTTTTTTTAATCCCAGCGACTTATTCATATTTTTATCAATTTATGAATCAATATATTTGTATACTGAAGAACTCGCCCGTGAAACAGTTTCACACATTCATTTTTGTGCACACTGCTTGCACATATGGACAGTCCCTCACGTGACACGTTCAGGGGGTATTCCCCATTTTAGAGGTTCCACAATTGACGTTGAAACAGTCAATTGAGCATACCCCTATGAAAACGGCGCGCACGTGCAGAAACGTTGCCACTGTTTGAATATTTTTTCAGGATCTTGAAAAATTGAGGTCCTGGCTGCTGCTAGTCACAGACTGGTCTGGTGCCTGTTACAAAGGCACGAGACTGGTGCACCAGAACTGACAGCAACCAGTCTAAGCTTCTGTCCCATTACCTGATTACCGTTACTAGTACTCGGGGCCTACGGCATGCTGTAACTTGTCCCCATGGATGTTTGTCCCAAGGCCGAGGCGCAGCGCTGATCGGAGTGGACCAGGGTTCAATCGAAGCAGTGCGAACCACCGAGGCCCCAAGAATAATGTTGTTGTTGTTTTTTTTTTTTCCATCTGGATAGGCTGAAGTAATTATAAGCCCTTTGGTAAAATCATTGATAGTTTGGAAAAAAATGCATGCATTTCAAATTGAAGCAGTCTGCTTCTGTTTCACAAAACTTCAACCAGACCTTGCTGCCCAAAATTTCTGAACCAAAAAATAATTTTTCAACGTTTGAACACTGGTAGTCTGTGGCACGTTGGCCGGGAGTGGACTGTGGAGTTCTATCTCCATCCAGGGAACAGAGGCAATGCACACGGCTCGCTGCCCATGTACATGCGGTACAAAGGTTAACAATGGGCAAGGCACCATGCTTCCTCTGTTGGCCGACATCGTGTTTTGTGTCAACATAACATGCGGGCTTCGTGTTGGTAAACACTCGATAAACTTGCGGTCAGCGTCATCATGCTTCGTGTTGGGGCTCCAATGGAGGCGCAAGATGATAGTGTATCGGGCGTTTTAATAATCTGTCCGTAACTGAATACATGCAACAACAGAGGAAAATGAAGGTTGTTCGTTGAATTAGATGACTAAATTTCAACGGTGACCGCAAATTTGGCCCAAACCCCTAGAAATATTTTCACCCACACAGGTTTGGACGAGGTATATTTTTCAACCCAGGGCTAATGCACATTGCTTTACGTCCTTTGCTAAAATTAATTTGAAAAACACAGCAATTACCCCAGTGGCAGACAACACAACGATTTCTTCGGCATTTCAGACAAGGAAGCAATTCACGCATGCGTGTAGTGAATCATTTTGCTTACGGAAGCAAGAAATAATATAAGACATGTTAATATGCTTATGTAAGTTAAGCATGGAATTTTTGCTTCCGTGAGCACCGATTCTATGCTTACAGTAAGCAGAGGTATGAAATTGAGCCCAGGTACATGTACGTACATGTAAATAACGGGTAGAACAGCTGCTGCGCTGAAAGCCAAGAAATACTGGGAATCAGTGTAAAGAAAGGGGAGTACACTGACCAACTTTCACCACTTCAAGTGCACAGACAGACCGACCTTCAACCGTATTATATTGATTATAAAGTAGTGTAAGAAGATGTGTAAGCAATAAAGCTTGACAGTGGCAGAACCAAGAAAAGTCTACTTCCCATCTCTGAAGTTAAACAGGAGGAATTATTTCATTGAATGGCTTGAGAGTCGAGAACAAATTGTAATTGATTCTTTTTAATCCCTTGATAATAATAAAGAGAAAGGAAGTGGTACCTGCTACTTTTGGCTAGTTTCCGGAATTCTGGAAAGGTGAGTGGTTTCTTTTGAATATTGTACTGGGTGTAGAGACCTTGATGACCCATCACTTCTTGTTGAATTGGAGCAGGAATCATCATACTTTCTGCTTTTTCATAGTCATATGCAGCCACAAAGTCCTTTGGGGGAATAATCTGAATTGAAAACAAACACAAAATGAAATATTCATCAATGGTAAATTACCTGAATACATCAAAAAGACTGCCTCTTCACACAAAGCACATCTTGTACATGTGGATAAAGCTTGGCTTCAGGTTGCAAATCCCTAGAGAATTAGCTCAATGGGCACTAGTCCTGGTTATACAAACATGTATATCAGTCCACATACTTTAGAAGGGGCTAATACCAGATTAGAGAGGCCATCCAAAAGATAATTACTAGTGCTGTACATCAGTAGCATGAACTTCTGTTTGGAAAATACGTGGAACACAATCGTGAAGGGGCACACGCGTGCTTCATTCATTTGCACTGCACTTTCGGACCAACCAGAGTTCAACTTACGATGAGTATCGCCGAGTGCTGCCCGACTGAGCCGAATGCGTTCTTTAACTGAGGTCACAATTTGTACGTGAATAATGTTGGGTGCTCAGAAAAACCACAGAAATAAGACAAATTGATCAAATTTAAGCTAAAACACAAATAAATCCTTATTCTATTATGCAAACCACATTTAATATTTATTAAGGATTGTCGGCCAATTCAGTGAACCTTTCATAATGTTAATGGTTTCTGACTGGTGCCCCACTCCAGCAAAGAGTGCCGGTAGTTGACTATTTAGGGAGGCCACCAACTAAGGACTGGATAGCTCAGATGGTAAGAGCACTGGTACACAAAACCAGAGGTCTCAGGTTCAAATCCAGGTTCAGTTCATAAGTTCCTTGCCAGTTTTTCCTTGTTTGACTCAAAGTTTTATAAACGATAGTGCCATCTTTATAATGCTCTGCGAATGACTACCCCCGGTATACTCAATTTGTCTGATTATTGATGTTTCTAATTTGAAAAGTTTTTCCTCATACAGCAGTATCAGCAAGATGGCATATTGAAAAAAATGCCAGAATAGTCTGTATCTATGATTGGGTGGTTTTGAGAAAGAAAAATAGCAAACAAAGAAATACATGTACCCCCTGGACCTTGACTCTAAACTGTTAAACCAATGAAATGCGTGAACTAGTTTTGGGCGAATCCAGCAGACAAGGATTTTTGGAATCGATTCCAATTCCATTCTGGTATCGACTCCAATTTGATTGGCGAAAGTAACATTGAGTTTGTGCATGTGGGTGCTTGCAAAGTAAAGTGCCATATTTAAGTACTTGGTATTTTTAGTATAACACAATTCCTCTTATTTGTGATTCAAGGTTCAGTGTCTTTATTATAGTGGATAATGTATTTGTGATATATTAAAATAAAATTGGTTTACTAATAATGTCCCCCCTTTTTTTTAGGTCTTAATGTTTCCCAAATTGACCTAAAAAGAAGGGAAAATACACCATGCATATGTATACACTATGTTCTTGCCGATTGTTTTGACAAAGATCTCAAATGGGGAATATTTCATTAAGCTACCAAATTTAAAGGATTAACGTCAGTCTATAACAAAATGCAATTTGGAACCGAGAAAATGTAATATCGAGGAGAAACTCATTTATTAAAAATAATGGTAACGGCCGCAACCATGTGCGTTGCCCACCTTTAAATACCCAAAGTCCAACTGTCTGAATACAAGATGGTAAAAACAACAAAATATGTACTTTTTTAAAGAGAACTAAGTATATGCAACTGTTTCTAGCATATGTTACGCGTGAGAAGTCGTCCGTGTGCAAGATAATTTAGCGCGAAATCCGTCCGGAAAGTGAGCGTCGCTCGGTTACGACCGATACGTACTGTCCATACAACCCACTGAAGGCACGAAAAATCCCGCTGACGACGGTGAACAACCTGCATAGCAAACAAATCAAAATACTTGATTGCCGCAGGAAAAAGATTGCATTCTGACTGAGCTCCCGATCAGAACGTCAGTGTGTCGCCCATCGCTCCTTGGGTTGCGACTTGCGACCGATACGTAAGTTACAACTGTTCCAATTCTTTGGTTTGGGTTATTATGTAAAGCAATTTTTATCGTAGATAATATTGTGGTGAGTCAGAGTGGTGTATTTAAGCAAATTTGGTTGAAATATCCAAATGAAAAAAATAGGCCTATGTTTGTGGTTTTCTGAAGAACTTGGTCTCTGTGAAAAGGCTGAATTTTATTTGAGGTTAACTGTATCAGGGCATGTAGGCATTCTATGTATTAGTAAATTGTTTAAGGTTAGGTTACTGGATTATTTTGGGGTGGTTTTTTTTGTGGAAATGGCAGGCCCATATAAATGATTTATATTTTCAGGCAAAGTAAAATAAATTATCTTCAGCTTCTGCATACCTGCTTGCTTCCTTTTTTTAAGTTATTGCACAAATTATGGCGAAAAAAGTTTAATGATATTTGATTTTGCAAAATTGTAGACTTTTGCAACACTTGCATGTTAAAATAAGTTTTTGAAAAAAATTATAAGATTATATAATTATTTGAAATTTAGTGGGCCTGACGTTTCGATCCTAGCAGGACCTTTCTCAAAGGCAGAGTGACAAGGACAAAACAGATACATGTACACAAAGGAAGGGGGGGAGAGAGTGAATAGGACACGGATGAGAAACAGAGGACAAAGAGTGAAGCTGGTAGGGAGAGATCAAAGGGAAGGGCAAGGAGTAGGGTAGGGATTAGTGAAAAGAGGGGGAAAGATCAAAGAGAAGGGCAAGGAGTAGGGTAGGGATTAGTGACAAGAGGGGGAAAGATCAAAGAGAGAAATGTGAAGGACTGAACACAAAAGGATTATCAGAAAGCTGCATGGTTTTAGTCAATACCCTCCTGGATGTTGAGACCATGTGGTTGAATAGTCCGAAGACGCTTCATCCACATTTTCTCACAGCTAAGACGGACAGCATTACTACGGTGACCAAGTGATTCTATGCCCAGTACACTCATATCTGATATCGAATGATCAGGGAGATTGAAGTGATACCGAACAGGGGTGTCCATTTAACTGGTTTTGATAGTAGACCTATGGCTCCGTTTTTTGAGGGTGTTTTTGGTCTCGCCAACATACTGAATATTACAAACTCTACAAGAGATGAGGTATATGATGTTGGAGGTAGTACACGTGATACAGCCATGGGTCGTGTGGGTAGTTCCAGAAGAATGTCCATTGAAAGAGTCTATTTCCTTGACATGTGTCTTGTAAACAATGCATTTCGAGGTACACTTAAATGTACCAAATTTAGTTGCAGGTGAAGAGTCCAAAGGGGGAACTCTGCTCGGACAATTAAGTCACGCAGGTTATGGGGGCGCCTGAAAGCCAAAACAGGAGAATTTGGAATGGCATCAGCCAGACGATCTAAAGTGTGGAGAATATGGTGGTTTGCCTTAGTTATCTTCCTGAGAGGAGGAAGAGAAGGGTGGTAGGAAGTAACTAAGGGAACCTTGGGCTTGTCCTTGGGACCTGGTGGCTTTTGTTTTAGTGCCGAACTTCTGGGAATGGAATAGACTTTAGCAATGGAGTTCTTCACTTGGCGAGAACTATAGCCTCTAACAACCAAGTTACTGGCCAATACACGTGTATTGCGGCAAAAGTCAGACTCATTGGAACATATGCGCCTCAATCTGAGGGCCTGGCTGTAAGCTATACCAGTCTTACAGTGTATGGGGTGACAACTGGAGGAATGGAGATATTGATGAGTGTTGGTGGGCTTAGAATACAAGTCAGTAGTGAGAGTATTGAGGTCTTTCCGGACGGTGACGTCCAGAAAGTGGGTCTGCTGAAGAGACTGCTCCCATGTGAATTTGATAGTCCTATGGAAGGAATTGATGTGGTCAAAGAAAGCATTCAAGCTGCTACCGTCCCTAGTCCAAATGAAGAACACGCCATCTATGTATCTCCACCAAATCCAGGGACGGCATGGAGCCTCACTGAGCATGCGTTCCTCAAGGTCACCCATGAAGAGGCAGGCAAAGGACGGAGCCATGCTAGTGCCCATGGCAGTGCAATGCACTTGAAGATAGTGCTTGCCAAGAAAGGAGAAATTATTCTTGGCCAGCACTAGCCTCATGAGGGTGGTTATGTCGGAGATGGGTGGAGAAGACTGTTTTCCTTTGGCCAGGGCCGAGGAGCAAGCTTGAATGCCTTCTTCCTGGGGGATGTTATATAATTATTAAATAATTATATAGTTATATAATTATATTATATAATATTATTATAATTATATAATTATATAATTATATAATTATATAATTATATAATTATATAATTATATAATTATATAATTATATAATTATATAATTATATAATTATATAATTATATAATTATATAATTATATAATTATATAATTATATAATTATATAATTATATAATTATATAATTATATAATTATAATAATTATATAATTATATAATCCATTTTATCAGTAAAAGATAAAATATCTTATTCCAAGGAGACACACGGTTTGTTTACGCGCTTCGAGTTTGCAGGCGGTCAGCTGTTTTTTGTTTTGGTCTGTGGATCTGTAAACAAGCTCCAGTGAGCGGCACAATCACTTGGCGCGACGCCCGCGCGCGCGCGGAGTTGACACTTTGTATAACATTTCGGCTCGCCCGCTGGAAAAGAGCGCGGAAAATCACTTCGGTGTGGTTCTCGAGCACTCAACACGCAAAAAATCATCTTCTCCTTTAATATCTTTAATTTCCTGCCAGATTGTTCTGGTAGTTGTTGTGGCAGTTTTGTTTTTTTGGCTTAGAGGACTCCCTGTCGTCTTGGACTGTATTTTATGAAAGTATTTCTTCGTTGGTGCGAAAATAGGCGAGATTTCTCCATCATTTTTGCATCCGGCAATCTGCGGTCATCATTCTGGGGCAGTAGGCCTGCGGCACGCATATACTAGCCCGACTAGTCCGTATAGACGTTGTGGGCGGTGATATGCCGAAACGTCGGGCCGAGAAGGCTGTTCAGCAGGCCCCTGGGTCTAAGGTTAAGGCCACCGCGAGCTGCCGTCGTAAGGGCCGCCCCAAGATTCGTGCGGAGTCGGCGGTGGATCTGGAGAGCACCCTACCCCTGAGCGACGTTCCATCGACGTCCGGCACCGGGGCGGCCGCAGTGAGGGATGGACGTTCACCTCGACACGGGAGCGGACCGGTTTGCGAGCAAGCAGCGGAGGAGAGCGGAGGAGCCGGAGGTGGAGTGGTCTCTTCTTCGGCCGGTGAGTCCGCATCGTCTGCGAGGAATGCGAACTGGGACGCTGCAGGCTTTGGCTTGGGCGTGAGTGTTCATGCGGTTGGTTCTGGTAGTAGTACTAGTACTAGTAGGCCGAGTACTAGTAGTAGGGTTAACGTTGGCGGGCCGGGCCAAAATAATGTCGGTGCCACCCCGGCCACATTGGCAAGTCCTTCGTCTCCTTGCGTTAGCGATGTAGTAGCGCCCTTGCAATATCTAGGAAACGAGGCCCCCTTGGGCACCCTTGTTCCTTTAGCTATTAAGGAAAAAATTTGGAATGGGAACTACGTGGATATGGCGTCATTATACGTAGATAATGCAGTCAAGATTTTGTCCGCCTCCAATAATGGTGCGGAGGTCGCCTTGGTTGTCGAACAGGGCAGGGTGGTCCTTCGGCCGTCCTCAGCTAGGGTTAGCCGTAAGCTTGATTCAATAGAAAAGTGGACAAGCGCTTTCCATGTGTTCATCGCTGTTTTTGCTATACGCCACCCGGGTCGTGTCGTGGAACTCTTGCGATATGCGGAGACGATTCGCACGGCCGCCTTACAGTTCCCGGGGTTGGGCTGGCGCAGCTATGATGAACAGTTTCGTTTGCGTATGGAGGTGAATCCGGCACGTTCTTGGGCAGCTATGGATATGGAGCTTTGGGTAACGGTCGCGGCGGTCGGCAGTGTGGCGCCGGCGGTTGCCGCTACATCGGTTCCCAGTCGCAGCCAGGCTCAGAATCGCATTTGCTATGCTTTCAACTCGCCTACCGGTTGCCGGTGGTTTGATTGTCGTTATGTGCATAGTTGTCGCCGTTGCGCTGGAGGGGGACACGGGGAGTCGTCGTGTAGAGTGGGTGGGAGACCCCCTACTTTCGGCACCGCTGCTAGTGCTAGGCCATGGGTCGACCAGCCCAAGGCTGTGTACACGCGTTACACTAAGACTCCCGGTGTCCCTTCGGGTGTGAGGCGTGCTGGGCCATCCGCCGCTGTCACTCCTAGGCCTTCAGGCCCAAGCGCAGCTAATGCACCTGAATTGAGGGGAAAGCGCTATAATTTTCGCTCTCCCAACGCCAATTGACGTATTCATTTTACAGCAGTGGCTGCTTAGTTACCCCGATAGGCCAGCGGCTGTTTTACTCGAACAAGGGTTTACTCGGGGTTTTTCACTGGGTTTTCAGGGTCCTAGGGTGAGCAGGGAATCTAGCAGCCTGAAATCTGCTTTGGACAATCCGGAGGTTGTTTTGGAAAAGTTGCAGAGCGAGATTAATTTAGGCAGAGTCGCAGGGCCGTTTTCCTTTCGGCCATTGCCTAATTTGCAATGCTCTCCTATCGGGCTGGTTCCTAAACACCTCCCCGGCTCCTTTCGCCTGATACATAATTTGTCCTTTCCTTCCGGGGATTCACTGAATGATTTCATCCCTAAAGAAGATTGTAGAGTGACGTATGCATCTTTTGATACGGCCGTTGAGTTGGCTATGTCGGTAGGAGATCATTCATATTTGGCCAAAACTGACATTAAGTCTGCCTTTAGGCTACTCCCCATCGCTCCGGCCGATTATGAACTTTTGGGCTTTCAGTTTCAAGGACAGTTTTACTATGATAAGTGCTTGCCTATGGGATGCGCAAAATCGTGTGCATTATTCGAGTTGTTCAGCTCCTTTTTGGAATTTCAGGTTAAGCGTGTTTCGGCCTCTGATGCGATCACTCATTATTTGGATGATTTTCTCTTTATTGGTCCGTCGTTGGATCAGTGTGCATTTCTTCTTGCATCATTTAAAGACATATGCGCCCAACTGAGGGTTCCCCTTGCAGAGGAAAAAACTGCAGGTCCATGCCAAGTTATAACCTACTTAGGTCTAGAAATAGATACGATTAAGCGCATAATTCGAGTGCCTGACGGGAAGGTGTTGTCCCTCAAAGAAAAAATTAGGTCGGCGTTGGCACGAAAAAAGTTATCTTTGAAAGAAATTCAGTCGTTGGTTGGGTCGTTAAACTTTGTTTGTCGCGCCGTTGCACCCGGCCGCGCATTTACTCGGCGTCTGGTTGGCTTATCCCGAGGTTTACGGAAGCCTCACCATAAGGTACGCATTACAACCGGCGCAAAATTGGATTTGTTGATGTGGTTGGAATTTCTAGATCATTTCAATGGTGTGTCGCCTTTCCGATTGTTGGGATGGCAGGATAACAATGTTTTGGAATTGTTCACCGATGCTTCGGCTAGCATTGGTTTTGGTGGGTTTTTTGATGGGCACTGGTTTCATGGGCGTTGGACCCCTGAGTTGTTAGCACTGTCGCCATCGATAGCGTTTTGTGAATTTTACCCTTTAGTGCTCGCAGTTTTTTGCTGGGCCTCTCATCTCGCTAATCGTAGGGTGCGTTTTCGTACGGATAACGAGGCGGTGGTTGCCATCATTAATAAACAATCGTCAGGCTGTGATAGGATCATGCATTTGGTGCGCATGTTCGTTTGCCAGTGTCTAAGGTATAATATCACCTTTAAGGCCGTTCATATTCCTGGGGTACACAATGACATTGCTGATTCACTCTCGCGTTTTCAGGTCGCACGCTTCCGCTCGCTAGCCCCGCAAGCGGACTTGACAATGACAGCGATTCCCGATCTCCTCCGGGCTTGTTAGAAGGTGAGATGAACCGCTTGTTGACGGTGGCTTCAGCCCCAAATACACATAAAGCCTATTCGGCGGGTTGGCGGGCTTTTTGTTCCTTTATGGGCTCCCACTTTCACGGGGAGGCTCCCTCCTCGGTAGCGGACGTTAGAGCATTCATTGCGTGGCTTTCCCTGCGTCGTTTGTCCCCTGCTACTGTCGCTTCATATGTCTCGGGCGTAGGTTATTTTCATAAGATCCACAGTTGGCCGGATCCCACCCGGGACTATGTAGTATCCAAATTGCTTGCCGGTTGTCGCAGGGATAAGGTTGGTAGCGATCGGCGATGGCCTTTAACCATACCGTTGCTTACCCGTTTAATGCAGATTTTACCAGGGGTGTGTCTTGACCAATTCGAGGCGCTCCTGTTTCGCGCAGTTATGTCATGCGCGTTCTTTGGGTTCATGCGTATCGGCGAATTTGCCGCCATTTCAAAATTCCGCACACAAACATCCCTGCTGCTTGATACTGATGTCCAATTTCAGGATGTAGGCCAACCCAATGCTTCGGTTCTTCTCACTTTTCGTCATACGAAGAATAACCAATCAGGCCGCCCTCAAGTGGTGTGCTTAGTCCACTCAGAGGACGCCCAGGTCTGTCCTGTCCGCGCTTTGACAGCATTTGCGCAGGTTCGTCCCAATATCCCAGGTTGTTTTTTCTGCCATTTTGGCGGACAGGCTCTTACTCAGTATCAGTTTAACGCTACCTTCAAGAAGGCGCTATCATTTTTGGGGCTGGAACAGTCTTCCTTTCGCGCCCATTCTTTCCGCATAGGGGCAGCCTCTTGCGCAGCGGCAAGAGGGGTGAAGCTGGAGGATATAAAAGCAATGGGTCGGTGGCGCTCTGAGGCTGCTCGAAGTTACATTCGCCCCTTAGTGCATTGCCAGTTGCCGGGGGTGTAATTGGAGTTGTTGCTCCTGAGCATTTCTTCTTTCTTTATTTCTTCCCATGCGAAACTAAATTGTATGCAGGGTCGGTTTGGATTATTGGAGACTCGATTGTACGCAGAGCTGTCACGAACCTAGGGTGTAAGCAGCATGTGCGATGGTTTGGACGAGGCGGAGCTGGCTACAATGACGTGCCGGCATTATTGGCCGAGGTCGCTGCGCGAGGGCGCCAGCCCGATCTGTTGGTAGTACACATTGGCACTAATAATTTAGCCAATACTGACCTCTTCTGTATGCGGCAGCGCGTGGCAGTCTTCATGCAGTATTGTATTGGGACATTCCCTAGGTCTAAGCTCATTTGGTCCGACATTTTGCCGCGAGCTTGTTACTTTGGTGCTAAGCAGCCAGCGAAGATGGAAATGAAGAGGCGGGCGGTTAATAAATGGGCTCGGTCCTTCAGTAGGCGCATCGGGGCTTCTGTCCTACATCATCCGCAATTTAGATGGTCGGAATTTGCTTTGTTCCGATATGATGGCGTTCACCTATCGCCGTCGGGGAATTCCCTGTTCCAGACCAATCTGCGCAATTGCATCTGTTCGTGTCAATGAAACAGGCTCACGTTGACGTCACTAATTTGGGATTCGGCCCGGTTAACTTGTGCGGAGGTTGTCCGGTCTTTCCAGTGGGGCGCGCGCTGCGCGTTTGGCGGTTTTGGGCTGGAGACGACCGGAAGTGCCTCCTTGTTAAGTGATATTCATTAGATCGTAGGTGGTTGGACCATTTAGAGCATGAATTTAAGGTTTAAATTTAGTTAATTACTCTTTCTGTCGTTCGTGTTTTACGCCAAGCACCCGCTTGTACCAGCGGGGCTTATTCCAACCGTATGTGCGAACGGTGGAAAATCGGCGTGACGTTTACCCGTACTGTTAAGTAAGTTAGAATTTTAAATAGGTAAGGGGACAATTCTTAAACAATGGGGGTTTACCCACTTTCGGTGGGGGCCAGGGCTCACGGCTAGAGCTTTGCCAAGCATGGCATGGTTAGGGTCTTGCCAAGCGTGGCTTGTTTAGGGTTTGGCCAAGCGTGGCAGGTGTGAAGGTTGCCAAGCGTGGCATAGTGAGATGTGGCCAAGCATGGCCCGTGTGTAGGTTGCCAAGCATGGCATTGTGAGGTTTGGCCAGGCGTGGCATTGTGAGGTTTGGCCAGGCGTGGCTTTTGAGGTTGGGCCAAGCGTGGCCGGTGAATGTTGCCAAGCGTGGCCGGTGAATGTTGCCAAGCGTGTCATTTGAGTTCTGGCTGAGGTGGCCAGGTGTGTTGGGAATTGAGTGTTTCGGTTTTTATGGTTGCCAAGCATGGCATTTAATTAATTAAGACAAACTGTCTCATTTAGGCATAATTTTGCCATTGCATTCTTCTTGGAGAATTAAAAGCGAGGCTCGAGAACCAGGCCAGGAAAGTCAACTCCTTGTCTCACTGTGTGCTTTGTGTGTAGTCTTGGAATAATTATATAATTATATAATTATATAATTATTTAATTATTTAATTATATAATTATATAATTATATAATATATAATTATATAATTGTGCTCAGCCACAAAATCAAAACGATTCACTCTAACTGTAGCCCTTGAACACTTGGCCAGCCATGGCCACCAGGACACTTTTAGTAATCCGCTTTTGGGCATTTTCACGGTAACTGACGTTACACTGGCACAATTTTACACACCTTTCATTGTGTGTATCTGTCTTACTCCAAATGACTTGAGTTTGTTATTGATACAGTTAATAAAGTTAACCTTGGTGCATAAACTGATATTAAGTTTTTCAATGCAACTGCATTTGTTACGCTTCAGCGAGCAAAAATGTGTTGGTAACTGACGTTACGCGAAAAGGACATGCAATTTTAGGGTGTTCAGTAAAATTGAAATATCTCATTTCCCTGATTGGATAGGGGGACGAGTTCAATATGTAAATATACCTTTGTTACTTAGTTAAGATATGTCAAAATATAAAAATGATTTTTTATTGTATTTTTGGGGCTATGATATTTTTTTCATGACCATGCTGGTAACTGACATTACATAACTGACGTTACACTTAATTTTGCCATAGAGATAACACATGGATGTCAAATGTGCGGAATCATTGCATTGTATCTTCTGTCCAAGGCTTCACATGAAAGTCTGTTTGATGTGGCAGTATACCTGAGTTCCTAGGAACATTTCAATGAAAAAAAAAAAAATTCTAAATTCTTTTTCTTTGCTTTGAACATTTTTTATTAAAACTTGTCGGTAACTGACATTACGTAACTGACATTACATATACGTTTGCTATATGGTTTTCAAAGAAATAATTTTCTTGGTACTTAAAGCTTTTCACAACTTGGTTGGGCAGTTTGTATTTAGCCACACACTCAAAATCTAAAGATTGGAATCGATCGACTATTGTTTCGAATTATTATAAAAAAAATTAATATTGTCCCTTAGACATTGTGCATGAAATTCCCATAGACAAAGCACGGTGCATTCTAATCAGTTGTTTAGCAATATGGAAAGACCGTTCTTAACCAAACTTGGCCAAAACATTGTCCCCAAGGTCTATTAGTACCATGCAAAATGAGGCTAATATTACGTCACCATGTCTCACATGGCAGCGCTTTAATTGACAAATTAATTAATTAAATTTTCAAACTCCATTATAAACTAATATTAACATGCAGATAAATTCACACACAACCCCTCAGCAAAGGAAAAGCGATTTGTTCTGTCTTGAACAGACAGCAATTCTAGTTTCTGATTGTTATTCTCGCTTTTCCTCAACAATGTCAGTGTTCATTTCAATTTAAGATCATTTTCACAGTACACATACTGACATTTGGTCTCCTGGTTGGGTTATACATGTAGGCTCTTGAAATACTGTATCCAATTTTAATTTTATATAAACGAGAAGTGCTCACGTGCATTGACAACTGTTTGTGCTAGTAGACTTCGCCTAATTTCATTATGGGTAACTGACGTTTTATCATGGTAACTGACAGTACACCTCGGTAACTGACGTTACATTTCGACTTGGTAACTGACGTTACACATATCAAATGGTCCCTTATGACTTCCTAGTAAATTGATCATCTTTAATTTTGGTGTGGTTGGGAGGGGTCTTACCTAATGAGGAAATGTAATATAACCTCTTTTCGTGGGTGAGTTTACCCACAAGCTCTTGGTAATTTTCCGGTCAGTTGTTGGAGTGTGTTGCAGTTCACTGAAAGTGCTTCATTGGTGCATTTACCCATGAGCTCTTGGTCATGCTCTGGTCCATTGCGCCATTTTGTAGGGTTGGGGACAAACCCCCTGTTGACATATTGTTGCATTTTGTTGGGTTGGGGACAAAACCCCTGTAGTCATGCAGGAATGCATAATACACATCAGTACCCAACCCAACAAAATCCAACACCAGCAGACTGTTATATTTTCTTGGATATTGTTGATTTAGGTACATATATGCTTCCTAGTGAAATAGCCTGGGGAGTTAGGGTTTTAATTCAATACTTTTTAATTCAATAGTTTTTCCAATTCTGGGTACGTTCATGATAATTGTATGTTTTTTTTAATCATTCCAACTTTTTATGTCATATTGTGTCTACAGTATACATGTACTTTATATCAGTGTTCTTAGCCTTCCTTTCCTGTGTATTGCTTTGAATGAAATAGTTGTACTATGTATATATATTTTATTATAATTATTTTGTTTTATATACTGAATGTCATGTTTTAAACCAATCTGTATTTATAAATGTAATATAAAAATACAATTCAGACTTTGGCTGCAATGTTTTTACCTACACGGTCTACACCACATGTAATAATATATTATAATATGTGTGTCTCCATTACCCTGTTAGTACCGTATTGTTAAGTCATGGATTCAGAGGGACATTTCAGTGGGACATTTCTGAGGGACATTTCTGAGGGACATTTCTGAGGGAGTATTTTTCATTTACTTTACCTGTCTTGGACCACCACCACTTATTTATGGAAGAGATTAAAACCATTTATTTCAACAATTTTTACATGATGTGACTGTTTGCATAGAAAGCCTACTTTCTATTTCTGATGCGAGCATGGCAAGGGGTGAGATATGGGCTGATTTTTTAGGATCTAGTTAGATGGGGGGAAATATTACTTAAAAGCAAAGTACCAAGTTGGCTGACAATTTCAAGTGAGTTCGGGCCTGTAGAATACAGATTGTTGTTCCTGTGCAATACCGATTCTGTCATGTGTCTCCGTTACGCCTGTTACCACACTATAGGATTTCTTGTGTTAATTTAATCCCACTGTATTTGAAAAAAAAAACACTGAGTAAGAATGCATTCACTCTGCTGATTCATCAGTTAGTACTGAGTAAAATGAAACCCTATTTTAGGCAAATAACAATAAAATGGCAGATTTGAACTAGCATTAGTGTCCATGATCACGTCGTAATGAAAGTGATATACATGTATATGTTCTGTTAAAAAAATCTATATTATTCTTTACACCTACAGGTATTCTTTGTTTTAATAAGGGCAATTCGGTATAAGAGGAGGCAAAAATGGGAAATTTGAAAGTTTGTCAAATACAAATATACATGTAGCATAGTTTTAAGTAGACAACATCCTATATTTTAGTGAATAGAAAACCGTTTGTGTGTAACCTGAATAGTTTTTCTGAAATCTATATTGGAACTTTGGGCATTTTTTAGGCTTGAGAATTGAAAACATGACCCAATTTAATTAAAAATCAATAAATCACTTATCCCTGAACTTATTCCTATGTATTATTTATAGTTATGCAGGTAAATGGATGACAATCTTATTTTGTAAATCAGTTACTACTGTACACCTGGATTTAGTATTTGCAGGATCAATATAACAACATTTGCACCAATTTCTGTGTAATTCCGTTACCAAAATTGGACAAAAGTTTTAGCCAGGATCTTAGGGTTTGCTGAATTATTTTGTAATCGTAAATTCTCTGTCTTCATTTGTTTCCTAAAAACCCCAAACACCAAATTAATTGATATTGTAACTCTTTCCTATGAAAACACAGGTAACAGAATTACATGGTAACGGAATTACCCTGGTAACAGAATTACATGTTCTCTCTTGTGAAGCCTGTTAGTCAAAATTTGAGAATGTCAGCCTTAAGGTGGATAAGTTGGATGACAGGAATGTAACTTGCCAGTATACTGTAACTTACATGTACATGTACAGTAGTTAAGTTCAAAGCTGTTACATGTAACTTTGAAGTGCTTTCTACTTAGTGACATTACATTAAATGCTATGTTAATACTAATAGTGAAGTTTAGGATGAACTTGGACATCGAATTATCTACATACATGTACATGTACATGTACTTTGTAGATTGTAGAGTATACAATGTATGAATACTGCATGAGCAAATGCAAATGTGTATAATTAGCTTTTCCGCCGCGTAGTGGAAAAGCTATTGTTCTTGTTCAGATTTTTTTTTTAGCTTTTCTGCTGCGAAGCAGAAAAGCTATTGTTGTTGTTGTCTTTTTTTTGGCTTTTCCGCCGCTACAGCGTAGCGGAAAAGGTATTCCGTTTGTTCTGATTTTTATTCCAGTTTCTTCTTTTATATCTTCTTCATCTTCTTCTTTTTCTTCTTCCTCCTCGATTCTTCTAACCTCCGAATCTCGAGAACTACAGAAGATTCTTCAGCCAAACTTGACACACACAAAGTACATGACCCACCCTTGTGCCTCAAATTGGTTTGAAGAGAGTTGTTCGAAAGACGGTCACGTGACCGCTGTTTGAACTTTGAACTTTAAAACCTTCAGAAATTCATAACAAATCAACGGTTGGCTCCCTCGTCTTGCTGTTTGCAGCATGTAAGGAAGTCTTCCCAAGCACTAGAGATTGATGACCTTTGCGATGTCATCTGACCTCGTCTTCCGGTTGAAACAGGAAGTGACTTTGTAAGGGCTCTTATTCAAATTTGAAGACAGATATGAACTTTGTGTTAACATTGTTAGGTCAAGGTTGAGTCACTTTCTGTAATTCATTAACATATGACGTCATCAAGTACTCGAGCGCCCTCTAGCGGCAGGTTGAATATGTCCAAAAATGTAATTTAACACGATCCCTGTGGCGAAGTTTGAGGAAATCGTTTCAAATTCGGCAGGGAGACAGCCACACACTCGGACAATGCACATGACTAGTTTTAAGGACGTGAAATAAACATAACGGAAATTATAAATGAAAGTCTAATTTTTTTTTTTTAATTCATAAAAATTCATAAAATCAATTTACGTGTTTAATTGTTTCACCACATGAAAGATTACGAGTTTCTCTTTTCGATGATACCTTACATATGCTGCCAGTAGTTTTAAAACGCCTGTGGTGATGAAAAATATGATTGCCTCCATCTTTGTCCAGATGTCTTTTTTTAAATGTGTCTAATGTCTGTGAAGGTGTGTGCGTGTCTCAAGGTCGGGGGGGGGGGGGTCACTGCTTGGACTGTACCATTGCCTCAGACTGGTCGGGGAGGGGTGTTCCATAGATGGCCTTCTACTGTACAAGCTGTATACAGCAGGTGCGCACAGTGTTTTATAGGCTGGCGGAGCCTAGAGAGAGGGGCGGAGGGAGGGTGAGGAGAGCGTGGAGTTTGGGGGAGAGGGTTGAAGGGGATGGAGTAAGAAAGGGCGGGAGAGAGACGTAGAGAGGGGAGAGAGGTGGTCGCGGGGTGCAGGGCAATGAAAATGTTGTCGGGACGTGCTTGTGAGGTAGCAGCCATGGATATGCCTAGAGATGGGGCAGAGAGACGGGGAGAGACGGGGAGAGAGAGTCGAGAGAAAGTGAGAGAGAGAGGGAGAGAGAGAGAGAGGGTGAAGAGAAAAGGGGGATTGAGAGGGAGAGGGTAAGGGAGGGAGGGAGGGGGGAGGTGCGAGAGAGGGAAGTGAGAGGAGAGAGAGAGAGAGTGAGAGGGGAGAGAGAGAGGGGGAATGAGAGGGGAGAGAGAAAGGGCCGGGAGAGAGGGGAGAGAGAGAGGGGAGAGAGAGAGGGGGTAGACAGAGAGAGAGAGGGGGTAGACAGAGAGGGGTAGACAGAGAGGGGTAGACAGAGAGGGGTAGATAGAGACGGGTAGACAGAGAGGGGAGAAAGAGGGGAGACAGAGAGGGGTCTGTTCTTATTTATTCAAACGTGTGTACTGTACGAATAGGTTTGGTGGCCTTGGTCAGTTGCTCTTACCTCCGTGCTCTAACGATGTAGGAAGGGGGGTTGAGGTTGAGGGGGTGCATGTAGTGGGAGAGGGGTGGGTTACAACATTCCGGTTAATCAAGGTTAAGTGGGGACGAGGGGAGACGACACGATGTCTTGATTAGGCTCGGGCAATGGGTGCGAGAGGGGGCGAGAGGGGCGAGAGGGGAGAGGGGGAGAGAGGGGGAGAGAGGGGGAGAGAGGGGGAGAGAGGGGGAGAGAAAGGGGAGAGAAAGGGGAGAGAGGGGCTTTAGATATTTGGGGGAGGGTTTTGATGACACCGAGATGGTGAAGAGGGGAGGGTTAGAACAAAGGGTTGGGAGTAGGAGAAGGAGGGGAGATATAGGACATGATGTTTACGCTAAGTCCTGATATGGTTGTGGCTGGGTAATGTGCAGTCGCCTTTCAGTACACAATAATGGCACTGCAATGACGATCAACCTGGAAGGGTAGTTCTTCTGGTTTTCCGATTTCGTCGAGAGTCGGTCGTTCCCCAGAAAGAAAAAAAAGGGAAAAGCCCTACGATCTGTGACAACAGACGTAGATTTCTCGTTGTCTTCTTCCTTTTCTTATCGGAAAAAACCCATAGACTTTGTACATGGAATTTATGATCGCCATTTTGGCCATTGAACACACTTTGATTTTTTCAAACTTGACAATTGCATAGAGCCTTTACTGCTGTTGTGCACAGTAGTCTTTAAAACTTCGTGACGTCACCACGTGTCATGTGACAGTGCTTTATTTCGAACTCCAATGAAAGCAAAAGTAGAAGTTTGTTTGGTTTAAATTTTGCAGTATATCTAAGTTGGGATAAGGTTTATCCAAAAATTGCCCTCATTCGATCGTGACGTCATCTCATGAATATTAATGAGGTCATGAACTTTAAGAGTGTAACATTCAATTGAGCATATTTGGCCACCGGAGCGAGATTATTTTGATTAGTTCGTTTATATCTATTGGGGATGTAGTTTAGAAACACCCTCCGGGGCCAAAATCCCATGACGCAATTGTGACGTCATCAAAATCCATGTTTTTAAAACACATATTAGCCAATGCTCAATCTTCTTGAAATTTGGTGGGCAGTTACATGTAGCTATTGGGCTAGACATTCTAAATCCTGAGTTTGGAACCAATCGACCATTGTTCAGAATTATTATGATTTTTTGAATATTATAATGAGGTCCTATACACTTTGTGCACAAAATATGCGCGTACGTTTTGGGGTAGAAATGGAGATTATGAGTTCGAATCCCGCTGATGTCAATTTTTTTTTTTTTAAGAGAACCAGATGTGGAAAAGCGTTACGTTTTGTTTGCCAACAGACATAAATCTCTAGTTTTTTAGCTTTTTCGCGCGAAGCAAAAAAGCTATTGTTCTTGTTCTGATTTTTTTTTTAGCTTTTCTGTCGCGAAGCGGAAAAGCTATTGTTCTTGTTCTGATTTTTTTTTTTAGCTTTTCCGCCGCGAAGCGGAAAAGCTATTGTTTTTGTTCTGATTTTTTTTTTTCTTCTCTTTCTTGTGTCAAAAATCCCATAGACAAAGCACAGGGATTTCCTGACTGGCACTTTTGCCATTGAACACACTTGGATTTTTTTCAAACTTTGCAAATGCATAGAGCCCATGTTGAGCTAGTGCACAGTTGTCTTAGAATTGTCATGACGTCTTCATGTGTCACGTGACAGCGCTTTAAAGGTGCAAAATTCAAACTCCATTTTCAGCAAAAATGCACTTTCGTTGGGTTTCAATTTTGCACTATATCTAAGTTGGGAAAAGGTGTATCCAAAAGTTGCCCCCATTTGATCGTGACGTCAACTCATGAATATTAATGAGGTCATGAACTTTTCAGATTTTCACATTAAATTGAGCATATTTGACCAACGGAGCAAGATTTTTTTAATGTTTTTGTTTATATCTATTGGGGGTGTAGTTTAGAAACACCCTCCGTGGCCAAAATGCCATGACGCAATCATGATGCATGATGCAATTTATTTTGGTTTCAATTTTGCAGTATATGTAAGTTGGGAAAAGGTGTATCCAAAAATTGCCCTCATTTGATCGTGACGTAATCTCATGAATATTAATGAGGTCATGAACTTTTCAGATTGTAACATTCAATTAAGCATATTTGGCAAACGGAGCAAGATTTTTTTCATTTTTTACGTTTATATCTATTGGGGATGTAGTTTTGAAACACCCTCCAGGGCCACAATGCTATAACGCAATCGTGACGTCATCAAAATGCGTGTTTTTAAAACACATATTAGCCAAAGGTTAACCTTCTCGAAATTTGGTGGGCATTTAACTATTGGGCTAGACATTCTAAATCCTGAGTTTGGAAGCAATTGACTATTGTTCAGAATTATAATGATTTTTTGAAAAATATAATGAAGTCCAATAGACTTTCTGCACAAAATATGCATGTGCGTTTTGGGTTAGGAATGGAGGTTACGGGTTCGAATCCCGTTGATGTTAATTTTTTTTTTTTTTTTAAGAGAACCAGATGCGGAAAAGCGTTATGTTCTGTTTGCCAACAGACATAAATATCTAGTTAGCTTTTCCGCCGCGTAGCGGAAAAGCTATAGTTCTTGTTCTGATTTTTTTTTTACCTTTTCCGCCGCGTAGCGGAAAAACTATTGTTCTTGTTCTGATTTTTTTTTTTTAGCTTTTCCGTTCCAAACGGAAAAGCTATTGTTGTTGTTCTGATTGTTTTTTTTTTTCTTCTTCTTCTTCTTCTTCTTTTCTGGTCGGAAAAATCCCATAGACAAAGCACAGGGTTTTTTCGGAGGGCACTTTTGCCATTGAACAAATTTGATTTTTTTCAAACTTTGCAAATGCATAGAGCCAATGCGGAATTAGTGCACAGTTGTCTTGAAAACATCATGACGTCATCACGTGTCACGTGACAGCGCTTTAAAGGGGCAAATTTCAAACTCCATTTTAAGCAAAAATGCAATTTTGTTTGGTTTCAATTTTGCAGTATATCTAAGTTGGGAAAAGGTGTATCCAAAAATGGCCCTCATTTAATCGTGACGTCATCTCATGAATATTAATGAGGTCATAAACTTTTGCTATTTTAACATTCAATATGGGGTATGAATGGAGGTTACGGGTTCGAATCCCGTTGATGTAATTTTTTTTTTTTTTTTTTTTTTTTTAAACAGAACCAGATGCGGAAAAGCGTTATGTTCTGTTTGCCAACAGACATAAATTTCTAGTTATACATGATACTTTAACCAAAACACCGTGGTATCCCCGACATGCAAAGTCCTATCAGGAAAAAAAAGAACAAAAAACTGTTGGATTGTAGTACTCGTCTCTATTCCTTTATACTACCTGTATAGTTCACAGTTTTATAACCAAAGTGCATATGTTTTTACATTATATTTAAAAAAGGGTGCTTTTTGTATTGTTACATGTATCAAATGCTTCAGTGTATTAGATTTCAACTGGATGGATACTGTAATTTGGAATGTTTGTAGTTACTTGACCAAGCAGCCTCAATAGTGTGATTCCGTTACCATGTATATACATGTACACTATGTATATAATTTAGAATAACTATCTTGAATTTTGGTTGTAATTAGTGTTTACACATTGAAAAAATATTTTGGATGCATTTCAGCTAATCTGGTGTTCAAAAAGCCATTTTATCTCTAAAGATAAAATAATTTATACTCGGCACGTGGAAGTTGGTTAAAACCCTTATGGGTAATTACCCAAGCGAGATCGGCAACCGGAAACTTGTGGTATGCACCACCCAAGGTCCGTGTACAGTGTATATAAAGGCTGGCGCCAGCTGGACACGGCCAGTCAGTTGCAGTCTTCAGCAGCATACAGACCAGACAGAAATTTTGCTTTTTCCTTTCTGCAATTCACTGACTGTGCCACGGTGAATTTTTTCAGCTGCTCTGCTGTTCCACAGGCGGCTACCTTTTCCCCCTTACTTAGTTTTTCCAGCCGCTCTGCAGTTCCACAGGCAGCTACCTTTTCCCTCGTTCTTTTACCCTGTCGAGCAAGTTTTGTCTGTTCTTGTGTTGGCACTATGCCGAAATCGCAACCAAGTCGCGTGCGATCACGACGGAATCCTGACCCTGGTCATTCTTCCGCGTCTACCGGGCCCCCTACTATTGTAGCCAAACGGCGGGGTCGCCCTCGTAAATCCATGGGAGCGACCGTTCCCACAAAAAAAAGGATGTGGCTACTACCGCTCCGGCTCCTCCGGCTCCTCCGCCTGTGGCTTTTCCAGCTCCGGCTCCTACAACACAGGCTCCTCCAGCTCTGGAAGTTAATCGTGCCTCTGAAGGTCGTTAGTGATGTCCGCGGACGGGGGTGAGTTTATCTCCAATGATGATGTTGGGGTTTCTTTAATCCCGGGGCCGGCCACCGCGAGTGGTGCGGAGGTTGATTATACACGGCCGGTACCCATTTTCTCAGTAACCTCCTCGCTGGGGTATCACGTCCCAACATCAGTTAAGGATAAGATTTGGTCAGTGGCGTACGTTGATTTAGCTTTGCTAATCAATGACGCTGCACATGGGGTGGTACGTCAAGGGGAGCACCAATCCCATTTAATGTTGGCGTTGGATGGCGATAGGGTGGTACTATGCCGGGTATGCCCACCCGGCCCTGGTCAAAAGCGAATCGATTCGTTCGACAAGTGGCAGTCCGCGTTCCACACCTTCATGACTATTTATCTGTATAAGCACATGAGCAGGTATGCCGAAATGCTCAAGTACTGCGAGGTAGTGAGAATGGCGGCCGTCCAATTTGCCGGGTTCGGGTGGCGCGTGTACGACGAGCAGTTTCGCCTGAAACAGGAGCTCATGCCGTCTCAGTCTTGGGCCGAGATTGACATGGAGCTTTGGGTGACCGTGACAGGTGTTTCTTCGACTCCCCCTACCTCGCGCCAGTCCACTTCCATGTTCCCATCCCGCCACAATAGGCTCAGACTTTGTTTTGCTTTTAATTCAAGTCAAGGATGTAATTACGTAGGGTGTACATGTAGGTTTTTGCACACTTGCAAAACCTGCTCGCGTTCGGGACATGGTGCCTTTCGATGCACCGTTGCCCCGGTTCATCGAAATCGGCAGCAATTCGGGCGGAGGCTTCCCCCAAACACCTCTGGTACCGGCAATCAGACGACGCCTGCCTCGGTCAGCCATCCTGGAAAAGGGCACTCCTTTCGGCATTCCAACGCCAATTAAGCATTCTGTTTTAACCACCTGGCTTGCACTTTATCCAAATGTCGCGGATGCTAGACTTTTAAGCGACGGTTTTGCCTTTGGTTTTTCTCTAAATTATCACGGGCCGCATGCGCCACGTGACTCTGGATGCTTAATGTCTGCATCCCAACAACCCCAGGCGGTTAAAGACAAACTTGATAAAGAAAAACGTTTAGGTAGAATTGCTGGGCCGTTCCACAAGCGACCGTTTGTTAATTTGCAGTGCTCCCCTATTGGCCTCGTCCCACAACGTGAACCCCATACTTTCCGACTTATCCACCATCTTTCCTTTCCATCTGGCGGTTCGATTAATGATTTCATAAATAAAGACATGTGCACAGTACATTATGCGTCATTTGATAGAGCAGTTGAATTGGTTATGAAAGCGGGAACTTCGGTGTGGTTGGCGAAGGCTGATATAAAATCAGCATTTCGCTTGTTGCCCGTTTCCCCATTAGATTACGAATTATTAGGTTTCACTTTTGATGGTATGTTTTACTTCGACAGATGTATGCCCATGAGGTGTTCAATTTCATGTTCCCTCTTTAAGAAGTTTAGTTCATTTTTAGAGTATACAGTGAAACGATTAGGATGCACCTCTCTTGTCACCCATTATCTTGACGATTTTCTTTTTATCGGTAATTCTGCATCCTCCTACTCACGGTTAATGCACACATTTACCTCCATGTGTTTGACGCTTGGCGTCCCTTTAGCTCCGGAGAAAACCGAGGGTCCTGTCCAGACGATTCAGTATCTTGGTGTAGAAATTAATGCTGTTCGTAAGCAAATACGGGTACCTCCCAGTAAAGTATCAGCAACTTGCCAACAAATCCATGACTTATTAAGTAAACGAAAGGCCACGGTAGTGGTCCTTCAGTCATTGCTCGGTTCCCTTAATTTTTTGTGCAAGGCCATTGCTCCCGGCCGGGCGTTTTTGCGCCGGCTCATTGCGCTCACTTGCGGCTTGAAAAAAACCCAGCACACGGTTCGTATTTCCAAAGGTGCAAGGCTTGATTTATTAATGTGGTTACAATTTCTGGTAAAATTTAATGGTGTATCTGCATTTCCTAGTCGGCTATGGGAAACGAACGACGTGTTTGACTTGTTTACAGACGCGGCAGCCGGTGTAGGGTTCGGGGCGTACTTTGGGGGAAAATGGCTTCAAGGAAGGTGGTCCCAAGATATTATTCAAAACCCACCCTCCATTGCCTTTTTGGAACTCTTCCCAATTTTAGTTGCTTTGCTTTGTTGGGCGCCTCTCCTGATTATCGCAGGATTGTATTCCACACCGACAATATAGTTGTGGTTTACATAATTAACAAACAGTCATCCCCCTGTCCACGAATCATGCACCTGCAGCGTTTAATGGTCCTGGAATGCCTGGAATGTCTTAAGTACAATGTTTGTTTCCGGGCTGTACATGTCCCTGGGGTGTTCAATGATATCGCCGATTCTTTATCCCGATTCCAGATGTCCCGCTTCCGCTCTCTGGCCCCCCTGGCGGATCAAATTGCCACTCCGTTACCTCCACTACCAACGGTTTGGTAGTTGACGAAATGAACCGGCTGTTGCATGCCTCCATTGCACCGGGTACGCGTAAGACATACCAGACGGGATGGGAGGTTTTTGGTCAGTTCCGGCAGCAGACATCTTCCGGGTTTCCTGACCACCCAGCGTGAGCAGCCGATATTTGTCGATTTATAGCGTGGCTCTCTCTCCGGTCCAAGGCCCCAACGACCATTGCTACCTATGTAGCGGGCGTCAGTTATATGCATAAAATGCAGGGTTGGCCAGATCCAACTCGGGATTTTTTGGTGACAAAATTACTGGAAGGTTGCCACCGTGATCGTCCTTCCATGGATTTGCGGCTTCCTATTTCCATCCCAATGTTATCTGCCATTGTTCGAGCCTTGCCGGTTATTTACACATCCCTTTATGAGGCTAAGTTGTCTACACCCGCATTCCTGGCAGCATTCTTTGGTTTCATGCGAATAGGGGAATTCGCTGCCTACTCTACGAACACCGTTCAGCCATCGGTTTTAAAATTCTCTGATATTCACTTCGGTCATCTACACGAGTATGCAGCGATTTCATTCCCTCGTAGTAAGAATAACCAAAAGGGTCCCCCTCAGGTAATTCATTTGAAGAAAGCATCGGATAGCAATAGCCCAATCTGTCCTGTCAGGGCGCTTGCTGCTTTCGTCGAGATATGCCCTGCTAATGCTGGGCGTGCTGGCCCATTATTCTGTCACTTTGATGGTAGTCCTCTCACACGCTATCAATTTCACGCGGTTTTGAAAAAGGCATTAGCGTTTTCTCGACTTGACTGTGGTCGCATTTCAGGACACTCCTTTCGCATAGGCACTGCATCAACAGCCTATCAAATGGGTGTTCAGGCAGCGGATATTCGTACATTGGGTAGATGGCGCTCCGATGCTTTCTCGTCATATATACGGCCTGTGCCAGTATTTTCATTGCCTGGCATCTAAGTCTTATTTTGTTTCTTTTGCTGCTTAACCCCTCTAACTGTTACTGTTTTGTGTAGGTCCGATTTGAATTCTGGGTGATTCCTTAGTGCGCTGGGCGAAGAGTGCCTTGGACATCCCATTTCATGTCCGTTGGCATGGAAAAAGTGGAGCGGGTCTTTGTGACTTAAATGCATTGTTGGAGGTCATATCCGGACCGACCCCCTCAGTCATGATTGTTCATATTGGCACGAATGATTTGGTGGAAGTGGATGAATTTTCTATCAGACAGCGTATTGCACTCTCCATGCAACAATGTATTTTGTTTTTTCCACATACCACGATCATTTGGTCTGATATTTTACCGCGTCTGTTTTACATCGGAGCTAGGTCTCAGTTGTCTCTTGAACGCAAACGTCGTGATTTGAACCGGTGGGCGAGATCGCAAGGCCGACGGTTGGGTGTTAGCATTCTGCACCACCCCCAGTTTAAGTGGACAGAGACGGCTCTGTATCGTTTCGATGGAGTACATTTATCTCCTTCGGGTAATCGGGTTTTCCTCGGCAATTTTCATTGTGCCATTTGGTCTCTGTTCTAGATCAATTGTACATCTGGTAAAGATGTGTATGGGTCTTTTTTCTGGCTTTGGCTGTCTTTTTCCCTTGGGACGCTTTGCGTTTGGCATTTTTGTAGCGGGATTCAGATAGCCAATAGCCTCATTTCAAATGATGTGGGACATAATAGATAAGGCAGGATCAGGAACATTATTATTCGTTCAGGGTAATTGTATTAACAAAGCACACTTGTAATCTTTCTTTGATGTACCACAAGGAAAGATATATATTGTTTGACACGAATGTACCAAGGTCAAACGCTGTGATATTGCTCTATACACCTGAATTGATTATTAGTTACCGGTTTGAGGATGCATCCTCCTCCTGAGTTCCTGACCGCTGGCACTTGTTTATGTTTGTTCGTTCGTGATTTATATTGCCGCCGTGCACGGCCACCGGGTCTGGTGTGCCCACTGGTGTTGGCCGCTGGGCCTCGTCTGTTGAATGTTTGTTACGGCCGCTGGGCCCTCCATGGGTGTGTTCCTCATGTGATTGGGGATGGCCGCTGGGCCTACCCATTTGTTACGGCCGCTGGGCCTTCCATGGGTGTGTTCCCCCATGTGAATTGTGTTGGCCGCTGGGCCTCCCTGTTTGTTATGGCTGCTGGGCCCTCCATGGGTGTGTTCCCCATGTGATTTGTGTTGGCCGCTGGGCCTGTGATTTATGTTGGCCGTGTGAGCCCGTGTTGAAAAGATTGGGCCTGTAGCCCACAAATTCATTTGAGAAGATGTGCCGGTTTGCTACATTCAAAAAGGTCTGTTACCTTGGTATCCGGCATCACCCCTTTTCTGTCTGGTCAATTAATAAATGCTGCATTTGGCTGCGGCAAAGAGACATAACCTATTGTGTGATTGTGCCATTTTCCGTGTCCGAGTGTAACTGGTATATTTTCATATAAATTTCAGAAGGCGTAATTCCGTTACCATTTTCGTAATTCCGTTACTGCTGCATTATTTTAAAACACTGTTGATTGTGGAGTAACTAGTAACTAATGTAAGCATTATTAATGTAAGAACATATTAGAGTATTCATACATATGTAGATAGTAAATTTCATCCATTCTATAAAAAATAATGAGCAAAATTGCTCTGAATTATAATCCCGTTACCATGGAATTGCCTATAAGGTAACAAAGGCTGATCAAACTGTACAAAATTAATTGCAAATACACTTAACACACTTGTGCTTCTAGTGTCAAGTGTGTGTCTCTGTTACGCCCGTTACCATATATGCTGATGTGTATGGAATACACAAAAAATTCTGAAAACTGCATTTCATATTTATTTTCAATATTTTAAACCAAAAGGTCCCTCAGCTGCTTGTCCAAAATATGACTGATTTGGACCCTTCAATGTTTTTGTTTTTTTCCTTGAAGAGGCACTCTACTGTGCAAGACCTTGTGTCTTAGAGTGGTCACATGTAGAGTAGTGACTCTGAAGTTTGTTAAAGTCCTTGATGGATAATTGATAAATTGATTGTCATAATGAGAAACTTAAGTATTTTCGTCATGAAAATTGCTCAAAAGTAATGGAAATCAGATCATCGATGTACCTTTTCAAGTACCGTTCAAATCACTAGTACATGTATGTCAGAGCCTTAGTTTGTGTGGCCCATTACCAAAAAGCATGTTATCAGCCAAAACAAGGTTTATTTTTGTGTGTGTTTGCCAGGTCATGTTTAAAATACGCAGTTGAATGATAGCAATTTTTGGATATACCTTTTCCCCAACTTTTGTGTACATACCAAGACTCAACCCAAGTGACCCTGTACTTAAGCTCATGGATCTGAGTCTGAAGATTTGCCTAACCCCCTACCAATTTTTTGTAAGATATAACTAGTGAAACTAGTAGCCTGTATCCTGCATTTTCCTAGTGACATAAATCCCTAATGCCCTGAATCCTGCACAATCCTGCAATGTGTCAACTCTCATGTGCCCTGAATCCTGCAGAATTTCTAATTATGTAAGGGTTCTTACCTGCCATATAATTGGAATTATATGAGGCCGAGGAGGAGAGACTCACCCTGTATTATTGTCCCTGGTAATACGGTTTGCACCACCCTTTGAAGAAAATGGATCATTCCTTCATTCATAAAAATGCAAATTAGCCCCAGCAGGCTGGGCATAAGACCCCCAAGAAACCACTGAAGCATGTCTCTTTGTACATGTAGATCTAATGTAAAGGTCCTGGCTGAGGGCTAAAGATGGGTGGGAGGCTGAAGAGAACTGAGGCATAAGGGTGGGAGGTGAGTCTCTCCTCCTCGGCCTAATTAATATAATTCCAATTATATGGCAGGTAAGAACCCTTACATAATTAGAAATTATATTTCGTCCTCGTCGTCGAGACTCACTCTGTATATTTCACCGCTAAGCCGAAGACAGGACTGCTCTTCCATATTCCTCTGAGCATGGTAGATGTACATCTCGCTTGTAGAACTTCCCAAAGGTTTTCACTGATGACCAGTCTGCAGTCACTAAAATCTGAGCAGTAGGAAGTCCTACTCTTGCTGCTGCAGATGTAGAAGCAGCTCGAGTAGAATGTGCTTTATAATGTGAGACATCGAAGATGCCATCACTATTTTCAGCCATCGTGCAATAGTAGAAGAAACTACTGGATGATGAGGCTTTCCAAACGATAAAAATAGCCTGGTAAAGTGCTGGTTATCTAGGCGTCTAAATATTCGTGTACGATGAATATACATCTCCAAAGTTGAAAAAACACAAAGCTTTGGATCTGATGGATACCGGGCCAAAACAACACTAGGAACTGGCCTTCGTGCAGAGGAACATTTAGACTGGCTGACTGGAGCAAATTCAAATGTTGTCCTGGACTTCTTCATGTACAGCAAATCCAAAGCGATTAATGACGAGCAACGTCCTGCTGTCACGAGAGCAACCAGCATGACCAATTTAAGTGTCAGTAACCTCAAGTTGAGTTTCCTGTTTGTAGGGAGTGAATCAAGGTAACAGAGAACTTTCCCCACATCCCAAGTAAAAGAGTACTTAGGTTTGGGTGGCCGAATATTAAAGATACCTTTAAAAAACCTAGTCATTAAAGGATGTTGCCCGATAGGAGCATCTTCCACTCGAACATGGGCTGAAGAAATAGCCGATCTGTAGACATTAATTGTCCTATATTGTAGCCCATCTTCTCACAATGTATGGAGAAACTCCAAAACTTCCGCTAAAGGTGCTTGAACTGGATCCAAGTGTCGTCGATGACACCAGCGACTCCAGCGGTTCCATGCTGAGTCAAATTGAGCATTTGTTCCTTTTCTCCATGAAGATAAGATAACTGAGGACACTTTATGTGAAAGTCCTCTCGCTGTGAGTGATCTCCTGATAGCACCCAAGCGGCCAGCTGCATCACCTTGTGCATGGGATGGTGTTGAAGATTGTGACATAATTGGAGAAGATCTGGACGCTGTGGCAACAGTACTGGTGTTTTTACTGCCAGCTTTAACATTGGTGGATACCATGGTTGTGTTTTCCAAACCGGTGCGACTAACAGAACTGTGGCTTCTTCTGCTTGAATTTTCTTAAGGCATCTTGAGAGCAGGCTGAATGGAGGAAACAGATATGCTGCTATGTTGCACCAGCTGATGGTGAATGCGTCCACTTACCATGCTTGTGGATCTGGGTGCCACGATACGAATCGCGGGAGCTGCCTGTTGAGCCGTGATGCAAACAGATCGATTGAAGGGTGAAAGTTCATTTCTTTCAGAACTGCTCTGAAAATTTCCGGGAGGAGATGCCACTCTGTCCGGTCGTTGAAGTTTCGTGACAATTCGTCTGCTATGACGTTTTCTGCTCCTGGGAGATATTCTACGAACAACGTTATCTCCCTGTGTAGACAGACACCATGTCCAGATCTCCACTGCGAGGGATGACAATTCTGGAGAGTGAGTCCCCCCTTTGTGGCTGATGTACGACATGACTGTCGTGTTGTCCACTTGTAGACGGATGTGTAGGTTGTGTAGATGGTGCACCAATGCCCAAAGGGCATAGTACACTGACAGCAGCTCTAGATGGTTGATGTGTAGATTTTGTTCTGGTTGCGACCATCTGCCGCCTGTGCGAACTTCGGCCATGCAAGCACCCCACCCTTGGAGTGATGCGTCTGTTTGGATCACTACATCCAGTGTCGGGTTGAGAAGTGTTTGGCCGTTCCAAATTCTTACACATTGTATCCAACGGTTCAACTCCTCCTTGGAAGCAGGAGATAGGATTACTTGAGAATCGTAGGAATTGCTGTGATGCAGTGCTGTGATCTTGTCTTGCTGCAGATTTTGGTAATACAATGGAGCTGGAAACACCGCTTGAATGCTCGAGGACAAACGACCGATGAGCTGAGCAATTCACGGACTGTTAAGATGTTCGCTTGTTGAACCTCTTGGCAATGACTGACGATATGGTTGACTTTCTCCACTGGAAGAGACAATGTCATTGTTTCGGAGTTGATTAGGAACCCGAGATATGTGATCTGCTGTGCAGGTAGGAAATGTGACTTTTCCTGATTGACGATGAATCCTAGATTCTGAAGCATAGCTGCTGCGAACTGAAGATATCTGCTGCATTCTTTCACGGAACTGCCCAGTATGAGTATATCGTCTACATAGAACACACATCGAATTCCCTTCGCTCGGAGCTGTGCTGCTACTGGCTTGAGGATCTTGGTAAATATTCGAGGTGCACTGGACAGTCCAAATGGGAGGCATGTAAATTGGAACAATTGGCCTTGCCAAATGAAACGAAGGTACTTCCGATGAACCTGATGAATAGGAACCATAAAATAGGCGTCTTTGAGATCAATGGAACCCAGATAATCTCCTGGTAAAAGTAAATCCTTAACAAATTTTATTCCTTCCATCTTGAAGTGTTGGTATTTAACAAACTTATTCAAGGAACGAAGATTTATAACAGGACCGAGCTCTCCGGACTTCTTGGGAACCAAAAACAAAGACGAGACAAACTGACCAGTCACCGGTTCTTCCACGGTGATAGCCCCTTAAACCAAAAGCTTTTGAACTTCCTTCTGAACGATCTCTACTCGAGATCGAGAGTTCATATCTGTAACAGGTACTCTGTGTTGAGATTGAAAAGGAACTTCTAAGAATTCTATTTTATGACCAACAACTGCCTGAAGTATCCAACTGTCTGATGTAAGGGAATGCCAATTATTAACAAAATATTGAAGACGACCAGTCTTGAACAAAATACATGAACATTCATCTACTTTTTTGACTTCGGATCAGACGAACCTCGCTCTGATCTGAATCTGCCACGGCTTGAGGGTGCAGATTTATAGGCCGCATACTTGGGCTTCGGAGCGTAACCCGATGATTGCCGCTGAAAGGAGCTGTTGCCCTGAAATCTTCTATTCAACGCCAAATAATAAGGAGAAAATCTTTTCCCCTTATATGGCCCTGCAGAAGATGTTGCAGTCTTGGTCACTTTGGCAGCCAGTTTGTTCGCTTTCTCTGCGTCCTCTATGTCCTTGACAAGGTTTCCACCGAAAAGATGGCTCATCAATGGAGAATTTCGTTTGAGGCTGTCAAAACGCTTGTCGAGAAGCTCATCAAAAGCGTGTTGTCTGGCCAAAGCGAGACTCTGGCTTGCCGACCCAAGCAGGATCAGTGCAGAGGTGACATGATCTTTCACAATACTGGAGTCGATTGTCTCTGGACAGGAAGAATCCACCAAAGCATCGAAGAGATGGGTCAGTGGTAACGCTGCTTTGAGGAAATGATTATGAGAGTCCTTGAGCTTGTCATCCTGGATAACTAGCGATGATCGAGCTTCCTTGAAGGATGACTTTACCTGGCTTGGTAGTTCAGGAGCCTTGAAATGCAGTCCCTGATCGAGCGGTACTTGATTAGCTGAAGTCTCCTCCTTCAATTCCTCGTGTCCCAATTTGTTGGAACGTAGGTCTGCCCACCAGGAGAGGACTTTGTCAGTCACTGGAACACCCGTTGCCTTGCGGTAAGGGTTACGAAACCCAGTCCCATGATCGGGATCGAGGGAATCCAAATCAGCGTCTGTAGCTGTGTCGCCATCGATCTCCGTAACTGCCGGTTGAACACTCACAGAGTCTACATTTCCGCCAAAAAAGTTCGGACTCGACGGCGGAGGAAGGGAGGGCTGTCCTGGAGACGAGGGAATTCCCTGATGTGGCTGATACATCTGTTGGGTAGCGGTAGGAGGCCATTGTTGTTGTGCCGAGTTGTACCACGGAACCCAATAGGGCGGGCCCATGGGCGCCGCCATATTGAATGGCTGCTGCCCGCTGACTGTGGGCGGGTTGTTCCATTGTTGACCGGGGAACGCCGAGCCTGGCTGATTGTGAGGGACGACCCAAGGCGAGGTCAATCCAGACTCACTTCCCACCACATGTGTAACATGTGGTGGAATTTTCCTCGCAGGGTTGTGAGACTCTCCAGTGCTGGTTGCGGAAACTGGGCAAGGCGGCCCGGTTTCTGCACGAGGTCCCCCAGCCCAAGGCGAGGCTGGGGCCTGTGACCGATGCACTTCTTCGAGGCCTGGCTAGGTCGACGGGGCAGAAGACGGCCCTGAGACCGTAGACGGCGGTCTCGTGGCTGGTCCAGGCACCTCCTTACTGCTGGAGTGCTTGTCGGTAGACTTTCCTTTCCTTGCCGACATATCGTTATTCGTAAGTTACACCAAAATACCGAAGGTTGAACAGTTTGATAGCTAAGAGTTGGTAAGTGGATGAAAAAAAATAGACGTAGTGTCCAATACGTGCGTGCTATACCGTACCACAAGAAACAAAGACATGCTTCAGTGGTTTCTTGGGGGTCTTATGCCCAGCCTGCTGGGGCTAATTTGCATTTTTATGAATGAAGGAATGATCCATTTTCTTCAAAGGGTGGTTCAAACCGTATTACCAGGGACAATAATACAGAGTGAGTCTCGACGACGAGGACGAAATATAATCCTGCAAAAGGCAAATAGGATTCTGCAGGATTTGGGAAGGTTAGGGTTATAATGATGTCATCATTTGTCATGTATTTTTTGAGATATCAATAGTTGAAAATTGTATATTTTGCAAAATTGCTCTGTGCGGCCGCGGTAGATGAGGCAAAACGGCGGAGAAAAAGTCAAACTCTGTAAACATCGTCCAAATTTGTCTATTTTACCCTTAAATTGAAGCCTGTATTCTCTTCTTTCTATCCATACCACTTTCAAAACTAATGACGAAGGGAATAATATCAAATTACACGGAAACAACATTCGGAGATGTGGAACTATAACTTACAAACGATGAATTGAAAGTACAGTGTGTATTCAAACCAGTACCGATTAAAAGTTAATTCTATCAATTCTATATTAGACTAGTGTAACATGGCTGAGGTTGAAAAGTGTAGTGCATTTTAGTTAAATGACCGATTTCCTTTCACCATGTTACCAAGGTTGCCAAGTCTAGGTCTGGTTGCCACCTCTAGGTAAAGCTATAGCAACACTTAAGGATGTGGGGCCGAAAGCCCGAAACTAGACTACGCGCAGCAATGTACTGTAACATAACACAACACGTTCTTGCACACACTGTGCATGTACACGTATACTGCACAGTGCACAGTGGTTGCATGGCTGCATACGCGTATGCTGCGCTACTCATCAGAAGTATTTGAAAGACAGCACACTACAAAAAAGTACAATTTATTTTACAACCGAAACCAAACATGAATTGGGATAATAATGGGGTTTTTCTTTATCGAATGTGTGGGTTTTTTCTTTTGTTTTCGTTGATTTTTCAAAGAAAAAAAACGGTTTCACAATTTGACCAAGTCGACCAAGTTTTTTGGTTTTGATTTTTTCCAAAAATGCCCAAGCCTCTCATGAAGACGTAAAGGGTGATGTGCACAATTTCAGTATGGTCTCTATGCATTTGATTAAAAACTAAGTTTGTTCAATGGCCAAAGTGGCTCTTACAAAACCCCTGTACAATTTACAAAGTCTATAGGATTTAGGGGAGATGAAGACAAAAATACATATATATCAAAAGAAAAACAAGAGCTTTTCCGCTTCACGCTTCCCGCTTCCCTAGAAGCGACAGAAAAGCTAATAAAATTATTATAAATTTATGTTTTATATCTTAATTTCCTTGAATTTGATTATCCGTAATCATTAATTTCATTATCAGCGAAATTACATGTGGATCATTCCACCAGGTTGGGTCACAATGTGTGACATGGAAGTGAAAAATTCAAAATAGTTGAAAAGCAATTCTTTTGCACTTGTTATGTGTGTGACATGTCATAGTTTTATAATCTCATGTTTTTGGTGCGTTGATATACACAAAAATAAAAAATTCTTCTAGAATCTGCAGTGCTCCACCAACAGTGCAGACGTAACATGGACACCAAAGCAATAAATCATTTTAATGCAAACAATACATAGGCATAGAATTTCATTAACAACTAATCATAAAATAATTGTATTTACATGTAAGAAGTAAAAATCAAAACAAAACTTTTGATTGACCTACGAATACAATCATCGACCGAGGAAAGAAAAAACTAAGACCATGTCAGTTCATTTCTTCTCAATATTTTCACACGCATGATGTTTATTTCCACAAAGTCACATAGAACTCAAGTTAGCAAAGCAACAAACATTCCTTTGGTTTTAAATGCACAGATATACTTTAGAAAATCATAGAACTTTTGGGAAAATATTAAAACTGGAATACTCAATATTGAAATATGGTTTACTCATTAACTCCTGTGCAGACGTAACGTGGACACCGTGTCATGTTACATCAGCACAACATTTTTTTTCCGTTGATGGTTGGGAATTTTTGGCTTTAGATTTGGCTTTTGGCTTGCTTTTGGCTTTTACATCGCCCAATGCTGTAGGTTTTGAGACCATTTTTCCCTGGTCTCGGTCTCGTTACCCTGTGGTCTCGGTCTTGGACCCTTCCGGTCTCGAATATTGTCTTGCTTCGAGACCGCCATTAATTACATGTGAACGTGTGAAATTAATTTGTTATCTTTTTTTTCTAAGCTCCCGGTCTGTTGAAAACAAAATACCCTTTATGGGAACTACACATAGGGCATTTTGCCCAGGGCTGATGAGTAGTTAATGACACTGTAAACTCCATGCATCAGAGGGTGGAAGGTTGGAAACATCATGCAAAACCAATACTCATACCATGCGGGGCCTCATTCTACATGTATGGTTCTACAAACTTCCCCGTACCAATACCATGGGTCAGGGTACTACAGGTGTAGAATGCAATACACACGTAAAATCACAAAATAATGAGAGCACATGCAATCTTACGTATGCATGTGGGACGTAAGGGAATACCAATTAATGACTTTGTTGAAGCATTTTCCATCAAGGGGAATTACTTTACATAAGTCACCTGTTTTGCCGTTTTGGTCTTAGGAAGTCTGTTATGTAGATATCCTAACATTCCTAACAAGAATGAGACTGTTTTTTGTTTTGTTTTCCCTTCGATATAACCTTGGAGTTGACTTATGACAAATGTTAAACAATAAAACTGTGTAAAATCACTCACATCGTACTGTTTCGTACAAATTAATTAATTTTCTTCACTTTTACTGTGTCATCCATTCATTACAGTCTCATCTCGGTTTCGACCTTTTGCAAAGTTTTGGTCTCGGTCTCGAACTAATGGGTCTCAACTACAACACTGGAATCAGCTAATGTTTGGTTTTGCTGAACAGTTTGATTTTTAGGCTTTGTCACATTTGCACTTGCTGCCTTGATGCAGTCTTATCCTAAGTGAGGTTCTTGGATCTTGGCGTCATCCTCAATTTCCTTCAGGACCTAATACAATAAAAAACAATGAGAAAAAAAAACACACATAAAAATACATAAGATACCCTGTTGAAAGGAAAGTGGAATATCTAATAATAGCAACCAGTTTTACATCTTTTTAAAATTGAAAGCCAGAGTTTGGAAAACATGTAAAAGCAATCCACTGCAGAATTCAAGAAAATGAATTGTTAATTTCAATTGAAGAAAATTGACCATTGATATTAAATACTGTAGGTATGTACATATCTTTGACAAATTTATACATCAGAAAACCAGTAAGTTTAAAAAATGTCTATTTTGATGTTGCACAAAACCATTTAAAATTTAGTAATTATATTATCATTACAGGGATGCGCTGTATATGTCGCCTTTTCCAATTCAGATAATGACAGGGATAGTGCTTCAAAATAAGCAAATTAATTGCCTACAAGCCAGAGAATTCGCCATGGTGGTAGTGATACTGAGCATGAGGCGGCGCTGCCTGTGCATGCGGGGTGCCTTAAGTCACAATAGCCACTGCGTTGTACCGAGACTCTGCGTCCACTTCCGGGTTGTTACGGCGAACTTCAATGACAGATTGTCATTGCTTTTACCCCCAAAATTAGCGTACAAAACATTCCTCACATTAAACATCATCACATAAATCTATGGCTATCAATTTGATACATTTTAGCTTCTACAAGACACTTGTAAAATGACCCGACGACCTACATTGTACAACCTTCAACCAGACTAATGAGACGATCGATGATAAACATGGAGCGCCCGTCCCACTTCATAATTATTGTTTACGTCTAAGTGTCATAGCAACAATTATTGAATTAAACATTTTCCACGATCCTCCCCATTCGTGACCAAAAAACAATATGGCATAAATCGTACATACGATTGACTCATATTCTGAATACATTTTGACCACGTGAAATAACACAAACGGTTCGAAAACGTTAAAAATTATTTGGCTTTTACCACTTCGAAGCTCGACATAGCATGGATGCCGCGACTTTCGCCATATATATGTAACAACGTTATTTGGAAAGACAACAACAAGAGGCACGTTTTTGAAGCGAAAACACAGGCATTTCAAAGTATCGACAGTACAGTTAAAATTAGTGTATAAATTAGATTAATATCTTACCTTTGAACGTTCCATTCTGATGAATGTTCCTTCGTTGACGTTACAAATGTACACGATGTAACATTGTGGACACTTCCACCTTCGCCCAGAAAAAAATCACCCCCCCAAATATTTCTATAGGCTGTTCCATTATTATATAGGGGTGGAACGTTCGCAATGTCGTCCCCAAATGTACCGACGTTACAAAAATTGCGTTGGACACCACGGTCGTCGTGTCGATCATTTTCGAGGGACATTTTGTGGGCATTGAGTATTTTCCTGTTTTATATGGTTATATTGTCAAACAATAAATAACTAGATATAATAGAAGTAATACTGGCATGTTTCGCATTTAAAGCTGAAAATTACAGCCTCCTTTTTCGACGTACAGTGTACATGTATCGTGCACATCTTTTTATGGACACCCCCTGTTACGTCGAATGGGTCAGTCTAACTTCGTTGTACATCACAAAATAAGGCTTTGGCTTGGAAATGTCCACGTTGTTTGGGGGAAGATGAAGTCCCTCGAATAAATAAACAACCCCATGGTACATGTAGTTTTCTGCAATGTTTTCAGTCCGATGTTCCTTGTCAGAAATGTCAGCTTAAAATGTCACAATTTTCACCTGAAAAAGTGATGTGGACACCATAGGATTTTGCGTCATAAAAAATATGAAATAGTGGATGGAATATGTTAGGTTTGATGTTACTTCATGTTTTAAGTTGACTCACTTTGAAGAAATAGTGTATAACGTTGGTTTTTTTCACCTTGAAATAATGACTGACAGAGTTTTCACGCGCGACCCAACCTGGTGGAATGACCCACGTACTATTACCATGGGCACGATAGGCCTACAGGTACACGTATACTGTATCAGTATGGTGATTGGTGATACTTTCAATAGTGTGGTATCAGTAAGATTTTTCACCAAGGTACAGCCCCATAAACATGAACTGTACATGTACAGTATACTGCTGCACCCTATAAGGTACAGTTTTAAACTTAAGCCTATATATATACTACAAATGTGAGATGCAAATGGTGCCTGAAAGCCATACCTTGGCTATGCCAGCCTTATGTGCACCCATTGACTCCATGTGGGAAATGTAGGCAGGGAAGTCTTTCATCTCTTCGATGGTCGGTCTGAATACCATGATCTTTGGTGCCGAGGAATTGTGAGATGGGGGACTCATTCTAGCAGATTACTTGCTTTATCTAAAGAACAGAGAAGAATCTTTTATCAATTTTAGGAAAGGTTTTCCAATAACATGTACATGTACATGTAGATGCTAAATTCAGTTTCAGGTTAGAAATTAGCTGAATTTTTTTATTTCACACATCTGTACGGGTAAATGTTGGCAAGCTTGGTCAATAAATGATTAAAGATCACCTGTTTAACAATGTTTGTTTACTTCTTAAATATTCATTCAATAGTTTTAGTAACAGCAATATGTGCACAAATATGTCGTAAACTACATGTACATGTATTTACTGACTACTTACAAATAATAAAAATTAGGGCTTGACATTTTGATCCAATCAGTACCTTTCTCAAAGGCAGTTCTAGCAACAATTAGAAGAGCACATTGAAAGTTCAGACACGAACGTGATATTTCAATTTCCAAAATAAATTGTACAATCATATAACGTGTACACATTACGTACATTTAACATAGTGTTGCGACATCCCAGTTATTTTCAAAACCGGGAACCGGTGTCGCTGAACCGGTCGGGAACCGGTGTCCCGATTTTCTCCAACCATAATTGGCCAAAATCTAACTCTATAAGGAATAGCGTGTGCTCCAAATTCATGGTTATGAATTTGTAACATCTTTTTTTCCTCATAAATATCGTGAGTTTTCAATAAACGACTCAAGCTGTGATTTGTCTCACATATTCCCTCACTGAAATTTGTTTGCAGCCTTCAGTACCCTTTTGATCACGATTTTTTTTTATCTTTTTATTCACATTTATTTCCCAAAAATACACTTTGAATGACACTCCACTTTCGTGACGTCACTAAGATCAATATTCATGAGCCATTATTCTTGGAGGGAATGTCCCACACACGCCCGATAGACGTTCAGCTGTGTTTGGATTTATATTTTTTCACGAGGAGCAAAATCACCATCGTCATCACTGGGGCAACAAATCGACGATAAAGAGTTCGACTCCGACGACCGACCTCGCAAACACGCGTTAACGATGGCTCTCGCCAGCCAGTCGGTTGCGTTACGCGCTGTCATGTTCTGTCGTAACTACGCGCTGTCGAATAAACAGACGTCTGTCTTGCGTGAGACGGACGTTCTTTTTCAGCTACATGTACATGTAACTTCAACGCCCGCACTTGGCGCCAGCGTCACAATACTATTCCATGGAGGAACAAAACCAAACTCAATCATGCCAAGGATTTCGTGCCCGATCCTGGTCGGATCGAAAAGTTCGTTCGTTTAGAAAAAAATATTGCGCAATGCGCGCTGTGGCTGCAATGCTGTGTGCCTGCCATAGAGCTCTATGGTGCCTGCATACAACCATGGAGCATGTGTACGCCGCGCTGGGTTGAGTGCGCGCGCAGCTCGCTAGCCAACATGACCTTCCGTATGCACAATTCATTTTGAGAACGAAAAGGAAATAAAAGTTGCCTCGACTTTCGTACGACATTTATGAGCAGTTTAATTTTATATGATGGAGGGACTTTTGAAAACCTTGACTTTAACATACTTTTCTATGTTTTATTTTTTCTTTGGATTGACTTTGATTTTTTTTAACTACTATGGAAAAACCAGCAACCATAGCTTTGATGCACACCACTATCAATTATATATACTACCCTATTTGTTAACAATAATAATCCAACCGACTTCGCCGTATTTTCTTATGTGTTTTATTATTTTATCGGGACACCGGTTTTGGAAAACCGGAACCAGGTCCCGATCGGGACGGTCGGGAACCGGTGTGACCGACCGAACCGACCCAGCCTTAATTATACATGTATACATGTACATGTACATTGTTACACACACGTTATCACAAGTACATGTGCATGTACAAATACATAGCCTACAGTGTAGGTTAAATACAACGTTACATACTACAGTTACAGTACATATTTTTCAAGTTAAGTAGCAAGGGAGGGGATACAAATTAAAGAGCATCATCAATAAAATGCCAATTTTAAACTTTAACAGATGCATGTGATATTTGTATTTCACAATTTTCTGACAAAGGCAATATGGAATTTGGAAAAAAAAATAAAAAATTATTGCTGACTGTAAAATTTGATTACAAATGTGCTTGTACGGTAAATGACAAAAAAGGGTGCAAAATGTCCATCACATTATTCTGATGGCTTGCCAACACAGTTCAACAGGCCAATCATGACAGAAACCATAACAGTGTTAAGGGCAATTCCACGCAAAGGTGAACATGACACTGGAAATTTCAAATACATGTATATTCAAATTGCACAAATTTGGTGTCAAATGAAAGCTGAAAGTCTATATTTTAAAGATGTAAGATTAAAATTTGATTTTTCACGCGTTTCCCCGCCTAAATTTTGGATTGCGCAATCAACATATTTTTTTCCAAAAAAGGTGAAAATTCTTGAAGATTGTATGTCACCTGTTCTGGGATTATAAATGCATTTCAAACTTCAAAACAATTTTAATATCAGTAATCAGGCTATAAGACTAAATGAGACTAAAGAAACAAATTTTCATGCATCATGTAAATCGTTTCACCTCAGCGATTTTGAATATTTTGCTCCTTTAAATGTCAGGACTTCCGTTACCAAAAATTACACATTTATCAATATATTTTCAAAATTGCAGTAAAGATTCAGAGAAAAGCTGTAAAAAAGGTGAGTTCAGGCTGGCAAATAATATTTTACCACTTTGGTGTCTAAACATCAATTATGGTGTGTCCTTCCGTTACCAAAGCTCCGGTAACGGAAGGACAAAATTGGTAACGGAAGGACAAAATGCTTTGCATCTCATCAAATTACCATGTAAATATGTGTGTAGGTTCCTATCATCAGTGTTGTCATCGTTATACATATGTACAGGTCTCCCTAATGAGGAAAGGGGTTGGGGAGGGGAGGAGTGGGGAGGAGGTGGGGTGACTTGTCTCCGAAGTCTCAATCATGAGCAGTGACAGGGTGCAATTACACGTACTGTACATGAACTTAGATATTGTCAACATTTTAAATGAAAGTCTTTTGTGAACCAATGGATTGAAAGGAATTGGAATATAAGTTTGCTTGGTGTAGGGCTAATGCTCAATGTACACTTGATAACTACACAGCTTATGCCAACTTCCATTCCTACATGCCTTTTCATTGAGATGCCTGCACTACAATCACTGCACACATCTGATGAGGAGATTTCCCTTCCGAAATGTGGGGATTTTGTTGTGAAATATATTTGTCCAAACAAAGTTGCCAGATAATTCAATTCAAGTACAGTATATTGCTCATATTTATAACACAATAACAGAGATTCATGACTAAGAGTTTTCTGTCATGCATCTTCACAAAAGTGACCAAAGGGGTGCTGTATTCAATGCAAAAGATGTAGCAGATACCGGTAAGTTTCAAATTAGCAAATTCTGAAGATTCTTCCAGCACCAGTCATAGACAACAGTGAGAGATACCATTTTGCAGAAGTTATTCCAGAAGTGTTCTAGTTACAGTAGTAGTGTTGCCATTGACTATTTAAAGCAAATTTGTGGAAACACAAGCCTTTTGATTGTTATTTTGTCATGTTTGTGATCTTTCAAGAAAAGTCACAGCTTCATACATGTAGTTATATTTCCGATAAATCTGTTCTTGTGCATACAGCCATTAATTAGGCCTACATGTAATTTATTTTAAGTGAACAGTACATGTACATGTACATTTTTATGTATAGAACAGGTATCAGTAGGCAATTTTGACATCATGCTCATGCAGTAATGCCACATAACTGTACATTACTCATTCCAGTATATTTGTTTGAAGCACTAAAAACAATTGCGTCATCTCCCATACATTGACTATGTAAATTTTGATGGTCCTTCTGTTACCGTCCTTCCATTACCGAAACCAAATTTAGAAATTTGTCTTTTTTTCTCATTCACCAACTTATTATTTTTTTAAATTGGAACTGATTAGGTATTGTTGCACAGGCTATAGATTCTATTCAATACATTTTCAACATTATTGACTCTCACACTTTAGAGCGTTTAAAGGAAATACGTGTTGAGTGAAAAACCCGTCCATTTTGCGTCCTTCCGTTACCGACCTCATTAAATATGCATATTTTGTCAGTGTAAGATTTGACTCACATTTTTTTCAGTGAAAATGAAAGGTATCGTGGGAACCCCCGTTTTCGACGGTACACGTTTTCGACACTTAGCCTTCTAACTCACATCGCACTATGAAAACAACTCCGTATTATAACTATCTCAGACTTCGTATCTTCCGGTTTATTTCCTGCTCTTGTCCGTCACCGAAAATGTGGAAAGTTAAGGCTTTTCCAGTAGGCCAAACTCGTGTGATTAAAAAAGATGCTCTTTTGGGGTCTATTTTCCTAGGTACAAAATTGGCAGTTGCTTCGAAGCTCCAGTTTTCTTTATTGTTGGTCCTAAAAAAAATCTGAGTGTACCATAACAAACCCCAACATCTGTAGAAAAAAAATATATCACACAACTTGAGGCAGTCCGTTCTGGGTAAAAATTATGGAGGCTCCTATAGGGCGTCTCGCTTATATATATATTGTTTAATATATTTTTTATTATTATTTAAAGACAAAAAGTAACATGGCCCAATAGGCTTTTATACAAAATGAAAAAAATAAAAGGGCAGCTACAGAAAGTACCAAGGAGGAGGAAATGTGTCTCTTGAGTGACATTGGGAAAGGTCATAACTGAAGAAGCAGTGAGAAAGAGGATTGTGGAGTTTTTTTAAACGTCACAAAAGAAGACATCAACCAGACCAATACGTTTTAAGCATAAATTATGAATGAAGTGTTAGAAGCAGTGTCGAAAAAAAAAAACAAAGATGAACACAAAAAAACATACATGTACAGGGAAGAATTTTACAGTGCCACACAGCATTTTGAGTTACATGTATTTTTAGAATTTATTTTGCGTTTGGCTGCACTGGGACACCTTACTAAACACCACCGACGAAAATAGGTGACGATGCTTACTGCACGGTGCGCCACGGACGTCAGCAAAACCGGGTAATCTTACGAAAGTGACAGGCTTGAACAACCTTCTCTATGATTATTCTAATAGTCTGTGGTACACGTGGAGAAAGTGACTGGGACCTCTTTTAGTGTGATACTTTCGTCCACATTGTTCAGTTTGAAGAAAAGTCCTTATATCGTTCAAAACCGGTTACTGGAGGATACATGTAGCACCAATGGTCACATAACTATGGTACATGTATTTTGTTTTTAATATTAGGTAAAGTCTCTGAAATATATGTTCTCAGAAATTGAAAACTGCCTGTGAATGTCCTTCCGTTACCATGGAATTGCCCTTATCGCTTTACCCTTTTGTAACCATGGAAGCTTTAGTCAATGTTCAGCACTAGAAATTTCACCGCACATTCACACACAGCAAAATTATCAAAAAGTGGATCCCGATCTTAAAAAAAGGTTCTTTTCGTAACAAACGGCGTAGGGCCTACTGAATGCCCGAATGACTGAATCATGAACTAACCAGACTGGGCATGCCTGAAATGTAACCCAGCCAGAGGCACTTTACAGAGTGCAATTGCTTGGTTTAAAATGTAGGCCTACAATGTACAAGTATGGTTCGCACACAACCATAGAGTGATAAACAACTGGTTGTGGGGACACCGGATGTTTATCTGAAAACACTAATTGTGGGATGCAACCTAACCCTAACCCCAAGGCCATATTTCTGTGGGCCATCCCAAATCTTCCGAAATCCTCCAACTTATGACATTGAATTGCATTCAGCCTCAATCCTCCAAAATCTTCCAATATTTTGTACACTACAGTGTGTACATAAAAATAAGTGGTGCCCACTGCCTCAATCCTCCCAAATCCTCCAACTTGTAAAATACAAAACTCATTCAGCCTCAATCCTCCAAAATCTTCCAATATTTTGTACACTACATGAAATGAGTGGTGCCCACTGCCTCAATTCTCCCAAATCCTCCAACTTGTAAAATAAAAAACTCATTCAGCCTCAATCCTCCAAAATCTTCCAATATTTTGTACACTACATGAAATGAGTGGTGCCCACTGCCTCAATCCTCCCAAATCCTCCATGAAACAAAATTGCATTCAGCCTAAATCCTCTAAATTCCTGTTACTACAAGCCTCAATCCTCCAAAACCTCACCAGGAAATCTCTAACAGCCCGTGGGTAAACTTACCCACGAATGCAGTGCCAGTGACTGCTACATATATGTGCATGGACACAATCAACCTGACATGCAATAAACAAAGGGAGTACCGGTACCCTGCATGGGGGCAACTACAACATACAAAGTACACATGTACAGTACAGAAACAACAACAAGCTTGTAGTACACAAACGGCATTATTCCTCCAAAAAAATCCTCCAGAATCCTTTTTGAGTCAAACACCAACCAACCCCAATCCTCCAACATCTCACCAGAAATGCCCAACAGCCCGTAAGCAAACTTAACCACAGATGCTGGGCAAGGAGACTGCTAGACATTCCAAAACCTCACCAGGAAATCTCTAACAGCCCGTGAGTACCCTGTATGGCATGGGGGCAACTACACGTGTACATGTACCGGTACACATGTATACATTGTACATGTACAGTACAACAAAAACCCACTTAACAGTGTACTCTGTGTGGACAAAAACCTGTTAGGCAACAAGCTTACGCACACAGCATTATTCCTCCAAAACCCCCCAAAATCCTCCAGAATCCTTTTTATAGTCAAACGCAAAAAAATTTGCATTCAGCCTCAATCCTCCTAACTCCTTCTTGAAAAATTTTGCATTCAGCCTCAATCCTCCAAACTCCTTCTTGAACAATTTTGCATTCAGCATCAATCCTCCAAAGTCTTCCAATACCACCCAGAGGTGACTGTGTTTACACTTGATCTCGCAACGGAGGAAAAGATCCTGTGGTCTCGATCAAGCTAGAGGATCTGATCCATGCTGCATTTACACTGGATCACTCGTATTTTCATAAGCTTTTCCGTTCCAACGGAAAAGCTATTGTTGTTGTTCTGATTTTTTTTTTTTTGAGCTTTTTCGCCGCAAAGCGAAAAAGCTATTGTTGTTGTTCTGATTTTTAGCTTTTCCACCGCGAAGCGGAAAAGCTATATTGTTTTTGTTAAGATTTTTAGCTTTTCCGCCGCGTAGCGGAAAAGCTATTGTTCTTGTTCTGATTTTTTTTTTAGCTTTTCCGTTCCATACGGAAAAGCTATTGTTTTTGTTCTGATTTTTTTTTTTTTTCTTCTTCTTCTTCTTCTTTTTCTGGTCGGAATTTTCCCATAGACAAAGCACAGGGTTTTTGTGACCGGCACTTTTGCCATTGAACACACTTGGATTTTTTTCAAACTTGGCAAATGCATAGAGCCAATGTTGAGCTAGTGCACAGTGGTCTTGAAAATGTCATGACGTCACCACGTGTCACGTGACAGCGCTTTAAAGGGGCAAATTTCAAACTGCAATAAAAGCAAAAAAGCAATTTCGTTTTGTTCCAAGTTTGCACTATATCTAAGTTGGGAAAAGGTGTATCCGAAAATTGCCCTCATTTGATCGTGACGTCATCTCATGAATATTAATGAGGTCATAAACTTTTAAGATTTTAACATTCAATTGAGCATATTTGGCCAACGGAGCAAGATTTTTTTCATTTTTTCGATTATATCTATTGGGGATGTAGTTTAGAAACACCCTCCGGGAACAAAATGTCATGACGCAATCGTGACGTCATCAAAATGCGTGTTTTTAAAACGCATATTTGCCAAACGTCAATCGTCTCGAAATTTGGTGGGCATTTAGCTATTGGGCTAGACATCTTAAATCCTGAGTTTGGAACCAATTAAACATTGTTTTGAATTATTATGATTTGTTAAATATCATTTCTTAGTCCCATAGACTTTGTGCACGATACGTTGGTGTGCCTTTTGGGGTAGGAATGGATGGTACAGGTTAGAAACAGAGTTGCCACCTTCATGAACTCAATCAAAACGATGCTAAAAGGGGTTTACACCAATAAACAGTAAAACTGTGGTTTTTTTCGTTTGTTTGTGCTTGAGTTGTCACGTGACCGCCCTTTAAAGGGCCAACCTGGCATGTGCAATCACGCCACGATCTTAGATCCCGCAGGATCAATATTTAGCATATATCTAAGTTGGGCAACAGTGTATCCAAATATTGCAATAATTATGATGATGAGGTCATCTCATGAATATTAATGAGGTTTTAAAAAACCGATATTAAATCAATGGTTAACTCCCTTGTTGTGCTGTTGCTAGCGCATATAGCATGTGAGAGGAGTTTCAGGGACCAATTAGGTTTCATGACCTTCATCATCATTCATGTCATGTGACCCTTTCCTCCGGTCCAGACCGGAAGTACTGTAGTAATCATGCATGTGCTACTGGTTTTCAGATTTTCAACTTGGTCTTTCTTCGGAAAAAAAAAGGAAAAGCTACACGTTCTGTTACAACAGACGTATGTTTCTAGTTTTTCTTCTTCTTCTTCTTCTTTTTCTGGTCGTAAAAATCCCATAGACAAAGCACAGGGTTTTTGTGGACGGCACTTTTGCCATTGAACACACTTGGATTTTTTTCAAACTTGACAAATGCATAGAGCCCTTGCTGAAGTTGTGCACAGTTGTCTTTAAAACTTCATGACGTCACCACGTGTCACGTGACAGCGCTTTAAAGGGGCAAATTTCAAACTGCAATAAAAGCAAAAAAGCAATTTCGTTTTGATCCAAGTTTGCACTATATCTAAGTTGGGAAAAGGTGTATCCAAAAATTGCCCTCATTTGATCGTGACGTCATCTCATGAATATTAATGAGGTCATAAACTTTTAAGATTTAAACATTCAATTGAGCATATTTGGCCAACGGAGCAAGATTTTTTTATTGTTTTTGTTTATATCTATTAGGGATGTAGTCTAGAAACACCCTCTGGGGCCAAAATGCCATGACGCAATCGTGACGTCATCAAAATGCGTGTTTTTAAAACACATATTTGCCAAAGGTCAATCGTCTCGAAATTTGGTGTGCAGGTAGCTATTGTGCTAGACATTCATAATCCTGAGTTGGGAATTAATTAACCATTGTTCAGAATTGGTATGATTTTGTTCATATTATAATGTAGTCCCATACACTTTGTGCGCATAATATGCACGTGCTTTAAAGGGGCAACTTGTACACTACACTGTAGTCATTAATTATGGATTCACGTAGGTAGATCTAAACTTCAGACGAAGATTACTACCTGAACGAAGAAGAAATCGTATTTTTATTTTGTCTTCAACCGACTCAACATATACCCCGGATTGAAAATATCAAAACATATTTCCGGAATTTCCTTTGTTTTTCATTGTTTAGGTTTTTTTATACTAAGGGCCATAGGTTTGTGTACAAATTAGCTGTGAAATCCATTAAAGAAGAATGAAACCCAGAGAAAATAGTTGGCTTATCTCTTTGGTTGATAAAACCAACCTACAATTACCCATGTGCAACTCACCTACGAGTTTCATAAAGAGGGAAAAATGATGGAATTCGGTGGTCGAATTCGCGTTCCCTGTACCCGCCATGTTTTCGAAATTCCCGGCAGGTCACTGCGGGGGGGTATGATATAATGACGGGCTACCCCCGCATGGGCCCGGACGTATCCCTACAACATGTGTGTACACAACACATGTATACTGCGTGCAGTTTATATACACTCGCGAGTGTACTGCCAGGCTTTTGGTTGTAACAATGCCAGCGGAAAAAAAGCTAGGGAAATCTGTCCATGCAGTTCCTAACAAGGCCAAGAGACCTGACTTGTTTGGGAAGTGGGCTGCGGCCATACAAGTAGAAAAATTTCTCAATGTCGGCTACAAATACATGTATAGTCGAAATGACGTGATTTGTAGCGATCACTTCACGGAGGAGGAGTTGGGATCGAGGTTGACTTGCGGGCCAAACTCACCGGCTCGAAGCCGAGAAATATACTGAAAGAACATGCCGTTCCTTCAGTATTTTCACATCGACCAGCGGTGGCATCACGTTCATCGACAGCTTCACGAATTGCCGCATTGGAATCCAGAAAGCTGAGTTAATTTTGATGTTTTTCCTGTATGATACGATCGACTTTTGATGTATGTTTTCGTTTCGGTCCTGGCGTGATTTTTCTCACATGCACGTTCTGCCTAGTCTTTCTCGCAGACCGCTTATCTGTAACTCATGGAGGGTAAACTCCATGGATATATACATGTATTGTACCAATTACCATGGAGGAAGAAGGGGGATATACGTACCGTGCCGTATTTTTATTTGTGCTGCAACAAGAACATGGAGCTATGCCTAATTTACACGTTATCGGAACGCGACTCCAGTCGCCCACACTGTTTATTCCCTGGTCGCTGACCGCAACTCCTGTCACCCAGCGCTATTGTGTGCATGACCCCTGACCCCCACTAAACTCCACACAGCTTCGCTAACGTGTACAAATTCCTCCATGGTACAACTGAAATCTCACCAAAACATCGACCATCTCTTGAATCATTTCTCGTATTTTCCTATTAAAATTACGCGAGCTGAAACAAAAGCCGGACACAGTGGGCTCCCAGTCATAGTTGTCGGACCTTTATTAAACTCAGCCCCTGGTGTATAAGTTATTTTAGGCCTACTTGTTCAGCTGTTATAACAGGTCGCCATTCGGCGAAGATCAAGAAAACAGAGAACCAAAATTGCGCAGCGTTTATTTTGTTACAGATACCAACGTAATGTACACGTGTACAGTAGTACATTACAAGTAGGACACAACGTGTACATTGTACACGTGTACAGTACAGTAGTAGTGTGTACATGTACTGTACATTACATGTAGTACACAACGTGTACATTGTACGTGCACTGTACATGTACATGTACATGTACATGTACAGTCCGTGCAACGTATGCAATCAGGAAGCCGTGAAAGTGTTTGTAGATCAAGACTATACGCAATCCACAAGAATAATTCAAATAATGACCAAAGCGAAAAACAATAAATCTGCAAAGGATTATAAGATTATTTTCTCACACATTGAGGTATAATTCTTTTTTAAATGTTGATTAATATTTGTAGTTTAAATTAAAATGATTGAACAAGCCTAACTGACCAATCAGACAGGGTCGTCTCCGCCGTGATGTCATACCCCCGCAGTGACCTTCCGGAAATTTCGAAAGCATGGCGGGTTGAGGGAACGCGAATTCGACCACCGAATTCCATGATTTTTCCCTCTTTATGAAACTCGTAGGTGAGTTGCACATGGGTAATTGTAGGTTGGTTTTATCAATCAAAGAGATAAGCCAACTATTTTCTCTGGGTTTCATTCTTCTTTAAGGGCCTAATATCAAATACAAATGGCTTCAAACTTGGCACATACTTAGGTTAGTAGATGGAGATTCATTGCAAAAAGTGAGATCTTCATGACGTCACCACGTGTCACGTGACAGCGCTTTAAAGGGGCAAATTTCAAACTCAAATAAAAGCAAAAATGCAAATTCGTTTGGTTTCAATTTTGCAGCATATCTAAGTTGGGAAAAGATGTATCCAAAAATTGCCCTCATTTGATCGTGACGTCATCTCATGAATATTAATGAGGTCATAAACTTTTAAGATTTTAACATTAAATTGAGCATATTTGGCAAACGGAGCAAGATTTTTTTCATTTTTTCGTTTATATCTAATGGGGATGTAGTTTAGAAACACCCTCCGGGAACAAAATGTCATGACGTAATCATGACGTCATCAAAATGCGTGATTTTAAAGCACATATTAGCCAATGTCAATCTTCTCGAAATTTGGTGGCCAGTTAGCTATTGGTCTAGACATCTTAAATCCTGAGTATGGAACGGATTAAACATTGTTTTGAATTATTATGATTTGTTAAATATCATTTCTTAGTCCCATAGACTTTGTGCACGATACGTTGGTGTGCCTTTTGGGGTAGGAATGGATGGTACAGGTTCGAAACAGAGTTGCCACCTTCCTGAACTCAATCAAAACGATGCTAAAAGGGGTTTACACCAATATACAGTAAAACTGGTTTTTTTCGTTTGTTTGTGCTTGAGTTGTCACGTGACCACCCTTTAAAGGGCCAACCTGGCATGTGCAATCACGCCACGATCTTAGATCCCGCAGGATCGATATTTAGCATATATCTAAGTTGGGCAACAATGTATCCAAATATTGCAATAATTATGATGATGAGGTCATCTCATGAATATTAATGAGGTAATAAAAAACCGATATTAAATCAATGGTTAACTCCCTTGTTGTGCTGTTGCTAGCGCATATAGCATGTGAGAGGAGTTTCAGGGACCAATTAGGTTTCATGACCTTCCTCATGTCATGTGACCCTTTCCTCCGGTCCAGACCGGAAGTACTGTAGTAATCATGCATGTGCTACTGGTTTTCAGATTTTCAACTTGGTCTTTCTTCGGGAAAAAAAAGGGAAAAGCTACACGTTCTGTTACAACAGACGTATGTTTCTAGTTGTCTTCTTCTTCTTCTTTTTCTGGTCGTAAAAATCCCATAGACAAAGCACAGGGTTTTTGTGGACGGCACTTTTGCCATTGAACACACTTGGATTTTTATCAAACTTGACAAATGCATAGAGCCCTTGCTGAAGTTGTGCACAGTTGTCTTTAAAACTTCATGACGTCACCACGTGTCACGTGACAGCGCTTTAAAGGGGCAAATTTCAAACTCCATTATATGCAAAAGTTTAAGGTCGTTTGGTTTCAATTTTGCACTATATCTAAGTTGGGAAAAGGTGTATCCAAAAATTGCCCTCATTTGATCGTGACGTCATCTCATGAATATTAATGAGGTCATAAACTTTTAAGATTTTAACATTCAATTGAGCATATTTGGCCAACGGAGCAAGATTTTTTTTATTTTTTCGATTATATCTATTGGGGATGTAGTTTATAAACACCCTCCGGGGTTAAAATGCCATGACGCAATCGTGACGTCATCAAAATGCGTGTTTTTAAAACGCATATTTGCCAATGATCAATCGTCTCGAAATTTGGTAAGCATGTAGCTATTGGGCTAGACATTCTAAATCCTGAGTTTCGAAGCAATCGACCATTGTTCAGAATTATTATGATTTTTTGAATGTTATAATGAAGTCCCATACACTTTGTGCACGAAATATGCACGTGCGTTTTGGGGTAGAAATTGAGGTTACGAGTTCGAATCCCACTGATGTCAATTTTTTTTAATTTTTTTTTTTAAGAGAGCCAGATGCGGAAAAGCGTTATGTTCTGTTAGCCAACAGACATAAATCTCTAGTTAGCTTTTCCGTTCCATACGGAAAAGCTATTGTTCTTGTTCTGATTTTTTTTTTTTGTCTTCTTCTTCTTCTTCTTCTTTTTCTGGTCGGAATTTTCCCATAGACAAAGCACAGGGTTTTTTCGGAGGGCACTTTTGCCATTGAACAAACTTTGATTTTTTCCAAACTTGACAAATGCATAGAACCCTTGCTGAAGTTGTGCACAGTTGTCTTTAAAACTTCATGACGTCACCATGTGTCACGTGACAGCGCTTTAAAGGGGCAAATTTCAAATTGCAATAAAAGCAAAAAATTAATTTCGTTTTGTTCCAAGTTTGCACTATATCTAAGTTGGGAAAAGGTGTATCCAAAAATTGCCCTCATTTGATCGTGACGTCATCTCATGAATATTAATGAGGTCATAAACTTTTAAGATTTTAACATTCAATTGAGCATATTTGGCCAACGGAGCAAGATTTTTTTATTGTTTTTGTTTATATCTATTAGGGATGTAGTCTAGAAACACCCTCTGGGGCCAAAATGCCATGACGCAATCGTGACGTCATCAAAATGCGTGTTTTTAAAACACATATTCGCCATTGGACAATCTTCTCGAAATTTGTTGGGCAGTTAGCTATTGGGCTAGACATTCATAATCCTGAGTTGGGAATTAATTAACCATTGTTCAGAATTGTTATGATTTTGTTCATATTATAATGTAGTCCCATACACTTTGTGCGCATAATATGCACGTGCTTTAAAGGGGCAACTTGTACACTACACTGTAGTCATTAATTATGGATTCACGTAGGTAGATCTAAACTTCAGACGAAGATTACTACCTGAACGAAGAAAAAATCGTATTTTTATTTTGTCTTCAACCGACTCAACATATACCCCGGATTGAAAATATCAAAACATATTTCCGGAATTTCCTTTGTTTTTCATTGTTTAGGTTTTTTTATACTAAGGGCCATAGGTTTGTGTACAAATTAGCTGTGAAATCCATTAAGGACCTAATATCAAATACAAATGGCTTCAAACTTGGCACATACTTAGGTTAGTAGATGGAGATTCATTGCAAAAAGTGAGATCTTCATGACGTCACCACGTGTCACGTGACAGCGCTTTAAAGGGGCAAATTTCAAACTCAAATAAAAGCAAAAATGCAAATTCGTTTGGTTTCAATTTTGCAGCATATCTAAGTTGGGAAAAGATGTATCCAAAAATTGCCCTCATTTGATCGTGACGTCATCTCATGAATATTAATGAGGTCATAAACTTTTAAGATTTTAACATTAAATTGAGCATATTTGGCCAACGGAGCAAGATTTTTTTCATTTTTTCGTTTATATCTAATGGGGATGTAGTTTAGAAACACCCTCCGGGAACAAAATGTCATGACGCAATCGTGACGTCATCAAAATGCGTGATTTTAAAGCACATATTAGCCAATGGTCAATCTTCTCGAAATTTGGTGGCCAGTTAGCTATTGGGCTAGACATCTTAAATCCTGAGTATGGAACCGATTAAACATTGTTTTGAATTATTATGATTTGTTAAATATCATTTCTTAGTCCCATAGACTTTGTGAACGATACGTTGGTGTGCCTTTTGGGGTAGGAATGGATGGTACAGGTTCGAAACAGAGTTGCCACCTTGATGAACTCAATCAAAACGATACTAAAAGGGGTTTACACCAATATACAGTAAAACTGTGTTTTTTTCGTTTGTTTGTGCTAGAGTTGTCACGTGACCACCCTTTAAAGGGCCAACCTGGCATGTGCAATCACGCCATGATCTTAGATCCCGCAGGATCGATATTTAGCATATATCTAAGTTGGGCAATAATGTATCCAAATATTGCAATAATTATGATGATGAGGTCATCTCATGAATATTAATGAGGTAATAAAAAACCGATATTAAATCAATGGTTAACTCCCTTGTTGTGCTGTTGCTAGCACATAATTATAGCATGTGAGAGGAGTTTCAGGGACCAATTAGGTTTCATGACCTTCCTCATGTCATGTGACCCTTTCCTCCGGTCCAGACCGGAAGTACTGTAGTAATCATGCATGTGCTACTGGTTTTCAGATTTTCAACTTGGTCTTTCTTCGGGAAAAAAAAGGAAAAGCTACACGTTCTGTTACAACAGACGTATGTTTCTAGTTTGTCTTCTTCTTCTTCTTCTTCTTCTTCTTCTTCTTTTTCTGGTCGGAATAATCCCATAGACAAAGCACAGGGTTTTTTCGGAGGGCACTTTTGCCATTGAACAAACTTTGATTTTTTTCAAACTTGACAAATGCATAGAACCCTTGCTGAAGTTGTGCACAGTTGTCTTTAAAACTTCATGACGTCACCATGTGTCACGTGACAGCGCTTTAAAGGGGCAAATTTCAAATTGCAATAAAAGCAAAAAATTAATTTCGTTTTGTTCCAAGTTTGCACTATATCTAAGTTGGGAAAAGGTGTATCCAAAAATTGCCGTCATTTGATCGTGACGTCATCTCATGAATATTAATGAGGTCATAATCTTTTAAGATTTTAACATTCAATTGAGCATATTTGGCCAACGGAGCAAGATTTTTTTATTGTTTTTGTTTATATCTATTAGGGATGTAGTCTAGAAACACCCTCTGGGGCCAAAATGGCATGACGCAATCGTGACGTCATCAAAATGCGTGTTTTTAAAACACATATTTGCCAAAGGTCAATCGTCTCGAAATTTGGTGTGCAGGTAGCTATTGTGCTAGAAATTCATAATCCTGAGTTGGGAATTAATTAACCATTGTTCAGAATTGTTATGATTTTGTTCATATTATAATGTAGTCCCATACACTTTGTGCGCATAATATGCACGTGCTTTAAAGGGGCAACTTGTACACTACACTGTAGTCATTAATTGTGGATTCACGTAGGTAGATCTAAACTTCAGACGAAGATTACTACCTGAACGAAGAAGAAATCGTATTTTTATTTTGTCTTCAACCGAATCAACATATACCCCGAATTGAAAATATCAAAACATATTTCCGGAATTTCCTTTGTTTTTCATTGTTTAGGTTTTTTTTATACTAAGGGCCATAGGTTTGTGTACAAATTAGCTGTGAAATCCATTAAGGGCATAATATCAAATACAAATGGCTTCAAACTTGGCACATACTTAGGTTAGTGGATGGAGATTCATTGCAAAAAGTGAGATCTTCATGACGTCACCACGTGTCACGTGACAGCGCTTTAAAGGGGCAAATTTCAAACTCAAATAAAAGCAAAAATGCAAATTCGTTTGGTTTCAATTATGCAGCATATCTAAGTTGGGAAAAGATGTATCTAAAAATTGCCCTCATTTGATCGTGACGTCATCTCATGAATATTAATGAGGTCATAAACTTTTAAGATTTTAACATTAAATTGAGCATATTTGGCAAACGGAGCAAGATTTTTTTCATTTTTTCGTTTATATCTAATGGGGATGTAGTTTAGAAACACCCTCCGGGAACAAAATGTCATGACGCAATCATGATGCATCAAAATGCGTGATTTTAAAGCACATATTAGCCAATGGTCAATCTTCTCGAAATTTGGTGGCCAGTTAGCTATTGGGCTAGACATCTTAAATCCTGAGTATGGAACCGATTAAACATTGTTTTGAATTATTATGATTTGTTAAATATCATTTCTTAGTCCCATAGACTTTGTGCACGATACGTTGGTGTGCCTTTTGGGGTAGGAATGGATGGTACAGGTTCGAAACAGAGTTGCCACCTTCATGAACTCAATCGAAACGATGCTAAAAGGGTTTTACACCAATATACAGTAAAACTGTGTTTTTTTTCGTTTGTTTGTGCTTGAGTTGTCACGTGACCACCCTTTAAAGGGCCAACCTGGCATGTGCAATCACGCCACGATCTTAGATCCCGCAGGATCGATATTTAGCATATATCTAAGTTGGGCAACAATGTATCCGAATGTTGCAATAATTATGATGATGAGGTCATCTCATGAATATTAATGAGGTAATAAAAAAACGATATTAAATCAATGGTTAACTCCCTTGTTGTGCTGTTGCTAGCGCATATAGCATGTGAGAGGAGTTTCAGGGACCAATAATTAGGTTTCATGACCTTCCTCATGTCATGTGACCCTTTCCTCCGGTCCAGACCGGAAGTACTGTAGTAATCATGCATGTGCTACTGGTTTTCAGATTTTCAACTTGGTCTTTCTTCGGGAAAAAAAAAGGAAAAGCTACACGTTCTGTTACAACAGACGTATGTTTCTAGTTCTTTTATGTCTTCTTCTTTTTCTGGTCGTAAAAATCCCATAGACAAAGCACAGGGTTTTTGTGGACAGCACTTTTGCCATTGAACACACTTGGATTTGTTTCAAACTTGGCAAATGCATAGAGCCCATGTTGAAGTTGTGCACAGTTGTCTTTAAAACTTCATGACGTCATCACGAGTCACGTGACAGCGCTTTAAAGGGGCAAATTTCAAACTCCAATAAAAGCAAAAATGCAATTCCGTTTGGTTTCAATTTTGCAGTATATCTAAGTTGGGAAAAGGTGTATCCAAAAATTGCCCTCGTTTGATCGTGACGTCATCTCATGAATATTAATGAGGTCATAAACTTTTCACATTTTAACATTCAATTGAGCATATTTGGCCAACGGAGAAAGATTTTTTTCATTTTTTTGTTTTTATCTATTGGGGATGTAGTTTAGAAACACCCGTCGGGGCAAAAATTTAATGACGTAATCGTGACGTCATCAAAATACGTGTTTTTAAAACGCACATTTGTCATAGGTCAATCGTCTCGAAATTTGGTGGGCATTTAGCTATTGGGCTAGAGATTCTAAATCCTGAGTTTGGAAGTAATTAAACATTGTTCAGAATTATTATGATTTTTTGAAAAATATAATGAAGTGCCATAGACTTTGTGCACAAAATATGCACGTGCGTATTGGGTTAGGAATGGAGGTTACGGGTTCGAATCCCATTGGTGCCAATTTATTTTTCATCAATTTTTTTTTTTTTTTTTTAAAGAGAACCAGATGCAGAAAAGTTATGTTCTGTTTGCCAACAGATATAAATTTCTAGTTAGCTTTTTCGCGCGAAGCGAAAAAGCTATTGCTCTTGTTAAGATTTTTTTTTTTTTTCTTCCTATCGGAATTTTCCCATAGACAAAGCACAGGGTTTTTTCGGAGGGCACTTTTGCCATTGAACAAACTTCGATTTTTTTTCAAACTTGACAAATGCATAGAGCCCTTGCTGAAGTTGTGCACAGTTGTCTTTAAAACTTCATGACGTCACCACGTGTCACGTGACTGCGCTTTAAAGGGGCAAATTTCAAACTGCAATAAAAGCAAAAAAGCAATTTCGTTTTGTTCCAAGTTTGCACTATCTAAGTTGGGAAAAGGTGTATCAAAAAATTGCACTCATTTGATCGTGAAGTCATCTCATGAATATTAATGAGGTCATAAACTTTTAAGATTTTAACATTCAATTGAGCATATTTGGCCAACAGAGCAAGATTTTTTTCATTTTTTCGATTATATCTATTGGGGATGTAGTTTATAAACACCCTCCGGGGCCAAAATGCCATGACGCAATCGTGACGTCATCAAAATGCGTGTTTTTAAAACGCATATTTGCCAAAGGTCAATCGTCTCGAAACTTGGTGTGCAGGTACTGTAGCTATTGTGCTAGACATTCATAATCCTGAGTTTGGAAGCAATCGACCATTGTTCAGAATTATTATGATTTTTTGAAAAATATAATGAAGTGCCATAGACTTTGTGCACAAAATATGCACATGCGTTTTGGGTTAGGAATGGAGGTTACGGGTTCGAACCCCGCTCATGTCAATTTTTTTTTCATCCATTTTTTTTTTTTTTGAGAGAGAGAACCAGATGCGGAAAAGCGTTATGTTCTGTTAGCCAACAGACATAAATCTCTAGTTAGCTTTTTCGCGCGAAGCGAAAAAGCTATTGTTCTTGTTAAGATTTTTTTAGCTTTTCCGTTCCATACGGAAAAGCTATTGTTCTTGTTCTGATTTTTTTTTTTTTCTTCTTCTTCTTCTTCTTCTTCTTCTTCTTCTTCTTCTTCTTCTTCTTCTTTTTCTGGTCGGAATAATCCCATAGACAAAGCACAGGGTTTTTTCGGAGGGCACTTTTGCCATTGAACAAACTTTGATTTTTTTCAAACTTGACAAATGCATAGAGCCCTTGCTGAAGTTGTGCACAGTTATCTTTAAAACTTCATGACGTCACGTGACAGCGCTTTAAAGGGGCAAATTTCAAACTCAAATAAAAGCAAAAATGCAAATTCGTTTGGTTCCAATTTTGCACTATATCTAAGTTGGGAAAAGGTGTATCCAAAAATTGCCCTCATTTGATCGTGACGTCATCTCATGAATATTAATGAGGTCATAAACTTTTCAGATTTTAACATTCAAATGAGCATATTTGGCCAACGGAGCAAGATTTTTTTATTGTTTTTGTTTATATCTATTAGGGATGTAGTCTAGAAACACCCTCTGGGGCCAAAATGCCATGACGCAATTGTGACGTCATCAAAATGCGTGTTTTTAAAACACATATTCGCCATTGGACAATCTTCTCGAAAGTTGTTGGGCAGTTAGCTATTGGGCTAGACATTCTAAATCTTGAGTTGGGAATTAATTAACCATTGTTCAGAATTGTTATGATTTTGTTCATATTATAATGTAGTCCCATACACTTTGTGCGCATAATATGCACGTGCTTTAAAGGGGCAACTTGTACACTACACTGTAGTCATTAATTATGGATTCACGTAGGTAGATCTAAACTTCAGACGAAGATTACTACCTGAACGAAGAAAAAATCGTATTTTTATTTTGTCTTCAACCGACTCAACATATACCCCGGATTGAAAATATCAAAACATATTTCCGGAATTTCCTTTGTTTTTCATTGTTTAGGTTTTTTTTTTACTAAGGGCCATAGGTTTGTGTACAAATTAGCTGTGAAATCCATTAAGGGCCTAATATCAAATACAAATGGCTTCAAACTTGGCACATACATGTACTTAGGTTAGTAGATGGAGATTCATTGCAAAAAGTTAGATCATCATGACGTCATCAGGGGTTCACGTGACAGGTCATTCAAATGTCAAACTTCAAACTTAATTATTAGCAAAAGTATCGGTTAGTTTGGTTTCAATTTTGCAGCATATCTAAGTTGGGAAAAGATGTATCCAAAAATTGCCCTCATTTGATCGTGACGTCATCTCATGAATATTAATGAGGTCATAAACTTTTAAGATTTTAACATTAAATTGAGCATATTTGGCCAACGGAGCAAGATTTTTTTCATTTTTTCGTTTATATCTAATGGGGATGTAGTTTAGAAACACCCTCCGGGAACAAAATGTCATGACGCAATCGTGACGTCATCAAAATGCTTGATTTTAAAGCACATATTAGCCAATGGTCAATCTTCTCGAAATTTGGTGGCCAGTTAGCTATTGGGCTAGACATCTTAAATCCTGAGTATGGAACCGATTAAACATTGTTTTGAATTATTATGATTTGTTAAATATCATTTCTTAGTCCCATAGACTTTGTGCACGATACGTTGGTGTGCCTTTTGGGGTAGGAATGGATGGTACAGGTTCGAAACAGAGTTGCCACCTTCATGAACTCAATCAAAACGATGCTAAAAGGGGTTTACACCAATATACAGTAAAACTGGGTTTTTTTCCGTTTGTTTGTGCTTGAGTTGTCACGTGACCACCCTTTAAAGGGCCAACCTGGCATGTGCAATCACGCCACGATCTTAGATCCCGCAGGATCGATATTTAGCATATATCTAAGTTGGGCAACAATGTATCCAAATATTGCGATAATTATGATGATGAGGTCATCTCATGAATATTAATGAGGTAATAAAAAAAAACGATATTAAATCAATGGTTAACTCCCTTGTTGTGCTGTTGCTAGCGCATATAGCATGTGAGAGGAGTTTCAGGGACCAATTAGGTTTCATGACCTTCCTCATGTCATGTGACCCTTTCCTCCGGTCCAGACCGGAAGTACTGTAGTAATCATGCATGTGCTACTGGTTTTCAGATTTTCAACTTGGTCTTTCTTCGGGAAAAAAAAAGGAAAAGCTACACGTTCTGTTACAACAGACGTATGTTTCTAGTTTTTTTTTCTTTTTCTGGGCGGAATTTTCCCATAGACAAAGCACAGGGTTTTTTCGGAGGGCACTTTTGCCATTGAACAAACTTTGATTTTTTCCAAACTTGACAAATGCATAGAACCCTTGCTGAAGTTGTGCACAGTTGTCTTTAAAACTTCATGACGTCACCATGTGTCACGTGACAGCGCTTTAAAGGGGCAAATTTCAAAATGCAATAAAAACAAAAAATCAATTTCGTTTTGTTCCAAGTTTGCACTATATCTAAGTTGGGAAAAGGTGTATCCAAAAATTGCCCTCATTTGATTGTGACGTCATCTCATGAATATTAATGAGGTCATAAACTTTTAAGATTTTAACATTCAATTGAGCATATTTGGCCAACAGAGCAAGATTTTTTTCATTTTTTCGATTATATCTATTGGGGATGTAGTTAATAAACACCCTTCGGGGCCAAAATGCCATGACGCAATCGTGACGTCATCAAAATGCGTGTTTTTAAAACGCATATTTGCCAAAAGTCAATCGTCTCGAAATTTGGTGTGCAGGTAGCTATTGTGCTAGACATTCATAATCCTGAGTTTGGAAGCAATCGACCATTGTTCAGAATTATTATGATTTTTTGAAAAATATAATGAGGTCCCATACACTTTGTGCACAAAATATGCACGTGCGTATTGTGTTAGGAATGGAGGTTACGGGTTCGAATCCCGTTGATGTCAATTTTTTTTTCATCAATTTTTTTTTTTTTTTTAAGAGAACCAGATGCGGAAAAGCGTTATGTTCTGTTTGCCAACAGACATAAATTTCTAGGTTTTTTTTTTTTTTCTGGGCGGAAAAATCCCATAGACAAAGCACAGGGTTTTTTCGGAGGGCACTTTTGCCATTGAACAAACTTTGATTTTGTTCAAACTTAACAAATGCATAGAGCCCTTTCTGAAGTTGTGCACAGTTGTCTTTAAAACTTCATGACGTCACCACGTGTCACGTGACAGCGCTTTAAAGGGGCAAATTTAAAACTTCAATAAAAGCAAAAAAGCAATTTTGTTTTGTTCCAAGTTTGCACTATATCTAAGTTGGGAAAAGGTGTATCCAAAAATTGCCCTCATTTGATCGTAACGTCATCTCATGAATATTAATGAGGTCATAAACTTTTAAGATTTTAACATTCAATTGAGCATATTTGGCCAACGGAGCAAGATTTTTTTAATGTTTTTGTTTATATCTATTGGGGATGTAGTTTAGAAACACCCTCCGGGGCCAAAATGCCATGACGCAATTGTGACGTCATCAAAATGCGTGTTTTTAAAACGCATATTTGCCAAAGGTCAATCGTCTCAAAATTTGGTGTGCAGGTAGCTATTGGGCTAGACATTCTAAATCCTGAGTTTCGAAGCAATTGACTATTGTTCAGAATTATTATGATTTTTTGAATGTTAGAATGAAGTCCCATACACTTTGTGCACGAAATATGCACGTGCGTTTTGGGGTAGAAATTTAGGTTACGAGTTCGAATCCCGCTGATGTAATTTTTTTTTTTTTTTTTTTTTTTTAAGAGAACCAGATGCGGAACCTAGACATTCAAAATCCTGAGTTTGGAAACAATCGACCATTGTTCAGAATTATTATGATTTTTACAATATTACAATGAGGTCCCATACACTTTGTGCACAAAATATGCACGTGCGGATTTTTTTGGTTTGTTTTAAGAAACCAGATACGGAAAAGCATTATGTTCTGTTTGCAAACAGACATAAATCTCTAGTTTCTTATTAGCTTTTCCGCCGCTTCCAGGGAAGCGGAAAAGCTATATCTTTTGTTAGGCTTTTTAGCTTTTCCGTTCCATACGGAAAAGCTATTGTTCTTGTTCTGATTTTTTTTTTTTGTCTTCTTCTTCTTCTTCTTCTTCTTCTTCTTCTTCTTCTTTTTCTGGTCGGAATAATCCCATAGACTTTGTACAGGGTTTTAGTAAGCGCCACTTTGGCCATTGAACACACTTGGATTTTTTTGAAACTTTGCAAATGTATGGAACCCTTGCTGAAGTTGTGCACAGTTGTCTTTAAAACTTCATGACGTCACCACGTGTCACGTGACAGCACTTTAAAGGGGCAAATTTCAAACTCAAATAAAAGCAAAAATGCAAATTCGTTTGGTTCCAATTTTGCACTATATCTAAGTTGGGAAAAGGTGTATCCAAAAATTGCCGTCATTTCATAGTGACGTCATCTCATGAATATTAATGAGCTCATAAACTTTTAAGATTTTAACATTCAATTGAGCATATTTGGCCAACGGAGCAACATTTTCAAATTTTTTTTGTTGATATCTATTCCGGATGTAGTTTAGAAACACCCACATGGGCCAAAATGTCATGACGCAATCGTGACGTCATCAAAATGCGTGTTTTCAAATCACATATTTGCCATTGGACAATCTTCTGGAAATTTGTTGTGCAGTTAGCTATTGGGCTAGACATTCTAAATCTTGAGTTGGGAATTTATTAACCATTGTTCAGAATTGTTATGATTTTTTTAATATTATAATGTAGTCCCATACACTTTGTGCACATAATATGCACGTGCTTTAAAGGGGCAACTTGTACACTACACTGTAGTCATTAATTATGGCTTCACGTAGGTAGATCTAAACTTCAGACGAAGATTACTACCTGAACGAAGAAAAAATCGTTCTTTTATTTTGTCTTCAACCGACTCAACATATACCCCGGATTGAAAATATCAAAACATATTTCAGGAATTTCCTTTGTTTTTCATTGTTTAGGTTTTTTATACTAAGGGCCATAGGTTTGTGTACAAATTAGCTGTGAAATCCATTAAGGGCCTAATATCAAATACAAATGGCTTCAAACTTGGCACATACTTAGGTTAGTAGATGGAGATTCATTGCAAAAAGTGAGATCATCATGACGTCATCAGGGGGTCACGTGACAGGTCATTAAAATGTCAAACTTCAAACTTAATTCTTAGCAAAAGTATCGGTTAGTTTGGTTTCAATTTTGCAGCATATCTAAGTTGGGAAAAGATGTATCCAAAAATAGCCCTCATTCGATCGTGACGTAATGTCATGAATATTAATGAGGTCATGAACTTTTTGATTTTAACATTCAATTGAGCATATTTGGCCAACGGAGCAAGATTTTTTTCATTTGTTCGTTTATATCTAATGGGGATGTAGTTTAGAAACACCCTCCGGGAACAAAATGTCATGACGCAATCGTGACGTCATCAAAATGCGTGATTTTAAAGCACATAATAGCCAATGGTCAATCTTCTCGAAATTTGGTGGCCAGTTAGCTATTAGGCTAGATATCTTAAATCCTGAGTTTGGAACCGATTAAACATTCTTTTGAATTATTATGATTTGTTAAATATCATTTCTTAGTCCCATAGACTTTGTGCACGATACGTTTGTGTGCCTTTTGGGGTAGGAATGGATGGTACACTGTACAGGTTCGAAACAGAGTTGCCACCTTCATGAACTCAATCAAAACGATGCTAAAAGGGGTTTACACCAATATACAGTAAAACTGTGTTTTTTTTCGTTTGTTTGTGCTTGAGTTGTCACGTGACCGCCCTTTAAAGGGCCAACATGGCATGTGCAATCACGCCACGATCTTAGATCCCGCAGGATCAATATTTAGCATATACAGTGTGTATCTAAGTTGGGTAACAGTGTATCCAAATATTGCAATAATTATGATGATGAGGTCATCTCATGAATATTAATGAGGTAATAAAAAACCGATATTAAATCAATGGTTAACTCCCTTGTTGTGCTGTTGCTAGCGCATATAGCATGTGAGAGGAGTTTCAGGGACCAATTAGGTTTCATGACCTTCCTCATGTCATGTGACCCTTTCCTCCGGTCCAGACCGGAAGTACTTTAGTAATCATGCATGTGCTACTGGTTTTCAGATTTTCAACTTGGTCTTTCTTCGGGGAAAAAAAAGGAAAAGCTACACGTTCTGTTACAACAGACGTATGTTTCTAGTTCTTAGTCTTCTTCTTCTTCTCCCCCAAAGCCCATAGACAATGCACAGGGGTTTTGTAAGCACGACTTTGGTCATTGAACAGACTTGGATTTTTTTCAAACGTGGCAAATGCATAAAGCCCATGCTGAAATTGATCCTAAACACCTTGATGTCATCATGACGTCATCACGTGTCACGTGACCTTGCTTTGAAGGGGCAAATTTCAAAATCCATTAAAAGCAAAAGTGCAAGTTCGTTTGGTTTCAACTTTGCACTGTATCTAAGTTGGGAAAAGGTGTATCCAAAAATTGCCATCGATTGACCGTGACGTCATCTCATGAATATTTATGAGGTCATGAACTTTTCAGATTTTCACATTGAAATGAGCATATTTGGCCAACGGAGCGAGATTTTTTTCATTTTTTCTTTGATATCTATTGGGGACATGGTTTAGAAACACCTTCCGGAGCCAAAATGTCGTTACGCAATCATGACGTCATCAAAATGTGTGATTTTAAAACACATATAAGGCATTGGCCGATCATCTCGAAATTTGGTATGTAGTTAGCTATCGTGCTAGACATTCCAAATCTAAAGTTTGGAACCGAAGGACCATTGTTTATATTTTTTATGAATTTTTGAATACCACACTCGAGTCCCATAGGCTTTGTGCACAAAATATGTACATGCGTTTTGGAGTAGGAATGGGGCTATTCTATGACTTGTTACAAACAGAAGCGGAAAAGCTCTATGCTCTGTTTCACAACAGACATATATTTCTCGTTCTTCTTCTTTTTCTTCTCGGAAAAATCCCATAGACAAAGCACAGGGTTTTTTAGGAGGGCACTTTTGCCATTGAACAAACTTTGATTTTTTTCAAACTTAACAAATGCATAGAGCCCTTGCTGAAGTTGTGCACAGTTGTCTTTAAAACTTAATGACGTCACCACGTGTCACGTGACAGCGCTTTAAAGGGGCAAATTTCAAACTGCAATAAAAGCAAAAAAAAAGCAATTTCGTTTTGTTCCAAGTTTGCACTATATCTAAGTTGGGAAAAGGTGTATCCAAAAATTGCCCTCATTTGATCGTGACGTCATCTCATGAATATTAATGAGGTCATGATGACTCGTGTATCAGATTATTTTTTAGTAGAAGTCCAGCGCAAACAGTCTTTAAGTTAAGTCTGTATACATTTTTTTTATCAAAACCCTTTTTTCAAATAAAGTTTGCGTTAAAATAAGGAAATTAATCATTATTTTTCAACAGAAAAAAAACACATTACGGGGTGATTACATTCTGGTGAAAACTATATCAGTATAATGTCCATGTACACAGAAAGTTTTGCCGATCTCTGGATTTGTTCATGCCTAAAAAGTACAGCACATGTATACATGTACTGTGTGTACGTACAGTACGTGTACATGTAACAATCCTCAAATCCTGCAGTTAGCACGTGGTGCGCAAGTGGGAAAGGTCATCGCACTTGTGTTCCCAGACCTCCGTCAGTACATGTACACTGAGGACGGTAGTGTCCAAAACGAATTATGATGAATATGTAATGGCCGAATTAGAACCAATGGTACACTGGGAAGGACTATGAATAATACATTTCCGTATGTTGGCGTGGAAACGGTAGTCTGATTGGACGACGAAACAGCACGTACATAATTATGCTCCCCTAAAATAAAATGGAACAGTCCAACGATCGACCGCCCCTTGCTACACTGAAGGCAGTGCTGTGTTAGTACTGTATACGATGGGCTGATTGCACTGTGTTTCGCGGCATGCCATGCCGTGCCATGCCGTGCCGTGCCGTGGGATTTCGACTGGTCGAAATTCCGTGCCGTGCCGTGGGAGTTCGACTGGTCGAAATTCCGTGCCGTGCCGTGGGATTTCGACTGGTCGAAATTCCGTGCCGTGCCGTGGGATTTCGACTGGTCGAAATTTCGTGCCGTGCCGTGGGAGGTCGACTTGTCGTGGGGGTCGACTGGTCGACAGGGGGTCGACTGGTCGACAGGGGGTCGACTGGTCGCCGACAAGTCGACTTTCGTGAAAACGAATGTCGAAATTTCGGCATGCCTTTGCCGGTCGCGAAATGTCGGTTAGTCGACATTTCGTCCCAGGTCTACTTCTAGTGTCTTTTTTTCCCCATGATTTATTTATTCACTAGGGGGGGGGGGTGAACATTGTCTAAGACCGCGTTTACACTTGATCCCGCACGCGGGATCAGATCCCGCGTGCGAGATCAACGCGCGATCAATGCGGGATCAAAGACAAGTGTAAACGCGGGGGCGATCAGGATCAGATCCCGGGATCTGATCCACCTCTCGGGAACGATCAGATCCGGGTCTGATCCCGCGTGCGGGATCAAGGTTTGAGTGTAAACGCGGTTCAGGATCAGATCCCGCAATGTACAGTGACAACATCCGGTGCAAGCATGGCCAAGCGCGCGAAATGTCCATATTTGTACCATAGTTTATTGCACAATCTACTGCACATCAACAGCTGATCCAAATAAACAACGTTACGCTGGTACAAAAACTGTGGGCACACGGCTGTGTCTGCCTTTTCATTGAAAAGCTGGTACCCGTCAAAGCGTGTCTCTCCAGCCTACCACGCTACAACTCTGTACAGTCACACTTGATACTGCTACTCTGAGCTCACGTCTTTCGAACGCCGTTTTCAAACTGTCGATTTTGTTGGTCTTCATTCGTTTTTCTGCTGTGTCAGTTTGTTTGGCTTTTTGTCGAAAGAATTCAGCGTGCAATAGCAGCCTACAAATTTGCACCGCGATGTCCAACGAGGCAATCCGTGGGCGACTTTGGACGGACGAGGAGTTGGGCTTGTTTTTAGACATCTGGGCAAGCCAAGAGATAATGGCAAAACTCGATGGGACGACACGGAACACAGCAGTATTTCAGCGAATATCTACAAAGCTCGAGGAGAAACCGAACGAAAATCCAACCGAAGGCAGTGTACGATACTGTACGATACTGTGTACATACGTAAACCTGTAGGCTGTACACTGATCATGTACTGTACACTCAACAGTACAGTGTTTCCGTACCGGTTTTCGCGCGTCATGGCCGGACTTACGTTCTACTGCGCATGATCACTGACCTTCTCGAAATAACCTTTGGAGTGCAGTTCCGCTGCTCCACGCGCGATCACTGCGGGATCAGGATCAAGTGTAAACGCGGCATGGATCAGATCCCCCCGCTGGGTCGCGACCGCAGGATCTGATCCTCCATTGCGGGATCAAGTGTAAACGCGGTCTAAAAGCGACAAGGAAACAAAAATCTTGGAAGAGCTACTATTACTGAGTGCAAAGAAAAATTACTGGGAAATGATCAGTGCAGAGTGCGGCAGCAGCCCGGCTTTCTAGCCAGCCAATGAAACGAAAGGGGCATGGCCATGGACATGGCCATGGCCATTGTGATTTCCGAACCCTGTATAAAGTATACAGATTCAAACTTTAAACTTCGCTGCAAAAATGATATAAATAATCAAAACTTGATGTACCGTCGACGAAACTGCGTACAAGTTGACCAAGCCGGGTACGGGTTGACCAAGCCGCGTATGAGTTGCCGCGTGTACGAGTTGACCAAGCCGTGTACGAGTTGGCATGCGTACGAGTTAACCTGCGTACAAGACCAATTTGCGTACGAGTTGGCAAGCGTACGAATTGGCGTGCGTACGAGTTGACCTGCTCCCTACAGTACAGGTACATGCTGCGATACAATCAACATTCTGCCTCAATTCTAGCTTCTATCTCTCTAATGATTAACAAGTGAGTGTTAGCCTTATCATTAGTGAATAACGAGTTACAAGTAAATGTAGATTAATTACAGTATTTAGCAGTAGCATGGCAGTAGGTAGTCAAAGTGTAAATGTAGTGTATCCTCCAGTAACTGGTTTTCGACAATATAAGGACTTTTCTTCAAACTGAACAATGTTGACGAAAGTATCACACTAAAAGAGGTCTCAGTCACTTTCTCCACACCACAGACTATTAGAATAATCATAGAGAAGGTTGATCAAGCCTGTCACTTCCGTAAGATTACCCGGTTTTGTTGACGTCCGCGGCGCACCGCGCAGTAAGCACCGTCACCTATTTTCGTCGGTGGTGTTTAGTAAGGTGACTCAGTGCAGCCAAACGCAAAATGAATTCTTAAAATAACTCAAAATGCTGTGTGGCACTGTAACATTTTTCCCTGTATGTTTTTTTGTGTTCATCTTTGGGGTTTTTTCGACACTGCTTCTAACATTTTCCTCAAATCATTCATAATTTATGCTTAAAACTAGTGTTGCGACATCCCGGTTATTTTCAAAACCGGGAACCGGTGTCGCTGAACCGGTCGGGAACCAGTGTCCCGATTTTCTCCAACCATAATTGGCCAAAATCTAACTCTATAAGGAATAGCGTGTGCTCCAAATTCATGGTTGTGAATTTGTAACATCTTTTTTTCCTCATAAATATCGTGAGTTTTCAATAAACTAATCAAGCTGTGATTTGTCTCACGTATTCCCTCACTTTTGATCACGATTTCTATTTTTTTTTATTCACATTTATTTCCCGAAAATACACTTTGAATGACACTCCCCTTTCGTGACGTCACTAAGATCAATATTCATGAGGCATGATTCTTGGAGGGAATGTCCCACACACGCCCGATAGACGTTCAGCTGTGTATGGATTTATATTTTTTCACGAGGAGCAAAATCACCATCGTCATCACTGGGGCAACAAATCGACGATAAAGAGTTCGACTCCGACGACCGACCTCGCAAACACGTGTTAACGCTGTCATGTTCGGTCGTAACTGCGCGCTGTCCAATCAACAGACGTCCGTCTTGCGCGAGACGGACGTTCTTTTTCAGCTAACTTCAACGCCCGCACTTGGCCCCAGCATCGCAATACTATTATATGGAGGAACAAAACCCAAACTCAATCATGCCGAAGGTTTCGCTCCCGATCCTGGTCGGATTGAAAAGTTCGTTCGTTTATAAAAAAATATTGCGCAATGCGCGCTGTGGCTGCAATGCTGTGTGCCTGCCATAGAGCTCTATGGTGCCTGCATACAACCATGGAGCACGTGTAGGCCGCGCTGGGGTGAGTGCGCGCGCAGCTCGCTAGCCAACATGACCTTCCGTATGCACAATTCATTTTGAGAACGAAAAGGAAATAAAAGTTGCCTCGACTTTCGTACGACATTTATGAGCAGTTGAATTTTATATGATGGAGGGACTTTTGAAAACCTTGACTTTAACATACTTTTTGATGTTTTATTTTTTCTTTGGATTGACTTTGATTTTTTTAACTACTATGGGAAAACCAGCAACCATAGCTTTGATGCACACCGCTATCAATTATATACTACCCTATAGGTTAACAATAATAATCCAACCAACTTCGCCGTATTTTCTTATGTGTTTTATTATTTTATCGGGACACCGGTTTTGGAAAACCGGAACCGGGTCCCGATCGGGACGGTCGGGAACCGGTGTGACCGACCGAACCGACCCAGCCTTACTTAAAACGTATTGGTCTGGTTGATGTCTTCTTTTGTGACATTTAAAAAAACTCCACAATCCTCTTTCTCTCTGCTTCTTCAGTTATGACCTTTCCCAATGTCACTCCAGAGACACATTTCCTCCTTCTTGGTACTTTCTCCAGCTGCCCTTTATTTTATATTTTTATATTTTTGATTTTTTAAAAGCCTATTACTTAGGCCATGTTACTTTTTGTCTTGAAATAATAATAAAAAAATATTTAAAACATTTTTATAAGCGAGACGCCCTTTAGGAGCCTCCATAGTTTTTACCCAGAACGGACTACCTCAAGTTGCGTGATATTTTTTTTTTCTACGGATGTTGGGGTTTATTATGGTACACTCAGATATTTTTAGGACCAACAATAAAGAAAACTGGAGCTACGAAGCAACTGCCAATTTTGTACCTAGGAAAATAGACCCCAAAAGAGCAACTTTTTGAATCACACGAGTTTGGCCTACCGGAAAAGCCTTAACTTTCCACATTTTCGGTGACGGACAAGAGCAGGAAACCAACTGTAACTTAGATACAAAGTCTGAGATTGTTATTCGGAGTTGTTTTCATCGTGCGATGTAAGTTAGAAGGCTAAGCGTCGAAAACGTGTACTGTCGAAAACGGGGGTTCCCACGATACATGCAAGTTTGAAAATTTAAAATTGCCTCCCAAGTCATTGTAAATAATTAAATGTAATTAAAAATTATAGTATTGTTATAGTCCGAGTAACTTGGAACTGACATACCCCCAGAACTGTGGGGTTCTACGTCGTCCGCTGCTCTCCCGACCGGAACCCCACAGATAACTAGGCTTTTTTCCCATAGGCTTCTGTGTAACGTTCACTAATGTTGTGGCATAGGGATCAGCAGGTTCAGCATAACTCATAAAATACTGCTTCATTTGGCCCAAGATTTCTAGCAAATGTGGTTTACATACCACGCACCTGTGTGCAACTGTCCATTTGGCGAAAATGTGTCGATTTCCAAAAAAAAAAACTCCCGGTTTGGTCGCAAGATCCAAACGGCAGCGCCGCAACTGGCAGTCTGGTCCCCTGTACGTCTTCGCAGCAAGGCGCTATACCGTACTACAGGGACCAGACTGCCAGTTACGGAGCTGCCGTTTGAATGTTGCAACCGAACCGGGAGGTTTTCGCCCATTTTTTTTTGGAAATCGACACATTTTCGCCAAATGGACAGTTGCACACAGGTGCGTGGTATGTAAACCACATTTGCTAGAAATCTTGGGCCAAATGAAGCAGTATTTTATGAGTTATGCTGAACCTGCTGATCCCTATGCCACAGCATTAGTGAACGTTACACAGAAGCCTATGGGAAAAAAGCCTAGTTATCTGTGGGGTTCCGGTCGGGAGAGCAGCGGACGACGTAGAACCCTACCCCCAGAACTGTGGGGTTCTACTTCGTCCGCTGCTCTACCGACCGGAACCCCACAGATAACTAGGCTTTTTTCCCATAGGCTTCTGTGTAATGTTCACTAATGCTGTGGCATAGGGATCAGCAGGTTCAGCATAACTCATAAAATACTGCTTCATTTGGCCCAAGATTTCTAGCAAATGTGGTTTACATACCACGCACCTGTGTGCAACTGTCCATTTGGCGAAAATGTGTCGATTTCCAAAAAAAAATGGGCGAAAACCTCCCGGTTTGGTCGCGAGATCCAAACGGCAGCGCCGCAACTGGCAGTCTGGTCCCCTGTACGTCTTCGCAGCAAGGCGCTATACCGTACTACAGGGACCAGACTGCCAGTTGCGGCGCTGCCGTTTGGATCTCGCGACCAAACCGGGAGGTTTTCGCCCATTTTTTTTTGGAAATCGACACATTTTCGCCAAATGGACAGTTGCACACAGGTGCGTGGTATGTAAACCACATTTGCTAGAAATCTTGGGCCAAATGAAGTGCTTATTTTATGAGTTATGCTGAACCTGCTGATCCCTATGCCACAGCACTTGTGAACGTTACACAGAAGCCTATGGGAAAAACGCCTAGTTATCTGTGGGGTTCCGGTCGAGAGAGCAGCGGACGACGCAGAACCCCACAGTTCTGGGGGTAGTAGAACCCCACAGTTCTGGGGGTAGACCTGACACTGACAGTGACAAGTCACCCTTTTTTTATCGAATGTTGAAATTTTGAGATTCGGGTGACTCACCCGAATCTCAAAATTTCAAAATTCGATACAAAATGGGTGACTTGTCGGGTCCAAGTTACTCGGACTACTATTGTATTGTTATACTAGTATTACTAGTACTAGTCCGAGTAACTTGGACCCAACAAGTCATACTCATAGTCATACTGTCATAGTCATATTTAGATAGTTAGTACTACTACTACTACTAGTACTAGTACTAGTATATTACTAGTAGTAGTAGTACTAGTACAGTAGTAGTAGTAGGGTCCAAGGAATCCTGCTGGGAAACCCGATAAACTAACTATGTTACTAATATTAATAGTATGTGTTCGACCATGGAGGATCTCTTCTTATTCCTCCATGGTTCGACTCCGTCCATGACTACCCCCTCGGACCCAAAACCCCAGATTTTACCCCGAAAACACCCTTGAAACCGTCTCATGAACCCATCTTTGGATTAAGTGAAAAAAACGAAATATGCCTACCGTTTGGTAAAAGATCATCAACAATGAAGTTAACGTTGAATCTACATGTATCTAGTTTAGGGAATAGGGTATTTCCTCACGGCCGCCATATTAATATTACATGCGTAGTCTTTCCCTCGGGGCTAGACTGTACACTACATGTAGTATGATGTACATGTTACAAGTACATGTAGGGCCTATAACAAAAAATATGGCTCTTTTCCAAAACCCGGCTTAGACTCGGGCTCCGGCTTTGTCTCCAAAGGCATTATGGAAATGGGAGAGCTTTGGCTTCGTTTTGGAACGTTATAATCTATAATACGTTTTGGAAAAGAATCCAAAGCTTCAAATTCAACCATAGAACTTTGTTTATTTCGAAAGCTAGTAAATATAGGTCTATGACTTCAACAAAGAACTCAAACCTGTGTTTTCAGATAACAGAGACGAAGCCGGAGCCGGTGTCACGATTTTAAGTGGGTGGCCGTGCTAAAATGGGTGGATGACGTCACCATCCATCTGAGCACGTAGCGACAACATCGTGCATGTAACCTAACGTCCCATGCTGTCTGAATAAAATATTATTTCTCAAGAATATCAAACAACTTGAAAAACAATTGTTTTGTTTGTTGTACTGGCGTATAAAACCTAACTGTTTTTCATGCGTATGAGCGCATCGAAGTAGTATGAAACTGCTGAAATGGGCGGCGTGCTAAGATGGGTGGGTGAACTGAGCGCGTGCGGGCGCCCTTTACCGGTGGATCGATCGCTCACCGCTGTCGTGTTGTCCTCCGTACATCTTGCGAATGCGAATAAACAACTCAGTACGGCAATAACAGGACACTACTTGGGTATGCACTGCGCATAACATACGCTTACGAGATTGCCCATAAATGGCAGCCCACCCGGCCATTTGATCATGCCACCCATTTTCACCGGGTTGTGTAGAAGGGCCATTATTGTACATGTGTACATTAATATCATGATACAATGTACGGGCGTTGAGCTTCATTTTGAAAATAATAATACACAAATGTAACTAATTACCCCAGAGAATTCATACAAGAAACGTACAATTACAACTCTAGTATGGGTATCCCCGTAGACCGTGGGCCGGTATGGGACAAGTGCTCAAAAGTGCTTGTCCCACTTACAGGTTGTTCTTTTTCTCAACTCTTGCTAGAATGAAAAAACGATGTGTATTTCGTAGTTTATTTCTTACGGAATGTGCCATACAATGACGTCTGGGAACCAGCGACAGCTCTCATGAATGTGACCGACCATTAATTTTGTTTATGTGAATTCAGCCGTCGAGTGGAGACTATTATAGTACAGTACGTGTAGTACTATGTGTAAAGTATTGAGACTGAGAGTTTGTTTTCAGGGACACAAATGTCACTGACGGAGTAGAAGCAATACTTAAAACATCAAACTAAAGCACGTATTATTGTTTGTAGTTCCCGCATAAACGCGATTTTTTTCATACCTGCCGCAACTCGTATAATAGTCGTACTATATTATGTACATTACTTCCGTGCTACGAACTCATTGAACTTGAATGGCAGTGTCGTGCATTCTGATCAGCTGGACCGCAGTCCATACTTTCGTTCTAGTCCGAGTAACTTGGACCCTTACAATTGCCCTTTTATTTTATTTTTTAAGGGGCGATTGGGTCCAAGTTACTCGGACTACTATCGTTCCAGCTTTTAGTGAATGAATGGGGATACGGCCGCCGAGGTGCTGGGAGCCTTGTCTTCAAAGGCTCATTTTGGCTTCACAAAAGAGCCATAGAAAAAAAGAAAAAATATGGGCGTCCTTCGGAATTGCGTGGTAGCCTTGTCAACACGTTAGGACACAGTGGGGAATTTCACCGAGAGGTTTGGTTTGGTAGCACTCATTCAAGAGGATTAGAGGATTGAATTAATTTCTGGTCTTTTGGGATTTATGACTCAGCCCAAATCAGCTATGGTGGTTCACAAGCCGAGAAGGCTGGCTCGAGCTGCTGAAGGCGTGTGCGGAGGCGGAGGCTACGATTCAAACATAGCGGAAGTACGTGGATGAGTTCACGCCTCTCTCAGCTGAAGATGTCAAGGAGTAACAGATCATATAATTCTTAAAATTTAGTGGGCCTGACGTTTCGATCCTAGCAGGACCTTTCTCAAAGGCAGAGTCAAGGGTCCTGCTAGGATCGAAACGTCAGGCCCACTAAATTTTAAGATTTACATTTTGGTAATTTTAGTCAGTAAGCAGTTTGCAACATTTTTTGTATATCACCTTAGCTCATATAATTATGTGAACCTCAAGCTTCAAGGCGGAGTAAGGGCGTCCACCCTTGGATTAACATAGCGGACAAGCCGGCCTACGCGCCGAATAGGTCGGCCCCAAGCACTGCAGACGTCCTGGCCGCGGGATCAGAGACCCGGATTTTCAGGGCCTCCGTTTCCGGGACCCTGCGTTGTTTGTAGCGGCCGGTGGCCTGAATGACAGTGTGGATGCCTGGGGCCATGTACTGGCGGAATGCCATAGCACATAGCACATAATCGGAAAGTGGTTAAAGCACGGAGTATATTTTGTTTGACTTTATTCAACCCTATACCAAGGGAAATACAGGGGCTGGTCCTTTAATTCAGATATCCCCCGCCGACGTTTTTCGCCTAGCCCCAATTTGTAGGCAGTTTCAGCAGTTCATCATACAATGAGACTCATTTGAAACGGCTTTTGGAAGGTTCAGTTGAGCTTTTGGGACCTGTGGATCGGGTTCCTCCTACTCGATGCAAGGAAGCTCTATATCTATAGAGCCCAAGAAGCCAAGATTGATACTGTCGATGAAGGATCCAAATATATGGTGCAAAGACACGCCTTTCAGCTTAGTACCCCTGGGGGATATATCACGAAGTCGATACACAAAGACGGTTATTTTTCTGGTATTATACTGACGACGCTCAAGGATAAAAGCAATTGCATATTGTATGCATGTCTCGGACCTTTTACGGCTTCGAATGGGCCGGTTTCTATTTTGTGGATACAACGCTACCCTTTGGTTTTAAAAACAGTGCCTATATTTACACCACTATCGGGTTGTGTCTCTCTACATGGTTCAAGAACAGGGGAGTTCACACAGAAATCTGGATTGACGATCGATTAATCGGCCAGAGTAGCAGCGGCCTTTACAATGCTGTGGTTTGATTGAGTGATATGTTTCCAAATTGTTTGCAGGACGTGACTGCGGAAGACACGGTCTATGCGAGGACATCGAGGGCTCTGTACGCGGTTTGTTACATGCAGATGCAGCTGGGGTATTTTGTGAACATCGCTGCCAATTGTGCCCGACCTCAAGCATGATTTACCTGGGTTTCGGTTTGTGTTCGAAGTCCATGTCCTTTTGGATACCTGACAAGAAAAAGAAGGCCTTCTCCGAAGTGAGGGAGAGCATTTTGTCTGATGGCGTTGTTATGCTAAAAACTATGCACCGATTCGTGGGCAAAATGCCAGAGCCTTGTCCTATAGTTTTCCCAGCAGCCTCATTGTATACAAAGGAATGCTGATCGTTTATGCATGCACTTGATGACATCAGTCCCACCCCCCTTACGTCGCCGGTGTCACAGAAGAGATACGCTTTTGGCGGTTTGTGATTTGTGAACTCCTTCTCGGAACCCATTCCCTGGAGGCTATAGAGAAACATTTGAGCTTGAGGCGTGCTGGCTGTGCAGTCAGGCGATATCACCTAATTATTGGTCCCCTGAAGTTCAAGCCGTGAGGGACCGGCGAGTCAAGGTGCAAGTGGATTCCCTTGGTTTGCAGCAGGCTTGGAGTGGCCTGAGATCCACATCGTTGGCCCTGGGTCAGGTCCTGAAACTCATTATTTGCCTTGACCTTGGAGGCGAACTTCGCTCTTGAGCTGAAATGGGTTTCTTCAAGTAGCAACGCAGCTGATGCGCCATCAAGACAGATTTCGTTTGCCGACGCGAGGCTACCGGCGCCTCTCTGGCTTTTTCTCCAGAAGGAACTGGCGGGTGACACGGGTTTTACATTATTTTGATCTCATGGCATTATCCTCAAAATCCATAAAGGATACGATGGGGAACCACTCAAATTATTTTCTAGATTCCCAGTTCCAGGTTCGGCTGGACAGGTGAATATTTTTGCGCAAGATATGATGTCCCCGCGGAGAACGTTTGTACGTATTTCCCCCCTTCGTTCTGATCCCAGCGCTAATGAGGCTTTTCCGTGAGTGGGGTAATGTGACAGTGACTATATGGTGCCTTAACACTCTCACGCGAGATCTTGGTGGCCGAGTTTGAACTCCTTCATAGTGCAGTTGGTGCGGCTTGCCGAGAGGGGGCAGATCGGCGCCCTTGAGCATGCACCCATCTCGGCGTGGCTATACATGAAGTTCACCAGACCGATTCATTTCGAGTTATTAGCGTTTAAATGCCTCTTCGTGCCTAGCGACACTCCCGAGATGCAGAACAGAGAGGTAGTGCCCTCAAGCCGACGCAGTCATCATCGTTTCGGGTTAGATTCTCAGGGGTCTGCACACTTTTGGTTGGCCGTCGTCTTTAGACTTCATATGTCAGGTGCAAGGAGGCGCAAAGATGACAGCATTATGCCGACAGCTAGTTGGCACATTCATGTCGAGACCGAGTTGCAGACATTGCCGTATTACATGGTGGCATAAACAACTTCAGCAGGCTGGATGAAGGTGCTCCCGCGGTGACCGAGCTGCTCCGTGTTTTCCGGTTATGCTCTAGGCAACAATTCTGCTCTGGCCCAATTTCCGCAGTGCGTGTTCGTCTTGTCATCGGTGTGTCCAGTGTGTCCAACCAGTTTGGATTCGGTCAAGCGGACCGTTGCTGTGGTCAATACGCAGTTTAGACAGCATTGCGATTCAGCGGGCTGCCGTTTCTTGTCTAACGACTGCATGCATCACGCGCGCAGCAGGACCTGGCGGACGTTGCAAATCTGACGTAGTGGGGCAAGTTGAAGTTTCATCGAAAACTATATACAGATGCTCTTGAGGGAAATCCTAGGCCACAGAAAGAACATGGAGTTGCATCTGTAATGCTTGACACCGCACGTAGATACTTCCAATTTAGTGGTAGACCCTTCTTTCCCCTTCCCCTTTCCCCTCTCTTACCAACGCTCGTCCACATGACGTTGAGGCTGCGCGGGCTGAGCAAGCGGAGTCTGGTGAGAGGTTTTGAGGCCTTCCTGAGTAGGAATCATGGCACGGGGTACTACACCGACGACCGGGAAGTTTTTTAGAACCCCCCTACATTTGTTTTGTTTATTCTTGTCTGCATCCTAAGTCTTTCCAACCACTGTACAGCGTGCTATGTAGATGTTATCAGTAGCCAGAAAGAGGGAGAGTCCAGTGCAGTGTTTAGGAATATGTATAAACATCGACCCCCCCCCCTACACTGGACTGGTGAGAAACTGTGGCCCTGTGGTGGGAGCCTGTTAATTTCCCTAATTTAACGAAAAAAATGAAATGAAATTGAAGTTAAATTATGATTCTACCGAACAACCACTAGCACCGAAGGACTTACTTGAGATTGCACCTGTTACCGGTATTTCTTCGTCACTGTTGAGAGATTCCCTTGATAAAAAAGGGCGCGTCTCTCTATATAAGCCAGCGTCGTGGTACATGCCTCAGGGTATTTTTGTGACTATTCGAGCTTTTTGCAGCCACATGGGAGGGAAAGAAGGAAAGTTCCTCAGTATTATACAAGGTACCAGCCTAGGGTGGGAACGTAAGTCCTTCGGTGCTAGTGGTTGTTCGGTAGAATCATAATTTAACTTCAATTTCATTTCATTTATTTCGTTAAATTAGGGAAATTCTACCTTACAACCACATAGCACCTCGGACTTACTTGAGATGTTTGGAGCAACTGCAAAAAGCAAACAAAGGTAGTGTTAGAAGTTTCACACGAGAACTTTATTGCCCGCAACGTGAGCAGGTGAACTGCTGAGTACACATTTAGCAAAGTCTGTATCATCATCTTCCAGAGGTTTATTATAGAACTTAGCAAAAGTTGAAGACCGCGACCATCCGGCCGCTTTCATAATGGTTTCTAATGGAACACCTTTCCTGGATGCTGCACTGCACGCACGAGGCAGAGCGTGTACTATGGGCAGTGAATTTATCACCTTTTTTTTTAAATACCCGCAACTGAAAGGGTTAACTTAATCCAACGACCAATTGTCTCTGACCCCACTGCTTTGTGGGGTGAAGCATAACTTAAAAAGAGTCTCTTCTCTTTCCCTCTGCATTGCTTTGTTTTCTGCAGATAAACCTTCAAGGTACTCATAACGCATAATAAAGGATCATGAGGAAATTCAATCAAATTTACTTCTATACGAGGCTTACTAGCTTTGCTAGATTTTGTTGGCGCCTCAATAATAAACTTAACGTTTTTTAGCCCAATTTGGACAGAGTCAATGTTCAATAATGATAAAGTTTGGCATCGTTGTCCCGATGTTAGGGCTGTAAGTAGTACCAATTTCATGGTAACGTCTTTGAGGGAGAGTTCCTCGTTAGGTCCTAGAGTTCGTAAAAAGTCAAAGACCACTGTTACATCCCATGTATGTGAGTAACGGGCTCTCGGTGGTTTCAAGTTAAACGCCCCTTTCATGAGTCTCTTGACTAGTGGATGAGTTCCCACTGTAGACCCTTCTGATGGTGGGACGAGGGCTGACAAAGCACTCCTCGTAATGTTAAGGCTGCTGTATGAACTTCCAGCTATGAATTGGCTTGCCAAGAAATTCAGGACTGTCACCAAAGCTGGTTGAATTGGATCAGTTTCTGTCCGAGCGCAGAAATGAAACCATTTCTTGAGTGCCGACTTGTAGCTCTTTTGTGTTGTAGACCGCCATGATGTAAGGATAAGGTCGGAAGCCGATCTTGAAACGCCTTGTTGTCGGAGCGCCTTCCTGACAAGTAGCATGCCGTCAGTCTCAGACGGTCCCGCAGTGGGTGGGGTCTGTTTGAGACAGGGAGTGAGGGCAAATTATGTTCAACAGGTATAGCATGAACGGCGTTCTTGCCAACAGCTTTAGCATTGTTGGAAACCATGGTTGCGTGTGCCAAAGTGGGACGATCAGTATCCCAATAGCTTCATCTTGTTCAATCTTTGTGAGAACTTTGTTGATCAAACTAAATGGTGGGAATGCATAGAAACATTGATAGTTTGACCACCTCAATGTGAATGCGTCCGTATGAACTGCTGTCGGATCTGCATGCCATGAGACATAAGGCATAATCTGGAAGTTTAGCCTAGATGCAAACAGATCAATGTCCGGCTTTGGAAAAATTGACACAATTTTTGCAAAGATGGTTGGGTTCAATTTCCATTCCAGATCATCACGAAAATTTCGTGAAGCAGAATCAGCTATCAAATTCTGTACACCTGGCAGGTGTGAGGCGCTTAGCCAAATTTCCCTTGACATACACCACAACCAAATTTCTCTTGCCAGGGAATTGAGTGACACTGACTTTGAGCCACCAAAATGTTGTAGATAGGCAACAGCAGTGGCATTGTCTGTTTTAATGTGGACGGACACCCCATTAGCAGATGCAAAGAATGACTGCACTGCTAGAAAGCAAGCCTTTAGCTCAAGCCAATTGATATGGTGAGCGGCTTCGTCATGTGGCCAACGGCCACCTGTGGTTCGACCATTCCAATGTGCGCCACAACCCAATTCGGATGCATCAGTTTCGATTACGTGATCAGGTTCGTTTCTATGCATGGGTGCACAAGCTATTGGCAGTTCTGTCATCCACCAATTCAAATCAGAGCGTGCACATCCAGAAATAGACATGTTTGCTTCAAAATTACCACAATGGTTGAAAAGAGCTGCGTTCTTGTCATTTTCGAGCGCTCTTCTAAACAATGTCCCATATGGCACTGCTACCTCGCAAGATACCAAAAGACCGATTACTCTAGCAACGTCACGAATCGTAGGTGACTGTTGCTGTAAGAGTTGTCGGATTAATGCAATTGTGCTTTGTACCTTGTAAGAGGGAAGAGAAATCGTCATTCGGTCAGAATCCAAATGGAATCCCAAAAAATCAGTTTGTTGGGTTGGAGTTAAAACAGACTTCTTGTCATTGATTGTGAACCCCAAACTCGTTGTGAGGGAAGTTCTGGCCTGAACGTTTTCAATACACTCTTGAAAAGTTCGCCCCACAAGAAGCGAATCGTCCAGATAATCACAAGATTCGTGACCCCTCATCCGCAGAGCTGCAATAAGTGGTTTCATGACCTTAGTGAACACCCGTGGTGCACATGATAACCCAAAGGGTAGGCAGGTAAATTCATAAACCACATCACGCCAAGTGAACCGCAAATACTTTCTATGTTCAGATGCAACAGGAACTGCAAAGTATGCATCTTTGAGGTCCATAGAGGCCATGTAACATTGTGGCCGTATCAGCTGGATTGCTGTGCGGATAGTTTCCATCTTAAAATGGAAGTGAGCGACAAACTCATTAAGCCGCTTGAGATTGATGATTGGCCGAAATGACCCATCCTTCTTTGGTCTAATGAATATATTAGAAAGGAATTCATCGGCGGTGTGATTCGTTTGTACGATCGCTCCCTTTTGGAGCAAATCAGCCACCGCTGCGGTGACAATGGCACCTTCTGTGGCTCCGCATTGCAATTCCTTTGGAATGCGTTTGATGGGGTTTGCCCATAAATTCAATGCGGTAGTGCTGAACACAATCCAGCAACCACTTGTCACAAGTAAGCTCGCGCCATTTGGCTATGTGTTTTGCGAGTTTACCTGCCAACAATTGCACGGTATGAGCGTTATCACCTTGGTGCTCACTCACCGGTTTTACTTGGCACCTGAGGCAGACATATTCGAACGTGGGCCAAATTTTTGACCAAGTTATGTTCGTCTCCAGAATATCTTTGCACTGCTGTGACAGATTGTCACCAAACAAGTACCCAGTTATGGGCACTTGTACAGAGCAAAGAGAGGAAAATTGAGAATTCAAGTCAGGCTTGATGAGGTCTCTACGTCTAAAATTTAGCTCAGAGACCGCATGGCAAATTATGGCCACGGCATCCAACAAATTGGTCACAAGCGCTTTCTTGTCAGTGCTTTCGTTGCTCATTAGAGCTTCAATACTCAGCACAATGGGCACCATTCCTTTCAAAGCTGCGTGCTCCACCTTTTGTAGTTTAATGTCCATTGATCTTGTTTTGGCTTGCAAGGAATTCCAGATTTCTGGATTTACCTTGGTGCCCTCGAGGTCTGGAACATTGACAGGCCGTTGGAAACTATTAAGTTTCTCTGTCAGCTTGTCCTCCGAAGTTTTCTTCCGGATGAGTTTGCCGATGACGCTAGCTAGTTTGTCGTCAACCTTGCTCCCGGACTGCTCGACAGAGTAGAATTGCTCGACTTCTTGAAGTAGCCCGGCCGACGAATTATCGTCGGTGTCTGGCTGAAGGAGCTGGTCAATTATCTGCCCGGACGTGATCGACTCGTCACCCGATGAAACCTCCGTGTTGCTTGTTTTCTGTCTCTTCGCCGGTGGGTTTCCCAGCGAGGTCAAGACCGTGGACTGGAGGGTTTGCACTGCATCTGCAATAGCTGAAATCTTGTTTTCCAGTGATGTAACATCTCGTCTGGTGACCTCGTCCGTGGCCTTGTTGGTCTTCCTCGTCGCCTTTCCCTTCTTCTCCTGAGTACAGCAGGAGGTAGAAGGGGCGGTCAGCGGGCCCATATCGCCACTTGGTTGGGGGTCCGAGGGACCGTCGAGCAGGTCGAAAATATCTGAAGCGAGCTGTGTAGACATCTTATACGAATTGTACCGGTCACAAAAATGCACTGAGGCATGTACCACGACGCTGGCTTATATAGAGAGACGCGCCCTTTTTTATCAAGGGAATCTCTCAACCGTGACGAAGAAATACCGGTAACAGGTGCAATCTCAAGTAAGTCCGAGGTGCTATGTGGCTGTGAGGTAGAATTGTTGTTAGGCCTGCATGTGTGTCATTCTGACTCCATGTTGGGAAAAGGAAACAGGTTAACATCACAGCTCAACCAGTGTCCCTCTCTCCTTTTCTTACCAGGTAAGATTGTGCTTTATTATTTGTTTGTATGACTGTAAGGAAACCATAGTTTTGGGGTCATATACTTTATGATACATTTAAACTGAATTTGATTGGGTTTTTTAAAGTAATTTTGTAAGGATTCTTGCCATAAGTTTGGGCCCTTTGCAACCATACATGTATACTTAACAGGCTGGCGGACAAGGAATGTGTTTTGTGGTTACCTGATAGTGCATGTACATGTATGTGTGCACTTTCTTGCCTAAGTGGAGCTACATGTAGGATTTAGTCTGGAGAGTTAGGACTCTTTCACTGTTCCCATGACTATCCTTTATTTATAGTGAATTTCTTTTGTTTTCTTCTTTGTTAAATTGACTCCACATGTATGTGAACTTGATGACAACTTGACCTAAGAGTACCACAGACAGTTCTATTTTATTTTGTTAAGGACTATAGCAACAGATTTACGTGTATTTTGAAATGTTTTATTTAGAAGTTTATTGACAAATACAATGCTTGTAAGAAACCAAGTTAGTTTTAGAATTACTTAGTCCGGTTTATGTTTACAGATATACATGTAGAATGTTTTGTATTGTGTGTCATTCTGACTCCAAGTTGGGAAAAGGAAACAGGTTAACATCACAGCTCAACCAGTGTCCCTCTCTCCTTTTCTTACCAGGCAAAATCTTTAATGTGCCCGGCTAGGAGTGACGCGGTCCCGTGTCCTCCGGGATGCAACACATGGATTCGGCATCTCCGAAGGATGTAGTCGCATTTTTGATAGACAGAGAGGCCAATGGCGTAGGAGCTAAGTTAAAGGAGAATGAAACCCAGAGAAAAATGTTGGCTTATTCTGATTGGGTGTTAAAACAACCTACAATTACCTATATGTGCTACCCACCTTCGGTGGTCGAATTCGCGTTCCCGCAAACCGCCATCTTTTCGAATGGCCCGCCAGTCACTGCGGGGGGTATGACATCGCAACGGAAAACTCTCGCATGGGCCCGGACGGATGTACCCCTATACCACATGTATATACCGCCTGCAGTTATACACTCGCAAGCTGAACGATGATGTACTGCCAGGCTTTTGGATGTCAAAATGCTAGCGGGAAAAAGCTGGGGAAATCTTTCTATGCAGTTCCCAACAAGGACAAGAGACCTGTTTGACATCCAAATATAGTGTCGCACAAACCATGCAATTGCACCGAAGCTAATGAGTTCTAAAAAGAAAACACCACCAACCAAAAGTGATTCCCAAGTCTATGTACTAATGATTACCAATTCTCGGCAATTCTTAACAAAATATTTACCGAATGTTTAACAATTCTCAGCAATGCTTAGTAAATGTTTAGCAATTCTCAGCAATGCTTAGTAAAAGTTAAGCAATTATCAGCAATGCTAAATAAATGCTTAGCAATGCAAAATCTCAGCAATGCTTAGTAAATTGTTTAACAATTCTCAGCAATTCTTAATAAATGCTTACAGCAGTTCTCAGCAAATGCTACAGCTTATATCACTTTGTATGCAGCCGGTTGGCCAGTCTTCAACAAAAGTTTAGGACCGATTGTGTTGGATCGTAGAGCACAGGATCACGATGTGTTGAAACAGAGTTCGATCGGGCCCCTTCTCCAACAAATCGAGAACGAATACGGTTTTTCCGCACCCCGTTTGACCAGTGATGATCGCCAAGTGGGGGCTTCGCGGTAGTATGTTAGTAGAGGGCGCTGACAAATCGACCATCTTGAATGTTGAGCTGTGTGTCCATGATGACATAGTAGAGGTATGTTTAAACTGGCCGCGGTATATCTGCCTTTTTGTGATATGAATGGTAACTTCATCGGAGCTGCCGCTGCCGTGAAGCCTATCATCGACGGTTGTTCTTAGATCGAGCCATAGAGTGTATTTTGTCGTCAGAAACTTTACCTGTATGGGACACTTCGGCGAGCTCCAGATCCTTCGCGACCATCCCCACTTCGGAGTGTCACTTACATCTACCACCAATCAGGAGGATTTGTTTTTTTAGCTTCGTCCCATTGCTGATGGTCGCGCATCCCCTGCGAGTATACGGTAGCTGATAGGTTTTCGACCTTCTCGATTTTCGGGTTGTAGAATGCTTCGGTGTCTCGCGCGAAGGCGGCTGCTGGGTCCTTGAACAGCATCAGGATCCCCTTTATGCTGCGGGCGGGGGTATTTAGGTTGATGTTCCACAGGGCGTCAGATTTATCCTTCACGATTTTGCGGTGTCGGAGAACACACTTGCCATTCGACCCAACTTGCGGAGGTATCGTCAGTGGCCTGGATGACGCGGTCGTGGAAATTGAAGGTGAGCTCGTTTCCGAGCCTGTCTCCGAGCGGCTATATTGGTATAACGGCATATGACTTTCGAGTAGTTCAAGGTCGAGAGGCGTGTAGAAACGGCTGCCCCAGGCGTTTAAGATGGCAGCGTTCGCAACCACGTCATCATCACCATCGTCAGAGCCAACGTGCAGCTTCGTCGCGTTCCGTTCCTCTGAAGTGTCACTACGCATTTTCCCTTTCCCGACTCGTCTTCCACGGTCTAGGTAGCCTAGACCAAGGCGTTGGTTCACTTGGTTGCTGATTCATCTCCTGATGACGGCCAGAGCATACTGGTCGAAACGTCGAGTTACCCTCAGGTTCTTTTCAGAACCAAACCTCTTCCTTTAAGAGACCTGATACATGGTGTCACCGCAAACCTTCCTATATTGAATCTCCCACCATGCAAAGCCTCAAGTCTCATTGATTTAGAAATCAAAATCCGGCCTAGTAGCCTAGTACTGGTGCTTTGCGCATTGCAACATGGTTGCGAAATGCAGCCCCATTGATCCGTTCTTAGCTTATGCACGCTGTGCACCATATTCCGCCCGTAACTGGCGTTCGTATTATGTCGTATGCGCGTCTTGTCTTCGTACAGGCTCGTACACAATGTATAATGTACGCACACAGATTGTTGTGTGTGGTATGGCAGCGGTGCGGTCTACGAGCCGTGTACAGCTGGCATGCACCCGGCGTGGTGTAGTGCCGTTGTGCCATGATTTGCTTGTGTTTGGCCAGGATCTCTGCCCGGAGCCGTACTGTACCGGAGAGACCACCTTGGACAAGGCTACGGTCTAGGTAGCAGTGGTACATAATTATCACTGTCGTCGATTGACATATCACCTCGTAGCCCAAGATTTCGATAGTGGTTTTTCTTAATCGCGCGGCCGATGTTCTGAACCGCGGTTCGCTTGGCATCGGTGGACGACAGGGTGATCGTAAATGCGAGTCGCATCGTCCCAAGGACGATACATTGTTGGCGCCGAGATTTGTGAACCGAACGAGGATCGAGCCGTTAGTTATAATCGATGGTCGAGGGGTTGTTGGTGACTACCACGCTCTGGCACACCCCCTTGAGCCCTAAGGAATCGCTCAGTTTGCGGTAAGGGTTGAGCTTACGTCCGTACGTACTCGAAGCCATTATCTTGCGTATTTAACTTCATTATACACGTCTTCAATAGAATATCATGGCGGACTTGGAGTGGGATTAAGAGTTTGACAATCCAGGTGTCGTGTTGACGATGATGAGGTCGACGGTGATCTCGACGATGTTTACTATCCCCTGATAAACCCGCCCGAGTGAGTTGACAACCGATCCGCAGGAGGCGGGCACCAGTCCATCTCTGTTACAGGGGCTGTTACAGATTTTTACAATGCTTTGGAAGAACGGGGGAGATCCCCCTTGTAAGGGACAGGACAACGTTCAGAAGCACAGCGCATTCGTACGCATTACGCGTTAAGAAGTATCTATAAATAGAACTATAGAGCTAAATACAAGTATGGGTTAAAAGTGGTTCGAGATGAGTTGGGGTTCGTAGATTGGGACCCAAGAGGTCCTTCGCATTTGTCGAAACAGGCGGTAGCAGCCCTCAAGACAGGAAGCCAGTAACTGGGGGAGGCGTCAGCCGCCGCAGAAACGGTTGATCTTGAGGTCCTTGGACAGACCGCGAACTCCGCTTTAGATATATACCATCACCCAGGTGGAAACCTCCTTGACCGATTAACTCACTGGTACAAGAGATGACATCCGGTACACCCTACGCGAGCTCAAAGACTGAGCCTTACAGACCTACCGAGGCGAACTTACAAACAACTTAGCTCAGCTCCGCGAGTTTAAGTGGTTTGGCTCCTCATTACCTCAGCAGCTTGTTTGCTTATGTAAGTGATCAACACTGTTATAAAACCAGACATTGCGTGGAGGGTAATCTCTGTCTTCCTCACCAAAGGACTGAATTTGGGAAGAGAACCTTTCATTTTCGAAGGGGTTGATGAAGCGTGGAACAAATTGCCTGCGGCGTTTAAACATCCCTTCCAACAAGTTTAAACACCTTTAAGAAGCACCATTCTGGAATATAATTTTTAATTTAATGGACAGTGTGGTTTATGCTTTATATTCTTATAGTTAAGTGTTTTCTTTTTAACTTGTGAGTATTTTCTTAGAATTTTTTTATCACTTTTCTAATTCATCTACTTCCAAAGAGGTTTTGCCCTTACTCGACGTGGTAAACACTGAATGCTCAGTGCTTTGCCCGGTGCCTGATAAAAATATTTCAGGCAGCTCGGGCGGGATTCGAACCCGCGACTCCCGAATTCTAGTACGGACGTCTTAAATTGAATTCTTATGGACTGAAGAGTGTTGTCAAGCCTTTGACAAATTAAAGGCAAGGCTGACCGCAGCTCCAGTATTATCATATCCTAACTTTGACTTAACTTTTCAATTAGACACAGATGCAAGTGATAGTGGTATTGGAGCTGTGCTTTCCCAGAGCTATGACGGAAAGGAGAGAGTGGTTGCCTATGCCAGTCGGGCACTTATCAAGGCTGAGAAGCGGTATAGTGTGACTAGAAAGGAGCTCCTGGCAGTTGTCACCTTCATTCGTCACTTCAAATACTATCTATATGGGCGACGCTTCCTCCTCCGGACAGACCATGGGTCATTAAGATGGTTGTGTAACTTTAAGGAACCAGAGGGACAAGTTGCACGGTGGCTAGACATTCTCAACACCTATGACTTTGAAGTGCAGCACTGACCTGGTACAAAGCACCTCAATGCAGATGCCCTATCCAGGTACCCTAATGTGACTAAGACAGTAAATGCAGTCTCTATTCCAGGTTGGGCTCCAGAGGAGATCAACCAGGCGCAACAAGCTGATGCACTATTGAAACCTGTCCTTGATTGGAAGCGAGACGGAAAGCGACTCGAAGCAGCTGCCGTTGTCGGATTAGACAGGACAACTGGTTTCAATTTGATCAACTGGAGGTTCGCAATGGAATCCTCTATCGGCGCTGGATTGACGAGACCGGAAATGGTTCCCGTTTACTGTTGGTTGTCCCACATTCCCTACAACAACGTGTCATAGAGACTGCTCATGATGGCCCAACAGGAGGACACCTCGGAATTGCAAAGACAGTCCCAAAGGTTAGAAACAAATATTTTTGGATTGGTTGTTCTAGGGAAATCAAATTATGGATCCGGCAGTGCTCGAAATGCCAGAAGAGAAAGTCACCGAATCCAAGGCACCGAGCAGCTCTGACACAGACTCCTGTTGGTGCACCGATGGAAAGAGTGGCCATTGATGTTATGGGACCACTTCCTCTCTCTGGGAGGGGCAACTGCTATGTACTTGTGGTATGTGACTACTTTACTAAGTGGACTGAGTCGTTTGCCATGCCCAGCCAGGAAGCTGAAATAGTTGCTCGCATCCTTGTATATAGATGAAGTTATTTGCCGTTTGGGTGTTCCACTCTCCATCCATAGTGATCAGGGCAAGAATTTTGAGTCAGCTCTATTTCAGCAGATTTGTCAGATTCTATAGGCGTCCATAAGACCAGGACATCACCTTACCACCCACAGTCTGATGGTCTTGTAGAACGATTCAACAGGACTCTACAAACCATGATTGCAATGTACGTCAAGGAAGACCAGACAGACTGGGACGTGCATGTCATGTCATGGGACCTTATTTCATGATGGCCTATCGGGCAAGTGAACATGCATCTACTAAATATACACCCAATTTTCTGATGCTGGGTAGAGAAATCAATCTTCCACTTGACATCCTAGCCTGAGAAGAGCCCATCCAATCAAATAGGACGACTACTGATGCCTTCGCCTTAAAAGTTCAGAAACATCTTAGAGATGCCTACCAACGGATCCGTGCTGAAACACAAACCGTACAGAAGCGGCAGAAACAACTCTATGACCTGAGACAGGCAGGGAAGCCACTACATGAAGGGGACCTTGTCTTGCTGTACACATACCGGAAGAAACGAGGCAGAAGTCCCAACCTTCAAACTTTCTCGAAGGGACCGTTCCGTATTAGTCAGAAACTCTCGGATGCCATTACCGCATACAGAACATTCGAGGGGGTCATTCTAAAATAGTGCATTTCGACCGCCTGAAGGCGTACGAAGGACAGGAATCTACCTGGGTGCAGACTCCCAGGCCAGGGCTCCCAATCCAGAGAACCGTCCCTCGGGAGCTGATGAACATCCTCCAGCGGTAGATTTCATGGATGTAGAGGATGCTGATACATATCTCAAGCCGGCTGAAACTGATGTCTGGAGTGATCCTGACAGTTCACCTAAATCGACAGAACTCCCACATGCCAATAGATTTGGCAGAGTCCATAATCATCCGGCCTGTATGAGAGCTGGTGACTATGAACTGTTTGAATTGTAGCGTGTCATTTTTCTAAAGTTGAAATTGAAATGAAATGAAATGAAGATAAGTTGCAGTACTTGCCAAAGACTTAAGATGTGTATTTCGAATTGAAAACACAATTGAAAACACTTTCTCAAAGGCAGAGTGCCTTTGAGAAAGGTCCTGGTAGGATCGAAACGCCTGCATTATTCTTTGTGAAAGTATAACTGCAGTATTTCCTTTATTTGTTGCAGATGTCAGGACCCTGAAGGATACACCCTTAGCATGCTCTTGTGGATTTAAGACGTGAATGGCTGTGAGGGAGAACCTTGGCGATCTGCGCCTATGATTTGTTCTGTAATCCCAAAGTAAGACCAGTTTGGTTTTCCCATTAATTCTCTTATCCCAACTCCAACATTTTTATGAACTGCTTATTTATCAATGATTTCATATTACGACCCCTAAGGACATAACTTATTGATAAATTAATCTCTTAAGATAATGTAGGTACATGTAATAGTAATTTGTAGGTAAGATAATTAGTAGAATAAATAGTTGGCATCTAATAATTTGTGTTACTTCTATTACTTTGTCTCTTGCCGCGGCCCTCGGTTACGCTAAAATATTAAAAATATAAGAATGAGCGAAAAATAAAATCCCCAAAATGAGAATACGGCAGAGAAAACAAATAAATAGACCCCGACCTTCATTTTCCGGTTGTAAGTACACAATTGCGAATACGGCCCGACTGCGGTACGCGACGTGAGCATCGAAGTTGGTGTGGTTAATTCGCATTCGGGCCAGAAAAGCGCCTTGTACTGTACTGTACATGTGGATACCGTACATGAAAACAAAATGATACAAAATCAAAACACAAACGTGAAAACGTGCAAAATCCTGTACTTTACACATTGTATTTTAATATTTTATTCCTAAAAGACTCTTCTAATAGTTTAAACTGCTTCAATCGGCGCGATACAAAATATATTAACAAAAACGTTCGACGCTCCACGCTTTACCTCCTATTCGAGGAGCCCGGAAGTCAGGAATCTCGCGGTAACACGTACATTCTCGAGGCCAACTTACACAGTCTATTGTTCTGGCGGTATAGGAGGCTTCCCGAGACTGGCTATCTAAGAAGCCAAATCGCGACTAACCCTATCGCGACCCCGCCCACGATCAGGGCCGTTTATTCTTCGGCATGCTCCAACACTGCTAGTGGTATATATAATGGGGGTTCTGGATCTCTTTTTTATATACTGTAGTCTCTATTCGGTTGGTTGTTTCTCAGCTCCCAGAGGGCTCGCAAAAACTTTTTTTATATAGTCTCTATTCGGTTGTTTCTCAGCTCGCAGAACCGCAGGCCCGCCCCACCCCCCTGGCGGGCCCAGACCATATCAACTTAGGCTGGATAGGAGCACAGGCTTATCAGCCAGGTCAAACAAATATTCCTGTAGAAGGTTAATAATTAAATCCCCGGGAGGGTCCACGGAATATAGAAATTTCCTATTAGACAAATATGTAGTATACTTATACAAGATGAAGGGCACTGATACCTGCAAGTGGCTCGTCCACGGAAAGTATAATACCTGCAACCGATCGTGTATGAATGAATACTGTTATCTTCATCTTCTACGATTTAGGCAAGGTGGTAAAGGTTGCACACCCTGCGAAGTTTGCGGTCGAGGCCACAGGAATTCCGTCGGGCTTTGCGTTAAGGCAGAAGCCGATGATCTGCTATAGAGACTATACACATCAGTGACGACTTTGAAGCCTGTGTCATCTGTTATAAAGACCGAAACATCATCTGCATACGCGGATACAGCGATGTTTCGATCTACCCCTGGTATTTGAAGGCAATGTTTCGTTAATTTTCTTCTCAAAGTGTGAAGGAACGGTTCTATCGCCAAGGTATATAAAAGTCCAGAAAGTGGACATCCCTGTCTTATGCCTTTTTCGAAAGGAAAGGGAGCTGCGAGAGACCCGCAAACCTTCAGCAAACTTTCAGTCTCACAGTACAATAATTGGAGATACGAGATGAAGAAATCTCCGAAACCCATTGCCTTCAATACATGAAGAAGATATTTATGGTCTACGTTGTCAAACGCTTTCTTTTGGTCCAAGTTGAGTACAGCTAAGGGAGTATTATGAGAATTGGCATACAATAGGACATCTTTTATTAGATTTATATTCTCATGAATATCTCTGCCGGGGATTGTGTAGCTTTGGTCAGGGTTTACGATGGTGTGTATTATGTTTTTCAGTCTATTTGCCAAGACTTTGGGGAAGATTTTATAGTCAACATTAAGGAGGGAAACTGGACGCCAGTTTGAAATGTTAAGCAAATCGCCCTTTTTAGGAGTTATTACTCCTCTTCTGCATGACGTGGGCATACGTTTGGAAGCTATTGAAGAATTTAGAACGTTCATTAAATCGTTTCTTAAGACCGGCCAAAATACTTGGTAAAATTCGGAAGTTAGTCCGTCTAGGCCCAGGGATTTGTTTGTGTTTAGTTGTTTAACTGCGGTGTCCAATTCCTCGATGGAGACAGGTTTATCACAATCCTCGGCATCGAGATTAGAGAGAGTTGGAATATCTTCTATGAGATCGTTAATGGCATCTTGGTCGATGCTACCTTTGCTATAAAGTCCTTTATAAAATTTCCGGATGTGCGATTTTATTTCAGATGGATTGTCAGAGATTTCTCCAGAATCTAAACGGATTTTTAAAAATTTCCTTGGCAACCGAAGATGTTTTCTCTAAATTAAAAAAGAAGGAAGAACACGTGTCTATTTTATTTGTGAATTGGAAACGAGCTCTGATAAGAGCCCCTTGCGCTTCGTGTCTTAGGATTTCGTTTAGAGAATCCCGTTGTTTTTTTTAGACATTTTTGATGATCAGTTGATACATCAAGCGTTGATTGAAGTTCATCGATTGATTGCTGTAAAAACTTAATTTGTTCTTTTCTTTCTCGTGTTGCCTTGGTACCATACAACTGCGATATTGATTTGATATGTGTTTTTCCAATGTCCCACCAGGTGCTGATGTCTTTAAAGGTTTATTGTTGTTTTTGCCAATTTGACCAGAAGAGTTGGACAATAAGCTTGTAAGACTCGTCTTGAAGCAGGGTATTGTTAAAGTGCCAGTAAGCGCTGCCCCTTGGCTTGTCTCTTAGTACACTGATCTTTATTGTCACAGCACTATGGTCGGACAGAGAACATGGAAACGCTTGGCAATCTACAACACAGGACATCAGGAAAAGTGGGACATAGAAGCGATCTAACCTGGCTTTGGACACCTTGTCTGAGTTACTTCGAAACCAGGTGAACAGACACGTTTCAGGATTGCAGCGGCGCCAGGCGTCGCACAGAGAGAGGCTGTTACAAAGAGGTTTTAAGGATTGGGATACTAGATAACGGTATTCCCTATTTTGACGGAAACGATCTAAATTTGGAGCCAACGTACAATTAAAGTCTCCACCAAGAATTATAGTGCCGTCCTCATGATTTGTACAGTGGTTTTTTGTTGCCAGTATTGTTTTAATTGCTGTGGGATTGTCTTGCGGGATTAAGATGTTATAAAGATGATATTTGTTGGATTGGATTTCGAGGCAGGTGTAATGAACGAAGCCTGCCATTATTATTTCAGTGTCTTTGACTTTTATGTCTGGAGTTTTCTTTATCAGTGTTGTGACACCAGACCCTTTAGAGGGGCCAGGGGTGCTGGAGGCAAAATATGCCCATGAGTTCCAACACAGGTCTTTGTCAGATAACTGATATGTCTCTTGTAGAAACACTACATCCGGATTGTTAAGTACATTTTTGACGTATACTTGGATGGAGGAGTTTTTGGTGGGGGTTGAACAACCTCCAGTGTTGAGGCTGGACAAGTAGAGCGTCATGGTGAGAAGGAAGAGTTCAAATTGAGTCATTTCGGTAGTAGATGGGAAGGATCGTTGGGGTCGAGGGTTCTTATGAGTTTTCTTATTCTCTGACGTGTGCTTTTCCTAAGAAGAGGGCTGTTTCTTAGGGGTTTCATTTGTTGGATAAGGCCGGGGACATCAGGAGTGAATTTTCTGGCCACATCGAGTGGTTTCCGGCGGGCTTTAACGCATTTCAAGAAGGAATTAAGCAGCTGGTTGGACAATGGTCCAACTGGGGCTTGAAGATTTTCCTCGTCATCTTCTTGTGTAAGTTGACTATGCTCCGAGGAAAAAGATTCTTCGTCAGTGTCAGAATTGCTTTCAGCGGGTTGTACGATCGGGGAAGATTGCAGTGAAAGCTGGGTGTTGTCAAAAACTTGGGATTGTGTCGGTATTGGATCATTTTCTTTTTCATGGTGTTTTGTTATTTTTTGGGGAGGGGATGTAGGGGAGAGTTGGACCAGGTTGTGTACGGGTGATTGCGGCTTTGGTTTAGGTGATCGGTTTTTCTTCCTTTTGGAGACAACTTCAGTAAAAAGGAGAGGTTGTCTTGACGGTGGTGGTGGCATATCCCACACTCCAATGTTAGCACGGGGAGCGTTTTGTGCAGGGGATTGTGAGGGGCTGGAGGAGTCCTTTCTGTTCCTATTGTTTGAAGGAGCAGGTGAAGGCATATTGTTGGTAGTTATGCCAGGGTTGGGAGAGCTGAGATCAGCACCTTCATTGGAAGGAGGGTTTGGGGGCTGGGGAGTTTTAGGGGCATCATTCTTGGAGAGAGAATTGTTCTCATGAATAGAGGTCGGTATGGGGTTGGGCGGGTTGTGAGTGCCATGGGTTGTTTCGCGTATAGAGGGAAGGGCGGCTTTTTTACACAATTTGGCAATATGCCCCCTTTCTCCACAGTTTCCACAGGAAAATTCGGTATCTTACGTTATTGTGGGATATATTAATATGATCCGGCATTGTGACATTCTGTTTTATGAGTACATTAACACTTCTTCTAAAGGACATGATATGCGACAAGTCGCTGCCTTTCGATTCGAGGGGGATTGGTCGAAAGGCAGAGACCACTTTGCAGAAACTTGATAGTGTTTCCTCTAGAAGTGAGTTGGGAACTTCCGGATATACATTGGAGAGTACGATTCTTTGGGTGGGTCGTACAAGGGGTGTGAGTTCTACATAATTGTCATTTAATTCGAGGCCGGAAGAAACGGCTCGTTCTGCAAGTTCTTTAGAGCGGAAGTATAGGGTAACAGAACCATTGGGTGTGCGAGAAGCATGGGTTACGTTCGCCTTATTGACAATTTGTCCAATGGCGTCAATATACGCCTTTATTGGAACATCTGGAAAGGCTTTGCAGAACGCCCCATGCTCTCGGGAGGGGACGACTGCAGTATAGTCAGTGGTTGGAACAACAGTATCAATTGACTCGGTATTCATGGGTCCAGTCCTGCTATCGCTTGACTGACCACTGACAATGGGCATATCGTCTTGGTTGGCCATGCTGGCCAGCCTATATACCTACGTGTACTAAGACCTACGAGCCGGCCTAAAAAAACAGGCCTGAATATCTCTGAAAAGACACAAATTTACATCTACAAATTTGTCTACCTGATTCTATACATAAAACTTATTATACAGTCATAAGGTTGAGACCAACTAGGGTCTCAAAATAAGAAAAAACTTACAATTTACGAGAGCTCGGAATACACTCCACCTGACCGTACAGAGAGACAGAGAGACAGGTTGCCTATGAGACAGGTCGCCTATGAGACAGGTCTCCTGTGAGACAGGTTGCCTATGAGACAGGTCGCCTATGAGACAGGTCGCCTATGAGACAGGTCTCCTGTGAGACAGATCGCCTATGAGACAGGTTGCCTATGAGACAGGTTGCCTATGAGACAGGTTGCCTATGAGACAGGTTGCCTATGAGACAGGTTGCCTGTGAGACAGGTTGCCTATGAGACAGGTCACCTATGAGACATGTCGCCTATGAGACAGGTTGCCTAGGAGACAGGTTGCCTATGAGACAGGTCGCCTGTGAGACAGGTCGCCTATGAGACAGGTCGCCTATGAGACAGGTCGCCTATGAGACAGGTCTCCTGTGAGACAGATCGCCTATGAGACAGGTTGCCTATGAGACAGGTTGCCTATGAGACAGGTTGCCTATGAGACAGGACGCCTATGAGACAGGTTGCCGATGAGACAGGTCACATATGAGACAGGTCTCCTATGAGACAGGTCTCCTATGAGACAGGTCGCCTATGAGACAGGTCGCCTATGAGACAGGTTGCCTATGAGACAGGTCTCCTATGAGACAGGTCTCCTATGAGACAGGTCTCCTATGAGACAGGTCTCCTATGAGACAGGTCGCCTATGAGACAGGTCGCCTATGAGACAGGTTGCCTATGAGACAGGTCGCCTATGAGACAGGTCTCCTATGAGACAGGTCTCCTATGAGACAGGTCGCCTATGAGACAGGTCGCCTATGAGACAGATTGCCTATGAGACAGGTCGCCTATGAGACAGGTCGCCTATGAGACAGGTCGCCTATGAGACAGGTCTCATATGAGACAGGTCGCCTATGAGACAGGTCACCTATGAGACAGGTCGCCTATGAGACAGATTGCCTATGAGACAGGTCTCCTGTGAGACAGGTCTCCTGTGAGACAGGTCTCCTGTGAGACAGGTCACCTATGAGACAGGTCGCCTATGAGACAGATTGCCTATGAGACAGGTCTCCTGTGAGACAGGTCTCCTGTGAGACAGGTCTCCTGTGAGACAGGTCTCCTGTGAGACAGGTCTCCTGTGAGACAGGTCTCCTGTGAGACAGGTCTCCTGTGAGACAGGTCTATTATGAGACAGGTCTATTATGAGACAGGTCTCCTATGAAACAGGTTTCCTATGGGACAGATCGCCTATGAAACAGGTTTCCTATGGGACAGATCGCCTATGAGACAGGTCGCCTATGAGACAGGTCGCCTATGAGACAGGTCTCCTAGGAGACAGGTCTCCTATGAGACAGGTCTCCTATGAGACAGGTCTCCTAGGAGACAGGTCGCCCATGAGACAGGTCGCCTATGAGACAGGTCGCCTATGAGACAGGTCACCTATGAGAGAGGTCGCCTGTGAGACAGGTCGCCTGTGAGACAGGTCGCCTATGAGACAGGTCTCCTATGAGACAGGTCGCCTATGAGACAGATTGCCTATGAGACAGTTCGCCTATGAGACAGGTTGCGTATGAGACAGGTTTCCTATGGGACAGATCGCCTATGAGACAGGTCGCCTATGAGACAGGTGCCTATGAGACAGGTCGCCTATGAGACAGGTCTCCTATGAGACAGGTTTCCTATGGGACAGATCGCCTATGAGACAGGTGCCTATGAGACAGGTCGCCTATGAGACAGGTAGCCTATGAGACTGGTCGCCTATGAGACAGGTTGCCTATGAGATAGGTCGCCTATGAGACAGGTTGCCTATGAGACAGGTCTCCTATGAGACAGGTCGCCTATGAGACAGGTCGCCTATGAGACAGGTCTCCTATGAGACAGGTTGCCTATGAGACAGGTCGCCTATGAGACAGGTCTCATATGAGACAGGTCTCATATGAGACAGGTCTCCTATGAGACAGGTCTCCTATGAGACAGGTCGCCTATGAGACAGGTCGCCTATGAGACAGGTCGCCTATGAGACAGGTCACCTATGAGACAGGTCGCCTGTGAGACAGGTCGCCTGTGAGACAGGTCGCCTATGAGACAGGTTGCCTATGAGACAGGTTGCCTATGAGACAGGTCGCGTATGAGACAGGTCGCCTATGAGAAAGGTCTCCTGTGAGACAGGTCTCCTGTGAGACAGGTCTCCTGTGAGACAGGTCTCCTGTGAGACAGGTCTCCTGTGAGACAGGTCTCCTGTGAGACAGGTCTATTATGAGACAGGTCTCCTATGGGACAGGTTTCCTATGGGACAGATCGCCTATGAGACAGGTCGCCTATGAGACAGGTCGCCTATGAGACAGGTCGCCTATGAGACAGGTCGCCTTTGAGACAGGTCGCCTATGAGACAGGTTGCCTATGAGATAGGTCGGCTATGAGACAGGTCGCCTATGAGACAGGTTGCCTATGAGACAGGTCTCCTATGAGACAGGTCTCCTATGAGACAGGTCTCCTATGAGACAGGTCTCCTATGAGACAGGTCTCCTATGAGACAGGTCTCCTATGAGACAGGTCTCCTGTGAGACAGGTCTCCTGTGAGACAGGTCTCCTGTGAGACAGGTCTCGTATGAGACAGGTTGCCTATGAGACAGGTCGCCTATGAGACAGGACGCCTATGAGACAGGTCTCCTATGAGAGAGTTTGCCTATGAGACAGGTCACCTATGAGACAGGTCGCCTATGAGACAGATTGCCTATGAGACAGTTCGCCTATGAGACAGGTTGCCTACGAGACAGGTCTCCTATGAGACAGGTCTCCTATGAGACAGGTCTCCTATGAGACAGGTCGCCTATGAGACAGGTCGCCTACGAGACAGGTTGCCTATGAGACAGGTCACCTATGAGACAGGTCTCCCATGAGACAGGTCTCCTATGAGACAGGTCGCCTATGAGACAGGTCTCCTAGGAGACAGGTCTCCTAGGAGACAGGTCTCCTATGAGACAGGTCTCCTATGAGACAGGTCTCCTAGGAGACAGGTCGCCCATGAGACAGGTCGCCTATGAGACAGGTCGTCTATGAGACAGGTCACCTATGAGAGAGGTCGCCTGTGAGACAGGTCGCCTGTGAGACAGGTCGCCTATGAGACAGGTCTCCTATGAGACAGGTCTCCTATGAGACAGGTCTCCTATGAGACAGGTCGCCTATGAGACAGGTCTCCTGTGAGACAGATCGCCTATGAGACAGGTTGCCTATGAGACAGGTTGCCTATGAGACAGGTTGCCTATGAGACAGGTTGCCTATGAGACAGGTCACCTATGAGACAGGTCGCCTATGAGACAGGTTGCCTAGGAGACAGGTTGCCTATGAGACAGGTCGCCTGTGAGACAGGTCGCCTATGAGACAGGTCGCCTATGAGACAGGTCGCCTATGAGACAGGTTGCCTACGAGACAGGTTGCCTATGAGACAGGTTGCCTATGAGACAGGACGCCTATGAGACAGGTTGCCGATGAGACAGGTCACATATGAGACAGGTCTCCTATGAGACAGGTCTCCTATGAGACAGGTCGCCTATGAGACAGGTCGCCTATGAGACAGGTTGCCTATGAGACAGGTCTCCTATGAGACAGGTCTCCTATGAGACAGGTCTCCTATGAGACAGGTCTCCTATGAGACAGGTCGCCTATGAGACAGGTCGCCTATGAAACAGGTTGCCTATGAGACAGGTCGCCTATGAGACAGGTCTCCTATGAGACAGGTCTCCTATGAGACAGGTCGCCTATGAGACAGGTCGCCTATGAGACAGATTGCCTATGAGACAGGTCGCCTATGAGACAGGTCGCCTATGAGACAGGTCGCCTATGAGACAGGTCTCATATGAGACAGGTCGCCTATGAGACAGGTCACCTATGAGACAGGTCGCCTATGAGACAGATTGCCTATGAGACAGGTCTCCTGTGAGACAGGTCTCCTGTGAGACAGGTCTCCTGTGAGACAGGTCACCTATGAGACAGGTCGCCTATGAGACAGATTGCCTATGAGACAGGTCTCCTGTGAGACAGGTCTCCTGTGAGACAGGTCTCCTGTGAGACAGGTCTCCTGTGAGACAGGTCTCCTGTGAGACAGGTCTCCTGTGAGACAGGTCTCCTGTGAGACAGGTCTATTATGAGACAGGTCTATTATGAGACAGGTCTCCTATGAAACAGGTTTCCTATGGGACAGATCGCCTATGAGACAGGTTTCCTATGGGACAGATCGCCTATGAGACAGGTCGCCTATGAGACAGGTCGCCTATGAGACAGGTCGCCTATGAGACAGGTTGCCTATGAGACAGGTCGCCTATGAGACAGGTCTCCTATGAGACAGGTCTCCTATGAGACAGGTCGCCTATGAGACAGGTCGCCTATGAGACAGTTTGCCTATGAGACAGGTCGCCTATGAGACAGGTCGCCTATGAGACAGGTCGCCTATGAGACAGGTCGCCTATGAGACAGGTCTCATATGAGACAGGTCGCCTATGAGACAGGTCACCTATGAGACAGGTCGCCTATGAGACAGATTGCCTATGAGACAGGTCTCCTGTGAGACAGGTCACCTATGAGACAGGTCGCCTATGAGACAGATTGCCTATGAGACAGGTCTCCTGTGAGACAGGTCTCCTGTGAGACAGGTCTCCATTGAGACAGGTCTATTATGAGACTGGTCTATTATGAGACAGGTCTCCTATGAGACAGGTTTCCTATGAGACAGGTCGCCTATGAGACAGGTCGCCTATGAGACAGGTCGCCTATGAGACAGGTCGCCTATGAGACAGGTAGCCTATGAGACAGGTCGCCTATGAGACAGGTCGCCTATGAGATAGGTCGCCTATGAGACAGGTTGCCTATGAGACAGGTCTCCTATGAGACAGGTTGCCTATGAGACAGGTCGCCTATGAGACAGGACGCCTATGAGACAGGTCTCCTATGAGACAGTTTGCCTATGAGACAGGTCACCTATGAGACAGGTCGCCTATGAGACAGATTGCCTATGAGACAGTTCGCCTATGAGACAGGTTGCGTATGAGACAGGTTTCCTATGGGACAGATCGCCTATGAGACAGGTCTCATAGGAGACAGGTCTCCTATGAGACAGGTCGCGTATGAGACAGGTCGCCTATGAGACAGGTCGCCTATGAGACAGGTCACCTATGAGACAGGTCGCCTATGAGACAGGTGCCTATGAGACAGGTCGCCTATGAGACAGGTCTCCTATGAGACAGGTTTCCTATGGGACAGATCGCCTATGAGACAGGTGCCTATGAGACAGGTCGCCTATGAGACAGGTCGCCTATGAGACAGGACGCCTATGAGACAGGTAGCCTATGAGACAGGTCGCCTATGAGACAGGTTGCCTATGAGATAGGTCGCCTATGAGACAGGTTGCCTATGAGACAGGTCTCATATGAGACAGGTCTCCTATGAGACAGGTCTCCTATGAGACAGGTCTCCTATGAGACAGGTCTCCTATGAGACAGGTCTCCTATGAGACAGGTCTCCTATGAGACAGGTCTCCTATGAGACAGGTCTCCTATGAGACAGGTCTCCTATGAGACAGGTCTTCTATGAGACAGGTCTCCTATGAGACAGGTCGCCTATGAGACAGGTCGCCTATGAGACAGGTCGCCTATGAGACAGGACGCCTATGAGACAGGTCTCCTATGAGACAGTTTGCCTATGAGACAGGTCACCTATGAGACAGGTCGCCTATGAGACAGATTGCCTATGAGACAGTTCGCCTATGAGACAGGTTGCGTATGAGACAGGTTTCCTATGGGACAGATCGCCTATGAGACAGGTCGCCTATGAGACAGGTGCCTATGAGACAGGTCGCCTATGAGACAGGTCTCCTATGAGACAGGTTTCCTATGGGACAGATCGCCTATGAGACAGGTGCCTATGAGACAGGTCGCCTATGAGACAGGTAGCCTATGAGACTGGTCGCCTATGAGACAGGTTGCCTATGAGATAGGTCGCCTATGAGACAGGTTGCCTATGAGACAGGTCTCCTTTGAGACAGGTCGCCTATGAGACAGGTCGCCTATGAGACAGGTCTCCTATGAGACAGGTCTCCTATGAGACAGGTTGCCTATGAGACAGGTCGCCTATGAGACAGGTTGCCTATGAGACAGGTCTCATAGGAGACAGGTCTCCTATGAGACAGGTCTCCTATGAGACAGGTCGCCTATGAGACAGGTCGCCTATGAGACAGGTCGCTTATGAGACAGGTCACCTATGAGACAGGTCGCCTGTGAGACAGGTCGCCTGTGAGACAGGTCGCCTATGAGACAGGTTGCCTATGAGACAGGTTGCCTATGAGACAGGTCGCGTATGAGACAGGTCGCGTATGAGACAGGTCGCCTATGAGAAAGGTCTCCTGTGAGACAGGTCTCCTGTGAGACAGGTCTCCTGTGAGACAGGTCTTCTGTGAGACAGGTCTCCTGTGAGACAGGTCTCCTGTGAGACAGGTCTATTATGAGACAGGTCTCCTATGGGACAGGTTTCCTATGGGACAGATCGCCTATGAGACAGGTCGCCTATGAGACAGGTCGCCTATGAGACAGGTCGCCTATGAGACAGGTCGCCTTTGAGACAGGTCGCCTATGAGACAGGTTGCCTATGAGATAGGTCGGCTATGAGACAGGTCGCCTATGAGACAGGTTGCCTATGAGACAGGTCTCCTATGAGACAGGTCTCCTATGAGACAGGTCTCCTATGAGACAGGTCTCCTATGAGACAGGTCTCCTGTGAGACAGGTCTCCTGTGAGACAGGTCTCCTGTGAGACAGGTCTCCTGTGAGACAGGTCTCCTGTGAGACAGGTCTCCTGTGAGACAGGTCTCGTATGAGACAGGTTGCCTATGAGACAGGTCGCCTATGAGACAGGACGCCTATGAGACAGGTCTCCTATGAGAGAGTTTGCCTATGAGACAGGTCACCTATGAGACAGGTCGCCTATGAGACAGATTGCCTATGAGACAGTTCGCCTATGAGACAGGTTGCCTACGAGACAGGTCTCCTATGAGACAGGTCTCCTATGAGACAGGTCGCCTATGAGACAGGTCGCCTACGAGACAGGTTGCCTATGAGACAGGTCACCTATGAGACAGGTCTCCCATGAGACAGGTCTCCTATGAGACAGGTCGCCTATGAGACAGGTCTCCTAGGAGACAGGTCTCCTATGAGACAGGTCTCCTATGAGACAGGTCTCCTAGGAGACAGGTCGCCCATGAGACAGGTCGCCTATGAGACAGGTCGCCTATGAGACAGGTCACCTATGAGAGAGGTCGCCTGTGAGACAGGTCGCCTGTGAGACAGGTCGCCTATGAGACAGGTCTCCTATGAGACAGGTCGCCTATGAGACAGATTGCCTATGAGACAGTTCGCCTATGAGACAGGTTGCGTATGAGACAGGTTTCCTATGGGACAGATCGCCTATGAGACAGGTCGCCTATGAGACAGGTGCCTATGAGACAGGTCGCCTATGAGACAGGTCTCCTATGAGACAGGTTTCCTATGGGACAGATCGCCTATGAGACAGGTGCCTATGAGACAGGTCGCCTATGAGACAGGTAGCCTATGAGACTGGTCGCCTATGAGACAGGTTGCCTATGAGATAGGTCGCCTATGAGACAGGTTGCCTATGAGACAGGTCTCCTATGAGACAGGTCGCCTATGAGACAGGTCGCCTATGAGACAGGTCTCCTATGAGACAGGTTGCCTATGAGACAGGTCGCCTATGAGACAGGTTGCCTATGAGACAGGTCTCATATGAGACAGGTCTCCTATGAGACAGGTCTCCTATGAGACAGGTCGCCTATGAGACAGGTCGCCTATGAGACAGGTCGCCTATGAGACAGGTCACCTATGAGACAGGTCGCCTGTGAGACAGGTCGCCTGTGAGACAGGTCGCCTATGAGACAGGTTGCCTATGAGACAGGTTGCCTATGAGACAGGTCGCGTATGAGACAGGTCGCCTATGAGAAAGGTCTCCTGTGAGACATGTCTCCTGTGAGACAGGTCTCCTGTGAGACAGGTCTCCTGTGAGACAGGTCTCCTGTGAGACAGGTCTCCTGTGAGACAGGTCTATTATGAGACAGGTCTCCTATGGGACAGGTTTCCTATGGGACAGATCGCCTATGAGACAGGTCGCCTATGAGACAGGTCGCCTATGAGACAGGTCGCCTATGAGACAGGTCGCCTTTGAGACAGGTCGCCTATGAGACAGGTTGCCTATGAGACAGGTCGGCTATGAGACAGGTCGCCTATGAGACAGGTTGCCTATGAGACAGGTCTTCTATGAGACAGGTCTCCTATGAGACAGGTCTCCTATGAGACAGGTCTCCTGTGAGACAGGTCTCCTGTGAGACAGGTCTCCTGTGAGACAGGTCTCCTGTGAGACAGGTCTCGTATGAGACAGGTTGCCTATGAGACAGGTCGCCTATGAGACAGGACGTCTATGAGACAGGTCTCCTATGAGAGAGTTTGCCTATGAGACAGGTCACCTATGAGACAGGTCGCCTATGAGACAGATTGCCTATGAGACAGTTCGCCTATGAGACAGGTTGCCTACGAGACAGGTCTCCTATGAGACAGGTCTCCTATGAGACAGGTCGCCTATGAGACAGGTCGCCTACGAGACAGGTTGCCTATGAGACAGGTCACCTATGAGACAGGTCTCCCATGAGACAGGTCTCCTATGAGACAGGTCGCCTATGAGACAGGTCTCCTAGGAGACAGGTCTCCTAGGAGACAGGTCTCCTATGAGACAGGTCTCCTATGAGACAGGTCTCCTAGGAGACAGGTCGCCCATGAGACAGGTCGCCTATGAGACAGGTCGCCTATGAGACAGGTCACCTATGAGAGAGGTCGCCTGTGAGACAGGTCGCCTGTGAGACAGGTCGCCTATGAGACAGGTCTCCTATGAGACAGGTCTCCTATGAGACAGGTCTCCTATGAGACAGGTCGCCTGTGAGACAGGTCTCATATGAGACAGGTCACCTATGAGACAGGTCGCCTGTGAGACAGGTCGCCTATGAGACAGGTAGCCTATGAGACAGGTCTCCTATGAGACAGGTTGCCTATGAGACAGGTCGCCTATGAGACAGGTTGCCTATGAGACAGGTCTCCTATGAGACAGGTCTCCTATGAGACAGGTCTCCTATGAGACAGGTCTCATAGGAGACAGGTCTCCTATGAGACAGGTCGCGTATGAGACAGGTCGCGTATGAGACAGGTCGCGTATGAGACAGGTCTCCTATGAGACAGGTCTCATATGAGACAGGTCGCGTATGAGACAGGTCGCCTATGAGACAGGTCTCCTGTGAGACAGGTCTCCTGTGAGACAGGTCGCCTATGAGACAGGTCGCCTATGAGACAGGTCGCCTATGAGACAGGTCGCCTATGAGACAGGTCGCCTATGAGACAGGTCGCATGAGACAGGTCGCCTATGAGACAGGTCGCCTATGAGACAGGTCGCCTATGAGACAGGTCGCCTATGAGACAGGTCGCCTGTGAGACAGGTCGCCTATGAGACAGGTCGCCTATGAGACAGGTCGCGTATGAGACAGGTCTCCTATGAGACAGGTCGCGTATGAGACAGGTTGCCTATGAGACAGGTCTCCTATGAGACAGGTCTCCTATGAGACAGGTCTCCTATGAGACAGGTCTCCTATGAGACAGGTCTCGTATGAGACAGGTCTCCTGTGAGACAGGTCTCGTATGAGACAGGTCTCGTATGAGACAGGTCGCCTATGAGACAGGTCGCCTATGAGACAGGTTGCCTACGAGACAGGTCTCCTACGAGACAGGTCGCCTACGAGACAGGTCTCCTATGAGACAGGTCTCCTATGAGACAGATCGCCTATGAGACAGGTCTCCTATGAAACAGGTCGCCTATGAGACAGGTCTCCTGTGAGACAGGTCTCCTGTGAGACAGGTCTCCTATGAGACAGGTCGCCTATGAGACAGGTCGCCTATGAGACAGGTCGCCTATGAGACAGGTCGCCTATGAGACAGGTCTCCTATGAGACAGGTTTCCTATGGGACAGATCGCCTATGAGACAGGTGCCTATGAGACAGGTCGCCTATGAGACAGGTAGCCTATGAGACAGGTCGCCTATGAGACAGATTGCCTATGAGACAGTTCGCCTATGAGACAGGTTGCGTATGAGACAGGTTTCCTATGGGACAGATCGCCTATGAGACAGGTCGCCTATGAGACAGGTGCCTATGAGACAGGTCGCCTATGAGACAGGTCTCCTATGAGACAGGTTTCCTATGGGACAGATCGCCTATGAGACAGGTGCCTATGAGACAGGTCGCCTATGAGACAGGTAGCCTATGAGACTGGTCGCCTATGAGACAGGTTGCCTATGAGATAGGTCGCCTATGAGACAGGTTGCCTATGAGACAGGTCTCCTTTGAGACAGGTCGCCTATGAGACAGGTCGCCTATGAGACAGGTCTCCTATGAGACAGGTCTCCTATGAGACAGGTTGCCTATGAGACAGGTCGCCTATGAGACAGGTTGCCTATGAGACAGGTCTCATAGGAGACAGGTCTCCTATGAGACAGGTCTCCTATGAGACAGGTCGCCTATGAGACAGGTCGCCTATGAGACAGGTCGCTTATGAGACAGGTCACCTATGAGACAGGTCGCCTGTGAGACAGGTCGCCTGTGAGACAGGTCGCCTATGAGACAGGTTGCCTATGAGACAGGTTGCCTATGAGACAGGTCGCGTATGAGACAGGTCGCGTATGAGACAGGTCGCCTATGAGAAAGGTCTCCTGTGAGACAGGTCTCCTGTGAGACAGGTCTCCTGTGAGACAGGTCTTCTGTGAGACAGGTCTCCTGTGAGACAGGTCTCCTGTGAGACAGGTCTATTATGAGACAGGTCTCCTATGGGACAGGTTTCCTATGGGACAGATCGCCTATGAGACAGGTCGCCTATGAGACAGGTCGCCTATGAGACAGGTCGCCTATGAGACAGGTCGCCTTTGAGACAGGTCGCCTATGAGACAGGTTGCCTATGAGATAGGTCGGCTATGAGACAGGTCGCCTATGAGACAGGTTGCCTATGAGACAGGTCTCCTATGAGACAGGTCTCCTATGAGACAGGTCTCCTATGAGACAGGTCTCCTGTGAGACAGGTCTCCTGTGAGACAGGTCTCCTGTGAGACAGGTCTCCTGTGAGACAGGTCTCCTGTGAGACAGGTCTCCTGTGAGACAGGTCTCGTATGAGACAGGTTGCCTATGAGACAGGTCGCCTATGAGACAGGACGCCTATGAGACAGGTCTCCTATGAGAGAGTTTGCCTATGAGACAGGTCACCTATGAGACAGGTCGCCTATGAGACAGATTGCCTATGAGACAGTTCGCCTATGAGACAGGTTGCCTACGAGACAGGTCTCCTATGAGACAGGTCTCCTATGAGACAGGTCGCCTATGAGACAGGTCGCCTACGAGACAGGTTGCCTATGAGACAGGTCACCTATGAGACAGGTCTCCCATGAGACAGGTCTCCTATGAGACAGGTCGCCTATGAGACAGGTCTCCTAGGAGACAGGTCTCCTATGAGACAGGTCTCCTATGAGACAGGTCTCCTAGGAGACAGGTCGCCCATGAGACAGGTCGCCTATGAGACAGGTCGCCTATGAGACAGGTCACCTATGAGAGAGGTCGCCTGTGAGACAGGTCGCCTGTGAGACAGGTCGCCTATGAGACAGGTCTCCTATGAGACAGGTCGCCTATGAGACAGATTGCCTATGAGACAGTTCGCCTATGAGACAGGTTGCGTATGAGACAGGTTTCCTATGGGACAGATCGCCTATGAGACAGGTCGCCTATGAGACAGGTGCCTATGAGACAGGTCGCCTATGAGACAGGTCTCCTATGAGACAGGTTTCCTATGGGACAGATCGCCTATGAGACAGGTGCCTATGAGACAGGTCGCCTATGAGACAGGTAGCCTATGAGACTGGTCGCCTATGAGACAGGTTGCCTATGAGATAGGTCGCCTATGAGACAGGTTGCCTATGAGACAGGTCTCCTATGAGACAGGTCGCCTATGAGACAGGTCGCCTATGAGACAGGTCTCCTATGAGACAGGTTGCCTATGAGACAGGTCGCCTATGAGACAGGTTGCCTATGAGACAGGTCTCATATGAGACAGGTCTCCTATGAGACAGGTCTCCTATGAGACAGGTCGCCTATGAGACAGGTCGCCTATGAGACAGGTCGCCTATGAGACAGGTCACCTATGAGACAGGTCGCCTGTGAGACAGGTCGCCTGTGAGACAGGTCGCCTATGAGACAGGTTGCCTATGAGACAGGTTGCCTATGAGACAGGTCGCGTATGAGACAGGTCGCCTATGAGAAAGGTCTCCTGTGAGACATGTCTCCTGTGAGACAGGTCTCCTGTGAGACAGGTCTCCTGTGAGACAGGTCTCCTGTGAGACAGGTCTCCTGTGAGACAGGTCTATTATGAGACAGGTCTCCTATGGGACAGGTTTCCTATGGGACAGATCGCCTATGAGACAGGTCGCCTATGAGACAGGTCGCCTATGAGACAGGTCGCCTATGAGACAGGTCGCCTTTGAGACAGGTCGCCTATGAGACAGGTTGCCTATGAGACAGGTCGGCTATGAGACAGGTCGCCTATGAGACAGGTTGCCTATGAGACAGGTCTCCTATGAGACAGGTCTCCTATGAGACAGGTCTCCTATGAGACAGGTCTCCTGTGAGACAGGTCTCCTGTGAGACAGGTCTCCTGTGAGACAGGTCTCCTGTGAGACAGGTCTCGTATGAGACAGGTTGCCTATGAGACAGGTCGCCTATGAGACAGGACGTCTATGAGACAGGTCTCCTATGAGAGAGTTTGCCTATGAGACAGGTCACCTATGAGACAGGTCGCCTATGAGACAGATTGCCTATGAGACAGTTCGCCTATGAGACAGGTTGCCTACGAGACAGGTCTCCTATGAGACAGGTCTCCTATGAGACAGGTCGCCTATGAGACAGGTCGCCTACGAGACAGGTTGCCTATGAGACAGGTCACCTATGAGACAGGTCTCCCATGAGACAGGTCTCCTATGAGACAGGTCGCCTATGAGACAGGTCTCCTAGGAGACAGGTCTCCTAGGAGACAGGTCTCCTATGAGACAGGTCTCCTATGAGACAGGTCTCCTAGGAGACAGGTCGCCCATGAGACAGGTCGCCTATGAGACAGGTCGCCTATGAGACAGGTCACCTATGAGAGAGGTCGCCTGTGAGACAGGTCGCCTGTGAGACAGGTCGCCTATGAGACAGGTCTCCTATGAGACAGGTCTCCTATGAGACAGGTCTCCTATGAGACAGGTCGCCTGTGAGACAGGTCTCATATGAGACAGGTCACCTATGAGACAGGTCGCCTGTGAGACAGGTCGCCTATGAGACAGGTAGCCTATGAGACAGGTCTCCTATGAGACAGGTTGCCTATGAGACAGGTCGCCTATGAGACAGGTTGCCTATGAGACAGGTCTCCTATGAGACAGGTCTCCTATGAGACAGGTCTCCTATGAGACAGGTCTCATAGGAGACAGGTCTCCTATGAGACAGGTCGCGTATGAGACAGGTCGCGTATGAGACAGGTCGCGTATGAGACAGGTCTCCTATGAGACAGGTCTCATATGAGACAGGTCGCGTATGAGACAGGTCGCCTATGAGACAGGTCTCCTGTGAGACAGGTCTCCTGTGAGACAGGTCGCCTATGAGACAGGTCGCCTATGAGACAGGTCGCCTATGAGACAGGTCGCCTATGAGACAGGTCGCCTATGAGACAGGTCGCATGAGACAGGTCGCCTATGAGACAGGTCGCCTATGAGACAGGTCGCCTATGAGACAGGTCGCCTATGAGACAGGTCGCCTGTGAGACAGGTCGCCTATGAGACAGGTCGCCTATGAGACAGGTCGCGTATGAGACAGGTCTCCTATGAGACAGGTCGCGTATGAGACAGGTTGCCTATGAGACAGGTCTCCTATGAGACAGGTCTCCTATGAGACAGGTCTCCTATGAGACAGGTCTCCTATGAGACAGGTCTCGTATGAGACAGGTCTCCTGTGAGACAGGTCTCGTATGAGACAGGTCTCGTATGAGACAGGTCGCCTATGAGACAGGTCGCCTATGAGACAGGTTGCCTACGAGACAGGTCTCCTACGAGACAGGTCGCCTACGAGACAGGTCTCCTATGAGACAGGTCTCCTATGAGACAGATCGCCTATGAGACAGGTCTCCTATGAAACAGGTCGCCTATGAGACAGGTCTCCTGTGAGACAGGTCTCCTGTGAGACAGGTCTCCTATGAGACAGGTCGCCTATGAGACAGGTCGCCTATGAGACAGGTCGCCTATGAGACAGGTCTCCTGTGAGACAGGTCTCCTGTGAGACAGGTCTCCTATGAGACAGGTCGCCTATGAGACAGGTCGCCTATGAGACAGGTCTCCTCCGATACAGGTTGATCCAAACACCTGACAGGTCAACCAATACCTTTATCTCGCCGCCATTCGTAGCAATCGTGGCTCCGTGGGCTAGGGCGCACTGTGCTAGCCTACCCGTGACTTTGATTCGCCGCGATTCATAGCCATCATGGCTCGGGGCCAACCGTGCTAGCGGACTCCGACTAACTGCCGGAGGTTTATCACATCACCAACAGAGGATAATCTTTAACTCATCTTTGATGTAGGCTATTATACAAATAATATATAATTAAGCCTAAGAATGTGAAATATAGTCCTTAGATTTAAACTGCATCGTATCTTCTATAGAACGATGTTGTTTTCATCAATCGCGGCGAGATAACGGCGTGAGTAAGCTAACGCGATGTGAATGGTTACTCCCACTTTTTGAATTGTAAATAACTACAGTATTAAACTACCATAATTTAAGATTATAAACTGTACGTTGATTATGAGGCGAAATCAAGGTACAGCAGTATATTCAGATTCATCCAGCCCCAACTGAAATAAGCTAGTGGTTTAGCAATTACTTCACATCATTACATGCAAGGCAGGCTAGTACAATGGTTTGGTAAAGACTAAAGAACCCAAACAAAGCCACAGCGCCACAATGAGAACCTGTTTTATTCTACCTTAATAACTGCATTCATTGGGTTTCATATCTATAAAAAACAAATGTCTACTTCATCTTAGCAATATAACAACTGATGCTTACTATACATTGAGTGCAGCAGAGGTTTTAAAACACGTGTAACACTATTTTTACCTAAATAATTGCAAAAAGTATCAAAACGCTGTTTGAATTGGCCTACTTCATTTCCATCTTTAACATTGACTCAAAAGATTACACCTAAACCGCACATTCACTATCATAAAAATTTGTCGCTCTAGTTAACACTTCTGTCTACTTATAATAACTAGACCTTTTTGCAAAATCACTTACAAAAGTGTCAAACTAGGTTTGTACATGTAAATGGATGATGAAGCAGGTACTGTACTAGGCATAAGCTAGGCATAAGCTTGTTTTGACCTTAAATTAAGTTTGCTTTTGAATGAGCATTTCTTTTTATTTCGAAATAAACAAAACAAATGCCAAGTAAAAATCACAACTGATGTTTTTAAAAGCTTGTTAAGGATTTTCCTGATAGAAAATGAATACAAAACTATAATACACGAACACCAAGTACTTCACCAAATATGCTGGGTTGCATATATTTTGACAATACAGTAATAAACAATGACTCCTGAACTCTAATGATTTACATGAAAGAAACAATTTCTCTGGTTATCACCACTTTATCAAGCTAATAATGCCAATAAAGTTCAAAGCAAACGCTTCATTACACGTTTATTGCCAACCTATCCCAATGGAAATTAGGAATACTTCTGCTAACAAAAAGGAATCACAGAGCAAACTACATAGGAATTCTTGTGTATTTCCACGCCAAAAATGATAAATTTTTACAAAAAAGAGAGGAATGATTCCTCCAAAACAGTAATGGTTGGCAGCTATGTGTAGTAGGCCTATGTATAAGCAGATGTTACAGACATGGTTACAAAATGGTACTGTAAAAATAAAAACTGCCAAATAATTTTGTTCAAAGTTAAACAAAAAGGAAAAACTGACTGGGGACTTTAGATTAATTTTGAAAAATTTGAAAAAGTGGCCGACAAATTTGACTGGACAGTGACTTGAACCCACCCCCTCTGTCTTTTTTAACAGGGCTCTTATCATCTGAGCTTATCCTGCCCTTCCCAAATAATTAACTAATCTTTGCTGGTCTGGGGGTGCCAGTCAGAAATGTTTACCCATCAACTACTGTATATCTCCAGGTATCATGCCACCATTTTTATTCAGATGCAAACAACCAATTGTAAACCTGGCTACTGCAGCTCAGAGAGCACACAAAGTGGATGAAGCTTTTTTTTAATACAGTATGCAGTATCCTATTTTTAAATAGATATGTAACTTCATTGCAAAACCATCAGGCACGATTATTTCCATAAAACAAATATTCATAACACCACATATTGTATTGTTACGAAATTACGAAATTACGAAAACCTAATGGCCCTTGAAATTAAAAAGGCTAGATTTGATGAGTGCCATGTACTGTAGTTGTTGTCTGCACAAGACAAAGTATTCTGAAAATGAGATCACTGCCCTATTATAATGTAATGTAATCCAACCTACCAGTATAATTTCCAACTATACAGCTATAAATTGGTAACGGAGGCACTTTATAGGCCACTGAGTAGTACATAAACATAACAATTTTTGCACAAACTCATGCACTGACCCAAGGCTGAGAAAAAATGCACAAGTGCCAAAATATTTTTGTTAAGGTTCAAAGCGATTTAATGTGCACCGCAGAAACGAAAATCAAACACTAGTGAAATTACATGCTATAGTCTGTGTTGTAACATAAAACCTCCAAATACTTTCCAGCAATTATGTTAACTTAACAAATAACCATGGTTTTAACCATCCATATCACATTTGAATTTTTTTGGAGATCCAGTTACATGCAGAGATTCTGTCTTTAGAGTACTGATTTTATTGATTTAATTCCCTTGTTATGAGTACAATGTATAATCACTTCTAAATTTGTTTTTGTATAATCTATCTGGCATCACAAATCTTGTCACAATGCAATAATCATAAAGAATACAAGTAGGCAGCAATCCTGACAGGGTTTAGATGTGGGCCATCTGCTGTACCAGAATAAATAACAAGGTTAATGCAGAGAGCCAAATGACTCACCTGCTGTTTAAATAAGAAAATGTCAACTAGACCATGCATAAAAAAGGGATTGAAATTATCATAAATATGATATTCATAAAAAATGGAAGCAATACAAATTTGGGAAAAGTACATCTAAAAATGATACAATTTCAATGCTTGTAATTAAGCCCATTATCTTTAACAAATATACAGTTGAAACCATCACAGAAGACTGTGACACATGTAAGTCAATGTGCTGTGAGGACATCATGACAAGGACATTCTTCGATTTGTTAACTGCAAAGTTTGGAGAGGGCCAACAATCCCATCAATAATTTGACATGGCTACACATAGTATGCATGATGGTCACAGCATAAAATCTCCTATTATATCAGAAAAAATGTATGGTGATACAAATATTACATTGATCCTGAAATGTTTGTGACAACCCTAGGAGCACCATTATACATTTTTTTTCTTCTGAACTAACAAAACTTACAATACTTAAAATAAAATAAAACATCCAGTTAAATACAAATTGTTACAAAATAACCAGGTGAATCATTATTTAAGTACTTTCTAACCCAAAAATTAAATCAGTATATTTTACCTAAGCTGGGAAGATTGTGGTAGACAGAAGCAGATTATTGGTCTAAATTAATTTTCTGAACGAGACATGGAAGACAACTTTGTTCACTTTTCAAGTAACCAGAACCCCCCCCAACAAAAAAACAAAACAAACAAAAAACAAACAAACCCCACCCAGTACCCCAGTAATTGTCTGGCAATTTTTAATGAATAGCCTAGTGAGTTACCTGACAACTCTTATAACTGAATGATTACTGTCTGGTAAACTTGGGTGAAGCTGGAGGCCTCACTGTCAACTTTATTCACCATAACTGGTATGCATACTTGATGTATAAAAAAACAAAAAAACAAAAACAGCTACAAAACAATCATCAACAGCTTTAGGCCTTTGGCTGGATATCTTGAAAGTACAAAGATTGATTCTGTATGCTCAAATTTATGCATTATTTACAAAATATTGAACTTACAGGTGCGTGCCATGAATAAACAAAACATAATTGCAATAATGAATGCAGCTTTTACAAAATAATGAACTATTTGGTTCAACTTTGGCTTCGCAGTCTAGCAGAAATACACGTGCAATAAATTTTGCTTTAAATTCACAAAACATCAAGCAATGTTTCAGTACATATGAGTTTTTGCTCTATTCTTTAAAAAATACTGCTATTTAAACAAATACGCTGTTATTTGGTATTGAAATCATGAGAAAGCACGGTCAACTCTTCTGCATTGATTAATTAAAGCAAAGTAAATATCAAAAACTCTACCCAGCACCATTTTAGCCTCTCCAAGTTGGAGATATGTTCAAAAGTATGTCTTTAATCTACCATAACACAGAAAAATTCAACAATTTAAAAATGTTTCAAAAATCTTAAGAATGTATAAAATGCTTACTTTTGGATTACATGAAAGAAAGCTACAATTTTTTTAACCTAAGGCATACTCTCTACTACATATCTAAACAACAATGGGACAAAATTGGCAACAGCCACCTATAATACAAAATGCTCAGATCCAAAAATTGTAATTGAGGTACATACTAGCATTACACGCAGGCTGGATATACGATTTAAGTCTACTGTGCAGCATAAAATGAGTGCAGAAGCCAATCTTATTGAAAGTGATAACAATTGTACCCCTTAAAGCACAGGAATTATGTTATTATGGAAAAGTCAAACTAAAACTTTTGTACATTCCTGTGGACTTCGGAAATAATTACGTTTATCATGCTGCTTGTATTCATGATCAAGAATACAAGCCATGGATACTATTACGGAATGACTTACCACAATGATTTGATTACATGATTGCTCTGACTACCTTTTGCCATATGTTAACAAGAAACAGATCTCCTTTTATCACTCTGTGTCTCACTCTGTGTCTCATATAATGTTTAAATTCCCAAATTTCAGTAAAAGGGTAGACATTTCATATCATGGTAGTCTGTGATTTTAATTGGAATGAAGTTAGGCTACATATTATATCAATTTTAAAAAGGGCTACAATAACTTTGCTGGAAATTCATGGTTATGTTCTCTTGATTCTACTCATCCTGCCTGCGGTGTGAATATTTATGCATGCAAGTTGGAAGAAAACTACTGCTGGAGTTGTATGATGATCATGCTATAATTATGATATTCTGTTAGCGGCATTAGAGAATATTCTTTAAGTGAAGTGATCAAACGATCCAAGGTACTCAAAGGCTGCACGATAGCAGAACTGGTACTGGTCCTGTATCCAAAAATGGAGGGAAAAAATGTTTAAAAACATTACAGGGGTTGCAAGACAGGTAGTAGCACCAATGAAGAATACTCTAGACACACCCAGCCAATCTTTCCCAGACAGGTAGATTATCTGTGTGTACCAAGTTTACTAAACTTCTGTGAGGGAAGGCTGCTTATCCATGCAGGGCTGGGAACCAATGAGTATTCACTGACAAGGAATCTCTAAAGTTCATTGGTCCAAGTGACTTTTCTTTCAGCCAGTAATGCAGGCCCAACTTCTTTAGATGTTGGGACAGGAGCCGAACTTGACATTGTATCACATGAACCACTTCGCACTGGGGGGGGGGGGGGTTCAGCGCCGATGACCGCCATACAGGGTCTTTTGAACAATGCATCATTTTCAAATCTCGCTAAAACAATTCGGACTTTGTTGTGGCTTTTGTCAAGAGATCACCCATTCGAAAAAGGGCCCATTGTGTGTCATCAATGGACCGTAACGGACTTGTGTGTGTGTGTGCATGCGTGTACAGTGCTGTCAATCCCTGACCGCAGACTCCAGCCTCCACTCCAGCCAGTCAAATCTTCGAGTTGGTCGGCCACAACCGAGCTTACAGATTACGGTAAAGAATGTGGGGGGAATTCCAATGCCTGACCGACGACCGTTGGGCTGTGTGGCATGCAAAGACAATGTCCTCCGCATGCTTTCAGCGGCAGCGCGGTATCCCTCGATCCTCCACAGTAAAAGTCCCAAAATTGCACAATTACTGCTGCTAATCTTACAATTCATGTGGCAACTTGTGTCAAAAAGGGTCTTTCTACTGATTCGTATTGCTTTGTTCTAAGCTGAAAAGAGTCTTTGTTTAGAATGTGGACAATAGTGGTGCCCGGATTCGGAGGGGCCCGTCACATAGTCAAGCCAATGGAACTTCGGATTCGGAGGTCCCGGCGCGAAGTGCTTAACAGTGAAGCTGTTAATCATTTTCCCGGTAGGCAGGCCCTGGTAGTTTTGTCTTCACCAGCTAACTTCAGCTTAAATGGATTTTTTATTCAGAGTAGTAGGATTTTTTCACTCTTAGAATCTGAATACATTTTACGGAGAGATAAGATTATTTTTGGGAAAGTAGAAATTTTGTCTGAGCGTGTGAAATATGTATGCATTTACTGGGTGTCTTAGATGTGCAAATTAATATGCGGAAATTAAATGGTGAAAGGAGGCATTGGTGCGACCACAAAAATCTCATCATGTAGATATCCTAATGTTATCTAAGTTGAAAAATTAAGTATGATTTGTGTTTGAACTGTGTTTCAGATAAATAGTTATTAACTTCATAGAGGTACGGAATATGATGGAAAATGACCGACAAGATTCATGCAGCAGCAGTTTTTTGGACCATGTCATGGTCGATGTTGCTCAAACTAACTCATTTAAACCGCGGAGTGATGTAACCTTGGATCTACACAGAAATATTCATCATCATAGACAATGTCATTATGGTTTTTGGAGAGCAGTAATTCCTTAGCACGAATTCCATTATTATTTTTGACATTATGACAAAAAATATTGAGATGTCAATATGAAAAACAAAATCCAGAAAAGTTACAGACGTATGCAAATGTAGGCCACTCGCGGTTTATTTCCCCATTACACTGGTGGACGCCCAGCAACACTTAGCCCAGTAAGCCCATCATAATACCAAGTACATGTGCGGAGCAAAATTTTCTATAATAACCACTTCGTGCCAGGACCTCCAAATTTGGAGTGCCACTGGTTTATATTATACAACGGGCCCTCCGAATCCAGGCATCACCATTGTCAGAGATTTAAACAGACTCTTTTCAGCCTAGAACAAATCAATGATGATAAATACCCGTTTTGACACAAGTTGCCACATGAATAGCCAGATTAGCGGCAACAATTGCACTATTGTGGGACCTTTACTGTGGTTGATTGAGGGAAAACTGGCATGTCACACAGCCCAACAGTCATCTGTCAGGCAGTGGAATTCCACCTACTGTCTTCACTGCAAACTGTACAGCTTGGTTCGGGCCAACCACCTCGAAAGTTTGACTGCCTGGGAAGCTAGTCTGCGGTCAAAGACTGTCAGTACAGGGGCTTCTCAGACACACTCTACACAAGCACAGCGAGTTTTGGAAATGAGGGTTTCGCGCCCGATCCTACTTGGATTGAAAAGTTTGTTGACTTTGTTCATTTAGACAAAAATATTGCGCAACGTTCGCTGTGACTGTGGCGCTATGTGCCTGCATACTAAGGTTGTTCGATATTTCGATATATCGTCATGTCGCGATATCGCTTTCCGGCGATTATCATATCGAGCGCATTTCAGGATATCGCGATATCGAAAAAAGTATCGCGATATTGAAAAAAAATCTGGTTTCCCAACCCCATTATCGCCTGTCTGTAAGCTTGTATAGCGTGGCCATCAGAGAGATCTTGAAGGGCGATAAGCTTTCGTTAGTAAAAACAACGAAAAACCAGAAACGGCAAGGGGAGAGGAGCGCCAGCCAGCCATTTGACTCTTGCATTGCGCGCGGTCTCCACAAAGGCAATGCGTCGGCAACAGACCCACTGCTCACACAAGCTCACTTCCGGTGTTGGTAGCACACTTTTCGTACAGCACGACCTCGGTACGCTGGGCAAGCACAGTGGCTCGTGTTTGGGCCATTTTCTCCCATGTGGCCTACATAAGTTATCTGATCGTTTACGATATTATCCAGACTGCAAAAATTGCAGATTCAATTTCCTACCGATGTCTCCCAATGCAGCCAAATATAACGTAAAAATACATACTTTACATAATTATGTTTTAATCTCAGAAAATCAAAATCAAAATCGAAGAGGAAAGACGGTGGAAAAACGTCACTGTTCATAACGCAAGTGCGACCTCTGATTTCTCGATCCTTCTATGTTGCTCTAGTACCCGCCACGCAGCTGTACTAAATGCACGTGTAAGGCAACGTACACCAGTTAAGTATAGCCAGGCCATTTGCACATTTGTACACCAAAGTTCGGTGGACTTTTTTTTTTTTTTTTGGGGGGGGGGGGTTGCGTTGCGATCTATTCCAAGTTGAATGATTCCAACTTCGACGTGTATACTAACAATCATTTTGCAGCGTGGATGAGAAAGGGTGAACTGCTGCTTTATTCTCCTTATTAGTAGTCCCCCCCAAAAAAAAAAGTACAGTTAACATTTTTCCAGTACGCATCCGTACGATCGAAAGGGACATCAGATTTTGTTCAAGGTGATCGTTATGCCGATGTTAATGTACTGATGGTTTGTCTCCCCTCATGAATATTAATCTGAAGACCCATTGGCTCTGGCCAGACATGTATTTGTGACGTCATATGTAAGCATCGAGTTGCTGAAAACCGCCTGGGATATCGTCTTTTTTTAATGTAATAACGTATTCTTAATATATCAACAAAAAATAGTTTCGTTTTGGCGTATACTTTTAAAAGAACGACCTGGGATAGTTGTTTTAATTTTTTTCGTTGATAAATGAGGAGTTTAAGGGGGGGTTAAACAATTGGTAACTATGGCTAAAAGTTAGATGCATTTGCTACATATAAGTTTCCGGCAATCACTGTGTGTATTGAATATAAATCGAGGTCACTACCTTGACTTCCGCTGACTCACCAGAATGACCAGATATCGCGATAATATCGAATATCGCGATATATTCCTGACGATATATCGAAACCAAAAATTTCGGATATATCGAACAACCTTACTGCATACAACCATGGACCACGTGTACGTGGTGGGATGAGTGCGCGCGTAGCTTGCTAGCCAATGTGACCTTCAGTACGCACAATTCATTTTGAGAAGGAAAAGGAAATAAAGGTTTCCTCAACTTTTGAACATTTATGAACAGTTGAATTTAATATGATGGAGAGACTTTTGAAATCTTATCTTTGACATACTTTTCAAAGTTTTTTCTCTTCTTTGGATCGACTTTGGATTTTTTGTAACTACTAGGCCTATGGGAAAACCAGCAACCATAGTGATGATGCACACCGCCATCAATTACTACCCTATAGGATACATTGCTCTGCGATCAAAATCCAACCAACTTCGCAGTATTTCCTTATGCATTTCATTATTTTCATCGGTACACCGGTTTTGAAAAACCGAACCGGTTCCCGATCAGGACAGTCGGGAACTGGTGTGATCGACTGAACCGACCCAGCCTTAGTGATGACCCAACCCACTTACGCCTTAATTGACAGCTTCATTGTGAAAAGATTAGCCAACTATTTTTGTTGTTGTGTTATGACTAACATTTCTCAACAATACAAAAAGTAAAAGTTTTCATTCATGATAATCAAAACTTTGTTTAGCTAACTTGTCAAATGCTTGTGAAAGAAATGAAATTCGATTTTGCACCACATTTGTGTCATAAAGTGATATACAAAAATGTTGCAAACTGCTTACTGACTAAAATACCAAAATGCAAATCTCAAAATTTAGTGGGCCTGAGGTACGATCCTAGCAGAACCTTTCTCAAAGGCAGAGAAAGGTCCTGCTAGGATCAAAACGTCAGGCCCACATTGGTGTCAATGTAAACGAAAACAACCATGAGGGAAATAAGTTCAACATTTCATGTTATTAACATTCGAGCAGACAGACAGCCGGCTGGCCAGCCAGAGGGACAGATGGACAGAAGGACAGATGGACTGAAGGAATGACGGATGGACTGAAGGAATGACGGATGGACTGAAGGAATGACAGGAGGATGGACAGAAGGAATGATGGATGGACTGAAGGACAGATGGACTGAAGGAATGACAGATCGACTGAAGGAATGACGGATGGACTGAAGGAATGACGGATGGACTGAAGGAATGACGGATGGACTGAAGGAATGACAGGAGGATGGACAGAAGGAATGATGGATGGACTGAAGAAATGACGGATGGACTGAAGGAATGACAGAAGGACAGATGGACTGAAGGAATGACGGATGGACTGAAGAAATGATAGATGGACTGAAGGAATGACAGGACAGATGGACTGAAGGAATGATGGATGGACTGAAGGAATGACGGATGGACTGAAGGAATGACGGATGACTGAAGAAATTACGAATGGACTGAAGAAATGACAGATGGACTGAAGGAATGACAGAAGGACAGATGGACTGAAGGAATGACAGGACAGATGGACTGAAGGAATGACGGACGGACTGAAGGAATGACGGATGGACAGAAGGAATGACAGTAGGATGGACAAAAGGAATGACAGGACGGATGGACCGAAGGAATGACGGATGGACAGAAGGAATGACAGAAGGACAGATGGACATTTCATGTTTCATTCGAACAGACAGACAGACAGCCGGCTGACGGATGGACAGAAGGAATGACAGAAGGACAGATGGATATTTCATGTTTCATTCGAACAGACAGACAGACAGCCGGCTGACGGATGGACAGAAGGAATGACAGAAGGACAGATGGACATTTCATGTTTCATTCGAACAGACAGACAGCCGGCTGGCCAGCCAGAGGGACAGATGGACAGAAGGACAGATCGACTGAAGGAATGACGGATGGACTGAAGGAATGACAGGAGGATGGACTGAAGGAATGACAGAAGGACAGATGGACATTTCATGTTTCATTCGAACAGACAGACAGCCGGCTGGCCAGCCAGAGGGACAGATGGACAGAAGGACAGATGGACTGAAGGAATGACGGATGGACTGAAGGAATGACAGGAGGATGGACAGAAGGAATGATGGATGGACTGATGGACTGATGGACTGAAGGAATGACAGAAGGACAGATGGACTGAAGGAATGACAGATGGACTGAAGGAATGACGGATGGACTGAAGGAATGACAGGAGGATGGACAGAAGGAATGATGGATGGACTGATGGACTGATGGACTGATGGACTGAAGGAATGACAGAAGGACAGATGGACTGAAGGAATGACAGGAGGATGGACAGAAGGAATGATGGATGGACTGATGGACTGATGGACTGATGGACTGAAGGAATGACAGAAGGACAGATGGACTGAAGGAATGACAGATGGACTGAAGGAATGACGGATGGACAACTGGAATGAAGGAATGACGGATGGATTGAAGGAAGGAATGATGGATGGACTGAAGGAAGGACGAATGGACTGAAGGAATGACAGAAGGACAGATGAATGAAGGAATGACAAAAGGACAGATGGACTGAAGGAATGACGGATAGACTGAAGGAATGACTGATGGACAGAAGGAATGATGGATCGACAGAAGGAATGACAGAAGGACAGATGGACTGAAGGAATGACAGGACAGATGGACTGAAGGAATGATGGATGGACTGAAGGAATGACAGAAGGACAGATGGACTGAAGGAATGACAGAAGGACAGATGGACTGAAGGAATGACAGAAGGACAGATGGACTGAACGAATGACGGATGGACAGACAGACAGAAGGAATAACGGATGGACAGACAGAGGGACAGATGGACAGACAGAGGGACAGATGGACAGAAGGAATGACGGACGGACAGACAGAGGGACAGATGGACAGAAGGAATGACGGACGGACAGAGGGACAGAAGGAATGATGGATGAACAGACATAGGGACAGAAGGAATGACGGATTGACAGACAGATGGACAAAAGGAATGACGGATGGACAGAGGGACAGAAGGAATGACGGACGGACAGAAGGAATGACGGATGGACAGAGGGACAGATGGATAGAAGGAATGATACATTGTAGATGGACAGACAGAGGGACAAAAGGAATGACAGATGGATGGATGGACAGACAGAAGGAATGACAGATGGACAGACAGATGGATAGAAGGAATGACAGATGGACAGAGGGACAGAAGGAATGATGGACGGACAGAAGGAATGACGGATGGACAGATAGAGGGACAAAAGGACAGGAGGAATGACAGAGGGACAGATGGACAGAAGGAATGACGGACGGACAGACAGAAGCACAGTAGGAATGAAAGATGGACAGAAGGACAGACAGACAGAAGGAATGATGGATGGACAGACAGAAGGTTTGTAGTAAAACATAGGCTTGCTTAGCTTTCCAGCTCACCAACAAAATACTTACTTCAGTCTGAACCATGGCAGGCCGTTGAGTTCGCAGTATCTTGACTGTTTGGTACATGTCTACCACACTTTCAAATCGCATTCGTTCAAGGACAATACTCAGTGTTACAAAAACACCAGTTCGTCCAACACCAGCGCTGTTTAAAAACCAAGTGACAAAGTGTCAGTTCACTAGCATTAAATTGTTCATTTGCATTAAATGAATGATAATTTTGGGCAATGAATCAATCAAATCTCTCTTCAACAATATTTTTGTAATGACCAAAACAAAACAAATCATGTTTCTTATCAAAGCTGTTTCAACACAATGACTGAGGACTTTCAATGCGTTATATTAAAAAGAGTCTAATTCTGCATTGGATAGCTTTATCAGCCAATATTTGTCTAATTATAGTTCATGTTAGAGTTAGAAAGTACTGTTGACTTTGCATGAGCATGAGCCATAAGTAGTAGTCATTTGAAAGCTTGTCAAAAGTATCATTGGACAAGAATTGACAAAGTGGTATCAAAACTGGGTTTTATCCCGACAAGGTATATCAATCACTCTTGAAGAAGCTATGGGACAGCGATACAAGCCAAAGACACTGTTTTCATAGAAACAGAATATTTGAGCTCAAATGGAAAAGCTGAGGCACATTGGATTGAGGGATTTCAAAACTTGTTTCAAAATCATATTGATAAAACCCTTTGAGGATAGTTCCATCACCCTTTAGCAAGCAATACCTGCAGTGAACTGTAATTGGTCCATCCTGCCCAAATTGCTCCTTCGTTTTGTGAACCTGACCAATAAAATCAATGAATCCCTCTCCTGACTTTGGAACACCTTGATCTGGCCAATCAGTAAATTGAAACTGACGGATTGTTCGGGACTGTCCATCCTGGGAATATGAAAGAAAAACAAATATTCATTTAAAATTTGTAGAAACTATTGGCTTCTACTGCTACCAGAGTTTCATGATGGTTATCTCTGAAAAGTACAATGAAGTCCAAGTATTAAAGCACTAGCTGTCATTAGGGAGATGATCAAAATGATATTTATTGGCACAAAATCCGCGAAGCAGACAATACATCACTAATAAACCCACTAATGCATATTTTTCTATATCATAACCTTAACACTAGAGTAAAGAAAATACCAGACTAAGGGCACCCTCATGAGCCCTGCTCCCACCCGCCTATATACACAGGTAACCCGTCCTCTTAATTCTCTAAACGTGAGACTATCAAGGGGACGAGACCCAGTGGGGAAGAAGGGAGAGAAGTTTAATCGCTGATGGAAAATGTGTCGGATGCCCAAGCCTTGGGGTCCCGTCCTCGAGCGCAGTATACCGATAGTTGGTTGTTTAGCGCCGACGCGAAGAGGTCTATGTGGGGTCGATCGAGAGTCATGAAAATCGACTGTACCACTGCAGGGTGAAGTGTCCATTCCGTAGGAAGAACTTTCCCTCTGGAGAGGGCATTGGCCATGATGTTCAACCTCCCTGCCAAATGGACTGCAGATAGGTTGACTTTGTTCGCTACACACTACCGGAGAAGTTCTCATGTGTGAAGGCAGAGTTGTGGTGACTGTGTTCCCCTTTGTCGGTTGATGTACGATACTACTGTCGAGTTGTCTGACTTGACAACCACTACCTGTGCTGTCAGGGACAAGGTGAAGAATGTCAATGCCTGGCGGACTGCTAGCAGATCCAGAACATTTATATGCAACTGTTTCTCTGAAGGGACCATGTTCCCACCTTGGATACTGCGCCCATGTGTGCTCCCTATCCATTGTTGGGGCATCCATCACTATGGAGGTTGAGGTTGCGTGAAGGTCATGCCGGCCTTAAGGTTGACCAGTTGGAGCCACCACGAGGTGACGCTCTGATCAGGTTGTTGATAGGAATTGGTTTGGGGATTAGATGGATATGAGGACAAAAGTATGCCAGCGGGTACAGTTGTAGAGGAGGCATACGCATCCTGCACCATGGGACAATGTGGAAATTGGCCATAAGCCCTGGAGGCGTAGCGAGGTCACGGCTGAGGCAGTATTGACATGTATATAAAGATTGGTACACCTTGATAGGTTTTCTATTTGTTTTTTATAGAGGATGTGCCGTGCAAAAATAATTTCATGTTAAATTATAGTTTTCAACTGTCCGATATACAGTGAAACCTGCTTATCCGGCCACCTCTATAAAACGCCCTTTTGTCCATAACGGCCACCTTTACATGGTCCCGATCGACATTGCACGTGTTTTAATGGTCCCAAGTTTCAATATTGGCCTCTTGGAACAGTGCGTGTATATTTGTATTGAGATTAGACTTCCCATTCCGGCCAACTAAGAAATAAAGGGCGCCCTCTTTTGGTTCCAAATTCAGGAACCTAGACATCTATTTTCTTTGACCCACGTTCTTGTTTTGAGGGTGCCGACTATTTATTACCGATGCATAGTTACACGTTTTACGGGCCGTTGTATTAACATGTATGTGCACTGCCAATACAACCATGATACAACCTTCTCAATGATCTGAACTTCGCAACTTCTGCATGGCAACGCACGTGGTCATTATGATAAACGGTTTTCTATGCAGTGTCCCAATTGGTTAAAACTGTTCCCTAGCCATGTATTTACATTCCACGCACCAATCACAGATGCTCTATTTTCCAAGATCACGATGTATAGCTGCGTAGTGTGTCGAAGCCTACATTCTCGTTTCAGAAGGAGCGAGCAAATCTCCGATTTGAGTGCCTGACATTTGTCCCGGTTTGATGGGTCTGGAGTAGCCCCCGGAGGGGTACTTGTGAACTCTATTGCATAGCCATAATTTACGGTGTTGAGTACCCACCAGTCATTGCAGAAGAGGGGCCAGGTCTTTGTGAAAAGTAAAAGACAGCCCCCGATGTGCTTTATGTCAGGAGCCAAAGGATGGTAGGCATCAGTGGTGCCAAGACCCACCCCGGTACATCCCAAGCATAGCTTTAGACTGGGGTAAATCCTAGGTGAAACCCTCAGCCACGTCTATGTGTGAGGGTAGGATAGGAAGTGGCAGTTGTGGTGGAAGAGGTACCAGTAGATTAAGGCTGACGAAAGGGTTTCAGTGGCCAATGGGGAAAGCGTCGACTCCAACTCCTTTGGGAAGCGTCCTGCTTTGTTGATCACCCGCTGACCCGTTGAGCGGATTTGCCAAGATTGATCTTTTCAGTGGCCTGAATCCGTTTGCCTCAGATTCCATAACCTCCTGGAATATCCCTGCAAAAAGATCTGGAGACGATCTTCTAGAATTGTATTGACTCCATCGAAGAAAGAAAAACGAAATCAATGGCATCAGATCTCCTGGCCACTGTGACTAACAAAGACACTCTGGTGAATTGGTCCATGCATAAACAGAGACAATTATCCAGAGCACGTAAACCAATGGCCTCACCTGAAATGTCGGAGTCTGCTTCAGAGGACCACACCAGAAAGGAACTGGAGGAAACCTGAGACACGGAGGTCCTCCTGCAAGCCCAGTCCGCTTTAAGTAAGGTTCCTTCAAGGTTATTCTTGTCCTGATGCGGTAGGAGATTTGATGGAGGAAGGGAACCTGGCGTCGGCCGTGATTTTATGCCGGGTCGACATTGGTAAGGTCGGAACTCTGAAGGGCCGGGTATCGGGTTTGTTAACTGGAGCCACTCTTTTCACGTTGGAAAGGGTTTGGATATGCTCCATACAAACCTGGTCTATGGGTTGGCATGGGAATAATCAACCCGTCGCCCACTGGGCAGTGCGTTGTTTAAACGACTATGGGCTATGGGCTATCTCTGGTAGCCAGTTCGTCTATCGGTGGGATGTGTAGAACCCGTATCATGTCATCAATTAATGCATGAAGCCTGTGGTCGGAGGTAGTCCGGATATTGCTGTCGTCCGACTCCCCATCCAAGGGCAAATCTTCCCGGACGTGATGCCTTCCATTGGAACACCCAGGGGTCCCTTTGTTCGGTTCTCACCCCCGGTACAACCACTGGTGAACTTACTAGTGCCGGGCATGCAGTGGGAGATGATGTTTCTGTAGCCCATTGATGGGCGCCACGGGTGTAATCATCAGAATCAGAAAAATCATCCGAAACCAAGATTGATACGCGCCGGGGATGACCGGACATCCGGGGATTGGTAGCACCACGGCAACTTGCCGGAGCATGCTGGAGACGACCGGACATCTGGGGACCGGAGCGTTGAGGTAACTTATACCCTCTACTGACACGGCCCAGTGATTTCCCACCTCACGTCGTGCTTCAGTAGTCTGGCTGGGCGGGAAAGATCCCCCACACTTCAACGGTCACGACCACAAGTTTTGGCGGGAAGGTTCCTCCACGCTTCACCGCTCCTCCAAGCCCTACAAAACCCCTGATGATAGTAGGAATCCAGCAGTCTCCTGACGACGAGCAGAGAACGTTGAGTCACCGGCTCTTTTCAGAGCCACACTCAGTCTCAAAAGAGATGATACACATGGTGTCACCGCAAACCAATTAATAATAATTGTTTCCACCATGCAAACCTTCAAGTCTTTTCTAACTTATACCCGGATTGTCTCTTTGCTACGGAATCACCGGGTGGTTTGAAAATAGCCCCCTTCTTTGGACTAGCCTGACTGGTAGGCTTTGCACGAGGGCTGGTGGCCTTTTTCCCTTTCCTCGTATGTTTTCTACTTACCAAAGGCGGACCAGTACTGCAGGATTTAATATTACAAGTAGGTAGGTTCTGGAGGCTCCCTTGGCACAGACCTACCGGTAGTCTAGTAGTTTGGAACAACGCTATTCTGGAGGAATGCCTGGTAGTATCCACCTTTCCAGAGGCCAGTGACCGCATCAATAAGGCTCTAGAAAGTGTTGTAGGCCTGGTAGTATCCACCTTTCCAGAGGCCAGTAACCGCATCAAAAAGGCTCTGGAAAGTGTTGTAGGCCTGGTAGTATCCACCTTTCCAGAGGCCAGTGACCGCATCAATATGGCTCTGGAAAGTGTTGTAGGCCTGGTAATATCCACCTTTCCAGAGGCCAGTGACCGCATCAATAAGGCTCTGGAAAGTGTTGTAGGCCTGGTAGTATCCACCTTTCCAGAGGCCAGTGACCGCATCAATATGGCTCTGGAAAGTGTTGTGGGCCTGGTAGTATCCACCTTTCCAGAGGCCAGTGACCGCATCAATATGGCTCCGGAAAGTGTTGTGGGCCTGGTAGTATCCACCTTTCCAGAGGCCAGTGACCGCATCAATATGGCTCCGGAAAGTGTTGTGGGCCTGGTAGTATCCACCTTTCCAGAGGCCAGTGACCGCATCAATACGGCTCTTGAAAGTGTTGTGGGCCTGGTAGTATCCACCTTTCCAGAGGCCAGTGACCGCATCAATATGGCTCTGGAAAGTGTTGTGGGCCTGGTAGTATCCACCTTTCCAGAGGTCAGTGACTGCATCAATACGGCTCTGGAAAGTGTTGTAGGCCCGGTAGTATCCACCTTTCCAGAGGCCAGTGACCGCATCAATATGGCTCCGGAAAGTGTTGTGGGCCTGGTAGTATCCACCTTTCCAGAGGCCAGTGACCGCATCAATATGGCTCCGGAAAGTGTTGTGAGCCTGGTAGTATCCACCTTTCCAGAGGCCAGTGACCGCATCAATATGGCTCCGGAAAGTGTTTTGGGCCTGGTAGTATCCACCTTTCCAGAGGCCAGTGACCGCATCAATATGGCTCTGGAAAGTGTTGTAGGCCTGGTAGTATCCACCTTTCCAGAGGTCAGTGACCGCATCAATATGGCTCCGGAAAGTGTTGTGGGCCTGGTAGTATCCACCCGTCTGGAGACCAGTGACCACCTCAGTGGTTTCCTTTCTGGGGTTCAGCGACCGTGTCTCTGAAATCTGGGCTGGTTGATGTCGTCACTATTTTCTAGATGATGCACTGGCCGAAGATTCCCTGGGCGACCGGGATCAAAGCCTGGATAGGACGGGGCCTGATACGTGTACAAGAACTACATGGTGCAAAATTAGAAGGTACAATACCACGCTTGCTTTTGCGTGACTCATCTTTGAGACATCTTTGTAGCTAAAGGGAAACAATCTCTAGGAATTTGCCAGAGATAATAAATTAACAATGAGAGTGTGGAAGGAAATAGGAAGATAAATAAGAAACAGGAAGTCAGGGCTCATGAGGGTGCCCTTAGTGTGGCATTTCCTTTACTCTAGCGTTAAGGGTATGGTATAGAGAAATATGCATTTGTAATTTCATAGGTAAGGGAGTCCCTGAAGTGTACACGTTTATCAGTTATAGCTACAGTACCTCGGTCAAATGGGTATAACAAAAATCAAATGACAATAACCATCATTTAAAATAAAATTCTAGGCTTAGTTGATTTGACTACAGCTTTTAGAGGATTCTATTACCGTAGTCGATTCCACAAAGCTTTGAATGATTTTGAAAAGGACAAAGTTCCTCTACAGAGCGATTCTTTGGAAAACAAAAGCGTTTTTGAAACAGTGAATCAAAGACTTCAAAGAAAATCAGTGCACAAGCCACTGCTTATGTGGTTGGTTGTCGATTGTTTTGACTGCCAAGCACAAATGTTGGGCTCAGTACCAAGCCTTGCGCTTCATTTTTTTTTAACTAGCCCACCGGGCTAGTAAATTGACTTTTTTGCTAGCCCGCAGCAAGTTTGTCTAGCCATGTAAAATTAATATCAAATTTAAAACAAGGTTAATTATTAGGTCAAGTAAAACAAATTCTTAGTTTCTATTTTCTTATCCCCGCCCTCATCATTTTTTGCCGCCACACCGCTGTCTACTTTTTACTAGTCCGCCGGGCTAGCAAAGTGGGTCATTTTACTAGCCCGCGGCTGTTTTTACTAGACAATGACCGCCGGGCTAGTGCTAAGGTCGAGCCCTGCTCACACACTATCACATGATCGTTCCTATTCGGGCACAATATTTTTGCTCAGAACTTAATGCTGATGTCACATGGTCACTTCTCGTGAAACATTTACCACACGTGTAAGCTACTGGAATGCAACCAGTAGATAAGGCAACACAGTGGAATTTGCTGCCACGTGTTCAGACACTGAATGCGCAGTTAAAAAAAGTTGGTCCCAATTGCCTTAAAGCAGCAAAAGCAGGACCCTGGTCTCTGACTATGTGGACTCATTTTCAGAGATCATGAGCACCGATAAAAAATAGAAACTGTTGTTGACATCATACCAAAGTGGTTACACCATTTAAACTTCCTTACATTTGTTTTGAATCAAAACCTGTATAAATCATGATCAAAATAGAAACACATTTGGTGGTGCATCGATAAACAGGCTGGTAAAGTAAATGGAGAAAAAATCAAGGGATGGCTAAAAATATTCAGCTCCCTGTAAATGAGAGATTCCCTTCAGAAGTTTTTAAAAATAAAAGTCCCTTTGTCATACCAGTTTCTTTTCCTTAACATAGACTGATTACAATGATATGTTAATTTTTGCTTTGAATATAGTGAAACGAGTTGGTTGTTTTGTTGCTGTTTGTCTGTTTTGACCACAAATAATTCAAAATTCACAGCTGGTTCTGAAACGACTCGCCTGAGTACAGAGTTGTTGTATGGACGCAATCACACATTAAGAAAGTACTGTACGACGTGTGTAAACCAGTGACTGTCAAAATTAGCAAGTGACGCATTCGAAACAGGATTAAAGGGGAATGCAACCCACAGAAATATGTTGGCTTATCTGATTGGGTGTTAAAAACAACCTACAATTACCTATGTGCTACTCACCTACGAATTTCATAAAGCGGAACAAATTGTGGAATTCAGTGGTCGAATTTGCGTTCCCGCAACCCGCCATCTTTTCGAAGGGGCCGCCAATCATTGCGGGGGGTGTGACATCACAATGGAGACAACCTGATCTGATTTGTCAATTAGGCTTGTTCAATCATTTCAATTTTAACTAAAAATTTGAATTGACATTTTTACAATTTTATACCCAAATGTGTGAGAATTCTTTGCATATTTATGTCTTTTCGCTTTGATCACTAGTAAAATTATGCGTGGGGATTGCGTATAGTCTCGATCTACAAACAAACTGTTGGCGAAGCTGTGTGTAGCTTATTGGGGGTCAGGGGTCATGCACTTCCCTGAAACCTCACTGCAGCAGTGTGGGCGACTGGAGTCGCATTGCTGATAGCATGAAAATTGCAGCACAAATACGGTACGTACATGTATTAATCCTCCTCGGTGAAGTGATCGCTACAATTTACAAATCACGTCATTTCGACTGTATTTGTAGCCAACTTTGAGAAATTTCTCAACTTTGATGGCCGCAGCCCACTTCCTAATCAACTCTCTTGTCCTAGTTGGGAACTGCATGGAACGACTACCCCATCTTTTTCCTGCTTGTATTTTGACATCCAAAAGCCTGGCAGTACACCATCGTTCAGCTCACCAGTGTATACAAACTGCATGCAGTATAGTAGGGGGTACATCCGTCCGGGCCCATACGGTAGTTTTCCGTTATGATGTCACACCCCTGCAATGATTGGTGGCCCCTTCAAAAGATGGCGGGTCGTGGGAACGCAATTCGACCACTGAATTCCACAATTTTTCCCTCTTTATGAAACTCGTAGGTGAGTAGCACATAGTTACTTGTAGGTTGTTTTTAACACCCAATCAGATAAGCCAACATTTTTCTGTGGGTTGCGTTCCCCTTTAAATACTAACTTTTCTACCATCTTCTATCAGGATGTAACGTCGAGTTACCACTCATGGTGTCACCGCAAACCTTCCTATATTATTCTAAATTGCAAATTTTCTCATGAGCCTCTATGTGAAATAAATAAATAATAAAAAACAAAATGAGGAGAAAATTATGTGTACAAGTGAGTCAAACCTGGCACAATTCTGACAAGGTTTTATCTGCCCGAAAAAAGGGCACATTGTGCCTTGTCAATGGAGCGTGACAGTGCATGTGCATAGTACATGTCTGAGTAGCCCCTGTACTGACAGCCTTTGACTGCAGACTAGTCTCTGCTCCAGACTGTCAAATCTTTGAGGTGGTTGGCCCCAACTGAATGTACAGTTTGTCGTGAAGACAGTGGATGGAATTCCTGCCTGTTTGATGACTGTTGGTCTGGGGAACATGCATACACACTGTCTCCTGTGGCAGTGTGCTATCCCTCTTTTATCCAAACCAGTCGTCACATGAGAGGCGACTTGCATGTAAGCTTCCTTTGATGTCTCTGAATTACTTCTTCAAAGTTTATCCCAGAAATTACTCTGGATAGGAAGCAGGGCAATTTCACCGAATTGTTGGAAGCTTCTTGATATTGAATTATGTGAATTGAATTAATTGCTCCAAAATATGGAATAATGAGTCTATTTCCAAGTTTGGAATATATTTTATCCAATTCCAGCATGGAATGACTCTAGGACTAATGGGCTTGTTTAGCTTTGGAGCTAGCCAATAAAAATGTGTAGCAATGGCATAATGGCCTTATTCAGACCTGTGAGATGTTTCATCTATTGTAAAAGGTTTTAAGTTTTTACTACATTATTTTGAACTTAAATGTTTTTTTTTTTTAAATCCACTTTTTGGTTGACAAAAAAGGGTAAGATGAAGGAAAGCCCTTTGCACAGTTATTTCAATAAAATTTGTCACAAAAACATTCTTACCCTTGCATCTGTCACTTTGAATTCACGTAAAATGTACTGTGGCATATTGTACTCCGACATTGGATCCACAACAAAGTACTGATACCGGGCAGATCTCTCAGCAGGCCAATATTGATGACACTTTTCCTGTAGGACATATGAAATAAAAAGCTATCATTCATCACTACATCATTCAGCAACCAATCATGAGATCAAATTCAAGCTGAACTGGTTGTGCTCATTGTACACATAATGTCATAAAGTGAACACAGTAAAACCTGCATATACCAGTAGTGGCCACCCACGGGACCAGAAAAAGTGGAGAAAAAGCTATGGAGAGGTGGCCTCTTTATAAAGGTTTATACATTAACCTGTATGAACATGTGTGGATATGTATCAACAGTGCACAAATCAATCTAATAAGTTCATTGAGAGAATAAAGGGTATCACAACACACGTGTCATCGTCGCCCTACATGTATTAACAAAATTACTTACATGTACTGTAGTTGTACATTTCATCCACCAATGTTCGGTTAATTCTTACCCATGATCATTAAGAAAGAGACTAGGCCCTACAGTGGTACATGTATTTTATTTGTATTATTGGGGTGCGATGTCAACTCAAAAAGACAAGAGAAGTCAAAAGAATGGCGATTGCGTTGACAACTTTTGCCACGTAAACCGTGGGGTGTGATGTCAACTAAAAAAAGAAAAGAAAAAGAATGAGTGATTGCGATATCAATGGCTGTGTAAAATGTATTACCATGAGTGTTTGGTTCTTACCCATTATCAATATCAGTAAGAAAGAGTCTACATTTTTTTTATTATGATTATTGGGGAGCAATGTCAACTCAAAAAGACGAGAATTCGCAATCGCGTCGACAACGGCTGCGTGAAATGTGTTACCATGCATCGGTAATAAATAGTCAGCACCCTCAACACGAGAACGTGTGACCAAGCCAGAAGGTAACAGATGTCTAGGTTCCTGACTTTGGGAATTTGGTGCACCATAAGAGGGCACCCTTTATATCATTGTTGGCCAGAATGCAGAAGTTTAATCTCAATACAAATGTACATGCGCTGTTCGAAGAGGCCTGGCTGCTGGCCGTGTTGGACAGTTGCCGCAATATTGAAACTAGCGCCCATTGAAACATTTGCAATGTCGATTGGGACTTTGAAAGGTGGCTGTTATGGACAAGAGGCCGATTTATAGAGGTGGCCGGATAAACACGTTTCACGGTACAAAAGACTGTTGCAAACTGCTCACTGATTAAAATGACATAATGACAATACATAAATCTCCAACGTTAGAGGGCATGACATTTGAATCCTAGCAGGACCTTTCTCAAAGGCAAAGTCAAAGACAATTTGCCTTTGAGAAAGGTCCTGCTAGGATCAAAATGTCAGGCCCTCTAACTTTTGAGGATAATTTCATAAAGTGTTCACTTCAATGCAACTTGCTTGGATAGCAATCACCAAGGTCTGCGCACTTTATTTGGTTTGAAAAGTTTTTGGAAAACCTGACTCAGATGCAAAATTTGGCTACACAAGTTAAAAAAGAAGAGAGGCAGGGTGAGTGCTCTGCAAACCAGTACAGTGGAACGTCACTATAACAAACGCCACAAAATACAAAACATTCTGCTAAAACGAACATGACCTTTGGCTACCGATTTTCGGGTACAAAATAATCATTGTGATTCAACCCTAAACACAATAAGTTCAATTCATGATTTATGTGCTTACACAAGTCTTAGAATGCCCTTATTTTGACCACCCCTTTCAGCACCGTAGAGGTCAATGAATGGATAAATTGGTACCAGGCCAAACTAACAATGGTCAAAAGAGGGTGCCGCGATGTATTGAAACCGCAAAATATTTATTACGTCTAAATTACATCTTTAATCACTGGAAAGTTACTATTGCAATTGATTTATGCTTCATAAATAATACAGTTTAATAATAATAATACAGTTTACTATACTTTTACTATACCAAAGAAACATTTACATAACCCATCTCAATAGGGCGCACTTCTAATGCATGGACGCCATCTTGGATTTTGCTTGATATGCGCATGGATGTATAATACGTCTGTGGATATAAATTCCACCCATTGGCTCTCACAGGTTTGCACCCAACTAGAAGGTGTGCTTGATATAAATAATATTGTGTTCCACCCATTGGCTCTCACAGGGTTGCACCCAACTAGAAGGTTTGCACTGATACAGCAAAATCTGTTCCGCTTCCTCACAGTTGTTTTCCTCATCAACTGAATGTGACGAACATGATCGGAAAAAAACTACCAATGCGTTGTCGCTCGAGACAGACATGATAGTTACTATAGCATGCTGTTGTATGAATGGTCAGGAATAGTAAACAGTCGCCGGCTAATACTAATAGGACTCCGTAAGGCGAAGATTATTGGGATTAACTCTCGGTACTCGAGTTTTTAACATATTTCCTCGCATTCCAGAACTGTGCACCTGTTTTTCTGGATAAATATATGTCTGTTCTATGTGTTGAGGTATGCTTAAAAAAAAAATATTCCAGCATGGTACATCCTCTTTAAAGCACAAAAAACAAATTAGGATACTCAATATTATAATGTTTTACATTCTCTAATGCTGCTTTTTTTTTGAACCAAAGCATGGTTACTTGGATATAAACTCCACGTATTCACTCATTCACTTATACTGTATGTGAACTCTTAGGGTTAGAAATTCACAACAGCCATGGTGGCCAATGCCGGCGATGCCCTTCCACTGGCAGTGGTGCCCCTCACACAAATGCAGTATTCAACGGCCAATTTTGGCCTTGGTGCCCTTCTACAGCCGGTTTGATTGTTGGATAATTGAAATCATCAAAGTCCTTGCCAAAAATGCATTACTATGATAATTATTCTGAAAAAGCAGAGCTTTTGCATCTGGCGACAAGCGTTATGTACATACAGGTACATGTAAGCCACAGAGCGCAGACTGTATCCTACGATTTATCCTGCACACTGCTATGGTCTAGTGACATGTCGTATTCACTGGTAATCAATCACCTCATGGGTTCAGGCATATAGGATCAAGAGGGAAGGATCGAGAAGGCAGGCCGCACGTGTGCCATAAACGTTGATGTCTTTCCAATCTTCGCACTTCAATCCTGTTCCTGATTTTGTATTGTTACAGGGCCTACGTCGATTTGGCGACCTTGGTTAACGATACGGTCCCTGGGGTTGTTCACCAATCTCAATTGGTACTGGCTTTAGATGGGGACAAGGTTGTGCTACGTCAGGCCAACCCTGGCTGTAAGCGAAGCGATTCGTTTGGTTTGTGGCAATCTACATTTCACAAGTATATGTCTATATACCTGCAGCAGGATACTCAGCAGTATGCTGAGGCTTTGAAGTATTGTGAGAAGTATTGTATTGTCAAGTGTTGTGCGCACGGCATCAGTGCAATTTGGGGGATGGGTTGGAGGATGTATGACCAGCAGTTTTGGCTCAAAAAGGAGCTGACTCCTTCTCGCTCCTGGGCCGAAATTGATATGGAGCTATGGGTGACGGTGGCAAGCGTGCCGATATTTTGGATGCAAAGTTTGCCTTCCCAATTGTTGTCTCCCCCTCGTAAACTGAAATTTGGGAATTGTTGCGCTTTTAACAATCGCGACAGTTGCCATTTTGCCGGGTGTACATGTAGGTACACCCATGCTTGCACGACCTGTTCTCACCCGGGACATGGTGCTTTTCAGTGCTCGGTGGGTGGGCCAGCAAGTCAGCCAACTACTCGTTTTGCTACTTTCCTCCCATACCGGCGCCCCCATAACAACCCCAGCCCTGCTATTTCAAGTAAACTTACTGGAAATCAGTCATCGTCAGCGTCTGCAACCGTCCCCCACACAGGATAGAATTATTCCTTTCGTGGTTCCGACGCCAATTAATTTGTCTGTATTAAACTCGTGGCTTTCGAGTTATTATAATGTCAATGACGCTACCATCTTACGGACAGTTTCCATCAGGGCTTTTCCTTATGTTATAATGGTCCTCGCCACCCGAAAGATGCTGGTTGTCTGGCGTCTGCATCGGAGCACCCCTTTGTAGTCATGGACAAACTTAATAAGGACATTAGTTGAGGTACAATTGCTGGACCTTATACAAATAGACCTTTTGCCAACTTGCAGTGTTCCCCAATTGGTCTTGTTCCTTAATGGGAACCCAACACGTTCCGGCTGATACATCATCTTTCATCCCCTCTGGCGACTCTATCAATGACTATATTGATAAAGAGTTGTGTGCTGTTCACTATGCTTCGTTTGATAAGGCCATGGACATGGTCATGGCCGCGGGGATCTCTGCTTGGTTGGCAAAAGCGGACATCAAATCTGCGTTTCGTCTGTTACCAGTTTCACCTTTAGATTACGAGTTGTTTGGTTTTTCCTTTAACCCCTTGACAGCGGGATTATTTTAGTGCCAATGGCCGCCACAGTGCCATTTCAAAAGCTCGTCAAACAATCGGAGAACAATAAACCTGCAAAATAAATAAATAAGAGTGCACTATTTGTATCAGTGAAGAAGTATGAACAGTATGAAGTCTACGTGGCTTTTGTCAAGAGATTATCAGCCATCAAAGATTGGCCTTTTGTGTCCAATAGTCCAATGGAGCGACTTTGAGAACTGTGTGTGCTGCTACCCTTTGACCGCAAACATTCCAAAGTCTCTCAGGTGACCGCATTGGGTGTTCTGCAGCACACTGTTTTCCGTAGTAGAGCGCAGACCCTTGATCGTTCACAATGAAGCCCCACAATAGCGCCAATGTTACAGCTGATCTGGCAATTCATGCAGCAACTGACGTCAAAAAAGGTGTTTGTCATGATACATATTGCTGAAACGTATTGCTGAAACTCGCTACACATGCATAGCGGCTTCCCAGTGCGAAGGGGTTAACGGTTTGTTTTATTTTGATAAATGTTTACCCATGGGTTGTTCGATTTCATGTGCCCTTTTAGAGAAATTTAGTTCATTTTTAGAGTATCAGATTTGACAAACAGCCAATTCTCCTTTTGTCGCTCATTATCTATATCTGCTTCTTGTTCGCAATTATTACTTGAATTTACATCAATGTGCTCTACTCTAGGCATTCCTGTAGCACCTGAAAAACCAAAGGTCCCGTTCAGGCAATTCAGTACCTGGGTTTGGAAATCGACTTCGCGCACAGGTCACAGTTCCTAGATTGAGAGTGCGTGCTACTTGTCAGCGAATCCATGACCTGTTTAGCAAGCGAAAGGCTACGCTTGTAGCCCTTCAATCCTTAATCGGTTCTATCAACTTCTTGTGCAAAGCTGTCGCTCCTGGCAGGGCGTTCTTGCGCCGGCTCATAGGGCTCACCGTGGGCTTGAAGAAACCTCACCACATGGTTCAAATTTTGAAGGGTGCCAGGCTAGATTTTCTGATGTGGTTACACTTTCTGTCGCACTTCAATGGCGTTTCTGCCTTTCTCAGTAGGAACTGGGAGCCTAACAAGTCATTAGATTTGTTTACGGATGCAGCAGGTGGTATAGGGTTTGAGGCATTTTTTAAAAGCAAATGGATTCAAGGCAGGTGGCCTGCGGATATTTTACTGCACCCCCTTCTATTGCATATCTGGAGCTCTTTCCGATTTTGGTAGCTCTTCTTTCCTGGGCCCCCTCATGGCCAATCGTAAGATTAAATTTCACACAGACAATCTGCCAGTAGTTTACATTGTTAACAAACAAATCCTCGCCCTGTTGTCGCATCATGCACTTGTTGCGTTTACTGATCCAGCAATGTCTGAAGCACAATGTTTGTTTTCTAGCGATCCATGTCCCAGGGGTCTTTAACGATATCGCTGACTCTTTATCACGATTCCAGATGTCCCGGTTCCGCTCTTTGGCCCCACAGCCAGTGGACGTGTCACGCGTACGGGCCTTTATAGCCGAGTTTTCTCGCCCGGGGTCACGCACGAATTTGCGCCGCGGCTTACACGAGGTTTTGCGAGACTGAATTCGAGACTACGGAAAACACAGGAAAATACCCCGATGTAGCATAGGTGCTGCCAAGATGGCGAGGTAAGTGGATAGCTGACATCGTGCTCTCTATTTTCATATCAAATATGTCCACTTTCGTTAATATTTTGGACATGTAACAGCGCGACCAAAAAAAGTATACTTTCTGGACCAAAATCTGACGGCTAGTTTTCCGTAGGTGTACATCGAATTCTTAAAAACAGTCCAAATAAACCACATATTTCACGAGAAAGGGGAGATTGAATGCTTCATGTACATGTATAATACAAGGAGGAGCCTTTCCGTTTTCGGCTCAAATCGCCAACTGAAAATTGGCGACTTTCGCGAGTTTCACCGAAGTAGGCCCATTTCCGTACACATGGTCTGCTCGTGTACATATCATGTATACAATCACGTACAAATCACGTAGTGCATTATGTGTATGAGTCCGAGTAACTTAGACCCTTACAGTTACAGTCGCCCTTTTTAAAAACAAATTTAGTGAATAGTGGGTCGGGCGACTCCTCAGTTTGTTTTTAAAAAGGGCGACTGTAATGGTCCAAGTTACTCGGACTAATGTGCACGTACGTAGTTAATGTACATGTACTGTATGTGTATCAATCAAAAATCATGTACATGTTAACTATTTACATGTGATATACAAAAATGTTGCAAACTGCTTACTGACTAAAATTACCAAAATGCAAATCTTAAAATTTAGTGGGCCTGACGTTTCGATCCTAGCAGGACCTTTCTCAAAGGTAGACTCTGCCTTTGAGAAAGGTCCTGCTAGGATCGAAACGTCAGGCCCACTTTATTTTACATGTGATGTAGTACTTCTATTTGTATTAAGTATTATTACTAATTTACTAGCACTAGACAAGAACGATTTTACTTCAATAACCTCACCAGAATTTATCACTAAGTATCACTGTATGTATGATGGTATGATTCAGGAATATCCAAAAATTATCCAGTACAGTTATGTTCTGAATTAGGCCTACAAAGTACCATCATTACAAAACTTAGGCTTAATAAATTTCAACATTGTCAAGAATCTTCCTGCGGTTATATTCACCCGGCAACAGCATTCTTCCCACAAATGCTATTCAGCTAGTCCCTCAGGATTGTCCAATTGTCATCACGTGTTGCCGAATCTCTTCCCCAAAAGATGATTCTACTTGAGGTCGTTCCCGAATAATGTTTCGGTCAAGAAAGCCGGAACGACATAAATGATAGTAACTGTTTGACAATCAGAGTAAGGGACCAGCAGAATAGCGTTTGCTGGAAGAATGCAGTTGCCGGTCCAATATACCCTGCCTATCTTTCCACTTCGTATGGGACCTGACTTGCCAGTAGAATTATTCTGAAAGAAAATGGTATTTCTGAAAAAATACCATGGCCTCCCAAAAGACAAACCAGTACACATGTGCTCGTACATGTATGTATACAGTAGTTCACACTACAGTATTATCTTGGGATGTTGATTGTGAATGCTCATTTCATCAAATTAATTCGAGTTACCTTTCCCCCTTATACCCTACAGGTTCTCGCCTAGGCCAGGGTGTTCCAAAACTGTTCCAAGAATACTCCTCCAACTGTGGTCTTTGTCCACGTAGAGACAAATGTCCTTCACCGAGATGTTTTAGCAAGGGCAATAAAGGATCTAAACTAACTGCTGGCAAAAATATTGTCCAGATATTGGGGGCACATGTCACAGAGAGATAAGGAAGCTTGTACCAGCCAGCCAGTCTTTTCTTCTGAATATAAATTAGCCACAATAATGAGTGGCGGTGAAACTGTTGATACTGAAGAGTGAAGATAATGAAGATGTTGATGGTAACAAGTTCTAACAACTCATAAAATGCATTGTAGTTTAAATATTGGTGAGAGAATGGAACAAAATTAGTTATAACCCCATTAATCGTTACAAAATTTTTAATTGGGTACCGGTAAGCAGTTGACTGTCTATATCATTGTCTTTTTCATTGTTTTTGGACTTGATTATATGATGTGCATTCATAGCTTATTATTTCCCTTGTAAATGCACATGTTTATACAGACGTGTGCTAGAGTATTTTCTGGGGCCAAAACTACAGCCTTACAGTAGTAATATATTTATTTCAAATCACTTGCCAGTGTATGAAGCAGATGTCTGGAATACATGTATACTATAATAAGATGAGATTTGATCACAATAATGAGTGATGGTGATAATGACTACACAGATCATGGTAAAAACTACAGTAAGGGAATAGAGTTGCAGGTTATTTCTACAATAAAAAAAAATCACATGACTTACCAGTGTATAAAGGAGCTGTCAATGAAACTGAGGGTTTCACATTTAGAAGTCATCATTAGTATTTAAGTCTCATTTTTTTCTTGCAAAGGTATCCATGATGTGATGCAATTTGGGTAAACTAAATTTGTTTAAACCCCCAAATTAGTGTTTGTTTTTGTAGTTGTGACATGATATTGAAATTACAATTTTCATTTTCATCTACCTTCTCATTTTGCTTTTTGGCCTGTGACCACTCACACCCATGTGTAAGGTACAAGAGATTTTCTGCTTTACACTTATTTATTTTTTTAGGCAATAACAGTTTTACAGTGTAACCATTGAATTGTGTTGACAGTTGTACTTGTATTTTTACTTTGTTTCATGATACTTGATTGTTACTTTTTAAAAGAAATATAAACAATTTTTTGGTTAGAAATGAATTAATATTATAAGTTTAATCTATGACAATTGAATGGGAGATGCGCTTTCTTTGCAATAATTACAATACCCGGCCGTGCAGTACATGTACAGTACATGTGTGCCCAAGCAATGACTCATTAATATTCAGCAGGCTAACTTGGCATTGTCCAATCAGGGCGCGCGCTTTTCCATTCAGGTCACAAGGTCAAGGATTTTCCTGCTCGAATAATGGCGGCCGATCCCGTACGTTAAAAAGTGGGGGACTCGTTGAGAACTTCAGGTGTACATCGCATTTACCTCAGCTACCTCAGCTAAGAGGAGACTTTTGTTTTCGTCGAGAAAAATAAGAATTTACGTCGCACTTTTTCAGTCGATTTTTCGGTAAAATAACAACCCTCAAAATACATATTAATCATCATTTTGGAAAAGAAAAACCTTATTGGAGGCACGCATTAGATCTTCAACTACCTAGAAAAGTTGGATTTGAAAGGATTAGATACGCTGAGGCATAGAAAACGACAATTTTCCGAAGCCTTTTTCAAGGCCGCTTTCGCTGTGCTCACGTGACATTCGATTTGTGTGGACGAGAAATTTGGGGTCAACGCATGACACGTCCACTGGCTGCCCACAAGCAGATCGATTTTGGGACTCCCTTACCTCCGCTCCCACAGGTTTGGTAGAGCTTGAAATGCGCCGGCTGTTACATGCAGCCATTGCACTGTGTAAGAAACTGGATGGGAGGCTTTTTCCCGCTTCTGCCAATAAGCACCATCGTTGATTTCGGACATGCCAGCGGTCCGATCTGACATTCGGCGATTTGTAGCATGGCTCTCCCTGCAGGCCAAAGCCCCAGCTATGATTGCCACCTACATGTACGTATCAGCTGTAGGGTATGCCCATAAGATTAGAGGGTGGCCAGATCCGACTCGGGATTTTTTGGTAGCTAAGCTGTTAGAGGGATGCCGTCGAGATCGTCCTTTCACGGATGCTCAGCTTCCAGTTTCCTTGGCGATATTACATCAGATTGTAAGTGCTTTGCCGAACGTATGCACATCTGTGTATGAGGCTAATTTGTTTACGGCTGCAATTCTCGCAGCATTTTTGATTCCTTCCCGCATAGTAAGAATAATCAAAAGGGTTTGCCTCAAGTTATTCGTTTGCAGAAAGCATTGGACAGCAACAGCCCAATTTGCCCAGTCAAAGCGCTGGCTAATTTTGCCAAGACGCACCTAGCCTCTTCCGGTGATTGCCCTTTTTTCGGTAATTTTGGTGGTTCCCCCCTTACCTGCTATCAAGTTAATGCGGTTTTAAAAAAGGCCATTGCCATTGCTCGTCTAAACGGCGATTGCATTTCGGCACATTTCTTTCGTATAGTGGCAGTCTCGTATGCATACGATTTTGGCGTGTCCTTAAATGACATTCGTGCTATGGGCAGATGGCGTTCCAATGCTTTCTCTTCTTATGTTCGTCCTATCCCATCGTGTGTTTTGCCTAGCGTTCAAATTACAAACTATGACTAGCATTACTTTTGTTCTTTACTTTGTGGTCTATCATATAGGTCCAATCTAGATAGTATGAGATTCTCTTGTTCGTTGGGCGAAAAGTGCTGTGGACGTCTCCTTCCCTGTCATTTGGCACAGTAAAGGTGGCTCAGGTCTGTGAATTTAACCAACTTTTGAAGGTTATTTTCAAAACCGGGAACCAGTGTCGCTGAACCGGTCGGGAACCGGTGTTCCGATTTTCTTCAACCACAATTGGCAAAAATTTAACTCTATAATGTGTGCTCCAAATTCATGGTTGTGAATTTGTAACATCTTTTTTTCCTCATAAATATCGTGAGTTTTCAATAAACTACTCAAGCTGTGATTTGTCTCATATATTCAATCACTGAAATTTGTTTGCAGCCTTCAGCACCCTTTTGATCACAGCAAAATTGATTTTTAATGTTTTTTGTATTCACATTTATTTCCTGAAAATACACTTTGAATGACACTCCACTTTCGTGACGTCACTAAGATCAATATTCATGAGGCAAGCTTGGAGGGAATTATTATTATAGACGTTCAGCTGTGTTTGGATTTATATTTTTTCACGAGGAGCAAAATCACCATCGTCATCACTGGGGCAACAAATAGAGGATAAAGAGTTCGACTCCGACGACCACCTCACAAACACGTGTTAACGACGGCTCTCACCAGCCAAATTATTTAGTCGTTACGCGCTGTCCAATCAACAGACGTCCGTCTTGCGTGAGACGGACGTTCCTTTTCAGCTAACTTCAACGCCCGCACTTGGCCCAAGCGTTGCAATACTATTTATATGGAGGAACAAAACCAAACTCAATCATGCCGAGGGTTTCGCGCCCGATTCTGGTCGGATCGAAAAGTTCGTTCATTTAGAATTTGTTTTTTTTGCGCAATGCGCGCTGTGGCTGCAACGCTAGCGCTGTGTGCCTGCCATAGAGCTAGCTCTATGGTGCCTGCATACAACCATGGAGCACGTGTACGCCGCGCTGGGGTGAGTGCGCGCGCAGCTCGCTAGCCAACATGACCTTACGTATGCACAATTCATTTTGAGAACAAAAAGGAAATGATGGGTTGCCTCGACTTTCGTATGACATTTATGAGCAGTTGAATTTAATATGATGGAGGGACTTTTGAAAACCTGGACTTAAACATACTTTTCGATGTTTTATTTTTTCCATGGATTGACTTTGATTTTTTAAAACTACTATGGGAAAACCAGCAACCATAGCTTTGATGCACACCCCTATCAACTATATACTATACCCTATTGAGTATTGGTTAAATGTTAAGCAATAATAATCCGACCGACTTCGCCATATTTTCTTATGTGTTTTATTATTTTATCAGTACACCGGTTTTGGAAAACCGGTACTGGGTCCCGATTGGGACGGTCGGGAACCGGTGTGACCAACCGAACCGACCCAGCCTTAATCGATATGACGGGGTACATTTGTCCCCTTTGGGAAATTGCATTTTCCTATCGAATTTGCTTGTGGCTTGTCGGTCATAACTGCACTCAGTTGTGATTGTTAAACTTGTGATGCGTTTGTTTGTTCTTTTGCCTTGGCTTTCTTTCCCTTGGGACACTTTACGTTTAGCCATTTTCTAACAGGATTCAGAAAGCCAATACCGGTAGCTTGTTTTACCTGGTTCTAATACCATTTATAGTCCATTTTTATATTATAGGTTTTCCCAGCCAATTTCAGCAAAAGAAAGTTCATTTTCATCAAATTGCATTCAGATTCGGACGGGTTTTTATAATCTGTGCACATTCTGGTTTCTTATTCCCCTTTATCACATTCTATTTCGTTTTCTTGCATTCAATATTGCTGCTTTACCATTCAGGTTCGGTTCAGGCATTCTATTTTGTTCAAAGATATTCAAGACAACACTTCCACCTTTCAAAAGTTGGATCTTTCCGGTCGTTTGACGATCGAGGCAATCAAATTAAAAGCCACAGGTGCGTGCACAGTCTTTTGTCTGCGCGTGCTTTTCTTTTTCATTTTCAATCACTCTATTTGGCACTTTATATTTTCAGTTTAGATGTTACGTGGGTGAACCGAGTATTCTGTGGTATATTTTTTGTGAAAGCGAGTTGTTCTTCATGATACATACATACTTTCAGATAACCTTATCATTCACTTTATGTCAATACCTCACTCATGTACAGTACCGTACATTTAATTAAGTGTAGGCGGAGTTTCCTGTTTTTGCTCTCACTTTGTGATTAAACTTTAACCAAATAAATGGCAAAACACAAAGGGGTAATTTTGGATGCTTAGGCCTATCTACAAATAGATGTTACACTTTCCTGTAAGGACCACGGTTCGCCATTTTTGTGTTATTTCGTGTTAACTGAGCTGCAATCCTACAAAGCCGATGTACATTTTCAAGAAAGACTAGGTCTTATAATTATAGACAAACACATCAACACATACACACACCAATAGCAATGAATTTGAATTTACATGTGTGATAAGTGAATGCTTATACACGACAGAGAATGCCAGCCAGAGCGCCGTTTATGGCCTTTGACGAATTTGAATGCACGACAGGACTATCTAAATCTGAAAGACCGTATTCGTTGTAAGAATGCTTTAATGACGATTTTGAATGCACGACAGGACTATCTGAACCTGAAAGACTGTATTCATGGTAAGAATGCTTCAATGACGATTTTGAATGCACGACAGGATTATCTGAACCTGAAAGACCGTATTCATGGTAAGAATGCTTCAATGACGATTTTGAATGCACGACAGGACTATCTGAACCTAAAAGACCGTATTCGTGGTAAGAATGCTTCAATGATGAATTTGAATGCACGGCAGGACTATCTGAATCTTAGTTTTAAAACTCAAACGCCCATAGGGACGAGCATTCATGTTAAAACAAATTTAATCGCGCCTTGTGCTAAAGTGAATGCTTCTTTTCTAAAATTGGTTGGGAAAACCTATACTACAGTACAGCTCAAAATTAAGTGAACACACGCGTGGGACACGCAGGCCCTACACGCGTGGGACACTGCGTGGAGAGAGATTCATTCAGGACCGGCTGGCTTTCATTAAGTGCGTGGGATCTCCACGCGTGTCACACGCAAAACCATTTCTCTTGAGTTATAGCTAAAAATTACTGCGCCAGATCATCACGTCAGGTTAGTCCTGTTGGGCAATATTCGAGTGTACTTTGGTATACCTTGGGGAAAATACCCAGATCGTGAATACAGCGAGCCCTTGCAATGAAGTCGCAATACCGTAATCCTAGCCACTTTTTCCCTACACTTCAACATCAAAGGTATGAGCGACTTTTTTAACTGCCCGACTCAAGAAACCCTGAATGGCTTACCGTCCAACAGTCCAATCACAAAATGGGTGTAATGCATTTCACAGACACCCAGCCAATCAGAGCTCTCTTCCCCACACACAGGCACACAGGCAGCTTGGCTTTGTGTGCTAAAGTTCCCTGAAATGGGGGGGGGGGCTTGTCCATATAGGCGAGGGAACCGATGGGCGTTTATTGTCAGGGATATGTATTATATTCATTGGCTCTGTGAGCTTGTCTGCAGCCAGAAAAAAAAAGCTGGACCAACTTCCTGAGATCTTACGGTCCAGACTTGTCTCGCCTGTCTTGTAACTTTGGTTCGAATGAGTTTTTAGTCGAGTTTTAGGAATACAAGGAAGTTGGGGGAATATGTACATTTGTGGGGTTTCTCTGTCATGGACAAAATGCAGAAAATTAACAGGAAGGAGCGAACCATCGCCCCCAAAATAAATGATAATAAACACATCTTTGAAATGGCTTCTAAAGTTTAAACACGCTTACTGACTGCTCACATGATGCATAAGTGCGCCTGAAAATCAATGGCCAATTTTGTTCGAATTATATCGGAGAAAATTTGGACATGCACCACAACAAATCTCAGCACGGTAGCTCTGCTCCTCTCCTGTGCAAATGTTCATGATCTACACGTATAAATAAATCGAGCTTTTCGCAAGAAAATTATATTACAAGGAAACATACACATGTACATGTACATTTGTTAATAAAAAATACCAGCATATTCTGAAGAAAAGGGTTGAAATTATTTTTTAAACCACAGTTGCCGGGACTTCCGAATTCAGATGAATGCTGGTTTTCTTAAGCGACCAGCCTTCCGAATCTGCGGGTACCACGAGTGTCACATTTAAAAACACTTATCTGGAGTTATACTATAGCTAATACTGCGCCAGATCGATCATATCAGTTAAGTCCTGTTTGGTATACCCTGGGAAAAATATCGAGATCTTGAGTCATACAGCAAGCCCCCCCCCATGAAGACGCAATACTGAAACCCAAGCCACTTTTTCCTAGGACATCAACTTCAAAGGTTTGAGGGACTTGTTAACTACACAACCGTCAAACTGCTCAACCGTCTAACAGGCCAATCACAGAATGGGTGTAATGCATTTCACAGACACCCAGCCAATCAGAGCTCTCTTCCCCACACACAGGCACACAGGCACAAGTATGGAGCTGCCAATCATTCTCCCGCAAACGGGCTCCGGAATTTTTGCTCACCTGTCCCGTAACTTTGGTTCAAATGATTTTCTTTTGTCGAGTGTTAGGAACTGAATAACGGAATATATATGTACATTATTTATGTGATTTCTCTGTCATAAAGCAAATGCAGAAATTGCTATTTTTCCATTTTTGCATGCATGCCAACATCTCACACTCCACGCGTGGTACTCGTGAGGGATTCTGCCCACTCTGCGCATGCACAATACCGGTATCTTGAAAATATAAGCAATGCACGTGTACTGGAACATTTGCATTTATAAAGATGAGTAAATCTACATGTGCATCTTATGCAAGAATGATTGATCAGCAAAACTACACTCATACTTTTCAAATATCATAATTTATCAAATAGGCATAGGCTTAGGGCTTGAAATATATATATATTAAAGCAAATTGCCTACTGAATTGACCGAAATATGCAAAATGTCAATCGTTCCGATGGCGAAATATTTACATCTTATAGCAGGGCCGGTTTCTCTTAAAGACAGTACGACATGTCCAAAAACAGGCAGGGAAGGAAAAGGAGGCCGAAAATGTCTCGTGACGTCTCGTGATGCTTCGCGGACGGAAACGTACCAAAGCAGCTGTAACAAAATGCAGCGTCCACCAATAAATTATCACTGCCGGCCGAGGATCAGTATTGGACCTACCACCATGGACAGAGCTATGAAATCACCAGCCTTTTCACCATCTCTCCCCTATTAATTATCGTCTCTGACTCATGAACTATTTCCAGCTAGCTGTTGCTCTGCTCTAGACATGATTGGCAGTTCTATTGTTAAAGAAGCCCAAGAAGCTGGGTTTAGATTTCTGGGTCAAACCACAAACGGCCTTCTGTCGGCAACCACAAAGGGATCTCTTAGATCATATCTAACGGTGCCCAAGCTTATCTTGTCTGTTGTCTTTGAAGACGCCGCCAGTTCTAGGACGACTGGCTGGAGCTACGTGTTGATTGGAAATCCACAGCCAATTAATAAATTAGTTGATTCTTTGGCAGCAAAGCAGCCATTGGTGTGGACTGGTCGTTACGCTGACGCAGTCCCACAGTTATGCCACAGTTGCCAACAGTATTGCAATGTAGATTCTTGGCAAGCTGCCTGGCCGCTAGCTAGATCTATTCTAGCTCATTTTTTTTTTAATCTTAATTTTATAAGGTCGCATAAGCCTGACTAGCGAAGCGCCCCCGTGACCCAAACCAGTGGCCTCCCGCCCAAGGCCGATCGCATGACCCAAAGGGGCGGAGCATAAGTGACAAGATTTATTGCTGGACCTACATGTAGGCCTACTACTCCCTGGTGCTGGGCCACTACATTATTATAAAATTCTGGAATATTAAAAGCAAAACGGAAGTGCGAAGATTATGAAACGATCTTTCCTCACGGCAGTAAGATGGCACTAAAAGCAATTTTGGAGACATTTTTTTTCAGACTGAAAACAACCCCAGAGTAACCGATAAATCCTAAGACCCTGAATAGAAAAACAAAATTGTTTAAGCCGAAGCTACCTGGTGGGGAAAAAAATCTTGGAGAACCTGCTAGCAGGGAGAATGATTGACAGCTCCATTGTTGATTGTGATACAATGTATCACAATCGTTTTGCAAAATATATACAGAAAGCTTAGCCGCATGAACGTGACCAAAGTCTTTGTGGGCTGAACTACCTGTGTAACTTCCTGAACCACGAACATTACCGTATTCGTCTGTTGATAACTCAAACTCCAAGGGGCACTTACTTTTTTCCCTATTGACTATTGCGCCACTGCCCTAAGAGGGAAAGCGGCTCTGTGTATAGTTCGCCGTAGGACGTGCGTGGGACACATGTGGGACACGCATGGAACTATTTTTCTTTGCGCGGATGTAATGATCGGTGCACTGTCTGTCCCACGCATGGGAACTGGCATTTCCCACGCGTGTGATTTCTATGATCGGAATAATTGGACCTTGGCTCCACGCGTGGAGATCCTTTCTCCACGCACCTCCACGCGTGGGATCCCACGCGTGTGATCACTTAAGTTTGAGCTGTACTGTACTTTGGGTTCATATTGCATATTTATTAAGTGAGCACAATTGTAATCTTTCTTTAATGTACCACACGGAAAGATATGGTTTGGCACGAATGTACCAAGGTCAAACGCTATGTGCTTGTTTCATGCATTTACAAGTGTTAGAATTAGTGGCAGTACCGACAGGCTTCGGCGATGGCCATTACTCATTGTTTACACTCATGTTTTACTTTTTGGCCTTGCGGGCCTAATCGGGTATGTGCGATACCTGTGTGCTGGGTGGTGGCCGCTGGGCCGCCACTCAATGTTTGCATTCATGTGAAGGCCATGCTGGTCTGATAGGGTATGTGTGATACCCATGTGTTTTGAGGCGGCCGCTGGGCCTTGCCTGTATTTATGTGAACCATATCGGCTGCTGGGCCATGTGTAAAATGTTTGTGTATATGTGGGCCGTGTGGGCCATTGCCGTGTGGACATATTTGTGTGGCCGTGTGGGGCTAAGAAAAAGATGTGCCGGTTTGTCATATGCACACGGTTGAAAAGTAAACCTTGGTATCCGGCACCACATTGTCTGGTCAAAAATAAATGCTGTATTTGTCTGCAGCAAAGAGACAAACATTATTTTGGTCTCAGTCCGAGTATAAGCTGTGGCTTATATTCTGAGTATTATGGTACCTCATTGCAATACTGGCATGACCTTGCTTCTAAATATGAAATAAATGGGAAAAACCTCTGCAGTAGTTTACCCAGCAAAAGATGTTACCGCATTCCAACTCAGAATTAACAAGTATAAAATAATATTCAATCAATGTTAACTTACCCTTCCCATTTCTCTGAGTTTCGTCAGCATGACAATAATGGTTGAATTCTGTTCCCATAGCATGCGCCAGAAATCTTCAGTTGTTTCTGCGAGAGGACCCTGTGTCGCAACATATGAGCTCTTCTGCTTGTAACCCTTCAAGGTAAAATCAAGAACCAAATACATCAAGAACTATTTCTATCTTTACATATTCCAAACAAGTGATCACAATAAAAATGAGAACTAGAAACATACGTCTGTTGTAACAGAAAGTGTAGCTTTTCCTTTTTTTCCCACGAAGAAAGACCAACTTGAAAATCTGAAAACCAGTAGCACAAGCATGATGACTACAGTACTTCCGGTCTGGACCGGAAGAAAGGGTCACATGACACGAGAAAGGTCATCAAACCTTGGTCCCTGAAACTCCTCTCACATGCTAGCAACAGCACAACGAGGGAGTTAACTATTGATTTAATTTCGTTTTTTTTTTATCACCTCATTAATATTTATAAGATGACCTCATCATCATAATTATTGCAATTTTTGGATACACCGTTGCTCAACTTAGATATATGCCAAATATTGATCCTACGGGATCTAAGATCGTGGCGTGATTGCACATGCCAGGTTGGCCCTTTAAAGGGCGGTCACGTGACAACTCGAGCACAAACAAAGGAAAAAAATCTGAGTTTTACTGTATATTGGGTGTAGGCCCCTTTTAGCATCGTTTTGATTGAATTCATGAAGGTGGCAACTCTGTGTTTTGAACCTGTTCCATCCATTCCTACCCCAAAACGCACACCAACATATCGTGCACAAAGTGTATAGGACTAAGAAATGATATGAAACAAATCCTAATAATTCAAAACAATATTTAATCGGTGCCAATCTTCAGATTTTGACTGTCTAGCACAATAGCTAACTGCTCACTAAATTTCGAGAAGATTGACCATATGTGTTTTAAAAACCAGCATTTTGATGACATCACGATTACATCATTGAAATTTGGCCCCGGAGGGTGTTTCTTAATCACTTCGCGCCGGGGTGGTTTTCAGTGCCGATGACCGCCATACGGGGGTTTTTGAACAATGCATCATTTTCAAATCTCGCTAAAACAATCAGAACAATATATTTCTGTGAAATAAATCGATAAGGGTATGCTATACCCATAGAGAGTAAAACCTGGCACAATTCGGACGTCGTTGTGGCTTTTGTCAAGAGATTATCCGTTCGAAAAAGGGCCCTTTGTGCATCGTCAATGGACCGTTACGGACGTGTATGTGCGTGCGTGTACGCTGCTGACAATCCCTAACCGCAGACTCCAGCCTCCACTCCAGGCAGTCAAATCTTCGAGTTGGTCGGCCACAACCGAGCGTACAGATTACAGTAAAGAATGTGGGGGGAATTCCAATGCCAGACCGACGACCGTTGGGCTGCGTGGCATGCAAAGACAATGTCCCCCGCGTGCTTTCAGCTGCAGCGCGGTATCACTCGATCCTCCACAGTAAAAGTTCCACAATTGCACAATTACTGCTGCTAATCTTGCAATTCATGTGGCAACTTGCGTCAAAAAGGGTCTTTGTACCGATTCGTATTGCTTTGTTCTAAGCTGAAAAGAGTCTTTGTTTAGAATGTGGACAATAGTGGTGCCCGGATTTGGAGGGCCCCGTTGCATAGGCAATCCAATTGACCTCCGGATTCGGAGGTCCCGGCGCGAACTACATATCTAATAGATATAAACGAAAAAAGAAAAAAAAATCTTGCTCCGTCGGCCATATATATATGCTCAATTTAATGTGAAAAACTGAAAAGTTCATGACCTCATAAATATTCATGAGATAGGGTAACGTCACGATCAAATGAGGGCAATTTTTGGATACACCTTTTCCCAACTTAGATATAGTGCAAAGTTGAAACCAAATGAACTTCTACTTTTGCTAATAATGGAATTTGCCCCTTTAAAGCACTGTCACGTGACCCGTGACGACGTCATGAAGTTTTCAAGACAACTGGGCACAAATTCAGCAAGGGTTCTATGCATTTGCGAAGTTTGAAACAAATTCAAGTATGATCAGTGACCAAAGAGCTGTTGACAAAACCCCTGTGCTTTGTCTATGGGATATTTCCAACAAGAAAAAGAAGAAGACTAGAGATTTATGTCTGTTGGCAAACAGAACATAACGCTTTTCCGCATCTGGTTCTCTTAAAAAAAAAAAAAAATTGATAAAAAAAAATTGACATCAACGGTATTCGAACCCGTAACCTCCATTCCTAACCCAAAACGCATGTGAATATTTTGTGCACAGTGTATAGGACTTCATTATATTTTTCAAAAAATCATAATAATTCTGAACAATGGTCAATTGCTTCCAAACTCAGGATTTAGAACGTCTAGCCCAATAGCTAACTGCCCACTAAATTTTGAGAAGATTGTCCAATGGCAAATATGTGTTTTAAAAACACGCATTTTGATGACGTCACGATTGCGTCATGACATTTTGGCCCTTGTGGGGGTTTCTAAACTACATCCGAAATAGATATCAACGAAAAAATTAAAAAAATCTTGCTCCGTTGGCCAAATATGCTCAATTGAATGTGAAAATGTGAAAAGTTCATGACCTCATTTATATTCACGAGATGACGTCACGATCAAATGAGGGCAATTTTTGGATACACCTTTTCCCAACTTAGATATAGTGCAAACTTGGAACAAAACAAAATTGTATTTTTGCTTAAAATGGTGTTCGAAATTTGCCCCTTTAAAGCGCTGTCACGTGACACGTGGTGACGTCATGAAGTTTTAAAGATAACTGTGCACTAGTTCAACATTGGCTTTATGCATTTGCCAAGTTTGAAAAAAATCCAAGTTTGTTCAATGGCAAAAGTGCCCTCCAGAAAAACCCTGTGCTTTGTCTATGGGATTTTTCCGACCAGAAAAAGAAGAAGAAGAAGAAGAAGAAAAAAAAAAAAAATCAGAACAAAAACAATAGCTTTTCCGCTACGCGGCGGAAAAGCTAAAAATCTTAACAACAATAGCTTTTTCGCTTCGCGGCGAAAAAGCTACCTAGAGATTTATGTCTGTTGGCTAACAGAACATAACGCTTTTCCGCATCTGGTTCTCTTTAAAAAAAAAGAAAAAAAGAATTGACATCAGCGGGATTCGAACCCGTAACCTCAATTTCTACCCCAAAACGCACGTGCATATTTCGTGCACAAAGTGTATGGGACTTAATTATAACATTTAAAAAATCATAATAATTCTGAACAATGGTCAATTGCTTCCAAACTCAGGATTTGGAATGTCTAGCGCAATAGCTAAATGCCCACTATATTTCGAGAAGATTGAGCATTGGCTAATATGTGCTTTAAAATCACGCATTTTGATGACGTCACGATTGCGTCATGGCATTTTGGCCCCGGAGGGTGTTTCTAAACTGCATCCCCAATAAATATAAATGAAAAAATGAAAAAAATCTTGCTCTGTTGGCCAATTATGCTCAATTGAATGCTAAAATCTTAAAAGTTCATGACCTCATTGATATTCATGAGATGACGTCACGATCAAATGAGGGCAATTTTTGGATACAACTTTTCCCAACTTAGATATATTGGAAAATTGAAACCAAACGAACTTGTACTTTTTCTTTTATTGGAGTTTGAAATTGGCCGCTTTAAAGCGCTGTCACATGACACGTGGTGACGTCATGACGTTTTCAAAACCATTGTGCAATAGCTCTTCATGGGCTCCATGCATTTGCAAAGTTTGAAAAAATTCCAAGTGTGTTCAATGGCAAAAGTGCCAGTCAGGAAATCCCTGTGCTTTGTCTATGGGATTTTTGACACAAGAAAGAGAAGAAAAAACTAGAGATTTATGTCTGTTGGCAAACAGAACATAACGCTTTTCCGCATCTGGTTCTCTTTAAAAAAAAAATCTGAACAATGTTTAATTACTTCCAAACTCAGGATTTAGAATCTCTAGCCCAATAGCTAAATGCCCACCAAATTTTGAGAAGATTGACCTATGACAAATATGCGTTTTAAAAACACGCATTTTGATGACGTCACGATTGCGTCATGGCATTTAGGCCCCGGAGGGTGTTTCTAAACTACATCCCCAATAGATACAATCGGAAAAATGAAAGAAATCTTGCTCCGTTTGCCAAATATACTCAATTGAATGTTAAAATCTTAAAAGTTTATGACCTCATTAATATTCATGAGATGACGTCATGATCAAATGAGGGCAATTTTTGGATACATCTCTTCCCAACTTAGATATACTGCAAAATTGACACCAAACGAACTTCTACTTTTGCTTTTATTGGAGTTCGAAATTTGCCCCTTTAAAGCGCTGTCACGTGACACGTGGTGACGTCATGAAGTTTTAAAGACAACTGTGCACAACTTCAGCAAGGGCTCTATGCTTTTGTGAAGTTTGAAAACAATCAAAGCGTGTTCAATGGCCAAACTGCCGATCATAAATTCCACGTACAAAGTCTATTTAAAAAAAAAAATCAGAACAACAACAATAGCTTTTCCGCTTCGCGGCGTTTCCGCTTCGCGGCGGAAAAGCTAAACAAAATAGGCCCTGGAAGGTGTTTTCTAAATGATATCCCCAATAGATTTACAGTTAAAAGAGAATGAGGGCGATCAGTCAGAACAAAAACAATAGCTTCTCCGCTTCGCTGAAGTGGCGGTAAAGCTAGTCAGAACCAAAAATAATAGCTTTTCCATTTCAATGAAGCGGCGGACAGCTAATCAGAACAAAAACAATAGCTTTTCCGCTTTGCACCGGAAAAGCTAAAAAATAAATGGAAAAAATTGCATCACTGTGATTGGAACCTGGCTCTGCCATCCCTGCCTATCACTGACTCACGCATTCATGTTGTGCACAATATTTATGGGACTTGATAATAATTTTCCAAAAATAATAATAATTCGAAACAATACTCAATCAGAGCAAAACATGACAAAGTGAATGTCTGGCCCAATAAGTAACTGCCCACCATGTTTTGAAAAATTTGGCTAATGGCTTATTTGTGTTTTAAAACCTGGCATTTTGATGTTGTTATGATTACGTCACATCATTGACCATATAACTAATAGATATCAAAGAAAAAATTCAAATATTGCTGCGTTCCCAAACATGCTCAAATAAAAGTGAAATTCTGAAAACTTCATGCCCTTTTTAACATTCATGAGATTTTGGGATGCACCTTTTCCCAACTTAGACACATGTCAAGTGATGTCATGATGATCCTCTCGCATGTACGGTTGCATCATAAATGCACATGGCAATATGCACCTTTAAAGGGCTGTCACATGGCCATCTTCAAACAAAAACCTAGCTTTTCCGCTTTGCTGAAGCGGCAGAAAAGCCTCAAAATAACACTGTTGATGCTTGATAACAGGTTTTAAGCTAGACTAGTACTCACATCAATATGGCTTGCATTGATATAGTCAGACCCCTCAACTCCTCGTATTGGCTGCAAACACACCCGGGTGGATTCATCTGGAACATGGATCGATCATATTATTTTGTTAATCTACCGGTACATCTCTGTAGCAAGATAAACACGTACATGTATCAAACAATTTGAAAAGCTCTGTTTTATGATGTTCTTGGCATTCTGCCTAGGAGAAAGATCCTGCTGTCCGTGTCACACCCTGCATATTTGTGATTTGAATATTTTGGGTCATTTTCATCAGAAGGTAAATTGTTGGCATGAATTGGTACTTAAATATATTAGGTAATCTTCAAACTACACAATTACATAATCAAGTCACTTAAAAATACCTTGAGTATTATGCCATTTAACTTTCTCAACCAATGCAATAGGATATGCTGAGAATACTTAAGATGTGCAGAATGGTTTAAAAAAGAGGCATTTTAAATGATGCTGACTTTGATGAAAATATATCCAACATAATACATGGATGAATGAAAATTGATATTGAATGATTCTACATACATGGCAATATATTGACCAGTCTGTTTTTGAACTTGTTGGCTGGAAGATTGGCACTCACAAACTTAGAGGGTAGAGCCTTTTGATTTGCTAGGCGCTGTTGTATCAAAAAGAAAACAGGATGAAAACATGTCAAGCTAACAGCATTTTGGAAAGGGTTTCAATATAAACAATATATCAATAAGAAGCTAATCTAACAAATACCAACAATTCTTATTCATTTTCATTTAGAAAATGTCTGTTGCACCATTATGTGACTGGTCTGTATTTTTGATGAAACTGAGTTTTTAATTATGTTACCTACATGTATACAAGATAAATCAGTATCTGACATTTAGGGTATTACCGGGTACATGTATTTTTCAATCGCATAAATCAATCAAAATAATAACTGAAATAGGTCACTTTCTAGTTTGACCAAGAAATAACAGCAAAATAAGCCTCCCCCTCAGCAAAGACTGTATGTACTGTCTTATTGTTTCCATTGAAGATTGGGAATGTACATATTCAGATTAGAAAAACAGCAAGATGCATTCAAATCTTGGTACCTGTATTTGATGAAAAGTTCAGTTTTAAATTCGCCATAACTACCGTTTTAACCTGGTCAATTTTAAAAATGTGTCTGAACACTCCGACACTGTTTTAAATTTAATACCATTCTGGTTTAACTCGTCGCTAAAACTCAAATTTAAAACTACTCCAGAGGAGGATTTAGCACTAAAACCGATCCGGTTTAGCCGCTAAAATGCTGTTTGGACACAATCGCCTTTCAGGCAGCGATGTTGACCCGCCTGGCAGCACAGCTTGTGTATAAACAGGTAATAATGCGCGATGTGTACGCACTACACTGGATGTGGGGCAGAGTGCGTGACCTTTTAAATTCGAAAATAAAACCGAACCAGGTTTAACTGCTCGCTGTAGGGTGCTTTATAAATGCGCAGTTTTAAATTGATGACTCGCCCCTGTGGTTAGAAGGCGTTTTAACATGATTGGTTTTGACATGGTGTCTAAATGTAGCCAATGATGGCACTATTTTCCTTCATTCTGAGAAAAATCTCTGTTGATCATTAAAGCTTATTTCAGAGCAGAGTTCTGGAGGAAAAATGGCAGTGCATTTAAGTGATATTTCCCTGCACTGCTTGCAAAGGCTACAACCAAGTAATCTTATCTTTCATAAAGCTAACCCAATATTGGACATGAAATCTGAAAATACATATCTTTAACACAACATGTTCAAAGGTTAATTGAGACGCCTTTACACAACTAATGGATACCTTGAATTCACTCTCCATTCCAGTTATAGTTTCTCCCGGCTCTGGTTGAGTCAATTTCTGTATATGTGAATACAAGTTTCTTGCTGGTACCTCTGTAGTGCCACTCATTACTGCTTCTAATAGAGCTTCATGGATAAAGATGTACTGCTCTTCCGTTTGTACCATATAATTACGCTGTGCACGCAGACAAGTTACATGACCATAGATGTCAACTGTCTTCTCATGCTTGATCCTCTCCAACATCGAGTCAATCACAATAAAAGCCCCTGTGCGACCAACTCCAGCACTGCGTATGGAAAGAATTAAAAGATGGATAATATCAGGCCAGCAATATGGGTTTTTTTTAGGACATTTTTTGTGTTGCTTAATGAGATTGATCATGAATCTTTTCTAGGCATTATCATTTGGTGATTTGAAATACCACATTTATAGACTGCTTTGCGTGAAATTCATATTTTTGAAATGTTTTCTCTACCTAATTTGCACTTTTGCGAAAAATTGCTGAATCAATCAATTTGCATATTTCTTAAAGCTTTTTCCTTTTCCAATACCTGTATTTATTTTTGGCCTTTCAACATTTATAATACTGATTTTCTTAATAATTATACCAATCTTCATTGAAGTTTAAAAGGTAAGATGTTGAGTTATTTGTTCAAACAAATGATTAATTATTTACCAACCTGCAGTGAACTACAATAGGCCCAGCATCAGGAGGATTACAGGCTTTGATACGACTGACAAATGCCAAAACCTGAGTAGCATGTTCAGGTACACCATGATCTGGCCAAGCTGTAAATTGGAATTGACGTACTTCACGTTTCTCTGCAGGTTTCTGTAGAAAAAGGACATGCAAAACCAATTGTGCTAATGACTGGAATGCAAAAGAAATTTTGCTTTGCTGTCTCCTTATTGCCACTTAAAATAAAAATATTTTGCAGCAAAGTAGGTAAAGCTTGACAGTTGTGTCGTGCTCTAACATACCCAGTTAAACAACACACCACCGTTTGGGATTGAAACCAAAACCTTGCGGAAACTGGCATCCATGAAAACATTTTTATGGGTTTTGGCTGAATTCACAGTGGCTGTTGAAATTTAGGCTATCAAATGCAACAAACGACTGCCATCTTTCTCTCCTCGAAGCAAAGAAATTGTGTCCTACATTTAGCATCACATCATCTAGATATCTATGAAAATAAAATTTATAACATGCGTTGCTTGTACACTCATCTTGTAATTAATATCTCACCTTTATATTGATCAATGAAAAGTTACGAACTGAATATGTAGCAAGATCTGTCATATCATGCAAGGTGACTTGGATATCACCATAAATCTCCTGTCCCTTGCTTGGCCAATACTGATCACACTTGACACGATTCCTCTCTTCCAATTTTGTCATCATCACTAAGGTGCATGTTCTTTGTTCCCACACCTACACGTATAAAATATAACATTTAGCAGCTGGTAATTCTCAGTTGTGAGGTTTCTTCAATTCTTTACATACATATTTTACATATTTTTAAGTAAAGATCAATGTATAATGTTAATAAAATATACATGTAGCAACATATTTGTGAGATATTTGTATTTCATATTCTCCCATTTGCCCCAAATTGAGACAGACTAAACAACATAAGAAAAGTGCTTAGGCGCATACGACATAAAACGCACGCAAGTTACGGGCGGGGTATGGTACACAGCGGATCAATGGGGCTGCATTTCACAACAATGTTGCGCAAAGCACCATACTAAGCTACCAGGCCGGATTTTGATTTCTAAATCGGCGACCAATGCCTTGGTCAATGCTAATAAAAAGGAAGGTGAATCTTTCAAATTAAGGTGCTTGATGTTTGATTCTAGCAGTACATTAACAAAAGACATGGGGGAAAATGTTGTTTTAAACCAAAGAGTGTATGCATCCTTTTGTGATAAAATCCTGTGTATGCATCCTTTTGTTTCAGACAATCGTGGTACCATTGACAGATTCTATTAGATTAATTGCAATGGGAGACTAACATGTTGATGGCAAAATAAGTAAAATGACTCTTTTGTTTGCCATCCACAAGTGCCTCAAAGTTTCTCTTTTTTGGTACCGCAAAAGCATCTTACCGGCGGTGGGAATTCCAACTCACATTCTTTGTGCACGTAAGTCGTCTGACAGGTGTTATACATGATATTTCATTGGGGGCCTTATTATGTGGTTGCTTATGTTTTGTAAGATGTATATGAAGAAGTAAAATGTTATCATCATCGACAATAAATACTTCAAAACCACATATCTAATTTATCGAAAAGAAGAAGAAGAAAAAGCCACTTATGGTTAAATTTATTTGCTATAGCAGTAAGCATGTGATTTTTTAAAAATATTTACAACAGAAGGGGTTAAGCCCAACATCAAGTGAATTATGTGCATTGTGTCATCCAGGAACAAATGTACAACAGCTAGAGCTACCTATGTCCACAAATATTTGTCCAATAAATTTGGTGTGCAAATCAACTGTGACTGAATAAATATATGGTGATTGATATTGTTTTATATTTTCACGATCTGGGGTACCTTTACACAATTTATGACTAAGCTACTGCAAAACATAATGCCTATACGTACCTGTACAGCGCTAAAAAATTTAATGACATACTGGTCTGTTTAAGTCAATCCACATAAAGTTCCCAAGTCCATTTAAAAGTGCATGTGATTAACCCCTTGACAGTGGGATTATTTTAGTGCAAATGGCTGGCAAAGTGCAATTTCTAAAGCTCACTAAACAATCGGAGAATAAACCTGCAAAATAATTCAATAAGAGTGCACTGTTTGTATCAATGAATCAAATGTGGCACAATGGGAAGTCTGAGTGGCTTTTGTCAAGGGATTATCAGCCCTCAAAGATGGGCCTTTTGTGTGTAGTACTATGGAGTGTAGGTTGTGTAAAACTGTGTGCCTGCTACCCTTTGACCACAAACATGCCTCCACTCTAGTGGACAAAGGTTCCAGTTGGACAGCCCAACTGAGCTTGGGTGCATTCCACACTGTCTTCCATTCAAAATGAAGCCCCACAATAGCGCCATTATTACCGCTAATCTGGCAATTCATGCAGCAAAAGGTGTTTGTCATGATAAATATCGCTGAAAAGAGTGTTTGTCTACAATTTGGACAATAGCGGTGTCCAATTTTCGAAGGTTATAGAGCGGCTATACAAGTCATCCATACCCAAGGTTAAATGACCATCTCATGAATTAAGCATCAGGGCATATATAGCATGGTTTACTTATGGCATTATAATTATTCATATTTTTTAAACCAGGCCTCTTACATGGCCCATCATATGCTCCGTTTGTTAATGGTTGACTTCAGAATATTATATATGCCTTTAATAGAATAATTAAAAAACAACTACCGTAAAATCCTGGGTATAATGCGCACTTGTTTTCACCGGGTAGAGATCAAAAGTTGGGGGTGCACATTATACACAGGTACAACTATGTCCTGCCAGTATGGGTTTCAGTCATCAAACAGAAGCTGACCTTACATTGTATAACATTTTAACAATGGGGCTGTCAATCATTGTCCCCATTGCAAACTCTCCTGGGATTTTTTTCCCCACTAGGTTACTTGGGCTCAAACTGATTTTCTTTTACATGTATTAGGAGGGCGATCCTCCGTTGATCGACCTTCCCATTTCTTTTTTTACGAAACAAATGGAGGCATATCTGTGAAGCCACCATGGATGTGCATTTTGTTCAGTCTTGACACTTTTTATGGAAACCGATGTATTGTTAGTGTTACATTGTATCACATTTTTTTTTAATTGGAGCTGTGGACCATCCTCCCCTATGCAAACTCTCCCGGGTTTTTCCCCACTGCGAGGGATGTAACTTGGGCTCAAAATTAAAATAGATGTTTTTAATCAGAGGGCGATCATCCTTCCCGCTGTGAGATTTTCAAGTTTTCCGTGCTTGGTTTTTCCCACGGCGAGGTAACTTGGGCTCAAATGGATGTTTTTATTCAGAGAGCGATCATCCTTCCCGCTGTGAGATTTTCAAGTTTTCCGTGCTTGGTTTTTCCCACGGCGAGGTAACTTGGGCTCAAATGGATGTTTTTATTCAGAGAGCGATCATCCTTCCCGCTGTGGAATTTTCAAGTTTTCCGTGCTTGGTTTTTCCCACGGCGAGGTAACTTGGGCTCAAATTGATGTTTTTATTCGGAGAGCGATCATTCTTCTCACTGTGGGATTTTCAAGTTTTCCGTGTATGCTTTTCCCCACGGCGAGGTAACTTGGGCTCAAATGCATGTTTTCATTGGGAGGGCGATCATCCCTTCCCACTGTGGAAGATTTTTTTCAGTCAATAGACATACTTTTTCTTAAGGGAAGCGGACCTTACATTGTATCACATTTTAACAATGGAGCTTTCATTCATCGTCCCCACCGCAAACTCTCCCGAGTCATGGCGAGGTAACTTGGGCTCAAATGGATGTTTTTATTCGGAGGATGAGGATCCTCCCCACTGTATGCTCTCTTCTCTTTTTTTTTTCGCCCGGGCCAGGCTCGAAATAATGGACTTTTTTATTCGGAGGGTGATCATCCTTCCCACTGTGGGATGGAAACAACTTTACAATGGACTCTGCAATCCATGCCACGGATTTTTTTTTTTCCTCTCGGTGAAGGCAAAAGTTGGGGGTGCGCATTATACACGGGTGCGCATTATACCCAGGATTTTATGGTATACACTTTCGTTAATGAAAAAATGACGATCAAAAACACTTTTTGAACAACGAACCGTGGCCGAATCGAGAAAAGGTTGAATAACGTCATAATGATATGCAATGACCCCGTAATGAACAGCTTGGGAGTCCCTGACTTGTGTGCATGTACGTGACAACAGGCAATCATACTGGTAGTGAATAAGCGCTGTAAAGCTTGATCCAAGTCCCCTAGTTTGTTCGTGTTTAGTTTGTTACAGCACTACACTACTATTTTGTTTCCTCTGAACACATTGTCACTGCTATGCACAATGCCACACTCGTGTGTGGTTGGTGGTTGTAGTAAAAAAAAAACCCAGCAAAATCCGGGAGTATGCTTGCTGTCTTTTCAACATGACGTGAGTGGGTCCGCTTCATAAAGAACACGCGATCTGACCGAAATGCTTCAATATGAAAGGCTTCACTATTCCATGGTATTGGTCCGAGTAACTTGAACTATAATGTTGTGTTATATTCAATTAACCAAAAAAACTTTTAAATGCTCATTCATAAAAAATGGTACATGTAAACTGGCTTGTACCAGTGATTGTTCAACAGACATTCGTTCACTGGACGTACGGGGGACTGGGACATTGCGTAAGGCGGCCTCGGCACCATTGTTCGCTGCAAAGGGCATGATGACGAAGAAAATACTTCTGAAAGAAAGCTGTTTACTTCCCAGGATCCATCAGAATTGCGACAAGATTTGGAAGCTTCAGTCATGATTATCGAAAAACACCAGTCAAGCATACACTGACTACACACTAACGGCATCAATAATATGTAGTGAAAGCCATGCTGTAGTCCAGGCACACGACCCCACTGTGTGGTGCGTGTATTTTCTTGTTTTCAACGACTCCCAAGATGCACATCATGAAGATTATGCAAATAGTGTGATATGAACCCCCCAAAAAGTTAATTTTTGTTGTTTTTATGTTTTATTCTGATATAATAAACAACTACATACAAGAAATAGTTGAAATTGTCTCAAGTCTGGAATTGTTAGAGGCCCACTTTAAAATGAATTTTAAGCAATATAGGATGTTTTTCAGTACATCTACAGAGAAATCATTCAGATTGAAAATATTTATGAATTTGTAGTGCATGTGCTTACCATTCTCCAGAAGTCACCAAGCGTTTCTGGCAACGGTCCCTGTGTTGCAATGTATGCATTCTGCTTACGATAACCATCACAGTAGTTGGCATTAATATAGTCGGAACCAGGAAGTCCATCAACCCTTGAAAGGACCACTCTGGAGTGGTCATACGCAATTACATTGGCATAGCGATTCTTGGGCTTGTTGACTTCCAAATTTGAATGATCCCAAGTAAATTGCTGACCAGGTTCAATTGACTGAAAGAGAACATATTTTTGTTAGTATTCATATACACTTATGGTATTCATTTTCTTTGATTGAAAACTTGGGAAAGCATTTTTGAATGTCAGAAATTGTTTTAGGTGGTACACTAAACAACAAAATCCTGGATCAGAAATACTAAAACACATTCACATTTTGCTACCATGAGCAACTCTTGAAATGCAATTTTCACCATGAAGAGCCTTAAAATCTCAATAAATTTAAAGTCTGAATCATAATGTGACAAAAAACATGAATATATTAACATTTTGTTGAAAGCAATTGTATTGTGATTAACAGAAGTACAATTCTTGCCTCTCCTCTTTGGAACATCTACATATACACATCTAAACTCAAATCAATCCATCATGCTCTGGCATCTTCCTTGAGAATAGCCACCGTCAATATATCGAAATTTAACGTCATATACCTCATCTCTTGTAGAGTTTGTAATATTCAGTATGTTGGCAAGCCCAAAAACACCCTCAAAAAACGGATCTATGGCCATAGGTCTACTATCAAAACCGGTAAAACGGACACCCCTGTTGGGTATCACTTCAATCTCCCTGATCATTCGATATCAGATATGAGTGTACTGGGCATAGAATCACTTGGTCACCGTAGTAATGCTGTCCATCTTAGCCGTGAGAAAATGTGGATGAAGCGTCTTTAGACTATTCAACCACATGGTCTCAACATCCAGGAGGGTAATGACTAACACCATCCAGCTTTCTGATAATCCTTCTTTTGTGTTCAGTCCTTCACACTTCTCTCTTTGATCTTTCCCCCTCTTGTCACTAATCCTTACCCTACTCCTTGCCCTTCCCTTTGATCTTTCCCCCTCCTCTGACTAATCCCTACCCTACCCCCTGCCCTTCCCTTTGATCTCTCCCTACCAGCTTCACTTTTTATTCTTTGTTTCTCATCCGTGTCCTATTCACTCTCTCCCCCCTTCCTTCATGTACATGTATCTGTTTTGTCCTTGTCACTCTGCCTTTGAGAAAGGTCCTGCTAGGATCGAAACGTCAGGCCCACTAAATTTTAAGAAATTTAATAAAGTCGGTAACATTGGTAATAAAACATTCACATGTGGTTTACCTAGGTTGTTTTGACAACCTCAAAATCCAGCGTGTTTTTAACATTTTGCAGTCATTAGAGTACATGGTATGTGTTACGAAAACACTAACTGGCAATATCTACAGCAAGTGTGCTGTATTACAACAAATGCATCTTGTAGACTGGTTCCCTCCCAGTTGGCTACAATTTCTACTACCGGTACATGCATAGGGAACACCCTGAAATACACCTTGGGGCCTGCGCTCGTACTGCTGGATATTCAAGCGCAGTACATAAGCTTCAGCTTTTTGTACTGTATCATCTGCACTGCGCATAGTGTGTTACGTTCACCTTAATAGTGCATTGTTTCGTGATGGGAAAAAAAATAGTCAGAGGTTGAACGTTGTGCAGTGGGCTTTTTAATTGGTTCTACTTCCAGTATATATATTTTTTTCTCTCAAAAAGGAAACCCATTTTTCTGTGTGCCATCCATTTAAAAGTATATTTTTCTGTACAGTCCAGAAAGTACGCAGTCCATTAAGGTTACATTTCAGGCATGCGCATTTCGACCAACAAAAAACAATTTTTGAATCACGATCCACTTTTGCCATGAGTGCACGTATGCAAACAAAAACAATGATTCTTGAATTGCAATGACGCTATCCACATGATTTTCTTAGCGGGAACGCATCAAACGATAACCATGGCAACAAAGACAATGCAATTTGCAATCTCCAAAAAAAACATTTACACAAGAAAATAGATATAATTTTATTGATAATATCAATACTTAAGCGCAGATATATCAATATTTGAAAATCTCGATATAGCAGTACCTAACTACCCAAGAGTACTTGAATACTTTATACATATAAAAAGACAGAGCTTTTTCCATTGGAAGGTAATTTTGGCTAATTAATTACTAATTTAAAGGGGAATGCAACCCAAGAAATAAAGTTTGCTTATCTGATTGGGTGTTAAAAACAACCTATTATTACCTATGAGTCACTCACGTACGATTTTCATAAAGAAAGAAAATTCATTGCACTGTAGGTCGAATTTGCGTTCCCATATGTAGCCATCTTTTCGAAAAAGCCGCCGCTGATTGGGGGAACATGACGTGATGACGGGTAACTGCTGTATGATTATGAGTATAAGGTGCCAGGATGTGCCCCCTACTGCGTGCAGTTTGTGTACACTCGTGAGCTAAACAATGGTATACTGCCAGACTTTTGTCTGTAAAAATGCCGGTGGGAAAAGCTGGAAAACACTTTCCATGCAATTACAAATAAGGACAAGAAAATTGAGATACTTAGGAAGTGGGCTGCGGCCAACAAAGTGGAGAAATTTCTCAAAATCGGCTACCAACACTCAATAGATATCGAAAGGATGTGTGAATGTGATTATTTTGTACCACAGCGATCCCTTTACCTCCATGCTTCACCGAGGAGGATTGGGAGGACAAACTCACTGGCTCGAAACCGGGAAGGATACTGAAAGAAAATGCTGTTCCTTCTCTTTACATGTAAAGTAAACCTAAATCGGCACCGTCGGGACCGGCATTTTTGTGACGACTTACGCCGATGCCGACATGTACTGTAAGTCGCCATTTTGTCGACTTACACATTATACGTGTAAATACATGTTGGCATGTCTTCAATCATGCCTACTTAGTATATATTGTACACTTATCATAAGTTACACTCCTGTCATTGCATGTTTGACTTCGTTCACATCGCCGAATTGAGCAAGGTGCCGAGTAAAACGATGTCGGCTTAGCCAAGGTTTACTGTATTCCACATCGACAAGTGGTGACAACACATGAATCAACAGCTTCAAGAATTTGTGAATTATTTTCGTTTCGGTCCCTGTGTGAACGTTTACTTATTCTTCCATGCACGTACATGTGAGATCCTTCTCGGTGAACACTGCATGAATAAGTTTGATTTCTTTATTTAAAAAATTATAAATAAAAACAATAATATATCACACCCCCCAGCAAACAGCAGCGGCACCTTCGAAAAGATGGCTACGTACGGGAACGCAAATTCGACCTACAATTTCATGATTTTTCTCTCTTTATGAAAATCATACATGCGTGACTCGTAGGTAATTGTAGGTTGTTTTTAACACCATATCAGATAAGCAAACTTTATTTCTTGGGTTGCATTCCCCTTTAATACAGAAATATTCAAAAACTGCTTACTGACTAAAACGACCAAAAAGTGAATATCAAATATTAGGAGGGCCTGATGTTTCGATCCTCCCAGGACCTTTCTCAAAGGCAGAATGAGAGGGACAAAACAAATAGGAAGGTGAGAGTAACAGGGACATGGATGACAGACAGAGGACAAAGGGGACAGCAGGTTAGGTGATATCAAAGGGAAGGGCAGGGGTGGGTTGGGGTTAGGTAGTGGAAGGGGGAAACATCAAAGGGAAAAGGTGAAAATGAGAATTGGGGAAGTGAAGACAAAAGAGGAATTGTAGGTTGATCATGTCGACCTGCAACACTCAACACTCACATGGGAACACTTACCCTACCAAGCCCACTTTTTGGATGTCACCATCCGGAAATACGACAGCATGCTTACTACTGACTTATATTCTAAGTCCAACGACACTCATCAATATCCCCGTTCCTCAATATTCCTCTCTTCCTCGAAATGCATCGTTTGCAAGACCCATGTCCACAAAACAGATCTATGGTAATATTACATGTACCACCCGAACATTATACCTCATCTCCTGTAGAGTTTGTAACATTCAATATGTTGGCGAAACTAAAAACACACGAAAGAAGTGAGTATACGACCATAGGTCTACCTTCACAACTGGTAAATTGGACACACCCATTGGACGTCATTTCAATCTCCCCGATCATTCGATATCAGATATGAATGTTCTGGATATGGAATCACTTGGTCATTGAAGCTGTCCATATAAGCCAAGAGAAAATGTGGATGAAGCGTCTTCGGACAATTCAACCACATGGCCCCAACATCCTGAAGGGGAATGATCAACACCTTGCTTGTTTACCTATAATCCCTATTTTGTGTTCACTCACCCTCTTTTTTTTACCTTTTCCCTTTGATATTTCCCCCTTCCATTACCTAATCCCTACCCAAACCCCTGCCCTTCCCTTTGATCTACACCTACCTGCTTTTCCCTCTATCCTCTGTCATCCATGTCCCTTTTACTCTCCCTTTCCTATTTGTTTGTCCGTCATTCTGTCTGTAAGAAGGGTATAACTTAAGCAATAACTTACCTCGTATTCCTGTGAAAAAAGGAGATTCTCATTGCTTTTAAGCTGCTCAATGTGGTCACTCAATTCCATGACAGGAATCGGAGGATGTGACATCATGGCTACATACAAAATAAAAAAATGGCAATAATATTTTGCTTTGTTTAAATACAACTACCGTCAATTCATTATTATTTCATAGCAGCCTGATTTAGCAGTTAGGTTACCTGGAGTTTGATAGTTCATCCTTCTTATCTCCACTGGGTCTGATGGATTTGGTGCTTTAACTTCTTTCCGTTTGGGTCTTCGTTCAGTTGGTCCATTTCTTCTAAAACTAAATCAAAGAAAATGAAAATGGATGGTATATACGTTTCACTAAGAATGACCAGCAAGACACAAAAAAAGATTTTTGTCAGAAGTAAATTTTCTTTAAAAGTAATGTTATAATTTGAAACTACCTTTTCCTTTTCATGACGCATATAATGATGACAATAAGAACCAGAAGTACAACTATACCGATGACAGCCAAAATTATAGCTTGAAAAGAAGTTCCTGTGGGATCCTTGTTAGGATCAGAAGAATCCTCTCCTTCAGGTATGTTGGGTGTACCAATGTCATCTTCTTTCAATGCGATCAATGGACTATATGTGCTGCTAGTAACTAGCAATACCTGAAATTGTAGCAAAAAACACAATTCAGTCAACTACGTGACAATAGGAGTACAACCAGCAAAATCCAATAGAAATCAAAATACAAAATGGAACTACAGATTTTGTTAGAAACACAAATTGAAAAAGTAAAATTCATGAGATGCCGCCTTAACAATGTCAAGGCTATTGTTGAATTCATAATTTTAAAGCTAATATGTGTTTAGATTAAAGCCACACAAACTTAAAGGAATTGTCGCATGGCCATGCATTACAGCACATACCAACAGACTATAGGAACATTTAGATTAAAAAGCCCAGATCATTTTCCCAAACAACTTTGGGGCTCAAAGAAGAAAAAAATACCACAAACACCCAAATGTAGCAATGTTTAATACTTTTAAATTGGTGCAAGTAAATTGGTTAAAAGTGGAATCCATTAAACAAAAACCATGTGTCCAATTTGAACAATGATAAGCTTTACCTCATCTTCAGACAATATTCCAGCCCGAGTGAAGAATGTATAATACAGGTCTTTCTGTAATGGTCTGTTGTGGAAACCATTCACAAAATTGCCATCCCCAATTGTGAATGGGCCAGTAATCTCACCAGGCATGAGTTTGGCAGTTATGTATGGATACAAAGAATTAGTGGCTCTACGCCATCTGAATGATGTGGCTCTCTTGTCACGAGGCTGACTTGAAGCCAATAATTCATTCATTGTGTAGTCACTCGGTTGACGTGTTGGATGGACAGCTGAATCAAGGGGAACCATCACAATTAGGAGGTTGCTAAAGACATTCAAGAGAAAAACAAAAACAAAATGTATCTCATGTCTTATTATATAAGTACAGTACTTGTCTTCAAAAGCTTAGAATTTATTGACCTTCAACAGATTTTATCAGGTTGTGAAAACTGGCTTGAGATAAATAACATTTTTAACAAATTAACACACTCACTCAATTGGTCCACTGTTTTCAGTTAATTTTGGTAAGATAATTGTCACTGTAGAAGCTGTGCTTGATGATGCTCCAATGAGTGGTATTGCAACACTCTCAGGGGCTATAAAATAAACAAAAATGAATGTATAAAGGAAATTAACACAACCTTGATCCATAAGTGTACGAGGGCATCAATACAAGATTTGATACAAATGTCACCACTTCGCAGCGGGCATTTTCCCAGTGCCAATGACTGCCATATGGAGGCTTTTTAACAATGCGTCATTTTCAATTCGTACTAAAACAATCAGAACAATATATTTCTGTGAAATACATCAATAAGGGTATGCTATGGATACAAGCGAGTAAAACCTGGCACAATGAGGACATCGGTGTGCCTTTTATCAAGAGATTACCCGTTCAAAAAAAATGGCCCATTGTGCATTGTTGGTCGGCCCCAACTGAGCGCACAGATTGCGGTGTTTAATGCAGGTGGAATTCCACTGCCTGTCCGACAACCGTCAGGCTGTGTGGCATGCCAACACAATGCTTCCCGTGGCAGCACACTATCCCACGCTCATCCACAGTAAAGGTCCCACAATAGCGCAATTGTTGCCGCTAATCTGGCAATTCATGTGGCAACTTGCGTCAAAATGGGTCCTTGTCATGATTCGTATTGTTTTGTTCTTAGCTGAAAAGAGTCTTTGTTTGTCATGTGGACAATAGTCAGATAGTGGTGCCCAGATTCGGAGGGCCCCGTCGCATGGTAAAACCAACGGTGCTCCGATTTCAGAAGTCCTGGCGTGAAGTGATTAAGCTGTACAGTTGAGTGACTTAACATTAATGGTATTTGCTCCCTACATGACAGGGCATGCTAAACGATTAACATAGTCTTCCGTGATCCATGAATTAAGTCATTGTGGCCCCTTTCCATAAGTTTGAATCGACACTATATGCTCGGTGCTTTCCCACATTTTAAATTTGGGGGCGAGTTTCAGGAATGCTTGGGAAGAATATGTATTTCTTATATTAAACTACTGGCCAATATGAATTCAGAGAGTTAGATATAATAATTATGTACCGTAAATACATGAGGGTCTGCCCCTCCCAATGTATGCTCAGGGCTTTGCCCGATTACCGACTGAAAAATACAGGCAGGATTCACACCCTTGACTTCTGCTTCAGCTTAATATGTACCGGTACATCTAAATCATATACCATAATTTTCGGAATAAAAGCAGCCCTGTGTATAAGCCACAGCACTCCAACTTTTTCATAGGAAGATTCAGGCATTTATGTATAAAGCCCACCATTGGAACTTTTCTTCATTGATGTCATCTTCATTAGGCTATACTTCTAATGCAGTCGGGTGCCAAAAACTGAATTAAAATGAGAATAATTAGTCTATTTTATTTCAGATTTTCTAAGACTTCATTTCATGGTACATGTATTCCAGATTTCTAGAAATCAATTTAATAAAAAAAAAAAAGTACAGTAAAATCTTTATAAGTTGAACTACAGGGGAATGGATGAAAAATATGAATTATCCGGTGTTTGAGTTATTGAAAAATACCTGGGGTTTTTTCTACACGCTTTAATGCACTATGCAATCTTACTGGCTCTACGGCAGTAGGACTGCATGCTGAGATGAACACCAAGCGAATGTTTACCTATTCCAACGTTGCACGTTTGCCTCAAACATCATCATAAGACATGGTTTTATTAAGTCTTTTAACGGGATAACACAACATTGGTCGAGGTAAAAGAATAGCATCCATACATTGGCCGATCCAACATATATGCATGAAATAGCACACCTGTGAAAATTTCAGCTCAATCTGCCGAGTCTCAAGAAAATAGTGAAAATCGCTTATTTGTTTCATGAAAATGCAGCATTCAACGTATTGTTCCGAAAAATCATTTAGATCTACTGGTACCTGTATGGTAGGGGTGAGACGTAAACGATTTCTTTTACTCTTTAAAAAAAAAATTACAGCATTTTAGGCAGAAATAATTTAGTGGGCTGACGTTTCGATCCTAGCAGGACCTTTCTCAAAGGCAGAGTGACAAGGACAAAACAGATACGTGTACTCGAAGTAAGGGGGAGAGAGTGAATAGGACACGGATGAGAAACAAAGGACAACGAGTAAAGCTGGTAGGGAGAGATCAAAGGGAAGGGCAAGGAGTAGCTAGGGTAGGGATTAGTGAGAAGAGGGGGAAAGATCAAAGAGAGAAGTGTGAAGGAGTGAACACAAAAGAAGGATTATCAGAAAGCTGCATGGTGTTAGTCATTACCCTCCTGTATGTTAAGACCATGTGGTTGAATAGTCCGAAGACGCTTCATCCACATTTTCTCACGGCTTAGACGGACAGCATTACTACGGTGACCAAGGGATTCTGTGCCCAGTACACTCATATCTGATATCGAATAATCAGGGAGATGGAAGTGATACCCAACAGGGGGGTCCATTTTACCGGTTTTGATTGTAGACCTATGGCCATAGATACGTTTTTTGAGGGTGTTTTTGGTCTCGCCAACATACTGAACATTACAAACTCTACAAGAGATGAGGTATATGATGTTTGAGGTAGTGCACGGATAGAGCCATAGGTCATGTGGGTAGTTCCAGAAGAATGTCCATTGAAAGAGTCTATTTCCTTGACATGTGTCTTGCAAACAATGCATTTCGAGGTACACTTAAATGTACCACATTTAGTGGGAGGTGAAGTGTCCAAAGGGGGAACCTCTGCTCGGACAACTATGTCACGCAGGTTACGGGGGCGCCTGAAAGCCAAAACAGGCGAATTTGGAATGGCATCAACCAGACGATCTGAAGTGTGGAGAATATGGTGGTTTTCCTTAGTTATCTTCCTGAGAGGAGGAAGAGAAGAGTGGTAGGAAGTAACTAAGGGAACCTTGGGATTGTCCTTGGGACCTGGTGGCTTTTGTTTGAATGCCGAACTTCTGGGAATGGAATAGACTTTAGCAATGGAGTTCTTCACTTGGTGAGAACTATAGCCTCTTCAAACTGCATAAGTTTCATGTAAATCAGTGAACATTTATGTTTTTCGATCTTACCAATGTTGTGTAGGGGCTTTAAAGTGCACATGTACATAAACAATGAGCAGTGTTATAGCTACGCTGGTCGGCGGTGGACGGGGCCAACCACCAAGGGCAATTTCTGTACACCACTCCTCGTGAAAAACAATGCTTCCGACAGGCACTGTGTTCACCCCATTATTATCCCAATATATATCACAGTTTCTGTAGTAAAAAAATTGTACTTTTTTGTATCGTAACCGTCTCGCTAATACTGTAATAGTTCTGGAAGTTCCGATCAGGCTTGAGTAGCGCAGCGTGATCGTAGTCGTATAACTCGTATGAAGCCATGCGGTCGCTGTGCACGTGCACTGTGCAGTATACAGTGTGTGCAAAGACGTGTTGTGTCATGTCACATGTGCCGCGCGTAGGCTGGTTTCGGCCCTACTGCTCCTGTAGTGTCATTATGTCTTTACCTAGAGGGGGGAAACCACACCTAGACTTGCCAACCTCGCTAACGTCGCGAAGGGAAATCGGTCATAACTAAAAATAATAGTAATACACTACTTTCATCGTTTGTTTCCGAATGTTGTTTCGCGTAGTTTAATTTTATTCCCTTCGTTATTATTGTGGTATGAATAGTGGTATGTATAGAAAAAAGGGAATACAGACTTCAATTTGAGGGTAAAATTGACAAATTTGAAAGGCGTGTGACTCTTTTTTTACTCCATCATTTTGGCTCGATCTACCAGTAACAGTACATGTAATACAAGTTTTGTTGCTATCATTTTGACCGCAGCCTCTAATCGCGAGGCTTCGTTCACGAGAACGACTTCTTGTTGGTGAAATTTGAACCACCACTAAAAATACCCTAGCTATAACACTGGTCATGAGAATTCGTCCATTATATTTTGTTTGTTTGATCGGCATAAATTCTATCATTGCTGGTCGGTCACAGTTTCCCTGCTGAGTCACTTGATCATTCCTTTCGATTCCGATTATGGCTCCAGTTTACACATGGATCTATAGAAGCCGTTAGCTAGTGGCTACTTACAATCCCATAGAAGTATTCTTTCAGACCAAATTAAGGTAAAATAATCTGCTGGCTACAGTTGGGCCTGTGTAAGAATGCTGTGATTAAGCGCACTGCGGATAATGCCCACTCAATGCATGTCAACGTGATAATGGCAGTGCGTGTGAAAATGCTTGGCTCATCAAAAAGACAACAAGTTTGTGGTAAGCAGCTTTAGCGATACTGATGATTCGAGTTACGCAGGATTTATTGTGCATTAAGGCCTATTCAATTTCAGTTTCATGCCCATTGATGATGGAAAGATAGAGATGTGGTGACTAATGACCAGCACTGCAACATTATGCTGATTAGAAATCATGCAGATGAGAAAGAGTTCACTTCTACTTATATTCTACCTCAGACTGAACTGAAAGAATACCAACAAGGGTGTGACATCTCATGCATGTATGACAATTGGTAACGCAGTGGAATGAATGGTCAGAGGAAGGAAATAACGTCTTTGTAAAGGGCATGAAAAGAACCAAGAACTCCAATTCACTTTCATGACCACAAAACACTTGTAATGATTGTAGGATACCATTCCAAGACGTCATTTGTATATGAATAGCTGATAAAGGCTTGAAGGTCATTCAAGCCAAACTGCAACCTTTTTTTAAAAGTAAAGTAGGTGTGCTATATTAGTATGTACCGGGTATGTACATGAACATGAATGTGTGGTAAGATTTGGGATTACATTGAAGCATTTTAGTGAATTCCCTTATATCTCGGTAGAGGGGTTTTGATAAAATGTTTATTTCTCTAATTGTCGGCACACCACCTGGACCAGGAAGGATTTGAGTCCAAAGCTGAGGTGTATTAGTAGATGATATAACAACTTATCTTGCAGAATCATATTGTTGATTATTCTATTTCTGTACAACAAAATTCTTACATGTCATTCTGCTTTGAACTTGAGGTGATACACATGGATTTCATTCAAAATGCCAAAACAACGTAATGTACAATGTCCAATGTCAAATTTCCATTACACCATGAAGGAGTCGAGTGCAAAAGGTGAAATTTTGTGTGTAAGTACTTGTAGTCATAATACATACCAGTACATGTTTAACTGGTTTAAATTAAAGAAAAATTGAATTAATCATGGGGTCAACCAGGGTACCTATTGTGGTTTCTCCTAAAAACTTGATGGCAGATTTGTGACATTTGGCAAGAGTTATGTTAGAATTTGAGCCCTTTACTTGATACAAAAACAGACTTTAAGCTTTCAAAGTCTGGAAATATCACACAAATCACTTTTTGCGACTCCTGCATGAAAAACGGCTGCCTGGACCAATTCCAAACTTGAAAAAGGACATGGAGTATGATTTTACTTTTTGATATGTTAATCTTAGGCCACATTCAATCATTTTGATGAAAAATCATCAAAAAATGAGGTCACCTGGGGATGGACCACTGATTGATTTGTCACCGAATGACCCAAATATATTTATATAATATAATATACAAATATTGCCTTACCTGTTCGCTTTGTATGAACCAAGACAGTGGCAGGTGGGCTACTACCAGTCTCTGTTAGGGCTGTGATGTTGAATCTATATTCCATGTTTGGCATCAAGTTAGAAACCAAACAAGTCCTTTGCTCATTGGTCAAAGTTATAGTTCTGCCTGTATCAATGTAATCTGGATGTATCTTTTGGGCTGAAACACTAGTAGCAAAAGTAATCTGTTTTCAAAAAAGGAGAAAAAAAGAAGAAGTCACATAATGTAAAATGGAATTAGCAATGGTAATGCAGATTAAGCAGAGACAGTGCCATACAGTTAACAATAATAAACCAATGAAACAATGAAAACTGAACTTACCTTGTATACTGTAATGGGACCATCTGAACTAGTTGGCATATCCCACACAAGTTTGACAGAGTTATCTTTTTTCAACTCGGCCTGAAATCTTTCTGGTGCTGTTGATTCTATAATAAAAATAGGGGGAAAAATCAAGAAAATTTGTAGCTAAATTAACAAAGCATTACAATGTTTCCCAAACATCCTCCTTCTGACATTTTTTCTTAACCAGATCATTAACTTTGATAACTTTAAATTAAGCCTTAAAAGTCAAATGCTCGTTAGTACATTAGTAGTACATTTTGTGTTGTGGTCTGATCAATGTGGAAGGTGAAATCTACTGTATGAAGTCTATTTTTGGCGGCGGGGTTTAATTGAAATTTCAAATATCTATGTTTTCATTTCAAGGAATACATTTCATTTCATTCACAAGCATAAAGCAACAAGTCATCATAACCCCCTTCACATATAACTTTGTATGGTCCGATTGCTCATCAGCTGCTCTTTCCATGCCAAAATCTACAACAGAGCCCGGTGTTCCACAGGCTGTTTTCTCAGGTACATGTATTATAATTGGAGCTCTGTAGAAGAAATTTATGTGCAAAATGTCATCTAAAAAATGGCAAGATCTACTACCATATACCAAATAAAACCTTGCAATGTGGGGTTTCCAGTGATGCATAATTTACCTTTCTAATTTGTTTTTCTACTTATAGTCCCCATAAAAAACAAAACAAATTACAATCCAAACTGTGTTAATAATACAATATAATTTTATACCAACCTTTATTAAGAGTACTTGCAAAATTTATGTGTGAGAATGGTGAGTTTCCCTCTGGAGTATGCAGCTGTACTCGGATGGCATAGTTTGTGTTGGCTTCCAAACCACTTATCACTGCCTGGTGGAAATCACCGATGACCTCCCATTGCCAACTCTCAGGATCTGTATCAATTGAGCCACTTGTATAGTATACCACATAAGTCAGACCAGACCGATCAGCATCCATATTATGTGGAGATTTCCAGTCAATATTGATTGCAGTAGTACTTGCAGCACTGACTTTCACATTACGAGGAGGTTCAGTTGGTGCTGTAATCAAAACAAATGGAGGCAGAAAGTCAATGTACCGGTTATCATAATTGTTCAGTTATATATCAAAAAGCAGTCTTTAATTTATCACACTAAATTGTTTATAGATCAGTTTGATTGTTGAAAAAGCAATCGAGATCCAACTTGATGGCATCCTTTTTTAAATAGTGAAATAATTACAAATGTCCTATTGCTGAATTTTGTTTTTAAACATCTTACTGTACCTGGAGGAGGTGTGTGCAAAATCTCTGAAGTTCCAAATGGCCCAGAACCAATTTGTGTGTGAGCCCGCACTTTGAAGACATACTGCGTGTTGGGCTTCAAATGAGTAAAGGTGACCATGGCATTGGTGGTTTCATTATGAAATTCCTGTCCAGGGTCTTGTTCCAAATAGTAGAGTATGCTATAGAGCACAATGACTCCATTACTCTCCTCAATGAGTGGTTCAGCCCAGGTCAGCTGCACTGATGTGCTAGATAGCACTTGTCCACTGAAATTTTGTGGAGCCCCTGTGGGTTCTGGGAAAATAAATAAAAAATCAGAGGTACACGTAGACAGCATGGATGGAATCAATCAACATAGTCACATGGTTTAATTTCTTAAGGACGTTTGACCTGGGTGCCAATTGTTTGAATGATGGCATGTGATTGGGGCATACCAACCCATATTACTGATGCTAGCTTGACCTACAAAATCTGGTATCTGGCAATAAGTTTTTCAATATATAACTGACGATGTAATGAAAGACAGAAAACAATTTGTCCTACGATAGGTTCATTAGTGAGTCTGGATATAATACATTTATGATATATTCAACTGGATCTTTTTAACTTCGCAATTGTGAAGCCCTTGAATAAAGACACTGGTGAACTTCAACTTACTTCCTTCTGGTGTGATGACAACAAAGTCAGCATGTGGACCATATCCTTCACTGTTTTTTGCAGCTAATGTAAAAATGTACCTCTGGCCTTTATCTGAAAAGAGAAATTGTGAGATAATTTGAAAAATCAATTTTGGAATGTATATACATGTATTACATAAAAATTAGCTGAATAAAATAACAAACAGATTCATCTTTCAGAAAACCTCTTTATCCAGTGTTTATACATGTTGAGTCACACTTCCAAGAAGAGGGCAACCACATCAAAAAGCCTGCTGCTATTTTGTCGTGCCTTTGTCTATTGAGGGGTGCCAACCTAGTTGGTGTGACCCATACCATGTGATTCCAATTCATGGAATACCATTGGAGACAAGAACAAGCTGTCTTTATTCTCAGACTGAAATAAATCACCAAGCACACACTTTGCTTTGTTTGTCTTTCTGCCACAGCTTTGTTTTATTTTCCAAATTTGCTGTATCTTGCCAGATACAAGAATTTTGTGGGCAAACTGGAAACAAATTGCATTTAATCAGGCGCACTAGACCCAACCATGAAATAGGGCACACCAGGCCCACCAAGAAATGGCCAAGTAGACCATGTAAACATTCAGGGCACACCAGACCCTGCTGCAAGTATTGTTTACCAGACCCTCATACATGTGTATACGTGTAATCAGGGCGCACCAGGACCACCATTAACATGGCACACCAGTCCATCCAGGTTAGGCCACACCTGGCCCACCACTGTACAACTCTAAACATGCGACCCAGAACACGTTAATGCAATAATTATACCACCCTGGCTCTGCACTTAAATGCTGAATAACAATTGGGCACACTAGACCCTAAAACCTGTAAAAGCCAACAGTCATGTTAACATCGATTAAGAACTCTGAAATGAAAAACACCAAAGCTTAACTATTAGCTGTGCAGGCACCTGATGTTCCCCCGTTAAAGTTACGGGAGGAATGGCCCATGGTGAACATCCAGGGAGCCATTCAAGTGCCTGACAAAAAACATTGAAGTAACTGTCCTAATGCCTCCATTGTATGCCAGAGCAGCTGTAAATGGACAAATAACTTTATTGGCCATTATAGGAGCTTATTTTTTAAAATTTATTTCCCACCATGTCTGTCAAATTCCCGCCCAAAACTGCTTCAATACCGCAAATGTCTTCCAAGTCTATACTGTAAACAGGATACAATTCCCCAACTGAACCATTGGGAGGAAGATGGCTCTTGGTGCACATCCAAGAAACCAAAACTGGTGATGATACAGTACATGCTCGATTCAAAATTCACTTCTCATGAAGTACATATTACAAGGTGGAGACGGGGTGGAGGCGGGTAATTAGATATTTTAAAGTTGGCACATAGCCTGATTGAAACCCATACATGTACAAAGGCTGTGACAAACTGAAAACTGTTTACATGCATTGCTTAATGCCAGCCCTCCCCTTCAGGTGTCCTATTGGTTAAAGGTTTTGTCACTACAGCTCTCTCATTGGCCAAAATTCTCTACTGTGTTGGCTGACACATATGCTCATTGGTCTGTGGATCCTTTTGGGCAAAAGTGTGTTTCTCAAAAATGTTGTAAAGTAAATTTAGCCAGCATGCTTTCCTCAAATTCTACACATGTCTGCAGATAATGAAAGCTGCTAAAAAATACTACCTTACACTCCAAGCACCACTTCTAGATAGTTACGCATGGAAGAGATACTTCAGTTTTTCTTGTCCCCATTTGCCAAACAAAAATTGGATCAACTAGATTGACAGCTTCACCGAGCCATGCTTACACAGCGTGACGATTCCACATTGTTACAAAAAGGTCCAACTATCATACACAAGAAAAGTATGCACATGTCTTCCAGGAAAAACAAGTGCAAAGACCTTCTGTGAAGTACATGTACAGTTCAGCGCTCTGCCTACGGCACTGGAAGCTTATAATGAATATTCATTATAAAGTTGCAACCAATGCAGCTGATTGGCTGTTTGCCACAGAGCAGGAACCCTTGTTGACACAGAATTGCTGATGGCATTTTGTGTGGTAAGCACCCACAAGTATTACAAAGAAGCCAACCCAGCGTGTGCATAACACATTAGTACATTTGTGTTTCGATTGTGCTGTGATTTGTTGTTGTGTCACACATTTCACAACCAAATTATGAATCTTGTCAACCCGTGACTTACTGCCTAAATACTAGAATGAATTCTGAGAATAAAGCATTTGATCAATTAATGATAAAATGTCATGTATGCACAGTGCCCTTGGTGAACATTGATTGAAATAGACAACACTGGTGTATAACCAATCTGTCTCACTACATAGTACTTTATTTGGTTCCAAGTTCCATGTAGTGCTGTTTTCAAAATAGAAAGATGCCAACATGTTGACAAAACTGTTTAGATGTCACCGGGGGAAAAAATATACACACAAAAATAGAAAACTTACTGACTTATGCAAGTGTCAAAAAGAAAACAAATGGCATGTTAATTGCTAACAGATGGTTTTGTCAGTGAAAATGTCTGCAAATAAAGACTGTCATACCACTATGGCCTGTCAGAGTACCGTATATTTAACAATATTTCATATATTTTGCATTTTGTTTTTAATCTTGGAATATAACACCGAAAGCTAGATCTAAAAGTGAAAACAATGAAAAGACATCCCCCTCAACAACACGTGTTGTCTCAATGTACTGATACTTGGCCATGTAAGGTGCGAAAGTGGCAAACATACCAGCAAAAGGTACAGGTACTAGTAATGTACAAAACACATACATGTGCAAGTCATCTCCACACGTAAAGTGTGGTGCAAGATTTTCTTGGTCAACTGACTGTTTTCAACAGTACGTACCAGGGTTCTCCCCAGGATTTTTTAGTGGCAGAAAAAATCCGATTGTGGCAGGCGGGGCGGGGTGTTAAAAATAGGGTCAAAGGTTGCTCATATATAAGATGAGGTCACAGCTGTTGTCGGATATTCGATGCCAATGCAGTATCTGTTCACTTAAATTGAAATCTTTTACCCGCTAGTTTCAAGTTATTCATCTAGTATTTACTAGTAATGTATAACTACCGGTAGTATAATAAGTTGGTAACCCAATTAAAAGTTTTGCAAACTGAGACCATTTCTGAATAATATTATTGGCTGCGGCTAGAAGTAACACACAACCCTATTGGAAATGGTTGCAGCCGCTTGTTGACGACTTCTATAGGCTTGTGCGTCCTTTCAAGCCGTAGCCAATGAATTCGGATGCCAGTCTCAGTCAATCAAAGTTTCGTACATGAGGCATACCCTAGTCTATAGCATTCAAAACAACGGAAAATAACTACAGAGCGAGACCATACTATCAGACCTGCCAACATTTGGGATAACAAAAATGTATTCTAAAAGTCGAAAAGTTGTATTTTTGAAAAGATAAGAAGTCAACAGTTTAATGTTGCTGCAGTGATCTGACTTTAACACTCAAGCACAGGAGTACACCATACCGGTACTATTACTAGTTCAAAATAAATCAATTCAATATTGCCTCGAATCTGAGTACAGCACGCGTACTCCCCCCCCCCCACTGTATGTGTATACCGGTATACAACCAGTGCCGTGACCGGCATAGTGAACTGATTATGGTGTGCCCAGTTTTCGGACACAGTATTCAGATATAATTTCATTCCATGAGTTTGTGGCATTAAAGGGGAATGAAACCCAGAGAAAATGTTGGCTTATCTGATTGGGTGTTAAAAACAACCTACAATACCTATGTGCTACTCACTAACAAGTTTCATTAAGAGGGAAAAATCATGGAATTCGGTGGTCGAATTCGCGTTCCCGCAAACCGCCATCTTTTCGAATGGCCCGCCAGTCAATGCGGGGGGTATGACATCGCAACGGAAAACTCCCGCATGGGCCCGGACAGATGTACCCCTACTAAATATATAAAATTGCGTGCAGTTATACACTAGAGCTGAACGATGGTGTACCGCCAGCCTTTTGATGTCAAAATGCCACTGGGAAAAAGCTGGGGAAATATTTCCATGCAGTTCCCAAAAAGGACAGGAGACCTGTTCGACATCCAATGCATTGCAAAACTGCTACACAAGTTGCAGTTTTGCATAGCAGTTTTCAAAATTTGTATAGCTGTTTTTTTCTTCTTAAAAAAAAAAATTATTTGTAAAAATGTCATGGTAGTCTTTTGCAGTATAAATTTACATGTAATTTGTTGCCAGTGTAGCACTAGCAGTGTACACATACATACGTGTACATTTTTGTACAGAATAATTCTGAACTAGAGATTTATGTCTGTTGGCAAACAGAATATGACGCTTTTCCGCATCTGGTTTTCTTAAAGAAAAATTAAATTTTTTTTTTTACATCAGCGGGATTCGAACTCATAATCTCCATTTCTGCCCCAAAACGCATGTGCATATTTTGTGCACAAAGTGTATGGGACCTCATCATAATATTAAAAAAATCATAATAATTTTGAACACTGGTCGATTGGTTCCAAACTCAGGATTTTGAATGTCTAGCCCAATAGCGAACTGCCCACCAAATTTCAAGAAGCATTGGCTAATATGTGTTTTAAAAACATGGATTTTGATGACGTCACAATTGCGTCATGGCATTTTAGCCCCGGAGAGTGTTTCTAAACTACCGGTACATCCCCAATAGATATAAATGTACAAATAAAAAAAATCTCGCTCCGGTGGCCAAATATGCTCAATTGAATGGTGAAATCTGAAAAGTTCATGACCTCATTTATATTTATGAGATGACGTCACGATCAAAATAATGAGGGCAATTGTTGGATACACCTCTTCCCAACTTTATACTGCAAAATTGAAACCAAACGAACTTCTACTTTTGCTTTTATTGGAGTTCGAAATTTGCCACTTTAAAGCGGTCACGTGACACGTGGTGACGTCACGATTGTTTCAACGATACTGTGCATAACTTCAGCATGGGCTCTATACATTTGCAAAGTTTCAAAAAAATCCAAGTGTGTTCAATGGCCAAAGTGGCTCTTACAAAACCCCTGTACAAAGTCTATGGGATTTTGGCGACAAGAAGAAGGAATAAAAGAAAAATCTTAACAAAAGCAATAGCTTTTCCGCTCGCTAAAGCGGCGGAAAAGCTAATAACAGCCCGTGTTTCCACTATCTAATTAATAAAAGCTTGTCCACTCCATCTAACTTCTAAGGTTTCACTGAAGTTACGAAAATTTTACACTATCTTTATGCTTGGAACATATGGCAAATGATATTTTAGTCACACAACCTTGCGACTGCTCAATCACCCTCCATTCCCCGCCTCATGATCATCCAACTTATTTTCCCATCTCTTCACTGTGGTAAACTTGACAGGTTTCACAAGTTTCGCCATGATGATAGCTAGCTGTCAAAATTTCAACAGCTAGCACGTGTTGCATGCATACTGTACAGCACAATTTGTATATGTACTGTACAGCGCCGTGCAAAAGTCTGATCGCACTCACATGCGCGTTTTTTAAGAACTGTTTTACAGAAAAACTTTCAAAATTGTAAATAAAATGTCAAACCTGTGTCTTGTGTCTCTATTTTAAGAAAATATAATCATATTTCCACTGTGTTATAACATCCAGTAACTCCACAATGACAGTGATTACGCGACAGCTTTTTTCATTGCGTAGCGGTTCGCCATTACTGCACTAGTCTTGGTTCAAGACATTGTTGGTTTGGATAGCTGACCGTGATCTGCAATGTACACACGCGTAGGTACTCGCACTGAGATCCGCACACGCATTGAACTTGTTGAGCGGTCTGTGTGGGTCTGTACTTGTGTTTGCGGATAATTTAGGGTAACGTATTTATCGCACCCTCGCGCGTTAGAGAATCTCAACCAACAACAACTTGAACCAAGACTACCACTGCACTAGCGTGGCATGTGCTACAGACAGGCAGCAGGGGTCACGTTTATATTTCGTTTTCGATCAGCGCGACCATGCGATGAAGCTACAATACATAGTAATGGAAGACGGGATTGAAACTTATAGAACATTTTGATCGTCGCTAGAAATTATCAAGTGATTTTGTTGTCACGTCATTTTGGGGACAATGTTCTGGCAAAGTTTGGCTCAAGCAGTGCCAACCTTCAGATTTTGAATGTCTAGCAATACCTAACTGCACACCAAAAATTTGGAGAAGATTGACCAATTGCTGATACAATGTATGTGCTTGAAAATCATGTCAGGATTGCATCACGTCATTTTGGCCCTGGAGGGTGTTTCTAAACCATATACCCAATAGATTTAAAAAAAAAAAAAAAGGAAAAAAATCTTGTGCCGTTGGCCAAATATGCTTAGGCACCATGTCAAAAAGGTTTTTATCGGCGCGACGCGACCCACCGCACAGCGCCGCGGGTCGGTGCGCCCCGTCCGGCCGACACGCGGCGCCGCCGCAAAGATTAAGATTCCTGCATAACAAAAGGTGTGGGATTTGCATAATCTTTCATGGACGACCGCATTCTGGGTACTTGCTCTTGGACTCGGCCCGACGCGGCGCGCCGATGGTAACACTGACACTAGTGGCCAGGCGGCCACCATAAAACCACACAGGAGGTGACTGCAAACACAAGATAATAAATACGAGAACAGTACTGTACCACGTTTTACACTTCATCTACGATGTGCTCCGATCCAACTTTTTCATTGTAAGGATGGCGTATGGACTACTTGTTTTTTTTATTCATATACCATTAACTTCGATTAAAAATGTCGCTGCAACCTCGTTACTACATTTTTCTAGGATGATTGTTTCTTTTTCTTTTCTTATGAAGGTCGAATCACGAATATTAACGTCGACGAATATTTAATTATTTAATAAAGTTTAACAAATGTTATGCACACCGTACAACCATTTCATTATCGCCTACCTATAGTAAAATAAGTTGTTTTCCTCACTCTGGATTGGGAAAAAAAATATCCGAGAAAAACGTTTACTGGAATCCAAGATCGACAAAATAGACGACACTGCTTTTCCCAAAGTCGGTTTGAGGCATGAAAAAAAGGGAACGAGAAAATGACGTCCAAACCAGCCTCCACACGGAACATGGACTGTACCATTCAGGTATGGCCGGGATATTCTAGTCGGCCTGACGGCAAAAATATGTGAAAATAGATCCCCAGAAAAAATGTCTCAAAAGCCTACGTACATGTTTTGTAAAGATGTGGATTTGTAAGCAGCTAGGTCCACCCTAAACGAGAATATTATCGGAGCTTATTATTGTATATACAGTGGTACCCTTCTCATGCCTAATGGAATAGTCCATGCTGTCAAGGAATCGTGATGTGTGCCGTGCCAAAAATTTATCGTCAAAAATGTAAGAATAACTTGAAAAACGATCACGTACGTTCGTAGGTCTACTTGAAAAAAGGAATAAAGAGTGCAGCATTTTTGTGCTGTATCGTGTATTAAGTAGTGCTCCTTTTGCTGTCTGGCTTTCTCCTTTCGGGACCTGGTTAAAAGGCACCTGCCTTCGAATGCGCAAACTTTTGACAGCTCTAGGATTCTACTTTCACACGCAACCCAACCACGTGTTATTGTGCAATCTATAATATCGTGCAACGTAAATCACTCCCAACTACAGTTGGTACCCGTTGATTGGTACCACTAGCGGTGTCCAAGATTCACTGGTACCCACAGACGAAAAGTTCGTTGACATGTCCTGCACGTGCTGTTGTGCACAGAATGCGCAACGTTTAGCTGGTAGTGCGCACGGTACGGTCAAGCTTCCATAATGACTGTGTGCATGCTGCACACATCAATCTGGCGCGCAGTGCTAAGCTAAGGGCCGCGCTGGTGGCCGGCACTATATATCCCGCATGACCAGGAGCTGAAGTGTTTCGGAAAGACATTTTCGGGGCAGCGTCTGGAAAAATTAAAAATAATAAACTCTCCGGAAATCGGAATGTCAACACCAATAGGCTGATACCGCTTCAGGGCAATTTCTTTTCTGATTGGCAAAACTCTGACTTGTGAATCTACATGTAAAATAATGGATTGACGTAGCACACCGCGATTTTCTGAGCCTTCCCAAGGCGCAGGTAGACAACTTTATTGGTTTATTTTACTTTACTTTAAAAAGAGTTCCGGTCCGGCCAGTAAAAATGTTCTTTCCCATTTTCAGTTCCCGTTCAGTTTTTTCTTTATTTTTTTTAAATTTTAATAAAGAAAAGAAGGGGGAAAATTGTAATGAATGGCCTAACTTTCGATCCTAGCAGGACCTTCAACAGAGACTCAGATATAAAGTTGATAACTCCGACAGTTTGCCTTTCGTGTGGAAAGAAAGCTACTAGGAAGACAACACCGCACAACAAAGGGGGGAACTAAATAACGCCCGTACGCGGTTGGTGTTCCACTCTGCTTGTCATTCGGCTCATAGGGGTGCTCATATTTACCCACAACACATCGTTAGTACCAAAAACAAACTGAGAGCAACTTCAATGTGTATTGGTTCTGTGAGACCACAATCCATGGTAAAAAGCTGGATTTTTCCAACTAAAAAATGACATCCAAAATACTCAGCTGCTGTATTGAGCACCCCTCCCATTCATAATGGAATAGTCCATGTTGTCCACACACAGCTCGCCGCGGCGGGTCGCGGCGGGCCCTGTGTGTGCCAAGCCAGGGACTTCTCCATATTCATTCGACCATTAACATAACAATAGCAGACTTTACAGAGGGGATCTTTTAATGAGCAAGGGGACCGTCCGGGCGCCGCGCTGCGCTGCGATTTAATCCGGGAGGTGGGACGCGGTGGGAAGCACCGCACTGCGCCGCGGTGGGTCGCGTCGCACCGATAAAAATCTTTTTGACATGATGCCTTAAATGAATGTTATAATGTGAACAGTTTATGATCTTATTAATATTCATGACATCATGTTCGAATGATGTAAATATTTGCATACACCTTTTCCCAACCAAATGATCTCATACTTTTGCTAATAATGTGTCAAATTGGCCCCTTTAAAGCCCTGTCACGTGACACCTGATGACGTCACGATGGCTTTCAGATTAAGATGCATAATTTGAGCATGGGCTCTATGCATTAGAACAATTTTATTGAAATCCAAGTTTGTTCAAAGGCGCAAGTCTATGGGATTTGAACAACAAGAATAAAACAAAATAAAAAAGTCAGAACAAAAATAATAGCTTTTCTGCTTAGCAGAGCCACTGCGGCTTTGGTTTCAAGCACTTACCAAGTGTTATAGGAGAGAACATTGAGGAAGCAGCTCTGATCTCACGGTACAGAGGTCTGTTTATATTGGAACTGTAGCTTAATTTATACATCAGCAATTCGCCATGGGTATCATCTGGTCTCCCCCAACGGGCGATATAATCACTGCCCTCTAGCATCTCTACGACAAATGCTTTGGGCGCTCCAGGAACTTGATGAAAAAGTAAGAAACAATACATGAAACAGTTAAAATTCAAACAGTACATTGTTGATTTTGGCTTAAACATATAAAACGACTGAAATACCTGTTGCATTATTAAATTTTCACAACTGATGAAACTAGAAAAAAGGAGAACAAATGCATATCAGTAGTCAGTACTGCTTTCCTTTCCTTATACGTGTATTTCAATTTTTCTTATTTATACAGTCAGTGGCCAAGTTGAAGTTGTCTCAGGCTGCCAGTTGTAGGACATCCCCAACTAAGGTTGTTTGATATTCGAAAGTTATTATACACACACTGTATGATCGCCTGAAACCTACCGTATAGGCATATATAGCATAACTTTAATGCATAACTTTACGCCATATGATAGTTATCAATTGTTTATCCCACATGAAATTTCTCATTTATCAAACCAATTTCAACCAACTACCACAGGTCTATCTGTTAATTATATACATCAAACAAACAAATTTGTTTGATGCATTAGAATTTTTTTTTTTTTTTTTTAAATGACGATATCCCAGATGGTTTTTATCACCTCGATGCTTACTTATGATGTCATAAATACATGTCTGGCAGAGCCCCATTCGCCTTTATATCAATATTCATAGAGGAAACAAAACTTCACACTAGTTTTACGTCGGCATAACGATCGCCTTAAAAAAAAACCCGGATGTCTTTTTTGGTTGTATTCCTTAACCACGGATGTTTACATGTACTTCAGCACACGTGCTTTGGAAAAAATGTTTACTGTACCTTTAGGGGGGGAAAAGAACTGCTAAAAATGTGAATAGAGTAGTTCATTTTTGCTCATCTACGCCGCAAAATGACTGTTGCAATACATGTTTCAAGTTGGAATTGATCACAACGCGAACCACAAACAATATTCCACTGAGCATGCCTGCTATATACGATGTGTATTGCATATAGCAAATGGGCTGGACGTACTTTTAGCTGGTGTACGTTGAAGCATACGTGACCAGAGCAATGCAGCAAGGAAGGATCGACAAATCAGCTGGCACGTGCATTGTGAGCAGTAACATTTTTGCAGTCTTTCCTGTTTGATTTTGATTTTGATTTCCTAATATTTCAAAAAGATGTAAAGTACCGGTATGCATTTTTACAATATATTTGGCTGCATTGGGAGACATCAGGAGAAAATTTAATCTGCATTTCCCGTGGCTTGGATAATATCGTAAACGATTCAATGTAAGGTAGGGCACATTAGGAAAAATGTCCCAAACACAAGTGGCTGAGCACGCCCAGTGCACTGAGTTCACTCCGTACAAAAAGTGTGCTAACAACAGTGGAAGTGATCTTGCAGTGGAGACCGCAATGCACAAATCAAATGGCAGGTTGACATGCACCCCCTTTGCGGTTTCGGGTTTTTCGTTGCTAACAGACAGGCGATAATGGAGTCGGCAAACCAGTATTTTGTTTTTAAATTGCAATATCGAGAAAATCGCGATATCCTGAAATGCGCTCGATAAAATAATCGTCAGAAAGCGATATTTCAAAATCGATAAATATCGTCATATAGAACAACCCTACCCCTAACTGGTCTTACTACCCAATTGAAAAAGACCCCAGGAACAACACTAAGTAAGAAGAACTGTAGAAAAACCATAAAACAACTCTTTCTCTGAATTTGGCCTGTTAGGTGTGCATTATATGGTAAATTTTGCCATCTGTCTAGAATTGAAATTACAGACAACCAAACCAAAATTGCAAGCCAATTGAAAGATTGGTTGAGTGGTTATGCTGACCAGCTGGAAAAACGTAAAGGTTGAACCCTATAAGATGCGTAAAGGCATGTAAAGGCATAACGGTAACTTGATTCCTTTGACAAATGTGTGTCTACATTGATTGCTACGGGCAATTGGACATGTCTTATGTAAACCATGCAATACAAAGGATATAATTATTATCAGTATTGCTACTAAAGTAATTAATTCAGAATCTAGAGGTGATATACAAAAATGTTGCAAACTGCTTACTGACTAAAATTACCAAAATGTAAATCTAAAATTTAGTGGGCCTGACGTTTCGATCCTAGCAGGACCTTTCTCAAAGGCAGAGTGACAAGGACAAAACAGATACATGTACACGAAGGAAGGGGGGAGAGTGAATAGGACAGGGATGAGAAACAAAGGACAAAGAGTGAAGCTGTTAGGGAGAGATCAAAGGGAAGGGCAGGGGGTAGGGTAGGGATTAATGAGAGGAGGGGGAAAGATCAAAGAGAAGGGCAAGGAGTGGGGTAGGGATTAGTGACAATAGGGGGAAAGATCAAAGAGAGAAGTGTGAAGGACTGAACACAAAAGAAGGATTATCAGAAAGCTGCATGGTGTTAGTCATTACCCTCCTGGATGTTGAGACCATGTGGTTGAATAGTCCGAAGACGCTTCATCCACATTTTCTCACGGCTAAGACGGACAGCATTATTACGGTGACCAAGTGATTCTATGCCCAGTACACTCATATCTGATATCGAATGATCAGGGAGATTGAAGTGATTACCCAACAGGGGTGTCCATTTTACCAGTTTTGATAGTAGACCTATGGCCATAGATTCGTTTTTTAAGGGTGTTTTTGGTCTCGCCAACATACTGAATTTTACAAGCTCTACAAGAGATGAGGTATATGATGTTTGAGGTAGTGCACGTGATAGAGCCATAGGTCGTGTGGGTAGTTCCAGAAGAATGTCCATTGAAAGAGTCTATTTCCTTGACATGTGTCTTGCAAACAATGCATTTCGAGGTACACTTAAATGTACCAAATTTGGTTGGAGGTGAAGAGTCCAAAGGGGGAACCTCTGCTCGGACAATTAAGTCACGCAGGTTACGGGGGCGCCTGAAAGCCAAAACAGGCGAATTAGGAATGGCTTCAGCCAGACGATCCGAAGTGTGGATAATATGGTGGTTTTCCTTAGTTATCTTCCTGAGAGGAGGAAGAGAGGGGTGGTAGGAAGTAACTAAGGGAACCTTGGGCTTGTCCTTGGGACCTGGTGGCTTTTGTTTTAGTGCCGAACTTCTGGGAATGGAATAGACTTTAGCAATGGAGTTCTTCACTTGGCGAGAACTATAGCCTCTAGCAACCAAGTTACTGGCCAATACACGTGTATGGCGGCGAAAGTCAGACTCATTGGAACATATACGCCTCAATCTGAGGGCCTGGCTGTAAGCTATACCAGTCTTACAGTGTCTAGGGTGACAACTGGAGGAATGGAGATATTGATGAGTGTCGGTGGGCTTAGAATACAAGTCAGTAGTGAGTGTATTGAGGTCTTTCCGGACGGTGACGTCCAGAAAGTGGGTCTGTTGAAGAGACTGCTCCCATGTGAATTTGATGGTCCTATGGAAGGAATTGATGTGGTCAAAGAAAGCATTCAGGCTGCTACCGTCCCTAGTCCAAATGAAGAACACGTCATCTATGTATCTCCACCAAATCCAGGGACGGCATGGACGGCAACTTTTTCTCAGTCTCTCGCCTGATCCCTACTGGCTTACAGATATCTCACACCCCCCAAATTGGAAAACTCTCCCCCAACCTACAGAAAAAATGGAATCAAATTCTTTATAGTGCTTCCATTCAGCTCATCAAGGTCCTCTCTGAGCAATGTGAAATCACCCTTCAGGCTGTCCACCAGGACATTGCTAATCTGGACTCAAAACTATGCTCCAGCTGTTCTGAAAGCCAGTACAAGGATCTCAGTGATGAGATTGAGAAAGGTCTCTCTAACCTCAATTCTGTTCTCACCGATAGGAGAAACAAGAAGATTATCATATCTGATATCGAATGATCAGGGAGATTGAAGTGATACCCAACAGGGGTGTCCATTTTACCGGTTTTGATGGTAGACCTCAAACATCATATACCTCATCTCTTGTAGAGTTTGTAATATTCAGTATGTTGGCGAGACAAAAAACACCCTCAAAAAACGAATCTATGGCCATAGGTCTACCATCAAAACCGGTAAAATGGACACCCCTGTTGGGTATCACTTCAATCTCCCTGATCATTCGATATCAGATATGAGTGTACTGGGCATAGAATCACTTGGTCATTGTAGTAATGCTGTCCGTCTTAGCCGTGAGAAAATGTTGATGAAGCGTCTTCGGACTATTCAACCACATGGTCTCAACATCCAGGAGGGTAATGACTAACACCATGCAGCTTTCTGATAATCCTTCTTTTGTGTTCAGTCTTTCACACTTCTCTCTTTGATCTTTTCCCCCTATTGTCACTAATCCCTACCCCACTCCTTGCCCTTCTCTTTGATCTTTCCCCCTCCTCTCACTAATCCCTACCCTACCCCTTGCCCTTCCCTTTGATCTCTCCCTACCAGCTTCACTCTTTGTCCTCTGTTTCTCATCCGTGTCCTATTCACTCTCTCCCCCTGCCTTCGTGTACATGTATCTGTTTTGTCCTTGTCACTCTGCCTTTGAGAAAGGTCCTGCTAGGATCGAAACGTCAGGCCCACTAAATTTTAGATTGACTGAGTTCTTCTTCGATTCTGGCTCCCGTAAAGAAGAACCTTTCCGTGTAAAAAGCACCTGGGTCCCCCCCAAGAACCGTGTTCCAGCCCTTGAAACGTATGTGCAAGCAGTCAGTTCTCAAGTTTCCAACTCCTCTCATCTTACCCGTAAGCCCCACGACAATCTACCTAGGGAAGAACGTCTTGCTCTCAACACTCTACGTTCCCGCGGTGACATCATTATCAAGCCAGCAGATAAAGGGTCAGCCGTAGTAATCATGGATCGCCAAAAATATATTGATGAAGCCAATCGCCAACTCAACAATCCCCAGCACTACAAATGTCTGGACTCTAACCCCACTGGCAAATTTTCAGAGCAAATTCAGGAAGTTTTGGATGACATGCGATCACGTGATCATTTGAGTAAAAAAGCTCACAGATTTCTATCACCGATCAATTGTAGAACTGCCAGATTCTACCTTCTCCCGAAAATTCACATGCCAACAACCCAGGCAGACCCATCATCTCTGGCAATGGTTCACCTACGGAACACATATCTCTTTTCATTGACTCTTTTCTCAAACCCTTGGTTCCCCAAATCCCCTCATACGTCCATGACACTCCCGATTTTCTGCGAAAGTTGGAAAGTGTCAAGGATCAAATTCCTGCCACTGCCATAATTGGTACTATTGACGTTTCCTCTCTGTACACTAACATCCCCCAGGAAGAAGGCATTCAAGCTTGCTCCTCGGCCCTGGCCAAAGGAAAACAGTCTTCTCCACCCATCTCCGACATAACCACCCTCATGAGGTTAGTGCTGGCCAAGAATAATTTCTCCTTTCTTGGCAAGCACTATCTTCAAGTGCATGGCACTGCCATGGGCACGCGCATGGCTCCTTCCTTTGCATGCCTCTTCATGGGTGACCTTGAGGAACGCCTGCCCAGTGAGGCTCTATGCCGTCCCTGGATTTGGTGGAGATACATAGATGACGTGTTCTTCATTTGGACTAGGGACGGTAGCAGCCTGAATGCTTTCTTTGACCACATCAATTCCTTCCATAGGACCATCAAATTCACATGGGAGCAGTCTCTTCAACAGACCCACTTTCTGGACGTCACCGTCCGGAAAGACCTCAATACACTCACTACTGACTTGTATTCTAAGCCCACCGACACTCATCAATATCTCCATTCCTCCAGTTGTCACCCTAGACACTGTAAGACTGGTATAGCTTACAGCCAGGCCCTCAGATTGAGGCGTATATGTTCCAATGAGTCCGACTTTCGCCGCCATACACGTGTATTGGCCAGTAACTTGGTTGCTAGAGGCTATAGTTCTCGCCAAGTGAAGAACTCCATTGCTAAAGTCTATTCTATTCCCAGAAGTTCGGCACTAAAACAAAAGCCACCAGGTCCCAAGGACAAGCCCAAGGTTCCCTTAGTTTCTTCCTACCACCCCTCTCTTCCTCCTCACAGGAAGATAACTAAGGAAAACCACCATATTATCCACACTTCGGATCGTCTGGCTGAAGCCATTCCTAATTCGCCTGTTTTGGCTTTCAGGCGCCCCCGTAACCTGCGTGACTTAATTGTCTGAGCAGAGGTTCCCCCTTTGGACTCTTCACCTCCACCAACCAAATGTGGTACATTTAAGTGTACCTCGAAATGCATTGTTTGCAAGACACATGTCAAGGAAATAGACTCTTTCAATGGACATTCTTCTGGAACTACCCACACGACCTATGGCTCTATCACGTGCACTACCTCAAACATCATATACCTCATCTCTTGTAGAGCTTGTAAAATTCAGTATGTTGGCGAGACCAAAAACACCCTTAAAAAACGAATCTATGGCCATAGGTCTACTATCAAAACTGGTAAAATGGACACCCCTGTTGGGTAATCACTTCAATCTCCCTGATCATTCGATATCAGATATGAGTGTACTGGGCATAGAATCACTTGGTCACCGTAATAATGCTGTCCGTCTTAGCCGTGAGAAAATGTGGATGAAGCGTCTTCGGACTATTCAACCACATGGTCTCAACATCCAGGAGGGTAATGACTAACACCATGCAGCTTTCTGATAATCCTTCTTTTGTGTTCAGTCCTTCACACTTCTCTCTTTGATCTTTCCCCCTATTGTCACTAATCCCTACCCCACTCCTTGCCCTTCTCTTTGATCTTTCCCCCTCCTCTCATTAATCCCTACCCTACCCCCTGCCCTTCCCTTTGATCTCTCCCTACCAGCTTCACTCTTTGTCCTTTGTTTCTCATCCGTGTCCTATTCACTCCCCCCCCTTCCTTCGTGTACATGTAGCTGTTTTGTCCTTGTCACTCTGCCTTTGAGAAAGGTCCTGCTAGGATCGAAACGTCAGGCCCACTAAATTTTAGATAATTCAGAATCTACTTCACACATTTGTAGTGGTCATTTGGATGCAACATACATGTAAGGCATAGGGGGAAAAAAGGGAAAATGTTTCATACAACTGGAACTGGAAGCCATGGGATTGTGTTTAGATAAGAACGGCGTTTATTGTGTAACTACATTCAAACACCAGGTATATGCACATACCTTGTCCTGGAGTTTGGACAAGCTTTGGCCTACTGCGTTCCCCATCTCCCTTCTTAGTATATGCAGCAATTTCAATGGAGTAATATGTTTTGGGTGTTAAATTTTCCAAGCTTATTTCCTAAAAAGAAAAGAAAGAAAAAGAAACAAAACTGTTAGTAAACAGGAGCTTTTTCATGATGGAAAGTTTGCAATGACACCAAGTAAGTCACCTCTTTTGAGATTGAGTATGACTGTAAAAAGAGCTGGTAACTAGTTTCAGGCTGCGTGCACAGTGCCGGAAATGCTGAGTGACCAGCTCTTTTTACAGTCATACTCAATCTCAAAACAGATGATTTACATGGCGTGAATTGCAAACTTTCCACATTGTGCTTCCATCATTCAAACCTTCAAATCTTATCATACTCTTTTATCCTATTTTTGTTCAGTGTTGTTTATAACTTGTTTTCCTGAATATAGTTTTATTTATGAGTAAAGCCTTACATGTACCTGTCAGTAATCCTACTGTGCTAACATGGCTAAGGTATACATCAAAAGTCATTCTATGAGAATTTTATGAGAATTTCTAAGTATATCAACGGAATCGTTAAGGTCTCAAGTTTTAATCCCCCGAATCAACCGTGGGTTGCTTGAGTAGGATGGTAACAGAAGTTTTAGGTTTGAACTTGTGACAAGAGGAAAAAAGAACAATATAAATTTGAAAAGAAAACATGACTCTTATCTCGGCCCTCTGATTTGGCAAAGACAGGATGTCACATACAATACCACATAAAGATGCTAAGGAAAATGTATAACACATTAATTTGATTTTTATAAGTACACTTCTGAATATGCATATTTGAAACAAACACAGGAAGCCTGTCAAAATTGTCACCGCGATTTGGCCGCGGTTTGGTTGTTTAGGCAAGGCTGCGTCTAAACCGCGGTCTGACTGCCCCAAATCATCCATTTGACGCCGAGATAATGAGGCAGCGCTCGGAGCTAGCCCATTGTCATTGTAATAACCTCATGAATCATGCAGTACTTCACTAGCTCTGGAACAGCCAGGTCGTGGTCACCGCAATCACCATGTACGACCGTCCAAAAAAACATTATGAGCCGACACAGTATTGCGTTTGCATGTATTACTATTCAGCCAGAAGAGCATTCCGCTGTCATGATTTGTTTGGTCTTGCTGGGAACAGTTGTTTCGGAGCGGGATCTGATCACAGCCGGTGGTGATGCCAATATTTTTTTCTATTGCTGATTATTGTGGGTTTTCACTTTCTTTTATTTTTTGTAACCAGTGAATCCAGATATTTTGTTAAAGTGGAATTCAAATGCGCAAATATGAAGTCTGCAGCATCGTAAAACTTTTTAACCGCCCCAAAATGTGCTGCGCAAGATTTTCTTTAATATGGGAAGGTTTGCGGTGAACACCATGTATCGGGTCTCTTAAAGGAATACGATGACGGCCAGAGCATACTGGTCGAAACGTCGAGTTACCCTCAGGTTCTTTTCAGAACCATACCTCTTCCTTTAAGAGACCCGATACATGGTGTTCACCGCAAACCTTCCCATATTGATTCACCCACCATGCAAAGCCTTAAGTCTCATTTAGATTTTCTTTAGTTGACCAATGGTAGAGGCGAGACACTTGAATCGATCGTCCAGAATGACAACTTTGACAGGCTCCCTTAACATTAAATTATCACTTTAACCATTTTCAATGTATGTATGCAGCCACAAATCATGTTGTATGCAGTCACAAATCATGTCGTATGCAGTCACAAATCATGTTGTGTGCAGTCACAAATCATGTGGTATGCAGTCACAAATCATGTTGTATGCAGTCACAAATCTGTCGTATGCAGTCACAAATCATGTTGTATGTAGTCACAAATCATGTCGTATGCCGTCACAAATCATAATTATTGTATGCAGTCACAAATCATGATGTATGCAGTCACAAATCATGTTGTATGCAGTCACAAATCATGTTGTATGCAGTCATAAATCATGTCGTATGCAGTCACAAATCATGTTGTATGCAGTCACAAATCATGTGGTATGCAGTCACAAATCATGTTGTATGCAGTCACAAATCTGTCGTATGCAGTCACAAATCATGTTGTATGTAGTCACAAATCATGTCGTATGCCGTCACAAATCATAATTATTGTATGCAGTCACAAATCATGTTGTATGCAGTCACAAATCATGTTGTATGCAGTCACAAATCATGTTGTATGCAGTCACAAATCATGTTGTATGCAGTCACAAATCATGTTGTATGCAGTCATAAATCATGTTGTATGCAGTCACAAATCATGTTGTATGCAGTCACAAATCATGTTGTATGCAGTCACAAATCATGTTGTATGCAGTCACAAATCATGTCGTATGCAGTCACAAGTCATGTCGTATGCAGTCACAAATCATGTTGTACACAGTCACAAATCATGTTGTATGCAGTCACAAATCATATTGTATGCAGTCACAAATCATGTCGTATGCAGTCACAAATCATGTTGTACAGTCACAAATCATGTTGTATGCAGTCACAAATCATATTGTATGCAGTCACAAATCATGTCGTATGTATGCAGTAACAAATCATGTCGTATGCAGTCACAAGTCATGTCGTATGCAGTCACAAATCATGTTGTATGTAGTCAAAAATCATGTTGTATGCAGTCACAAATCATGTTGTATGCAGTCACAAATCATGTTGTATGCAGTCACAAATCATGTTGTATGCAGTCACAAATCATGTTGTATGCAGTCACAAATCATGTTGTATGCAGTCACAAATCATGTTGTATGCAGTCACAAATCATGTCGTATGCAGTCACAAATCATGTTGTATGCAGTCACAAATCATGCAGCAACATTTGTGTAGAAGAGAACCAATTCACAAGAAAAGTTATCAAGATTGTTCATGAGCAGTATACTGTGCATTTATAATTGTAAATTGATCTCAATGAAAATGGAAAAAATGGATGGATCATTTTCTACACATTTTATCAAACGGAGCTTTGAATGCGATTGCTGTATCTGCGAAAAATATTCCACATAATACTACTCAATGGAAAACTCCTAAACATAACTCATACCTTGGTCTTTAGAGCACAATTGAAGAAAACGATAAGGTGTTTGGGGGAAATTACCAAGTCTGTGGATCCTACATTATAATATTAATAATTGCCTACCTAGAAATTCTTGCTTACATTAACTGTACTATCAGCATCAAGCTAATACCAAGTATTAGCAATCTCCATGGGCCCACTTTCATGTATAGCATGCAAGTCTTCAACAATATTGATTTTTTTTCTATGAAACATGTCAGCAATAGTTAATTTCTCACCTTTTATCCTGTATCTCGAGGAAACAGGAAAATATTGAACAATGACCATTGCTTGGCTCTGAATGTGTACACACACATACATGTATGACCAGAAACTAGCTACCGGTAATACCTACCACCTCACACTCTATAAGTGCATGCATTGTGTATTCTCTGGTAGTATGCACTAGGTAAACTAGCCCTAACAACTGAAACTTCAATTGTCATATACCTGTTCATCTTGATTTTCCTATGATAGAAAGTTGAGAGGACAGAAAAAAGGATAGGGTAAGGTCAGAATGATGATGTAGGAAGGCTTTAATTATCAAATTAAAATTATCAGTAAAGAGGGAATATTTCATCAACACACCTTTATTACAAAATTACTATTTTGTTATGTGCTTTTCAACACGGTTTTTGAAAGTAGAAATACTTCCCACTATTTTTTAGATCTAGTTGTTCAATGATGATAATGGTGTTGAATAATTTGATACCATTGCATGGACAACCACAAGTGCATAATGTGAATTAAAAACGACATGCAGTGAGTATAATGAAGAGTGCAATAGCCCCCTTGATCAAGAATGCAAAATCAAACACTGAAATATCATAAATATGATTACATGTCATGCATTTGCTTTTACAATATCCCTATTAATATACTGGGCAATCTGTCATGACAATTTATGCATCATGAGATGGATAAAACTATCTTGTATAATCTACAGTTGGGAAACTAGCGGGCTGCAGAAATCCCATCAGTTTTAAATGGCCAACAAAATCTATGAAAGTATGACAAATAGTGCAATTGTACAATGAGACAATAACCTCTACATGCAATGAAGTTTAGATAAATACAGAGTGTCAATAAGGGAAGAGCTTTGGGGATTCAAACCTTATCAGAATATTTCTTTTGAACATTTTTGGTTTCATAAACTTTGGTAAAACAAACTTGATAAATAAACAATTGACACTTTGGAAACTTTGACTGGTCTCAGACTCAACTGAACCTGAGACCTCTCAACTGAACCTGAGACCAACTAGGTTGACTATTTGCGAAGGCCACCATCTAAGGGCTGGATAGCTCAGATGGTCAGAGCACTGGTACGCAAACCAGAGGTCTAGGGATAAAGTCCCGGTCCAGTCAAAGTTTTCTTTGCCATTTCAAGAATATTCTCAGAAATTGTTTCTATTATTTGTTTGACTTAAATTGATATTTCAATTAATTATGTGATATTTCTTTTGGAATATTTCAAGGGAACTGGCCACATAGTCATTTTATAATAGCACAATTGCATTCTTTCCCATTTGTCATCTTTTCAAAAAAGATTATCCATGTATCCACTACTTGTTTAAATGGAAACACAAGTTATTAAGGAAAGTGGATTTTCATTCGTACTTAATTTAAGAATTTGTCATGACTGTACGCGCAAATATACACATTTGTGGACACAACTTTATTAAGGGCTGCACTAAATCCATGCTACAGAACCATTTGGTTGTGTACAAACGTTTCTGAAAATGTCTGTTGGTTTTCTGCCAAAATGTATACCGGTACTTCAATAAGTGAAGGAGTTTTTCCATCAAACCTAATCCAGAGGGATTATTTAGTCTTTCTTATATTTTTTAAACTGTGGGTTCCTGACATGACATGACAATAGTGCCCTAATTTTTATAAGGATAAGGGGAAAAAAAGATGACCAATTTCTGACTCCACTAAGAGAAAGAAGCTTGCCAATATGTTTGTACACTTCAGATCCCTAGATGACAGCAGAAAATGAGCTTGATTGTGATATTTATTGCAAAGACCATTTGAGCTATTTCATTACAGACATACCCGGTACTTGAATCAATACTGACATTTACAATATAAATTCTTATCAGGGTTTCATTTAGTCAGTGTAAATATCTTGAGAAAACTTGTGTGATCTGTTGATTGGGTCCATATACAACAAATCATTAGTCATAGAGAAACTTTTATATTTCACATTCAATTTCATAGAAAAACTATATCTTACCCTGATGTCTGGCAGTGAAGCCCACTGAACTTGAGGTGGTCCTAGTGGATCTTCATCAGCTGACACAACTTGATAATGAACTTGATAACCACGAATTTCACCGTGCTGTCTGTCAAATGCAGGTGGGTTCCAAGCAACAGATATGGCCGTTGAATTCAGTGCTCGAACTACAACCTTACGTGGTGGCCCGTCTGGTACTGAGACCAAATCAAAATAAATATACATTAATAGTGGTGAGATCATTTAAAGCCCCTACACAAAATTGGTAAGATCGAAAAACAGAAATGTTCACAGATTTACATGAAACTTATACAGTTTAAAGATGGTTATAGTAGAAAACTCTCACTGAAATATTTCAGCCTAAAATATTGTATTCTGAGAGAAATAAGTAAAAGAAAAAGTTTACGTCTCACCGAGATCTAAACTATTTTTTGGCACAGTACGGCGTTGAATGCTGCATTTTCGCGAAACAAATGAAGCGGTTTTCACAATTTTCTCGAAACTTGGTTGGCGGATTGAGCTGAAATTTTCACAGGTGTGCTATTTCATGCATTTGTTGGATCAGGCAACGTATGGAGGCTATTTTTTGACCTCGACCAATGTTGTGTAGGGGCTTTAAGTGAATAAAGTGAAAAATTAATATGCTTAAAACATTCACACTTTACAATTTTTTAAGATACAAGAAGTTCCCTTTAAACTAAATAAAATATGGCTTTCGACATACAAGCAAATTTATTTAGTGTTATTGATTTAGGTAATCCTTCATGAACATGGTTTTAGGGAATCAAAAACAAGACATGAAGGGGACATACATACCATATGAATACAATACATACAGCATATTCTATGATGTGGTAGCACATGACATACATTTACAAACATCATGCATAATCTATCATATATTATGCGGGTCCTGCAAAATCTAAACAGGTATGTACAGTATGTCAAGATTAATGAACACTCAATAAATGTGTATCTTTATGAATATGAATTCATAGTTACCGGTATCTGTTCATAAATTGTTCATCTTTCCTACTTGAAGCAATGACTAAAAATAAAATTGTCCAAATGTTTATTGCTTGAGTTTTAAGCGTCAGTTTGTGGTGAGGACTATGGCTGTGGCTGTGCTGGGAGTACATATACACTAGTGCATTCCCACTACCGGGTAGGACAATCATTGAAAAGTGCACACTGATTCAATTTTGTGTGTGCACGTCAACTGTGTGATATGGAAACATGATTTTTTTTATTGTTTATTATTTGTATTGACAACTAGGGAGGATGGTATTAGGGTGGCAGTGACATCTGGGGAGATGAAAGTAAGTATTAACGACATCTAGATAAGATGTTTAATACCAAGGTTAGTGATAATAATTAGAAAAGATTGTTCATGATTTTTTCATGTATATTGTGGTGACGATTACATTTTGATTAAGTCCAGTTTAATTGGATGCATTTGCTAAAATGTTGACTAAATGTTGACATCAAGTGTTCATAAAATGCTAACCAAAAGGTACCTACCATCTTCATCAGTTTCTGTGTTTATTACCACAGATGCAGGCCCATCCCCAATCTTTGTAGTTGCCAACACAGTTATCTCATATATCGTCCACTTGTCAAGATTGACCAAGACACAAGATCTGTCATCAGGCCCAACAACCAGCATCATTTCATCTTGCATTCCTGTACTTTCCCCAGCACGTGGTATTTTCATATAGTTGACTTTATAGCCTGTTATTTCCCCATTTTGGTGTTCTTGAGGTGGTGGCTCCCATTCAATGCGAAGGCTTGTAGAACTCAGGGTAGTGCCTTTGACATCTTGTGGGGGAGCACCAGGGACTAGTAGAGGAAGGGGTCAGTTACAGCACATGGGTCACACAACCAAATAAACACTGATAAAATGCAAGATTCACGAAACAGAACATACACTCAAAAGAACAGACACTTCAGAAAATGCATTAAAGCTTTTTCTGAGAAAGACTTGTATATACAGTGAATTCTGCCAAATATACAGCCGCAATTGCTATAACGAAGAACCGCTATAACAAACTATTTTCATTGATCCCGGGATCTTTGTTATAGTGACGTTCCACTGTATACATGTTGAATCTTAAATGAGGACAATTAAATGTTTATTTCCCCCAAAATACATTATTCACCACAGCCAGTTTCATCGAGTATCATAGTACTAATTTCACTGCATTTAGCCACAGTGTAATTGTGAAATTGGATAAGTCCTACCTGCTTGCTGTGTTCGTACAGATATGATGGGAGTGCTTGCCCCTATCCCTGCTCTTGATGTTGCAGCTAAACGGATATTATAGACTGTGTTGGGCTTCAGATCTTCCAAGATATAAGCTTCAACTGCTGGAATGCTCCTGTGTTTCCCCTCTGCAGACTTGGAGTGATTGTAGTATAGTTCGTAACGAGTGATCTGAGCCTCTGTTTCCCTTTGCCGCCATGTCAATTGGATTTGGGTTGCTGATATGGCTTCACCAGTAAACAACTCTGGTTGGCTTGGAACTGTAATAGTAACAATATTATCAATCATAACTAGAATATTAGAAGTCAATGTCTGTTAGTGAAAGAGAGCATGGGCTTGTCCACATCATGTTGGCCTTAACAGTTTCCTGAAAACACACGTTAGCATTTTGTATACAAAGTGAAAGGGGAAAAATAAGATATTCAAAAAACAATATTGAATCACATGATGATGTCATCAAGACCATTATTTTCATGCCGACTTGTCTACAAGATAGGTGTATTATGTAAACAGGCTAGTACATGAACAACGACCATGGATGAAGCAGATTGTTCATTGTGTTAATTATACTGGAAAATGTTTACCAATGTAGACTTACATGTATGCTCAGCCATGGGTTTACATGTGAATGAAATGTGTAATGTCCGTGGCGTTTCTTTTTTTTATTACATTATGAGTTTTGAATTTCATTATGGAAAGTCAAAATGCTGATCCACATGTCATTTTTAGATCAACACCTTATTGCAGGCATAAAATAAGTATTTTGGATTCCAACATTATCAACAAATATCACCTTTCTCCTTAAATATCAACATATAATCAACAATCAACAAAGTCAACAAACTTTTTAAAGTAAGGGTCTATACCAAACGAGTAATCCTCAAATTGACAAATCCTATTAAACAAAATATCTGTTGAAAGTGAAATGTTAAGTTCGTAATGCTGCAACGACCCATAGGGCATTTCTGCATGCTCATTAGTTCTTAAAAATACAAACCTCATGGGCTGGCACTCTTCCCCCATTTCTAAATTATGAGATCATATTAATGCAAACGAGAAGCAGTACCAACACCAGTATCACAATTCTTAACACAGATTCCCAGTTTTCAGTAATTTTGGAAATATGGAATCAAGTTGGCCTAGCAGCACTTTTATAAGTACAAAATTACATGATTGCAAACAAGTTCTTTAGATTCAGACATTTCATTAATCTAAAAGCATCAAGCTTATTTTTGAGGGATTTAAGATTTCCATATGTTTAATGACCTCTGATCTTCAAACAAGAAAGGCTTAAACTGAAGTTTCGGTGTACATAATTTGTTCACAGCCCCCAATATGGACCATGGGCACTTGTAAAGAAGCTTGGTGTACACTGGTTTGTCTTACATAGAATACAATCACCTACCTCCTTGTTGTGTCTTGACTTGCACTGGTGCTGAAGCAGGCCCTTCACCAACTGCAGTGTATGCAGACACACGTACTGAATATATCTGCATGGTGTTCAAGTCACTTATAGTAACAAGTCTCTGGTTATTGTCATCCTCTCTATAACTAAACCATGAACCAAGATCTTGAGAGGGCGTTTTGGTATAGTAGATGATGTAACCTTGAATTATTCCATTTGGAATTTCAGGAAGTTCCCACTGCACTAGTATGGTACTTGAGCTCAAAGGAATAGCACGGACTTCTTGTGGGGGTGATGATGGTGCTACATGTCAATAAACAAAACACAAAACAGAAGTAAAGGAGCTTATCAAACACATATCCAAATTTAAAGAAAAGTTGCACAAACAAATTGTAAAAAGCTTACATTTAAATGGTGTAAACTTAATGGGAAATGTGAACCTTTCTTGTAGAAACTATAGAATGTCTAAACTGATGGTCGGTCAATCACCTTTTGTAACAAAAGCTTAAGTGGGTTTGAAGCCACAAAAATCAAGATATTGAACTGCGTGTGCATGCAAGTTGGAAAAAACCTGACATATTTGTAATGCAAAGGGATATGCTCCAGATGTTATTCATGATCAGGACCAATTTCGTAGAACTGATTGAGCACCACATCTTCATGCACAAATGATCTTGCTTAATAAAACAAGGTTGCAAGCCAAAGATCTGCTTCTGTTATAGGCTCAAAAGATACACAAATGTTTCCTAATGCTTACTAAGTAGAATAATCTGAAATAGGGTTGTTTGATATCACGATATTTATTAGAATCGCTTCCCAACGATTATCGTATCGAGCACACAGAGGTGCCAACCTACAGAAAAGGAAATCCACACTCGCAAGGCTCAAAATCATAAAATTTGGGAAGAAATCCTTATTTTCCTACGCGGCTCTATGAATCTAAAAAATCCGGCACAACACTGCACAGACGTTGTTGTTGACTGCCCAATAGAGTAAACTAGTGCTGTTGTCAAAATAATTTTTTGGTCGACATAATTTGGAAGCTTACAAAAGTCAGCTTAAATATTGTCACTATTTTGGGATTAATAAAGAAAAAATGAATGCCTAACTTCCAAGGTTGTAACATATATTTCCGTATATAATTAATTATTTCCATTAAAATATATATTCAATTGAGTTTTAGTATAAAATTAAACACAACAAATATATTGTTGTATCGGTATTGCGTGTCGTTAATTTGCTTAAAAGTGTACAAAAGCAATTGCTAATTATTTATTCATGACATCATTGATCGCTGATGCGCTCGCAAATGGCAGCCAACGTTCTGAACGTAGTATCATGTGCTGGAAGACAGACGATCATTTTTGCGAAGTCACGACAGAATTCACCTTTCTTTCGCTACCTCACGGCCGCAGTTTTTACCAACCAGCTAACATTGGCAAACTATGGTCAGTCGTCGCATTAAATTCAAACAAAAAATTTAAAAAGTTCACATTTGCGGCAATTTTTGCTGTCTTACAAACCAAGGACACTTCCCAGACAGCGACTGCGCTACGGTCCGCATGTGGTGAGCGGTAGCGGAAACATTTTTTGGGCTCACGTCGCAAACGATTTCAGGTGATGATATTCTGCGAGCTTGAGGTTTTCTGCATCGTTCCCTAACAAAAGTTTCTACAGAGCGGAGTTTATTTATCTGATTCCTACATTTCAAAACTACGAGATTTGTTGATTTTAGCGACCGCATCGGCTGTAGTGTGATGTCACATGCTCTTTGCCTCCAAGATCAGTATGTTATACCATGGAGCTATAATAACATGGTTATATATGCTCTGACATAGCATGGCGTAGAATCGTCTGGTTGCTCCTGGTGTCAAAGTTTTTAGCAGCTTTTTGTGAATAGAGTCAGGGTATCAAACTTGTTACCGTTTTCTTACGTGCTGTACTGCAGTACAAGATTGGCCGATGTTCGCGGATGAATGACCTCGAACCACCAGTTGACCAATCACAGTTGCGCTTTGTTGAAGATGGGGTTGTGGGCTGAGACTCGTGTATAGTTAATTTTTCTTGAGGAAAGGGAAACATTTTGACTGCTCCTGACTGTTAAAAACTGAAGAAGCTTACGTGATTGTGAGTAAGGGAATATTTTTTCTATCAGTATATATATAATTAATTTCTACGGTCGACTTGTGAGATAATGTTTCAAGACCATTTTCAAGAGAGTTTTATATTTTACAGCAACTGTTTTTGCTGTTAAATCTCAACTAATACTTTAACCCCCGAAATGTTTTTCTTTTGAGAATGAAAATATAACCATCTGGGATATCGGGTTTTTTTTTCATGAAAAAATTATTCTTATGCATCAAAACAATTCCGTTTTCGTTTTAGCATATATAATTAAAAGAGAGACCCAAGGTGATTAATTGAAATTGGTTCGTCATAAGGTAGGTTTCAGGTAGTTATACAGTGTGTGTATTGAATAGAATTTCCAGGTTATTGCACTTGACTTCCGCTTTCGCACTGTGTATCACAATAATATCGAATATCGCGATATTTTCTAAATGATATACCAGAACCTGAAATTTCGGATATCGAACAACCTTAATCTGAAACTTTAAATCTTGAATTTTAAAAAATGAGAATAATAATTCTACCCTAGTGGGACAGTATTTAACATGATTCTAGGATCAAAACCTCAAAACTTCAAACATTTTGTGATTTTCATTTTACATTATGCAAACAATATTCAAATACATGCCCAAAGTAATAAGCATGGAATAAACGTCACAATACAGACAGTAATGCTGAATATTCATGGTAAGTAGATTTTTTGTTTCATGAGCAGCTCACTGAAATTGGCCCCTGGACTAACGTCTGAAATTACATATGCTATTACCAGTGTTGGCACACTGAAGTATAGATATTGATGGTTTGTGAATAAAAAAATACATGGTTTCTGTACGTACATGTATACTACCTGTATTATCATTATATATTCAGTCATAGCATAAGTTTGTACAAGAACAGGCAATCATATATGAATGTTGTAAGTTTGTTCTGTGTTGTGCAATGTACAAATCAGAGACAACATCATATTAATTTACCTAGCTCTGCTGTTTTAACAGACAGGGGAATACTTGGATCACCTCTCCCAATTGTATTAACTGCTGCAACCTGCACATCATACTGGGTGAATGGTTTTAACTGATCTATGGTATATGTAGTCCCAGTTATATCTGCTGTTTCCATGGATAATCCAGTTGAGAAACTTGGCTTGTATATCACAACATAGGACTTGACAGGGTCTTCAGTGCCAGGTTGCCATTCCAAGGTTATGGTAGAAGCTGTGACTTGAACTAATGTTGGCATGCCTGGGGGGTCTGGTCGAGCTGAAGAAACAAAATAAAGTACTTTGATGTATCATCAGAAAACTAAGGTACATGTAGGTAGTTTCATATATATTAAGAAGCAAGGATACTAACTGTGATATTGGCAATTAACAGGGAACAATGATAACAAAATAGTACTGGACACTAAGAACTAACATAAGTACCATGTTAATATTATATTTCACATCAAGCAAATTAAAGGGGCTAATTTTGAATAGGCTAATTTGCAATATATGCTATATAGCATCATAGAACTGAAAGTGAATTTTGCCTTGTGGCGTGTACATTAGTATGTTCAAGTGCATGCAATGATGCAAATTATCAAATGGCCTTTCTTAAAATAAAAACAAAAGATAGTGAAGTCAAGGTAAGTTATAAATACATGAACAATAATATTGGGCAGAATTTAATAGACATAAGCATAATCATCATTTGAAGCAATATTACCAGGTAATGAATTTCCTAAATACCAAACTTACTCCTGACAGTGACAGTGACCGTAGCTTCAGCTTCCCCTAGATCACTCATGGCATAGCATGTGTATTGGGCTGTCTCCTGTACATTCTTTAAGACCAAGGTACTTCTAACCAATGGAAGCTCATCATCAGGTCCACTCAAATCCTCATCACCCTTTGTCCATTTAATAACGGGCAATGGTGATCCATTGGCAATGCATGTTAGGTTAACATTACCACCTGGGACAACTTCTTGACTCTGAGGTCGAACAGTGAAGCGTGGTGCAACTCTCCGTTCTGAAAATGATACCAAAAAAAATCTAACATAAATAGAATTTTGTTTGCCACATGTAATTTGTACGCCTGTATGTCTGTTTGAGAGTGGAAAGACAATTATGTTACCTGTCCTGTTAACTTTAGATCAAAATGTCCAGGAAGTTGGAATGTTGGATGAATTTTTGGTTCCCATGACCCCCATTTAGTCGATTTAGATTAAAGTGCCATTTTCAAAATTTACCCGATAATTCATTTGTGAAACAGCTCAATCAAAATACACTGTATGGTTGCTTCGTAGCGGAAAAGTGGGGCTTTGAAAGCCTCATTTTAAAGGTGCAAACAGACAAGTACAGTGAAACCTGATTATCCGGCCACCTCTATAAAATGGCCTCTTGTCCATAACAGCCACCTTTACATGGTCCCAATCGACATTGCACGTGTTTTAATGGTCCCAAGTTTCAATATTGCGGCCACTGTCTAACGCAGTCAGGCCTCTTGGAACGGCACATGTACACGTACATTTGTATTGAGATTAAACTTCCACATTCTGGCCAATAAAGAAATACGTGTGTGTTGTGATACCCCTTTATTCTCTCAATGAAATTGATTTGTGCACTGTTGATATTTATCCATGTAGAAACATGCACAGACACATGTTCATACCCGTTAATGTTGAAACCTTTATATAGAGGCCACCTCTCCATAGTGGCCAAATTCTCTGATCCCATGGATGGCCGCTATATATTTGAATGCGCAATCATGAAGCAAACTTTAGTCCTCCAGGTAAAATTGAGGGAAAACCAGAGTAACAGTGTCATTAACCAGGTGGCCATTAACCAAGTGTTTGCTGATCGTGAAATGTTGACTAGTCCACGATTCGTCCCACCGCTACAAGTCAATTGTATAATCATGCCATTGGTGTAAAAAAAATTGACCTCAAATGTTGAAAATAAAAGTAATGTAACAGAGTCTAATAGTCTATACATGAACTCTGTAAACACACTTGCATTTACACTGGCGTGCAGAAGTCTTTGCGTACTTGTCGCAGACCCACAAATTTGAACTATTATTTGACAAATTTTGTTAGAAAATAGTACTGTAAGCTTAGGAAAAAATAAATACCACCCAAAATGCTTACCGTACTTGTGTCAGAGTGATTGTCTGTATTTATATTTCCATGTTTGATGTTTGGTGGAAGAGTTGATAAAGTGGAGGGGATTTAACGTTTAACTCAAAATGGCAGCACATGTGGTACATTGTAGATCAGTTTAGGAATGTTTTTCAGATACTGTATGTACATGTACATGTACCTTGGTATCGATTACAGACAGGCATCTCATAGGCATTGAATCCAGGAGACCCAGTAATTGATTCCCTCCCAATAGTGATTGAGAAACTCAAGATAAATGGTCTTTATTTTGGGGTCCATTTTGTCCCTTATGTTTTCCTTGCAAATTCCAGTTGGAACTTTGAACTGGCCACTACATCATTTCTCACTGTCAAATGGCCCCGTTTCCTGAAAATAACCAAGCTTGTTTCCCGGAATTCTTTCCCGATAACAATAGACAGACCTGCCCATCGGAACCTTGACTCGTCACAGAAAACATTAAACAGCAGCAATACAACAAACTTCAATAAATTCACCAGTGGGGAAGGACGGAGGGTGGTTTAATACGTAGGTAAGAATCAGCTGCTTCGTGGACTCCCAAATCACTTCTGATTTGGGAGTCCACTTCAGCGACTCCCTTGAACTATTAAACCTACAAATGCATCTAGAGATGAACACTGTGCAAGGAGGTGGGCTCAGGGGCGAGGCCGCTAAGATCATATAGGGAAACTCAAATTCCCTTACAATCCTGTTGAAAGGCCAAGAGAAGAGAAACAACTCACCATAAGAGACTTTCTTGCAATGTGAGTTGCTTCCATAGGGCTCTATAAATAAACTAGATTGCGCACTCATCGCGAGACGTGTGCCGCCAAGGGGACTGCGATGCCATTACCAAAGAGGTGCAAATGCATGGATCTCTATGGGGAAAACTAATCCCGATTTAAAAAAAAAAAAAAGTAGGACATTAAAATTCGCCAATCCCTTGATGTATTGATAGCCTTTCCTTTCATTACTAAAAACCATTTTTATAACATTATAGTTTCCACATTCACAACATTCGGCTATACCTTTCCCCATTCATATTACAAGCAATTGCTACTGACATCCAGGCACTTCGAGCTGAAGTTGCCCTCTTTGACAATGGCGGATGCGCGTCCATGTTGGCACACGTTCATACCGCGCATTGATAGGGGAGTGCACACTCTAGTTTATTTATAGAGCTCTATGGTTGCTTCCCACCACTTCTGAGAGTGCCTTGGGCCTGTCTGGCCCTCCCTCTGGAGAACATCATGCAAGTACATGTAGCATGACACAAAGGTAGATGGGGATTTCTAGGCCGCAGCCTGCAAGATGTCCTGTAGTGGGATACCTTGTATGAAGTAGGCCCATGAGGTAGCCATGGCTCTAGTTTCATGAACATGGGGAGTGGAGTCAGCAGGTGGTGGCCAGTTAGGGACAGAAGATTGGAGAGGTCGAACAATCCAATGAGAGGTATCCTGCCACAAAACTACCGTTTTAACCCAATCTATTTTAAAAATGTGTCTGAATGCTTTTACAGCGTTTTAAATTTGAAACCAGTTTAACTAGCCGCTAAAACGCTGTTTAGATACAATCGCTTTTCAACATCCAGTTCTAGGCAGCGATGTTGACCCGCCTGCCTGCAGAACTTGCATAACAGGTAATAATGCGCGATGTGTGTGTGCACAATGTGTGTGTACATGTAGCGCGTGCTTTATGCATATTAGTGGAAGTCCGCACTGGATGTGGGGCAGAGTGCGTGACCTTTTTAAAACCTAAAATAAAACCGAACCTGTTTTAACTGCTTGCTGTAGGACGCACAGAGTTTTAAAATTACGACATGCCCCCTGTGGTTAGAAGGCACTTAAACTCGATTGGTTTTAACTAACACACTATCTGAATGTGTTTTAGTTCGAGCACGATACCACTTCAGGGCCTGAACTGGGCTCCACAGTTTATCCTCTGGAATGGAGGAAAAGGACTTGATGTCCGAAATAAAAATGTCAGGTACCGTACCGATCGAAAGTATTGTCACTATTCCCGACCAATTTGGTGCGAATGATTCTTTGCGAAAGCGACCGCAAATTCTTATACTTACCAGTCCGGGGAGTCATTTCCTTCGCGAAGTGAACCAGCGATTCACGAATTGGTTTGAGGAGAAAATAATTACTGATCTGGGGAGTGTGTCCTCCGCGAAGGTTCGCGAAGACAAGCGGCCATAAACCGAGGGAGAAAATACGTCGTACCGGACCAGGGGTCATTTTGTTCGTGAAGATTCACAAAATCCAGCCGCCATCCATCAAAGGAGAAACTACTGGTTTGGGACGTCATTTCTTTCGCGAAGATATCTGCTGATTCGCAGCAATCGATCGGGGGTGGGGTGAGAGTTGGGGGGAGACAGGGTTTACAAGTCCAACCATGCTCCATGGTCCAACGTACGAAGCTGTCTTCGCGAATGATACGCGAACGATCTGCGAAGAAAACAATTTGCCCAAGGCCTAAAAATGTACGAAAAAAAAACCCCTGTAAGCCAACGATTGCCACATTGATACATGGTGTTGTTTTTTCGGGGGGGGGGGGGCATGGTCACATGGGCAATTGCCATTTGTGGAGCAGGAATTGAAACTTCAGTTAACCCCCCCAACCCCCAGGGTTTACAAGTCCAACGTACGAAGCTCTCTTTGCGAATGATACGCGAACCATCTGCTTAGAAAGCACAACAATTTGCGACCCAAGGCCTAAGGCCATACCACTCTTCTCACAATTTGATTGGATGATTGCCTCTAGTGATTTCTGACACGTCCGCAAAGGATTTTAGACCTTTCTTTCGTTTGTAGCCATTGACCTACATTTGGTATGCGGCGGCCGTCAGCTTCAATAATGGACAACTGACATCGATGAATAGCTGCAATGGCGGATCAATATCCTTTTACACATAGCTACGGTACTATCAGGTCTTGGTTAAAAAGGTACATAAAGTCCCCGATGGTTGTTAAAGATGCTGTGCAGGTACTGTACATGTATCTATAAGCTTGTTCCTCGCCCTTTATTAAAATGTCATAGTCAGCTGTCATAGATCTTCATAGTGGAAGCTCTGCAGCTGAGGGCTGCAAGATCTGTAGGCAGGACTGCAGCATCTGCTGAAAGGCCAGCTAATCTATTCTAAGCGATTGCTTGACAACATCCAGTGGATTCAGAATCTGAGAGTGGGGCTGGAGGAGCAGATCCTGTCATTTGGGAAGGATGAGTGGGGGATGTATTAGGATTCAGAAGATGGATTATACTCTGAAACCTAGGTTGGCTATCAGGATAACCTTGCACTGCTCTCTTTCAATTTTCGTTACTACCTGGAGGAGCAGGGAAATTGGAGGGAATACGCATCGTAACACACTATTCCAGCTGATGACTGGGGTCCCTTCCTCGAGCACAGTTTACTGGTAATTGGTTGTTGAGCACTGAAGCGAAGAGGTTTGGATGCGCTCCATACAAACCTGGTCTATGGGTTGGCATGGGAATAAATCAACCCGTCACCCACTGGGCAGTGCGTTGTTTAAACGACTATGGGCTATGGGCTATCTCTGGTAGCCAGTTCGTCTATCGGTGGGATGTGTAGAACCCGTATCATGTCATCAATTAATGCATGAAGCCTGTGGTCGGAGGTAGTCCGGATATTGCTGTTGTCCGACTCCCCATCCGAGGGCAAATCTTCCCGGACTCAATGCCTTCCATTGGAACACCCAGGGGTCCCTTTGTTCGGTTCTCACCCCCGGTACAACCACTGGTGAACTTACTGGTGCCGGGCATGCAGTGGGAGATGATGTTTCTGTAGCCCATCGATGGGCGCCACGGGTGTAATCATCGGAATCAGAAAAATCATCCGAAACCAAGATTGATACCACATCCACGGCTCCAGAATTGGAGTCATGCCATCGCTGCTTTGGGGGAGGTGGATCGGTAGAGGGCGCTACCGGGGGTGATGGGACTAGCCATGCTATCGTAGCCAAGAGTTTCAGAAAACCTTGAAGGAGTAGCGTCGTAGGATCACCCATCCGACCATGACAATGGTGGTGACCCTGGGGTGACCTTTCAGAGTTTGAAGACTCACTAGAACTTGAGTAACGCTGCATCTTGCGACGCCTGTGACGATCCCCCCTGCCCGGACTTATGCAGTCTGAGATAGCAGCTCCCTTTCCTCGTGTGTTTCTTACCTACCGAAGGCAGTGCCGTACTGGAGTGTTTAACATTATCAGGGACTAATGTAGGTTCCGGCAGCCCTCCAGGGCACAGACCTGCATGTAGTCTAGTGGTTTGGAACGATGCTATTCCGGAAGCCAGTGACCGCATCAATATGGCTCCGGAAAGTGTTGTTGGACTGGTAGTATCCACCTTTCCGGAGGCCAGTGACCGCATCAATATGGCTCTGGAAAGTGTTGTGGGGCTGGTAGTATCCACCTTTCCAGAGGCCAGTGACCACATCAATAAGGCTCTGGAAAGTGTTGTAGGCCTGGTAGTATCCACCTTTCCAGAGGCCAGTGACCACATCAATATGGCTCTGGAAAGTGTTGTAGGCCTGGTAGTATCCACCTTTCCAGAGGCCAGTGACCGCATCAATATGGCCCTGGAAAGTGTTGTAGGCCTGGTAGTATCCACCTTTCCAGAGGCCAGTGACCGCATCAATACGGCTCTGGAAAGTGTTGTGGGCCCGGTAGTATCCACCTTTCCGGAGGCCAGTGACCGCATCAATATGGCTCTGGGAAGTATTGTAGGCCTGGTAGTATCCACCTTTCCAGAGGTCAGTGACCGCATCAATACGGCTCTGGAAAGTGTTGTGGGCCTGGTAGTATCCACCATTCTGGTTGCCAGTGACCGCATCAGTAAGGCTCTGGAAAGTGTTGTGGGCCTGGTAGTATCCACCTTTCCGGAGGCCAGTGACCGCATCAATATGGCTCTGGAAAGTGTTGTAGGCCTGGTAGTATCCACCTTTCCAGAGGCCAGTGACCGCATCAATAAGGCTCTGGAAAGTGTTGTGGGCCTGGTAGTATCCACCATTCCGGAAGCCAGTGACCGCATCAATATGGCTCTGGAAAGTGTTGTAGGCCTGGTAGTATCCACCTTTCCAGAGGTCAGTGACCGCATCAATATGGCTCTGGGAAGTGTTGTAGGCCTGGTAGTATCCACCTTTCCGGAGGCCAGTGACCGCATCAATACGGCTCTGGAAAGTGTTGTGGGCCTGGTAGTATCCACCTTTCCAGAGGCCAGTGACCGCATCAATATGGCTCTGGAAAGTGTTGTGGGCCTGGTAGTATCCACCTTTCCGGAAGCCAGTGACCGCATCAATATGGCTCTGGAAAGTGTTGTAGGCCTGGTAGTATCCACCTTTCCAGAGGCCAGTGACCGCATCAATATGGCTCTGGAAAGTGTTGTAGGCCTGGTAGTATCCACCTTTCCAGAGGCCAGTGACCGCATCAATATGGCTCTGGAAAGTGTTGTGGGCCAGGTAGTATCCACCATTCCGGAGGCCAGTGACCGCATCAATACGGCTCTGGGAAGTGTTGTGGGCCTGGTAGTATCCACCTTTCCAGAGGCCAGTGACCGCATCAATATGGCTCTGGAAAGTGTTGTGGGCCAGGTAGTATCCACCATTCCGGAGGCCAGTGACCGCATCAATACGGCTCTGGGAAGTGTTGTGGGCCTGGTAGTATCCATCTTTCCGGAAGCCAGTGACCGCATCAATATGGCTCTGAAAAGTGTTGTGGGCCTGGTAGTATGCACCATTCTGGAGAGTGGCCTGGTAGTATCCACCTTTCCGGAGGCCAGTGACCGCATCAATATGGCCACAGAAAGTGTTGTAGACCCGGTAGTATCCACCTTTCCAGAGGACAGTGACCGCATTGGTATGTCTCTAGAATATGTTTTAGGCCTGGTAGTATCCACCCGTCCGGAGACCAGTGACCACCTCAGTGTGGCTCCAGAGGGTGTGCTGTGCCCGGAAGTGGTTTCCTTTCCGTGGTTCAGTGACCGTGTCTCCAAAATCTGGGCTGGTTGGTGTCGTCACTATTTTCTAGATGACGCACTGGCCGAGGATTCCCTGGGCGACCGGGATCACAGCTCTTTCCCTAGCAGGCGGCATGGCTTTGAATGCAAAGTTTGCTTACCAAATAGGGTTTATTGACAGGGTTTAATAAATAATTTTCATTCAAATGAACTTTTCTTCTAGCCAGAAACAAATATTTGAAGATTCTAACTTCCTTAGATGTTGGGGCAGAATTTGAACTTAATATATTGTATCACATTATCCCAAAAGGCAATCATTCTCCCTACAGGCAGGCTCTCTAATTCCCCCCCCCCCCCTCTGCTACATGTAGCTATATGTTACTTCGCTCCAGTGAATTTTTGACCAGTTCAGTTCATCTTTTGGGCAGCAGATGCTTCCAAGAGTGTAGGAAATTTGTATTTGTGGGATATTTTGGAAATGAACAATTACCGTATGCAGAAATTAAACGGTGAAAGGAGACATCAACACCAAATCTTGCAGTTCCCCCATCTGCCTTACTTTACAGTATACCGGTATGTGGTATGTGATGTGGACATGAACTTGTAAATTGCACCCAAATTGATATGGCCAGGCCAACATGGGCCTTTTGCTTGTGTACATTTGCCACATACAGGTACATGGCAAACATACAGTGGCAACAGTACATTGCAGCAAGAAAAGATTACATGTGTACAATATAATATGTGTATTGTGTGAGGTAACATTTTCAATGCCTACAATGTATATGTTTAGATTTCACCTTTCTCAAAAAATAACAGTACAATGTGTAGCTTAGTGGGAAATCTTTGTACTGAAATTGAAATTACACTTTTCTGAGGCCAGGAACAGCTAATTAATGATCAAATAAGGGAAGACGTGTAAGGTGAAAATAATATGAAAAACCTACATGAACATGTGATCATTCCTTACCTCTGACATACAAAAGAACAGACTGGGAGAACCTGGTACCAGCAGCATTCCTAGCAGCACACTGATACTTCCCTGCATCCGTAAACTCTGACATAGTCATGGATAATCCAGCTATTCATAAGGATAAAAAAGGGGCAAAACAGTAAGTTAAATTTTGAGAAAGAACACAATTTGAGACTTCAAACTTCAAGTATATAAAAATGTATACATTTTTTTAATAATATGTATACAAATTTTAAAAAGATAAATTATTAATGGATTTTGCGAATGCCCACAGAGATTGGAAGTTTCTGCAAAAATTGTACATACATAATATTGGTACATTTACAATACATGAAGTGCACCCTAAAGTTTACAAAAGAATATTGTATCATTACAAATAAGTAAATATTGACCTAAAATAAAAAATGTTTTTTTTAGTACCAATGCAATGCAGAAAGAAGTCAATTGCATATATCTGATCGCATGCACAACACCATTTTGCAATTTAAATGATTTCATGAGTTCACATCATCATTCCCAAACAAATGTTTCCAAGGACAGAAAACCAGCAATTCATTTCTGTTTATGCAGACTTATGAAAATACCTCAAAAACCTCAAGTAATGTACATGTATCAATGGTATGTCAAATAAAAGCATGCCAATAACTGATCAAAGAGCTGTGAGAAAGGGATGCGTTAAACAAAAAGATAAACAATATTTTTGATAAACACATTCAAATAATTCTGAAATTGCATTATTTTCAATGAAGCATGCCCATATTCCACAAATACAAATAACGGTTCATGTATTTCATATATAACATGTACATGTACATAGTTGTGTATATTTCATACATTTATATTTCATATACATGTACTAGACTGTTTTTATTACTGTGAAATCTTTACATAAATATCAATGCAAAGAGTGATTAATAAAAATATTCCCAGATTTCAACATGACCCTGTAAAATCTTATTTAGTAAATAAAAAATAAGTAGGCTTGCTTTGAATTACTCTAAACATTTCTGAGGAAACAATTTTGCTTCAAATCCATCTGTGTTATGAATATGAAGAGAAATGCATGTGTGTAGCCCATCTCAAATCTTCAAACTCTCTTTGTACACTTTTTAAGATATATTAATATCTAAGACATATCAATATATGTCAATATCAAACTTAAACCTTTTCAAAATGTTCCAAAATCGGTGTGTCTGCAATTTTCAAGGTGGCAACTGAAAGAAAGATGTAAAAGGGTACCTGAAATAAAAAGGAATATGATGTGTAATCGATCATAGAGGGTGTGAACCTCCATGTGTCAAGTTAGTTTTTTAAATATAGTAATCACATTTTTGAGAAAGCAGCAAGATTCTCGATTTTTTTGTGGGCGGGGCGCGCTAAAGATTTTGTTTTCCTTTACAGTCGCTATTTAGGGGGTAGACATTAAAAGTGTTGAGTTTGTGAACTGGTTTAGCCTTTATTAAGACTCACAATAGTTTTCTTGATATTCATTTTTTTAATTTAGGTACCCTTTAAGTACAGTATTGTCATTATCATCATTATTATAACTACTAGTCCTATTATCAGACAAAAATAATAATGTATTGTCAACACAAAAATCCCATACAATTGAATACATTTTTAAAAGGGAACATGCAGGAGCAACAAATTTCAGTTGATTTCATGCATTTCATGTGTAAAATCATGAGAATCACAATAAAATACATGTAAAAACATGATCACAAAAAGCATCAACAAAACATAAACATTAAACACAATGACGTAAACACACTATCCTGGCACAACTTATCCTGGCAGCCTACTGAATGAGTACAAGATGCAAAGTATACCATCAAAATTTTAGAAAAAAGTAGATCTCACCATACAAACGAGTGACATGGAAACCAGCCGTGGTTGAAGAGTAGGAACTACGTGTAACAGGGACAATAACAGACGAACCATGGCCAGGGGAACTGGACAGGACAGTTGGGGATGGGCTTGGGGTGTTATTGGTATAATTATGTTGGACGTCAGTGGTGACTGAGGGTACGAGGGGCTGTGTTGAAGATTCAACATCAGACATTGTAATGTTTGAATGCAATGTGGGGTTTAATGTTTGAATGTTGCTGGACATGGTCTGATTAGGACAGGTGCCTGCATCAAGTGCCATTGGTAAGCAGAATCAAAGGAAAAACAAAACAATCATATCAACATCTATACAAATACATGAATATGGAACACATAAAACCAACTGGTCAGGAGCACATTGTTATGGGAATAAGCATGATTTGCAATTGTATTGATAAAAAAATAAAAAAATTGGCAGACACAATTTGCATGTTTATCACACAAGAAAGACACTTACATTTATCATTTATGCATCATACATGTATCTAACATTCTGTGATGTAGTTAGTGTGCATAATATCAACTTAATAAGTAATTAATAGTCATTCTCTCAAATGAGGCATTTGATCATCATTAGAGGACGACTGCACAATCAAGTACATGTAAATACACTACTGTACATGTACATATCTCATAACAAGTAACATACAAATTTACAAGTCATTGTTCACATTTCCATTAATATGGATTCCTTATTGTCCACATTCTTCTTTGTACATTTCCATCGCTGCTCTGTGCCAAATGAGATGCAAAAATACCTACTAATAAGGCACGTGATGGCATGTAAACAGTGGTCGCGCAATCAGTCTATTGTTCCTGCTAATCTAGCAATGCAAGCGCCAACTTGTGTCAAAACAGGTTTTTGTCATGGTTCATAGGCTAGGCCAAAAAAACAAATAGTTCCGCTTCCGGTTACCTGACCGACCCTATTTCTAGCCTGTGACCCTAAATTTGTTATCGGGAAACAATGATGATAAAAAATTCAACGTGTAATTTGATCATATTTTTCTATTAACCACTTAGCACCGGGACCTCTGAATCCGGAGCTCCGTTGGCTTGACTATGCGACGGGGCACTCCGAATCAGGGCACCACTATTGTCCACATTCTAAACAAAGACTCTTTTCAGCTTAGAACAATGCAATACGAATCAGTACTAAGACCTTGCCACATAAATTGCAAGATTATCAGCAGTAATTGTGCAATTGTGGGACTTTTACTGTGGAGGATCGAGGGATACCGCGCTGCCGCTGAAAGCACTTGGGGGACATTGTGTTTGCATGCCACACAGCCCGACGGTCGTCGGTCAGGCATTGGAATAATCTCTTGACAAAAGCCACAACGATGTCCGAATTGTGCCAGGTTTTACTCTGTTGTACCCATGGTATACCCTTATCGATTTATTTCACAGAAATATATTGTTCCGATTGTTTTAGCAAGATTTGAAAATGATGCATTGTTAAATAAAAAACGTATGGCGGTCATCGGCGCTGAAAAACCACCTGGCGCGAAGTGGTTAAGGCTTGACCACATGCAGATGCCTCTATATGATTGCAAAAAAAAAAAATTGGCCCCCCAAAAAAGTTCCCTACCTACCTACCCTTTTTTGAAATGCCATGTAATCGGAAGCAGAACTTTTCTTTTGATCCAATTGATTTGTTCTGGGCTGAAAGACTTTATTTAAAACTTGGACAAAAGTGGTGCCAAGATTTGGAGGATCCATTGCGTAAGCAGGCATGATATTCAACCCTTAAAAAAAAGTAGGGAATTCTTTTGGAGCGTAAAAGTTGCCATCAAAGCGTTGCATCCACACATGTAAGTGTACAGATGCCTATACACGCACTGTTATACTGGGAGGCACCACCTACATTTACATGTCATTCTAATGTGCTCTACGATCAATGAAGATTCAAGTATGTCAAATTTTTTCCATCAATCCCACATTTATTATTTCCTTGTAGAGGAAACATTCTCGTAGCCATTTACAGAGTACATGCAGCCTGCCTTCTCTATCCTACCCCAATGGTACCCGGCGATCCAATACGCCCGAAAGCATGGGGCGAATGCATACCAGCAAATAATATTTGTCACTGGACCATAGCAATGTACATATCATGCACGCGAATTTGGTGCAAGATTTACATGTACTGGACATGTACATATGTACTGGACATGTACATATATGGGTCATTTCACCAGGTTGGGACACAGTTGTGTGACATGGAGATCAATTTTTCAAACTTGGCACAGCATTGTTTTATTATCATTTCTGGATTGGAAAATTATTCTATTTTCATAATTCATATCAGTCAAAATGTGTAGATTCAACAGAAGTGTACTCGAAAGCCACATTGAAAGCTGGGTCAAGAAAAGTGGTGACGTAACACTGACACCACATGAAATTTTTAAATGTGTCAACCTTAACTGTAATGAAGCTTATTTTTACTACTACCACTCTCATTATATTCTCTCTCTGCATAGAATCCACATACAACAACAATTACGCCAATAAATGACACTATACAAATGAAATTGTAGTATCTCACATTGAGAATCTTTGTTTTTCCTTCATATTTTTAAGGTAAAACAAACTAACTTCAAAAACTACTCTACAAAACAAGAAAAACAACAGAATATCATGCAAGAATGGATACAAAAATACATTGTTACATAGCAAATGATTAAGTTATGATAATCTTACTTACAACAGATCAGAAAATGAAAATTTTAATGTTTTAAAATTGATTACACAATTATGCAGGACGTAACATTGACACCGTGTCATGTTATGTCTTCTCCTTTCAAGTCAAAAGTACAAACAAAATTCAGATAATGATCAAAAAAAGGAGGTTCAATGGCATTTGACAGCACCCTAGTAACTTCTGAATTGTGAGCACAACCTGAAATAATTTGTTGGTTGTCAAAAAGTGGCAAGGGAGGGTTCAAGATGAAGTATGACGTAACACTGACGCCGTGAGAGCTTGGGCAGATTTTTTTCTTTTGAGGTCTCTCCTGAAAGTAACTTCCGTTGATTGGCTTGCTGTTTTTCACCAGGGCACTTCTCACAGTCGTCGTCTCTGGAATGCACTTTATCCCTCAAAGAGCCAGGTTATTTTTACCATCTCACAGCCGGGGGGGGGGGGGGGGGGGTGATTCGCCCAAATAATGGATTTGAATCCAAATTATGAATTTGAATGAAATTTTGCAGTGTGATAGTGAATTACATAATAAACATTTATTACATGTATTTGAACAAAATTGTGTTTTGTCTAATTATAGCTCATTATTATTCATGACTCCATTTTTTTTTATGTTTTCATTGTTTTTCATTGAATTTCCCTTGTTTTTATTGAATTACCCAAATTTGCATAATTTTGACAATGATAATAAGCCACGTAGAACCAATAATTGCATGCAGCAATATTAATAAGCTAATTATGCCAAAGAATCCTAAAAAGAAATACCATGTGCACATTAGATGCTATGCTTTTATGTAGTGTAAGTCAATGGAAACATTTCCATCAAGCTATACCATGGCCCCGAAAAAGTTCATTGACAGAGAACGGCACCACCAAATTTAATAAAATTGGTGTCAAAATGTGCCCAAGAAGATTGCCGAAAACTTCATAAAGCCTCAACACGCAGAAAAAAATCGCAGAGACACTATAAAAAAAAAAATACAGAGAGGCGCCCCCTCCCCGGCTCAGTTTTAGGGTTAATGCGTAGTCTGATACAAATCATAGTTGGTGCCATGATGAAATCATCCACATCCTGAAAGGAAGAAAAACATAATTAATACAGGATAAATTTGTTGGCCTTGTATATAAAATACGGTTAGTAATTTGGTCAGTTTCCTCACTAGAATTTTTAGTAGAAAGAGATGTCTCAATTTAGACTTGCATGGGATGAAATAATTTTTTTTAAATCCAACAGTGCATGTTCCCCGTTGGAATGTTTCAATTTTAGAATTTTTCAAAAAATATTTTTCTTCGATTCCAGACATATAATCGATGGAAAATTAAGCCACAATCACTTCATTACAACTCATTTAATTTCGGTTTGCCAATTACGTGGAGCGGGTAACCTACAGCTACACGGGAAGTGCAGAACAATCCTGCCTCTCGGCCCGGCCTGCACCCACGTCACGTACGCTGATCGGGCGACGCAACACTGACACAGAGTACGAAATCGTACTGCTGCCATTCGTGCATCACCCGATGTCATAAACACTCAAAAAATCACTAATGTCACATCAATCTTTAAATTAATAAGATGTTCGTACGATCCAGCAGAAAAAGGCCCAAAAAACAATTACGAATCAAGCATCAATGCTAGGCAAACACCGCCGATGCAACGATCACTGATCAACGTAACACATACACGGTGATAAAACACGTGGTCGTTTTATGCGCGAATCATTCGATGTCAAAAATCCATACAAAAACAACAAAATTATAACGATCTTTAAGGTGGAAAACGTCTATTAAAATATCCCCAAAATATGCTGAAATACTTACACATTAGATGTGTCAAATGCTCGGACAAATGACGACGATGTAACAAGCTAGAAGCCGACGCAACATTTACAACACATGTTCTTCACGATCTCTCTCACTTCACAACAATCTACACAGCATGTGACCCTGTGTGAATGGTTCACCATTGAAGGTCGTTTGTAGAAATGGACCGTTCCACTATCATCATAGGGGTAAGTCATGATTTGTGTGACGAAATGTGTGCCGACGCAACAAAAAAATGAATTACACGACTCACGGTTTTATGGTTTCCGACCCAATAAAAAATGAAAATTAATGTAGAATTACAGGTTTTTCTTGAATGATATTTCGAGTAAAGCATAGTGTGACACAGTGCAACGATATATTTCCCATTATATTTATCGTGAAAAAATTTACACCCCTCTCAATCGACGCAACTATTTATCCAGAATATGACACGGCAGTTACGTCGGGCAGCGCTAAGTGCAGAGCTGATTTTTAAAAATACTCGACGTATTTTCGGAAAAGTGACACAACGGGACATTTCGGTCAGCATTTGTTGTTTCTTTGCCATAAAATATAATTTGTCTGTTGCACCTCATTTTAAGAAAAATAGTTGCTGAAATTTCGGAGTTTTCATGTCACAATTTCACCTAAAAAATAGCTCATGACACCACTGATTTTTTTTGTTTTTAATAACTTTATCAATGTTCCAGATAGTTAAATTTGGTGTCATTTTGGAGGGGACATTCCCTTCTAAATGGATATACAGCATTAAAAACAAAAAGAGCAACGGGGTAGAAGAGAGAAAGACACAAACATGCTACGTTGGTGAATTGACTACTGTGTCCCAACCTGGTGAAACGACCCATATACATGTACTACATGTACAGTTACAAAAAATATTTGTTGTCGGAACGTTGAGTGGGTAGTTTCAGAGAAATCAGTGACTGACAATTACAATGTGTGCATCGCATGCAGCTAGCTAGCTGCATGCACACGCAGAGTTTGCCATTCAGTCACCAAGTGAATCTCCACTGATTTCTCCGAAACTACCCACTCAATGTTCCGACAAAAAATATATTTTGATTCTGGTATCTAGACGGAAATTCTGTGTGAGTTTCATTTCTGAACTCCATCTGGTTTTTGAGAGTTGTGTGATAAAAATACCCATAATATACCCATAATGCTTTGTGAACGTCGAAAAGGTTTATCAAGCTTGTTCAATCCTTTAAATTTTAAGTAAAGTTATTAATCAATATTTTCACAAAGTCACACATAAATCTAAACCCAAAAAATATTTAACAACATACTGGTATTTTAAAAAATAATTTACATTTTCTAAACTAAAGAAATCAAACTGATTCAGTCTTCACCGACAGTGTTATAGCTACGCTGGTCGGCGGTGGACGGGGCCGACCAGCACGGGCAATTTCCGTCCACCACTCCTGGTGAAAAACAATGCTTCCGACCGGCACTATTTTCACCCCATTATTATCCCAATCTATGTTTGGTTTCGGTAGTAAAATAAATTTTATTTTTTTGTAGCGTAACCGTCTCGCTAATAGTAATACTTCTGGAAGCGATCTGTTCAGGCTTGAGTAGAGCAGCGTACTCGAATGCAGCCATGCGGCAGCGGCTGTTCATGTGCACTGTGCAGTATACAGTGTGTGCAAAGACGTGTTGTGTCATGTCACATGTGCCACTCATAGGCTGGTTTCGGCCCTACTGCTCCTGTAGTGTCGCTATGGCTTTAACTAGAGGCGGAAACCACACCTAGACTTGCTAACCTCGCTAACGTCGCGAAAGGAAATTGGTCATAACTGAAATACGCTACTTCCATCGTTCGTCTCCGAATGTTGTTTCCGCGTAGTTTAATATTATTCCCTTCGTTATTAATTTTGATAGTGGTATGAATAGAAAGAAGAGAATACAGGCTTCAATTTGAGGGTAAAATTGACAAATTTGGACGGCAGTCGAAAAACGCTAGTTTAACTTTTTTTCTCTGTCATTTTTGCTTGATCTACCGCAGCCACACGGAGCGGTTTTGCAATTTTCAACTTCTGATATCTCAAGAAATGAATGAAAAATCCTTCTAAAATTTTCTATTTTAAATTTTCTATTTTAGAAAATACACTTTGGTTGACAGCGAAACTTGAAACATCGCAAATCTTAAAATTTAGTGGGCCTAACGTTTCGATCTTAGCAGGACCTTTTCTCAAATGTATAAACATTAGTTTATTTGTTAGAAAACAATTGTAAGGGCTGGCGGAAGTCTACTAATCATTGCACATGTACCGAGTGCACACACATTCAATTCAAACATGTACATTATTCTTGTTATTGTTGTTCACTTTACTTGTTTATTAATTATTTTATACACTGAAAATGACTAACAACAAAACTTGCAGAATGTTAATTTGATTAATTAATTGATTCATTTAATTTGATTAAATATTCTAATTTAACAGTACATGTAAGACAAGTTTTGTTGCCATCATTTTGACTGCAGCCGCTAATCAAGAGGCTTCGTTCTCGAGAACGACTTCTTGTTGGTGAAATTTGAACCACCACTAAAAATACCCTAGCTATAACACTGTTCACCGAGAGGGATATCACATGCACGTGCATGGGAGAATAAGTAAACATTTACACAGGGACCGAAACGAAAACAATTCGGAAATTCTTGAAGCTGTCGATTCACGTGTTGCCACCACTGTTCGATGTGGAATATAGAGAAGAAACAGCATGTTCTTTCCGTATCCTTTCTCGGCTTCGAGCTGGTGAGTTTGGCCCGTATTAAGTCCTCCTCTCAATCCTCCGCGGTGAAGCATGGAGGTGAAGTGATCGCTACATTACAAAATCATATTCACATCCTTTCGATTTCTATTGAGTATTGGTAGCCGATTTTGAGAAATTTCTCCACTTTGATGGCCGCAGCCCACTTCCTAAGTAACTCAGTTTTCTTGTCCTTGTTGGGAATTGCATGGAAAGTGTTTTCTAGCTTTTACATTTTACAGCCAAAAGCCTGGCAGTACACCATCATTTAGCTACTGCACACAGTAGGGGCACCTCGATATTCATAGTCATACGGCAGTTATCCGTCCAGCCGTGGACGAATCGAGAAAAGGATGAATGACGTCATAATGATATGCAATGACCACGTAACGTGCATCTTGGGAGTCCCTGACTTGTGTGCATGTACACTACAACAGGCGGCCATAGTTAATACGCGCTGTAAAGCTTGTTCCAAGTCCCCTAGTTTGTTCGTGTTTAGTTTGTTACAGCATGATATTACTTCTTCATTTTTCTCTGAACACATTGCCACCACTATGCACGATGCCACAATCATGTGTGGTTGGTGGTTGTAGTCGAAACACCAGCAGAAATCTGGAAGTATGCTTCCTGTCTTTTCAACACGACTTCAGTGGGTCTGCTTCGTAAAGAACGCGCTCTGACTGAAAGGCTTCAATATAAAAGGCTTCTGAAAGGCTTCACTATGCCAGGGTATTAGTCTGAGTAAAATGGACCGTAATACTGTCTTACAGTCAATTCACCCCAAAAAAACCAAACCTGAGTGCATGGCTATAAACAATTGTTCAAAAGCTCATTCATAGAAAAAAAACAGGCTCGTACCAGTGATTGTTCAACAGACGACCATTCGCTGGCTGTTCGGGGGACTGGGACATCGCGTCCGTTGGCCTCGGCGCCTCTGTTCGCTGCCTAGGGCTCGAACAGATATTGCTCAGTACCGCAGACATTTTCACTCTCTCTTCATTTTAGAAATCATCGTCACTGCTTGTGCTGCTGCTTGATGATCTTCCCAAGATCTGTCAGACTCACGGCCAGAACCTGCAGCAAACACGCGTCAAGCGTGCACCAACTACGCGCTAACCGAATCAATAATGTACAGTGCAAGCCAAGCTGTAGTCCAGGTACACGACCCCACACTGTCACGCGTGAATTTTGTTGTTTTCAACGACTCCCAAGATGTACGTCATCAATCTTCTTGATCGATTGGCTCATGACCTCTGTTTTGCAAATCGCGCGTGATGTGAATCCCTAAAAAAAAACTCTTTTTTTTGCGGGTTAGAGTTAAGATTTTTTAAATAATTTGTTTATCCTGATATAACAAAAACTACATACAACTAGAGATTTATGTCTGTTGGCAAACAGAACATAACGCTTTTCCGCATCTGGTTCTCTTTAAAAAAAAAAAAAAAATTGATGAAAAAAAAATTGACATCAACGGGATTCGAACCCGAAACCTCCATTCCTAACCCAAAACGCACGTGCATATTTTGTGCACAAAGTTTATGGGACTTCATTATATTTTTCAAAAAATCATAACAATTCTGAACAATGGTCAAATGCTTCTAAATTCAGGATTTACAATGTCTAGCCCAATAGCTAAATGCCCAACAAATTTCGAGACGATTGACCTATGACAAATATGCGTTTTAAAAACACGCATTTTGATGACGTCACGATTGCGTCATGGCATTTTGGCCCCGGAGGGTGTTTCTAAACTCCATCCCCAATAGATATAATCGAAAAAATGAAAAAAATCTTGCTCCGTTGGCTAAATATGCTCAATTGAATGTTTAAATCTTAAAAGTTTATGACCTCATTAATATTCATGAGATGATGTCACGATCAAATGAAGGCAATTTTTGGATACACCTTTTCCCAACTTAGATATACATGTACTGCAAAATTGAAAGCAAACAAAATTGCATTTTTGCTTAAAATGGAGTTTGAAATTTGCCACTTTAAAGCACTGTCACGTGACACGTGGTGACGTCATGACGTTTTCAAGACAACTGTGCACAACTTCAGCAACGGCTCTATGCATTTGTCAAGTTTGAAAAAAATCAAAGTTTGTTCAATGGCAAAAATGCCCTCCGAAAAAACCCTGTGCTTTGTCTATGGGATTTTTCCGACAACAAAAAGAAGAAGAAAACAAAAATCAGAACAACAACAATAGCTTTTTCGCTTCGCGGCGAAAAAGCTAATTAATAGTTGAAATCTGTTGAAGACTGCATGCACTTGGTACTTACATGACGTTATTTTGACTCTCTCTGTACTCAGATCAACAGGAATATACTCTTTAAACCACATAATCTCCGGATCAGGATTGCCTTCAGCCTCGCAATGAAGAACTTTGGGGAAACCTTTTTCCACAACATCAACAAGTACTGGTTCTCTTGTGATGACAGGGAAACCTGCAGGGATACTCGAAGCTGAAGACAAAAATATAAAAAAAATGTATGATATGGTTGTTTTTTGTATGCCATGTATGCCATAACCATGATATTTCAGTTTGATATTTCATTCTTTGTGTCCAATTCAAATGCAATGCATACACTCTACAATATACACGGCTATGCAAAAGCCATTGAGCACCTTTCTTTGGCATCTTCACTTCAAGGTTTGTCATTGAAATAAACTAAAAAGTTATCATTACATGTATGTCAATTATGTCTTTTTCAAGGCTAAATCCACGATGATTGTGGATGACATCATTTTTTTACATGTACATGTACATGTATCAATGAGCTCATAAATTAATCAATAACTGTAATAGGACGGGAACATGTGACTATGTCAATCAAACGCCTTTTACTTGCATGTGGGTCATTTCACCAGGTTGGGACACAGTTGTGTGACATGGAGATCAATTTTTCAAACTTGGCACAGCATTGTTTTATTATCATTTCTGGATTGGAAAATTATTCTATTTTCATACATGTGTAATTCATATCAGTCAAAATGTGTAGATTCAACAGAAGTGTACTAGAAAGCCACATTGAAAGCTGGGTCAAGAAAAGTGGTGACGTAACACTGACACCACATGAAATTTTTAAATGTGTCAACCTTAACTGTATTAAAGCTTATTTTTACTACTACCACTCTCATTATATTCTCTCTCTGCATAGAATCCACATACAACAACAATTACGCCAATAAATGACACTATACAAATGAAATTGTAGTACATGTACAATGTATCTCACATTGAGAATCTTTGTTTTTCCTTCATATTTTTAAGGTAAAACAAACTAACTTCAAAAACTACTCTACAAAACAAGAAAAACAACAGAATATCATGCAAGAATGGATACAAAAATACATTGTTACATAGCAAATGATTAAGTTATGATAATCTTACTTACAACAGATCAGAAAATGAAAATTTTAATGTTTTAAAATTGATTACACAATTATGCAGGACGTAACATTGACACCGTGTCATGTTACGTCTTCTCCTTTCAAGTCAAAAGTACAAACAAAATTCAGATAATGATCAAAAAAAGGAGGTTCAATGGCATTTGACAGCACCCTAGTAACTTCTGAATTGTGAGCACAACCTGAAATAATTTGTTGGTTGTCAAAAAGTGGCAAGGGAGGGTTCAAGATGAAGTATGACGTAACACTGACGCCGTGAGAGCTTGGGCAGATTTTTTTCTTTTGAGGTCTCTCCTGAAAGTAACTTCCGTTGATTGGCTTGCTGTTTTTCACCAGGGCACTTCTCACAGTCGTCGTCTCTGGAATGCACTTTATCCCTCAAAGAGCCAGGTTATTTTTACCATCTCACAGCCGGGGGGGGGGGGGGGGGGGGGGGGTGATTCGCCCAAATAATGGATTTGAATCCAAATTATGAATTTGAATGAAATTTTGCAGTGTGATAGTGAATTACATAATAAACATTTATTACATGTATTTGAACAAAATTGTGTTTTGTCTAATTATAGCTCATTATTATTCATGACTCCATTTTTTTTTATGTTTTCATTGTTTTTCATTGAATTTCCCTTGTTTTTATTGAATTACCCAAATTTGCATAATTTTGACAATGATAATAAGCCACGTAGAACCAATAATTGCATGCAGCAATATTAATAAGCTAATTATGCCAAAGAATCCTAAAAAGAAATACCATGTGCACATTAGATGCTATGCTTTTATGTAGTGTAAGTCAATGGAAACATTTCCATCAAGCTATACCATGGCCCCGAAAAAGTTCATTGACAGAGAACGGCACCACCAAATTTAATAAAATTGGTGTCAAAATGTGCCCAAGAAGATTGCCGAAAACTTCATAAAGCCTCAACACGCAGAAAAAAATCGCAGAGACACTATAAAAAAAAAATACAGAGAGGCGCCCCCTCCCCGGCTCTTTTTTAGGGTTAATGCGTAGTCTGATACAAATCATTGTTGGTGCCATGATGAAATCATCCACATCCTGAAAGGAAGAAAAACATAATACAGGATAAATTTGTTGGCCTTGTATGTATATATAAAATACGGTTAGTAATTTCGTCAGTTTCCTCACTAGAATTTTTAGTAGAAAGAGATGTCTCAATTTCGACTTGCATGGGATGAAATAATTTTTTTCAAATCCAACACTGCATGTTCCCCGTTGGAAATTTTCAATTTAGGAATTTTTCAAAAAATATTTTTCTTCGATTCCAGACATATAATCGATGGAAAATTAAGCCACAATCACTTCATTACAACTCATTTAATTTTGGTTTGCCAATTACGTGGAGCGGGTAACCTACAGCTACACGGGAAGTGCAGAACAATCCTGCCTCTCGGCCCGGCCTGCACCCACGTCACGTACGCTGATCGGGCGACGCAACACTGACACAGAGTACGAAATCGTACTTCTGCCATTCGTGCATCACCCGATGTCATAAACACTCAAAAAATCACTAATGTCACATCAATCTTTAAATTAATAAGATGTTCGTACGATCCAGCAGAAAAAGGCCAAAAAACCCAATTACGAATCAAGCATCAATGCTAGGCAAACACCGCCGATGCAACGATCACTGATCAACGTAACACATACACGGTGATAAAAAACGTGGTCGTTTTATGCGCGAATCATTCGATGTCAAAAATCCATACAAAAACAACAAAATTATAACGATCTTTAAGGTGGAAAACGTCTATTAAAATATCCCCAAAATATGCTGAAATACTTACACATTAGATGTGTCAAATGCTCGGACAAATGACGACGATGTAACAAGCTAGAAGCCGACGCAACATTTACACCACATGTTCTTCGCGATCTCTCTCACTTCACAACAATCTACACAGCATGTGACCCTATGTGAATGGTTCACCATAGAAGGTCGTTTGTAGAAATGGACCGTTCCACTATCATCATAGGGGTAAGTCATGATTTGTGTGACGAAATGTGTGCCGACGCAACAAAAAATTGAATTACACCACTCACGGTTTTATGGTTTCCGACCCAATAAAACATGAAAATTAATGTAAAATTACAGGTTTTTCTTGAATGATATTTCGAGTAAAGCATAGTGTGACACAGTGCAACGATATACATGTATTTCCCATTATATTTATCGTGAAAAAATTTACACCCCTCTCAATCGACGCAACTATTTATCCAGAATTTTACACGGCAGTTACGTCCGGCAGCGCTAAGTGCAGAGCTGAATTTTAAAAATACTCGACGTATTTTCGGAAAAGTGACACAACGGGACATTTCGGTCAGCATTTGTTGTTTCATTGCCATAAAATATAATTTGTCTGTTGCACCTTATTTTGAGAAAAATAGTTGCTGAAATTTTGGAGTTTTCATGTCACAATTTCACCTCAAAAATAGCTCATGACACCACTGTTTTTTTTTGTTTTTAATAACTTTATCAAAGTTCCAGATAGTTAAAATTGGTGTCATTTTGGAGGGGACGTTCCCTTCTAAATGATTATACAGCATTAAAAACAAAAAGAGCAACTGAGTAGAAGAGAGAAAGACACAAACATGCTACGTTGGTGAATTGACTACTGTGTCCCAACCTGGTGAAACGACCCATATACCAGTATGAACGTTCTATACCGGTCAACAATGGCAAGTAAGATGTCCCTGCCCAACTTTGGAAAAGGGGCAAATAAAAGTGCTTTGCAAGGAGGGATATATACCGGTATAGCCTGAGGGGTATTGCCTGAACATCGGTATTAGTGACAGCACTGTGAGGTGTGATCTTCAGAAACTTGAGGAACATAGTTCCATGGAAATGCAGGTGCGTTCCATGCGAGATGATCAGCACCTTGTGAAGATGTCCAGCTGGGAAGCCTTCACAATTCCGTTCAACTTGTCTTCAAATATTGGGTGCTTACAGTTACATGTACAGTAGCTAGGTTGTACAGTAAACATCAGCTAAGTTGGCACCCTAGGGGCAGGTATTTTTGTGCTGACATTCTATACCGATATTTACTATACAGTCGACTCCCGTTATATCGTACTCGGTTATAACGGTTTTTCGGCTACAACGTACAGTTTTTCACAGTCCCGAATTATTTGTGCACATTTGACATTTGTATGGCGGGAAATTCGTCTACAACGAACACGAAATTGACAAGACTTCGGTTACAACGTACATTTTGGCCGACCGAACACGAACAAAAAGCCTGTTTTCAACCCCTTCACAACGACTTCTTTCGAAAGTACGGGCACCGCGGCGTGTCAAAAACCAAACCTTAATTGTCCGAATCGGGAATCACGTCCTCCCAATGCCGCAGTAACACGGTTCGTGTCAACGCGTCGTTGTTTCATCTCGCCGTAGGCTTCAATGGGGCGGTGCGCACCCACGACTCCCCCTTGCGGTTTTCTTCAGTACGTCTGCCGAGTGGCTGCAGGCACCATGCCGCCAACATTTTACACAATGAGGGCGCGCTGCGGTTTCTAGTCAACCTGGAGTTGTTTCATCTTGCCGTTACGATTCAATGGGGCGGTGCGCACTCATGACTCCCCCTTGTGCCCGACGAGTGACTGCGGCACCATGCCGCAAAAGTTAGACAATCAGGGAACTCTAGCGACCGTCATTTTAATCCGCGCTAATCCAATTTAATAAAAAAATGCTAAAAAATGAATAATTAAAACATTCATAGTATTGGGGCGCCCTCTCTTGACTGATTCCAGAACAGCAAAACGAATTGTCAACCGGCACTGCATGTACGGAGCATGGTGTGAGGGCCGGATTTACACGCTCGATCGTTAGGTTCTTCTCATCGCATGGTGTCCGGATAAAGGTCGTCAAAAATCATTATAATTTTTTATTTTATTTCTTTTATTCAACAGATGTGTATCCCAAAAAAAATGTACAGTAATGTAAAAATAATCTCCAATGCATTGGCTCGACTCCAAACGTGCGTTACACGTGTACAATACACATGGAAACGTGCACATAACAACGATCATCGGCGGCTGTGCATAACCAATGGGAATAAGTGGGATTCGTTTACAACGCCTTTTCGGTTATAACGTCGAAATAACGGAAGTCCGGAGGAATACGTTATAACGGGAGTCGACTGTACAAGTATAAGTCGTATTTTTGCCGATTTAAACATATTACGTGTAATAATGTGGTCTATGTACACATGTAGGCATGTCATTAATCATGTTTGTGAATGTGAACACTGTATGTTCATTTTAAGGCTGGGTCGGTTCGGTCGGTCATACCGGTTCCCGACCGTCCTGATCGTGAACTGGTTCCGGTTTTTCAAAACCGGTGTACCGATAAAATAGTAAAACACATAAGAAAACACGGCGAAGTCGGTTGGATTTTTATTGCAGGGTAATGTAGCAAATAGGGTAGTAGTTGGTAGCGATGTACATCAAAACTATGGTTGCTGATTTTCCAATTGTAGTTACAAAATTCCAACATTAATCCAAAGAAAAAAATCAAACATCAAATAGTATGTTAAAGACAAGGTTTTCAAAAGTCTCTCTATTATATTTAATTCAATATTGAATTCACCCCAGCGCAGCGTACACATGCTCCATGGTTGTATGCAGGCACCATAGAGCTCATGGCAGGCACAGTGCGCATTGCGCAATATTTTTTCTAAACGAACAAACTTTTCAATCCGAGCAGGATCGAACGCGAAACTCTTGGCATGATTGAGTTTGGTTTTTGTTACGCCTTATACAGTTGACTCCTGTTATAACGAGCTCTGTTATAACTAAGGCTGTTGTCGTGAGAAAAAATTCTTGTCGACATGTCGCGAGAATTTTATGCCGACTGTCGACATTGTCGCGACAGAGACTCGATTTAGTCAAAAATCTGTAGTCACAATGTTGGATTTTTGTTAGGTTATAAACGAATGGGGCATGTCAAACCGCCATAGTTGTGAACTTGTGAAATTAGTTTTCATGGAAAATCTTAATTTCAATAAAATTTCATATTTTAATGGCTTTAATATTTAAGATTTTACAAAACAAAATAATTTTTGTGCCAATATTGGATGTTACAGTCGTAATTTCCTAAAAAAATCATAAAAAAGCAATTGCTCATTCTTTATTCATGACGTCATCGATCGGCGATGCGTGCGTTATCACTGCAAGAAATAAAGAATATTTATGAATTCGCTGCACAGCGGCTGCAGTGGTTTTCCTATTGGCTATGTACACATGTACACGGAAGTTGGAGAACCAGATAGTTTCGATGAAAAGAAAAGACGTCACCGTCCGCACCTAGCTAAAGGTACCCGCGTATTGGTCACCCCCAAACCAGCCGCGTATTGGGCCCAAAAACGGAGGAGGCCGCGTAATCAGCCATACATTCAGACAAACCTAGAACGTATGCGGCAAAGGAGGCCTTTTTCCGATGTACATAATGTACTTCCGGTCCGTTTTTTAACGAAGTAAAATCCGCGGCCGCCGGGATTTTGGGCCCAAAACATGCGGCTACTTTCAGCTAGGTACCGACCGCGACGCACGTGCGATCTCATTTCTCGATCCTTCACTCGGACGTCCGCGATCTTTCCCGATCTCTGCATTGCACTGGTATCCCGTACGCACGTGTATTTAATGCATGCGATGCAGCAATGTATACCAGCTACTGTACTGCTGACGACCGGCCATAGAAACGTGCGCTATACAGTAGTGACAGTATTTACACTGTATATCGTAGTGGCAAAATGCGTTCGGTGAACGATTTTCTTTGGTCGCGTCGCGATCCATTCCAACTTCCAACATATTTAGTAACTATTACTTTGCGGCGTGGATAAGCAAAAATGAAATGTTCAACGCTCAATTTTAGGATTTTTTGTTCCCTTTTTATTCCCCTCTTTTCAGAGATTGGCCATTATGAGGTAGGCTAATGTATTTTTTTTTTGTCGCGACAACCGAAAAACCTTGTCGACATGTCGGAATATTTTCTTTGTCGCGACAATGTCGACAAAAGCCTTGTCGACAACAGCCTTAGTTATAACGAGCATAATTTCAAAGTCCCGATCAATTTGTGCACATTTGTATGGGGCCAAATTCGTGTATAACGAGCACGCACATTATGAGACTCTGGTTATAACGAGCATTTTGGCTGACCAAACACAAACAAAAGCATGTTCTCGACCCATTAATATAAAGACTTCTTTTGGAAACTACGGGTACCAAGACGTGTCAAAAACCAAACCTTAATCAGGAATTGCATCTTTTAAGTTTCAATGCCGCATGCATGAATGCAGTGCTGCGGTTTCATGTGAACGGTGTTTCATCTCGCCGATAATGGGACGGTGTGTATGGTGGGGCAGAAGGGATACGAAAATCGCAAACATATGCAGTCACAAATCCCCCTTAGGGTTTCAGATAATGAAGCGTTCAGGGGATAATGAGATTTACTCCATATCGATTAATACCAAAACAGTGGGGACGTAACTGCTCCTGGTAAATGCTTCAAGTTTGAAATCCAAAGGATAATCATTCAGAAGTAAATTGGGGCGCCCTCTCTTGCCTGATTCAAGAACAGCAAAACGAAATGTCTATCGACACATGTGTGTGAGTGATGGATTAAGTCTGAGAGACTTTTGGGTGTGGTTCTTCTCATTAAAGTTTCCATTGTGTCCAGATTAAGGTCGTCAAATATACTTTCAATCTTTATTAATTTTTTTATTCACCAGCATTTGTATACCAATATAATGTGAAATAATCTACATTGCGTTGGCTTGACTCCGGACGTACATGTACGATACCGATTGCAATACGCAAAGAAACGTGCATATACAACGATCAAAGTCAGCTGTGCATAACGAATAGGGAATAACTGCGCTCCAGTTATAACGAGGTTCCGGTTTTAATGAGGGAATTGCGAAAGTCTGATGGACCTCGTAATAACAGGAGCAAACTGTATATGGGTGGGCCTTATATATGGGTTCACCTTACGGTATGTGCGGGAAATTACAGTATTTGTCATTCAGTTTTCAACGGGCAGGAGGGGGGTTAATAGTTTTAAAAAAGGGAACAATAATGGCGTACTCACTTTTATAAACTTGAAGTCTAGCAGTACTCCTTGCAGTTCCCGCTATGTTGGATGCAATGCAATGAAATTCAGCATCATCACGGACGTCTTTCAATGGTTCAATTCTGAGAACAGATCCTGACGGCATCTCAAATATTTCGGTTCTTGCATTCTTTGCATCTCGTGATCCTTTTTCCCAGTTGAACGATGGGGCAGGATCCCCTGATGCCTGACAGATAAACTGAATAGCACCTCCTTCCAGACCAAATTCAGGCTGCAGCTCTCTGGTAAAGACTGGAGGTTGAACTGCATTTTGATTGAGAAACAAATAATAAATTTTGATATGTATCAGCTTCTGAACTTTGTACTCCATATGGCCTCAAAAATCCCTAACCTTCCCAAATCCTGCAGAATCCTATTTGCCTTTTGCAGGATTCTGCAGGATTCAGGGCACATGAGAGTTGACACATTGCAGGATTGTGCAGGATTCAGGGCATTAGGGATTTATGTCACTGTAGGAAAATGCAGGATACAGGCTACTAGTTTCAAAGTGCTGGAGAAGGATTTTGCACGATTGAGGGAATATGATAGTTGACACACTGTAGGAATGTGCAGGATTGAGGGCATAAGGCGATTTTGTCTGTAGGAAAATGCAGCCTGATGCTGGTAACAATTCGGACGTCGTTGTGGCTTTTGTCAAGAGATTATCCGTTCGAAAAAGGGCCCATTGTTCTAAACTGAAAAGAGTCTTTGTTTAGAATGTGGACTAAAACTCCATAAGCTCAGTGCAGGATTTTGCAGGATTCAGGCAATGGTCCACAGTAGCCAGCACTGCAGGATTTTGCAGGATTCAGGTCACATGGAGCTTTGAACAAGGTAGGATTGCAGGATTTTGCAGGATTCAGGTTATATCTTACAAAAAATTGAGGGATCTCTATTTACCTGCTATGGATATGTCCATCATCAAAGCAAAGGTTGCTAATGCACAAATGTGCATGAGATTTGGTGAACTATTCTTCTTTCCAGCCATGATACACTCATATGTCTTCAATATCAATCTGTGAAACAAAAGCAAAACCAAAATAATTGTCATTTAAAATTTCTTACATGTACAGTAACTCTTAAAATTTAGTGGGCCTGACGTTTTGATCCTACAAATGTAGCAGGACCTTTCTCAAAGGCAGAGAAAGGTCCTGCCTTTGAGAAAGGTCCTGCTAGGATCGAAAGGTCAGAGCCACTAAATTTTAAGATTTAAGGGCTTTTCACACTATGAAAAATCTCCGTGTTGAACACGGGTCGGACCCTTGTTGAAATGACTGACCTTTTCACACTACAACATTTCAACACGGGTCGGACCCGTGTAGAGCGCTCGACCCGTGTTGAAACCAACCCTGCTCGGGAGGTGGGTTGAGAGCTTTCGACCCGTGTTGAAAATTTCAACACGTGTTGAAAGCCGTAGTGTGAACGTCTCCGGGTTGAGTTCGACCCGTGTTGGGAGACGGCCGAGTGCGCATGCGTGGCAGCGCCACACTGTAGATATTGTACTGTGCAACGAAAAAACATGCCAGATTTTGTTGTTGCATGCACAAACGTATATTTATACGTCCGTGGTTGCATGGGGTATTAAACCCCACATGCACAGGCAGCGCTGCCTCGAGTTCAGTACAGGCACAAGAAACATGACAACTTCTCTGCCTGTAGGCACATAATTTGCTTGTCTTGAAGCAATATCCCTGTCATTATCGGAATGGAAAAAGGTGTCTTTTACAAGCATGTATATAAGAAGCTCTCGCAGGGTGAGATCGGCAAAAAACGGGTCCCTAACAAAGTCGTCAGCAATGCACTGTACTACGATGTCGACTTCGCGTGCGTGCATGTGGCGGCAGAAAATACAAGAAGTCATTCAATTTTACTAAGGAGTAAGGGAGAAAAACCACTACACAAATTATAAAACTATTGTACTTATAAATCAACGTTGTAATTTGCTTTAATCAAACAGTGGCAACAAATAAACAATAGCAACTGCGTCACGAAAATAAGCGAGGCGCTGGTAGCTGCCGGATTTGAGAAGTCAGCAATACAGTGCCGTGACGCGCCGCAATGCATTATGGGGGTTTTCAGATTGGACCCGTGTTGAAAGTTCGATGCCGTGTGTAGTGTGAAACGATCACGTATTACACGGGTCGAAACATTACACGGGTTGAGAAAATGCCAGTGTGGCGTTGCGTAGTGTGAAACCGCGGCGAGAGTGACCCGTGTTGAATTCAACACGGGTCGGACCCATGTCGGACTCGTGTAAGTTTCAACACGTGTTGAACGTTCATAGTGTGAAAAGTTCTTTACATTTTGGTAATTTTAGTCAGTAAGCAGTTTGCAACATTTTTGTATATCACCTTAAGTACAGTAACTGTAAAAAAGTGCTGATCTGATTTGAGCAACTTAAGTCATTGTGAAATGCTCTACTGTATTCTATTTGCGTCTTATTCTTTTGCTGAAAATAAACTTTAAATTCATCTTTATTTACCAGTCAATGTACACAGTGTTAATATAAATTTGAAAAATGGCAAAGAAAATTTTGACTGGACAAAAACTTGAACCCGGGACTAGTGTTGGGGAGTGCTGTTGTTGAGATATTTTTTTTGCAGATGTGAAAGAGTTAAAAATTTGACTAAAATGCATACCATATTATTGTAGGTTTACAAATACTGTAATGCATGCCTAAAATCCATGGATGTGACATTCATTTCCAAAGATAATCATTATTTCATTAAAAGTTTATATTCAATGGCTCAAAGTTTTATAGAAATTTATACCGTACATAAAAAATTATTTTTGTCTCGGTATTTCATGCTACTGTCATTATCTTTGTTAAAATGTGGGGGAAAAAATGGCTAATTATCTATTCAGGACATAATAGATCGGCGATGCGCAGTTTCTCACTGCAGGAAATAGTTAATACAGTACCTGTACGTGCATGTTCATGTGCTGGGTACTGATCACTTCACATTCCCGAAAATACTATTTTTTTGACAACCGGTGTCCTGATGAAAACAATAAAAGAAAATACGAAACACGCTACATGTACCGGTAGACATTATTATGTGAACGGCAACATCTTTTTTCAGTTTAGAGAAACACTGACAAAAATGAAGACTTTAGAACCACGTGTATTTCTTTGGCGGTTTCTTTTCCCAAGTACTAGGCCTACATCATATACACAACCCTGTACATGTACATGTATACTCAGTATTTGCACACATACCCATGTTGGACTAGCTGTCCTTTTGGAAGTACAGTACACATGGTACAGTGTACATGTACATGTACATGTTGTACTACTGTAGCTAGTCGAACCATGGAGGAATATTCCTCCATGGTCGAACCCACTGCATAGAATTTGCCCAATGTACACTGCCTTATCTGATCATTCATTCATTTGTTGGCCGAGTAAAAAGCGGTTTCAATTGCAGTCCAATATCTTCCAATTAAGCCAAGTAAAATTACCTATTCCATGTTTTTTTAATCTTGGAACTTGAAAAACAAAATTGAAGTGGGAAAACGGTGAAAAGACGTCATCGTTCATGACACATCAGATTTCTTGATCCTTCCCCGACTGCTGCATTGTTCTGGTACCTGACTACCAATTAAGCTTGGAACGGTTAAACGTTTAAACGTTTAAACGTTTCAAAAGCCACAAAATGTTTACAAAATCAGTAAACGTTTAAACTGAATTTTAAAAAATTGATCTTCCATTTCCCGATCTTTTTGGGTGCAAGATTGTTTCGCAAATGAAAGGTTCAATTGATACTTTTTTATTGTCTGGTAACTCGAAGAATGCAACCGCAACATCTGAGAAATTTTGCATTACGCCAACAAAGTTTGTGACTTTTGTCCCAACGCAAGGCAAGCCAACCCAAGCAGGCAGCGGCAGGGAGGAGGGAAACATGGTTTATTATCTCATCTAATATATTAATGCATGGTTGATTTTAGTTTGGACAAAATTTGTTACAAGATTGTTAAGAAAACTGAAATAATTATAATTCCAAAGCATGCCTCCCCTCTCCGCGCTTAGTTTGATTACTGCCGCTTCCTGATATTTGTTCTCTGAAAACTTCAAAAGTGGCTCGTGGTGGTTTGCGGCCGCTGTGCACGTGCACTGTGCATGCAGTATACAGTGTTGTGTCATGTCACATTGCAGCGCGCAGTCTGGTTTTCGGACCACTGATCCTTCAGTGTCGCTATGGCGTTCCCTAGAGGCGGAAACCAGTCCTAGACTTGCTAACCTCGCTAACGTCGTGGCAGGGAAATCAGTCATAATCGGTTTGAATGTACTTTCATCGTTTATAAGTTATATTAAGTTTCACGTCTCCGAATGTTTAATATAATTTAAGATTTTCCCCTTGTCATTGATGTTGAAAGTGGTATGGATAAAAAGAGGAGAATGCAGGCTCTCATTGTAATATCGACTGATTTGGGCGATGCTTATAGGGAGCGCTCCGCTGTTGACAAAATGTGACTTTTTCTCTGCCGTTTGGGCTCTACTGCATGCGCACGCATGCACGCATGGAGCGATTTTCCAAAATAAGCAATTTTGTACTTTCGATATCTCAGCAAATGACAGACAAACCCTTCTCAATTTTTCAGGAATTATAGAAAACACATTCCTTATGAGCAACAGCAAAATTTGGTTGACCGCGAAGCTGGTAACCTGTAATAAACATTACTTAATTTCTTAGAAAACAAGTGTGTAAGTACTAGACTGACTGGTGGAAGTCTACTAATCATTGTGCATGTGCTGAGTGCATAAGACGTTCTGTCACAATAGGTATATTTTGACAGAACCATTATTTTATACTTGGTGAAACACAGATGTTGCTTTGTATGGTTTGAAGAAGATTACTGCATTAGGTACATACAGTGTACATGTACATGTATGTATCTATAGGCACACAGTAATAGATTACTGCATTAGGCAAAGGCACACAGTACTATAGATTACTGCATTAGGCAAAGGCACACAGTACTACATGTTCATTGTACTTGTACATGTACAAGTATGTACATTTGTATGTGGGTCATTCCACCAGGTTGGGTCGCGCGTGAAAACTCTGTCCGTCATTATTTCAAGGTGAAAAAACAACAACGTTATACACTATTTCTTCAAAGTGAATTAACTTAAAACATGAAGTAACATCAAACTTATCATATTCCATCCACTTAATATTTCACACGCGGATGCGTCCGCGTATTTTTGTGATGCAAAATGCTATTGTGTCCACAGCACTTTTGGAGGTGAAAATTGTGACATTTTAAGCTGACATTTCTGACAAGGAACATCGGACTGAAAACATTGCAGAAAACTACCACGGGGTTGTTTATTTATTCTAGGGACTTCATCTTCCCCCAAACAACGCGGACATTTCCAAGCCAAAGCCTTATTTTGTGATGTACAACGAAGTTAGACTGACCCATTCGACGTAACAGGGGGTGTCCACAAAAATATGTGCAAGATACGTCAAAAAAAGAGGCTGTAGTTTTCAGCTTTAAATGCGAAACACGCTAGTAATACTTCTATTATATCTAGTTATTCATTGTTTGACAATATAACCATATAAAACAGGAAAATACTCCATGCCCACAAAATGTGCCTCGAAAATGAGCGACGCGACGACAGTGGTTGTCCAACGCAATGGTTGTAACGTCGGTGCATTCGGGACGACGTTGCGAACGTTCCACCCCTATATTATAATGGAACAGCCTACAGAAATATTTGGGGGGTGCCTCACAGACCACGTGCGACACTGAAGTGGTTTTCCGTTCGTGATTTTTTTTCTGGGGCGATGTAAAGGTGGAAGTGTCCACACGTAACGTCGTTGAATAAGTGTCGCTCCCTGACTTCACAGTATTTGTCAGGATGTTTAGCTCTTGGAACCAGACTATCAGCTAATAGACTGGTTCAACCAGCCTGCAATGCTGACGAAATACAAACGTTGACAAGGAAGATTCCTCAGAGTGATCGTGAAAAGGTAAGATATTAATCTAATTACACTAATTTTATTTCGAGTTTCGCGGTCAACCGAAGTACGCACACCTCATGAGAAATGTATTTTCTAGAATTGTAGAAAAATTGAGAAGGATGTTTCATTTCTTTCTTGAGATATCGGAAGTTCAAAATTGCCAAATCGCTCCGTGCTGCCGCGGCATATCGAGCTAAAATGGCAGAGAAAAAGTTTAACTCGTGTTTTTCGGCTTCCTAGCGCACCCTGTAAACATCGTCAAAATTTGTCGATTTTACCCTTAAATTGAAGCTTGTATTCTCTTCTTTCTATTCATACCACTTTCAACATTAATGACGAAGGGATAAATATTAGATTACGCGGAAACAACATTCGGAGACGAACGATGGAAGTAGCGTTTTCCCTTCGCGACATTAACCAGGTTGGCAAGTCTAGGTTTGGTTTCCGCCTGGTAAAGCCATAGCGACACTACAGGACCAGTAGGGCCGAAACCAGCCTACGCGCTGCAATGTGACATGACACAACACGTCTTTGCACACTGTATACTGCACAGTGCACGTGCACAGCGGCCACATGGCTGCATATATGAGTACGCTGCGCTACTCAAGCCTGATCGAACTTCCAAGTTCCAGGGAGTATAATAGCGAGACGGTCACGCTACAAAAAAGTGCAATTTATTTAACTACCGAAACAAAACATGAATTGTGATAATAATGGGTTTCTTTCTTTGTCGTTGGAATTGAGTGGGTTTTTTCGTTCGTTTTTCATAGAAAAAAAAAACCGCTCTCATCGTATTTATTAGCTCTCATCGTATTTATTAAAATGAAGGCCTGGATTCATTTTCTTGAATTCTGCAGTGGATTGCTTTTACATGTTTTCCAAACTCTGGCTTTCAATTTTAAAAAGATGTAAAACTGGTTGCTATTATTAGATATTCCACTTTCCTTTCAACAGGGTATCTTATGTATTTTTCTGTGGTTTTTTTTTCTCATTTTTAAAAATTGTATTAGGCCCTGAAGGAAATTGAGGATGACGCCAAGATCCAAGAACCTCACTTAGGATAAGACTGCATCAAGGCAGCAAGTCCAAATGTGACAAAGCCTAAAAATCAAACTGTTCAGCAAAACCAAACATTAGCCGATTCCAGTGTTGTAGTCGAGACCTTGCAAAAGGTCGAAACCGAGATGAGACTGTAATGAAAGGATGACACAGTAAAAGTGAAGAAAATTAATTAATTTGTACGAAACAGTACGATGTGAGTGATTTTACACAGTTTTATTGTTTAACATTTGTCATAAGTCAACTCCAAGGTTAGATCGAAGGGGAAAAAAACAAAACAGTCTCATTCTTGTTAGGAATGTTAGGATATCTATCTATATATAATACATAACAGACTTCCTAAGACCAAAACGGCGAAACAGGTGACTCATGTAAAGTAATTCCCCTTGATGGAAAATTCTTCAACAAAAGTCATTGATTGGTATTCCCTTACGTCCCACATGCATACGTACATGTAAGATTGCATGTGCTCTCATTATTTTGTGATTTTACGCGTGTATTGCATTCTACACAGTACCAGGACCCATGGTATTGGTTCGGGGAAGTTTGTGGAACCATACATGTAGAATGAGGCCCCGCATGATATGAGTATTGGTTTTGCGTGATGTTTCCAACCTTCCACCCTCTGATGCATGGAGTTTACAGTGTCATTAACTACTCATCAGCCCTGGGCAAAATGCCCTATGTGTAGTTCCCATAAAGGGTTTTTTGTTTTCAACAGACCGGGAGCTTAGAAAAAAAAAAAAAAAAATTAATTTCACATGTTCACATGTAAATAATGGCGGTCTCGAAGCAAGACAATATCCGAGACCGGAAGGGTCAAAGACCGAGACCACAGGGTAACGAGACCGAGACCAGGGAAAAATGGTCTCGAAACCTACAGCACTGGCCGATGTAAAAGCCAAAAGCAAGCCAAAAGCCAAATCTAAAGCCAAAAATTCACAACCATCAAAGGAATAAAAAAATGTTGTGCTGATGTAACATGACACGGTGTCCACGTTACGTCTGCACAGGAGTTAATGAGTAAACCATATTTCAATATTGAGTAATTCCAGTTTTAATATTTTCCCAAACTATGATTTTCTGAAGTACAGTGTGTGTTGTGTGTATATCTGTGCATTTAAAACCAAAGGAATGTTTGTTTCTTTGCTAACTTGAGTTCTATGTGACTTTGTGGAAATAAACATCATGCATGTGCAAATATTGAGAAGAAATGAACTGACATGGTCTTAGTTTTTTCTTTCCTCGGTCGATGATTGTATTCGTAGGTCAATCTAAAGTTTTGTTTTGATTTTTACTTCTTAAATACAATTATTTTATGATTAGTTGTTAAGGAAATTCTATGCCTATGTATTATTTGCATTAAAATGATTTATTGGCTTTGGTGTCCACGTTACGTCTGCACTGTTGGTGGAGCACTGCAGATTCTAGAAGAATTTATTTTTATTTTGTATATCAACGCACCAAAAACATATGAGATTATGAAACTATGACATGTCACACACATAACAAGTGCAAAAGAATTGCTTTTCAACTAATTTGAATTTTTCACTTCCATGTCACACATTGTGACCCAACCTGGTGGAATGACCCATATAGATTTAGATTTGAAAACGTGTTTAGATTTTACGATCCTCTATTCAAAAGCAATTCTGCATGGCATATTAAGAACAGGGAATAAAACCCTTTGAGTAAATTCACCCGTAGAAAGTGGAAGGGTCAAGCCGTTACCTTTGGGTTGTATATTGGACGCGCGCCAGCATGGTTGGCCAGGTAACATGGATAACTTCGGCAGGTACGCTACAGACAAATGTACCACGTGGCTACTTCCCGAGTCCCCGATTCCAACGCCTGCAGTCCCCGATTCAAACACCCGCAATCGCTGGAGCCGACAGCTAGCGCAAATAGCCGTGTCGGTCCCAAATCCCACGCAAATCTCGGACCCAACACTGTCCCATATCCCGAGCAATACCCGAGCCCCGCGCGGTCCCGAATCCTGAGCAATACCCGAGCCCCACGCAGTCCAGAATCCCGAGCAACACCGGGGCCCCACGTACGCAATCCCGAGCCCCACGCGGTCCCGAATCCCGTGCAACACCATAGCCCCACGCCGTCCCGAATCCCACACAATACCCCGAGACGCACGTGGTCCCGAATCCCACGCAATACCCCGAGACGCACGTGGTCCCGAATCCCACGCAATACCCCGAGACGCACGTGGTACCGAATCCCACGCAAAACCCCGAGACGCACATGGTCCCGAATCCCACGCAAAACCCCGAGACGCACATGGTCCCGAATCCCACGCAAAACTCGAACCCAACACTGTCCCGAATCCCGTGCAATACACGAACCCCACCCCACACAACGCTGTACCGAATCCGCTGCCATAGCAATACACGAACCCCACCCCACACAACGCCGTACCGAATCCGCTGCCATAGCAATACACGAACCTCACCCCACACAACGCTGTACCGAATCCGCTGCCATGCATGCAATACACGAACCCCAAACCACCCCACGCCGTACCGAATTCGCTCCCATGCAATACACGAACCCCACCCCACACAACGCTGTACCGAATCCGCTCCCGTGCAATACACGAACCCCACCCCACACAACGCCGTACCGAATCCGCTGCCATAGCAATACACGAACCCCACCCCACACAACGCCGTACCGAATCCGCTCCCATGCAATACACGAACCCCACCCCACACAACGCTGTACCGAATCCGCTCCCATGCAATACACGAACCCCACCCCACACAACGCTGTACCGAATCCGCTCCCATGCAATACACGAACCCCACCCCACACAACGCTGTACCGAATCCGCTCCCATGCAATACACGAACCCCACCCCACACAACGCCGTACCAAATCCGCTCCCATGCAATACACGAACCCCACCCCACACAACGCTGTATCGAATCCGCTCCCGTGCAATACACGAACCCTACCCCACACAACGCCGTACTGAATCCTCTTCCATATCAATACACAAACCCCAACCCACCCCACGCCGTACCGAAACTCCATTCCTGGGACCGGTCCCAATCCTGGGACACCTCCCGAGCCAATTACCCGGTTCCAAACTTGGGACTGGTACCAATCCTGGGACCGGTTCCAAAGCTGGGACACCTCCCGAGTCATTACCCGGTTCCAAATCTGGTACCTCCCCCCCCGCGAAGGAACCGGGTCCGAGTCCAATGCAATCGTGCAATAGCCGAGTCCTACGCTGGAGCCGCGCGAGTCCGGCCGTATGTACGTGCAGAACAATGTAAGAACACAAGTAACAAGACGAGATAAATATATCTCTGCCTAGGGAGCCAAGTGAACCCATCACAACCATGTGGTCTGTAAAAGAATCGCGTGATTGGGCATTGGTAGCCGATGAAATACTGATGAAATCACACATGCTTGGGAGCCCTACTCAGACTTGCGCCACAAGGCAACACAAGTACAGTGCGTGTAGGGTGTAGTACAATGTATGCGTACAGAATTATCCACGATCGAATGGGGTCATTCAATGCTTGCTTATTGCTGCCACGTGCAGTACCACAGTAGCAGCCTGCGTTTGATTGTTGTGAATTTACAGGCATACAAAGTAAATTGTACACGTATGTACATGTGTCATGCACCCATTGCACTGTGCATGTACAAACCAACATTGCATAAGTTATCCATGGTTGGGGCCAGGCCATTGCGTGACTGCGTGTTCGCTAAATGTGCACTGGGCCGCGCTGGCCACAGAGTTTGGAACCGGTTCCTCTGAAGCGGGAACCGTCCAAAGCGGGTACCCGGTTCCCCAAAAAAGCAGAACCACAGTTCCAGTTCCCATTTTGGAACCGCGGTTCCACTTGGAACCGGGAGAACCGCCCAAGCTTAGAGTCGACTGTAGTTCAATGTATGCGTACAGAATTATCCATGATCGAATGGGGTCATTCAATGCTTTGCCTATTGCTGCCACGTGCAGTACCACAGTAGCAGCCTGCGTTTGATTGTTGTGAATTTACAGGCATACAAAGTAAATAGTACATGTACATGTACATGTACATGTGTCATGCACCCATTGCACTGTGCATGTACAAACCAACATTGCATAAGTTATCCATGGTTGGGGCCAGACCATTACGTGACTGCGTGTTCGCTAAAATGTGCGCTGGGCCGCACTGGTCACAGAGTTTGGAACCGGTTCTTCTGAAGCGGGAACCATCCTAAGCGGGTACCCGGTTCCAAAAAAAAGCGGAACCATGGTTCCGGTTCCCATTTTGGAACCGCGGTTCCACTTGGAACCGGGAGAACCGCCCAAGCTTAGTTTAGTAAGGTGTCCCAGTGCAGCCAAACGCAAAATAAATTCATAAAATAACTCAAAATGCAGTGTGGCACTGTAAAATTCTTCCCCATATGTTTTGTGTGTGTTCATCTTTGTTTTTTTTTTCGACACTGCTTCTAACACTTTCCTCAAATCATTCACAATTTATGCTTTAAACGTATTGGTCTGGTTGATGTCTTCTTTTGTGACGTTTAAAAAAAATCCACAATCATCTTTCTCACTGCTTCTTCAGTTATGACCTTTCCAATGTCACTCCAGAGACACATTTCCTCCTTCTTGGTACTTTCTCTAGCTGCCCTTTTATTTTTTTCATTTTTTATATAAGCCTATTGGGCCATGTTACTTTTTGTCTATAAAATAATAATAAAAAAATATAAAAAAATATATATATAAGCGAGACGCCCTAAAGGAGCCTCCATAGTTTTTACCCAGAACGGACTGCCTTAAGTTGCGTGATAGTATTTTTTTTCTACGGATGTTGGGGTTTGTTATGGTACACTCAGATTTTTTTTAGGACCAACAATAAAGAAAACTGAAGCTTCGAAGCAACTGCCAATTTTGTACCTAGGAAAATAGACCCCAAAAGAGCAACTTTTTGAATCACACGAGTTTGGCCTACTGGAAAAGCCTTAACTTTCTACATTTTCGGTGACGGGAAAGAGCAGGAAACCAACTGTAAGATACGAAGTCTGATATCGTTATACGGAGTTGTTTTCATCGTGCCATGTGAGTTAGAAGGCTAAGCGCTGAAAACATGTACCGTCGAAAACGGGGGTTCCCACGATATAGTAGTAGTACTAGTGTAGTACTGTAGTACTACTAGTAGAATTCGAGTCAACTCGTACCCATGCAAACTCGTGCCCAACCAACTCGTACCCGCGCCAACTCGTGCCCGCGCCAACTCGTACCCGCGCCAACTCATACCCGCGCCAACTCGTACCTGCACCTACTCGTGCTCGTGATTAAGTTTGCTATTAAAATTAATAAATTATTTTTAAGTCAAACAATTAAAACTGACTGGGAACGCTTTTAACATTTTTTTTTAAATGGCAAAGAAAACTTTGACTGAACCGGGACTCGACCCCGAGACGGGAAAGAGCAGGAAACCAACTGTAAGATACGAAGTCTGATATCGTTATACGGAGTTGTTTTCATCGTGCGATGTGAGTTAGAAGGCTAAGCGCTGAAAACATGTACCGTCGAAAACGGGGGTTCCCACGATATAGTAGTAGTACTAGTGTAGTACTGTAGTACTACTAGTAGAATTCGAGTCAACTCGTACCCATGCAAACTCGTGCCCAACCAACTCGTACCCGCGCCAACTCGTGCCCGCGCCAACTCGTACCCGCGCCAACTCATACCCGCGCCAACTCGTACCTGCACCTACTCGTGCTCGTGATTAAGTTTGCTATTAAAATTAATAAATTATTTTTAAGTCAAACAATTAAAACTGACTGGGAACGCTTTTAACATTTTTTTTTAAATGGCAAAGAAAACTTTGACTGAACCGGGACTCGACCCCGAGACCTCTTGATTACCGTACCAGCGCTCTACCATCTGAGCTATCCAGCCCTTTGGATGGTGGCGGTCCCAAAATAGTCAACTATTCTTTGCCGTGGTGGGGGCGCCAGTCAGAAGTATTTAACCTAGATCTGCCGTATATCTCCAGGGATCTCGCCCCCGCTTTCATTCGATACGCACAACAATTGTTGCAAACCTGGCTACAGCAGTCACTTTTTTCAATTGACTACAAAACCAACAACACTGGCATTTCAATGATTGACGTTTAGTCCGAAGTGTCGATCAAAATATATCTTGCAAAATGGTAGAGGCACGTACATTTTGTTTAATTGTTTCGCTAAAATTACCACGAAGAATTTTTTTTTCTCATTCACATGCAGAATTTAACATTATTAACAAAGCAGAAATCCATCATTTTCACAAACCAACAACACAGCGATACAAATTACCAACATTGGATCCCCTATAATAATAACTGGACACTTCACAAAGGTTTGTTAGAATTCAAGTCAACTCGTTCTCCGTGCATTATTTTATGCGAGCACGAGTTGGCGCGGGTACGAGTTGGTGCGGGTACGAGTTGGTGCGGGCAGTTGGCACTGGTACGAGTTGGCACGGGTACGAGTTGGCACGGGTACGAGTTGGCACGGGTACGAGTTGACCAAAATGGGCACGAGTCGGTCAGAGTACGAGTCGGTTTGGGTATGAGTTGACCTGTTTCCTACTAGTACTAGTAGTAGTAGTAGTACTAGTAGTAGTACTACTAGTAGTACTACTACTACAGTACTAGTACTACTTATTCCTCCATGGTACTACTAGTACTAGTACAACTACTACTAGTAGTAGTACTACAACTATAGTACATTGTATTAGTACTACTACTAGTACTACTACTAGTACTAGTACTAGTAGTACTACTAGTACTAGTAGTAGTAGTACTACTACTACTAGTACTAGTACTACTACTTACTAGTATTAGTACTACTACTACTACTAGTACTAGTACTACTAAGTACTAGTCACCCGAATCTCAAAATTTCAAAATTCGATAAAAAAGGGTGACTTGTTGGGTCCAAGTTACTCGGACTATCACTACACTAGTAAGTAGTTGTAGTACTTAGTACTAGTAAGTAGTAGTAGTACTACTAGAACTTAGAAGTAGTACTACCTAGTAAGTAGTAGTACTAGTACTACTACTAGTACTACTACTACTAGTACTACTAGTACTACTAGTATTATTGTACTAAGTACTACTAAAGTACTATACTACTAGTACTTTTGTAGCTAGTACTAGTACTTTTGTAGCTAGTAGTAGTACTACTACTAGTACTACTAAGTACTAGTAGTACTACTACTGTACTACTACTAGTAGTAGTACTAGTACTACTACTACTACTACTGTACTAGTACTAGTAAAGTAATAGTAGTAGTCTAGTAGTACTACTAGTAGTAGTACTACTAGTACTACTAGTAGTAGGGACCGAAACGGTCCACTGCGCATGCTATCTGCGCACGTTCAGTTTTGTGCACAAAAATCTGGTAACGCGTCTCCCGATCGACACGATCCTTTTAAAAAGGGTTTTCTACTTGAGCACCATGCTCAAATACACTAAAACACCCCTTAACGTGTAGCTGATGACTTACCGAAGCTAGTCGTTAAAAAAATCGCGTAAAATCCACGTTGTTTGCCCGCAAAAGGGCATTACTCGCGAGGTTAGTTTATCTGAACGGCATTTTCATTGATTAGACGTTCATAATACAGCTAAACTATACCATTACAGGAAATTTGAAGGTCTAAATGCTTAGAAAAAGTCAACTTTGTGAATGAGCTGTTGCCCATTTCGGCAATTAACGCTATCTACCGTACCGCGATGCACCGTGTGACGGTCATGGGGCTTGCGCGTCGCGCGGCCCGTTAACAAAACCCTGCGTGCTCGCTACTTACGTGTACGTTCGCGTTGCGCGGAAACATTGTTGCTTTGTGTTCGTCTGTTACTGTTAGTGTTAGGGATTCCTCTTCGCTCTTTCCTCTTCCTTTGTTGGCTATTTTATTTCACTGATTATTTTAGTTAATTTTTTTTTTTTGAAGGTAAATTTTCGTTTTATTTTGTTATAAATTAAAATCATAATTGTTTTAGTTTCAGACATAGGCCTACTGTACTAGTACTGGTGAGTAGGCCCTACAATCCCTTTCCGGAATTCCTGCTTGCCGAAGTTGCCGGCTTTGTCGTTTTTAGTAATATTTTAGAAGCTTTAGCAACTTACTATGTTCTTTGCTATTATAACAATCTTATTTTTTCTGTAATGGTCTATATTATTGGCTACCATGACAACAGAATTTGAGTTTTTAGATTTATTTATTTCAGGGATCTTGTTCAGTTGTTGACAAAGACAAGGAAAGATATTTCATTATAATTGATTTGTATCCTTAATTAATGGGTCCTGAGCATGATTCTGAAAATTGCATGTGCTATTAATTAGTTAATTCTATTTATCTTTTTGTATTAATTTTGTATTAATTATTAATTTCTCATTTTTAGGCTCTGTACATCAACATTTATTTTGAACGCAGTAATTTAGTCTTACTATTATAGAAAATAGAAATTGCAATAGCCACTGCATACTTTAAAATGTTTATTGAATTTTGTAACAAAAAAACAACAAAAACAAAATATTTTGGACAAGTGAACAAGAGAGTGAACTCTCTAATTTATCTTTCTGCCCAATTATTGAATCTAGCCAGGTCAAAACTTCAAGATGGGTTTCTGATCTGATGTTTGGCGGATTAGAATTGAAGGTTTTAAATTTCACTTTCCAATCTATCAAGAAATGCCCGCCATGTCGTGTATAAGCACAAGAATGGTCAAACAGTGGTGTCCACACTGACACAACAATTGTCATCATTTGTATTCTTCTGACCCTGTTGGTCAGTGACCTTCTGTAGAACCATTCTACCCCATCACCATCAACCCATGCCAATCCCTTCCTCCGATTCTTCAACATCTACTGGTCTCTGCCAGCCAACTATGGCACATCTCAACCTCATCTTCAACAATTAACTTCTGCTTCCTGTGGAAACGTGGAATCCATCCCAGGTCTTGCCGTTCCAGATGCACTGCTTCAGCATTTCCTTTCAGGCAAAGAACCTAGAGACAAACCCCTTCTCCTCTGAACCAACACATCTGCCAGCTCTATCAATTATAGCAATCTTCATCTTTGACATGGGTTGATGTGAAGTTGTCATTTCTTAAATGCTGAAATCTTCATTCTGAAAATGCAATATAAGACAACAATTACTAGAAGATAATGCAAACAGGAGTAAACAAAACTAAATTCCCGGATTTCCACACTAGTACATGACATGTACACTATTAAATACAATAATGATAATGCCATTTACATACAAACTTTTGGAAGATTATAGAGACGGTAACCTAGAAATAAACGCAGTTAATTTCTACGGGAAGCACTGGGCTCTTTGTTGACTTTCACAGGTTTTTTGGCAGACCTAAACTGTGGATGAAAACAAACACACGCCAAATCACAAAATGTGGTAATCATGATCGTATGCAAGTCCGGATCGCAACTGTGACATGTTTACAAAATATAAGGAGTGAATCATCAAAAAACTTGAGTTCATATCCCTGGAAAATGTTGTAAATTTGTTTGCAAATTTGTTTACATGAGGAAATAAAGTAAACATAATTTTCTTGTTTCTTATAATGTAAATATGCAATGACCCTCTGTATTGAATGTGCCGTTTTTGTTTACATGCATATGAATTATGAACATGTACGTACATGTACGTACATGACGAAACTGGAAGGAATCAACATTGAGACTGCTATAATTATGCAAATTTAGGTATTTTGTAATTAGTATTGCCTTGGCAACCATCTTGGATAGTTGTGGTTGGTAGTTAGAGACTCAGAAAGTATGAGTTATACAATGATATGGAAAAAACAACAATGCTGTGCTTTGTTCATGTCCAGAGATATAGTGTTTATTGTTTGTTTACACATTTGTTTACTTAATGAAAATTAGTAAACAAATATTTCTTCATCTTGTTAATTATTCAAATGCACTATTACCGTCTACATTACAAATGATATTTTTGAATGATGTCTTGTCCTAAAAAAAGTAAAAACTTTCAGAATCCATGCAGCTTGTAGTAATTAGGCAATTTTGTTTATTGTGCTAATTAGTGTTGTTGTCATGGCAACCGTCCTTATTAATTATGAATATTTCTCAGACTGAAAACGCGTCTAAATTTATAAATCGGCGATTAACGAAAAAAGCACTGAAATAAACCCAAACACTTTTGAGTTATTAACAAATGAATTTGTTTACATTATTGTTTACTCTCTCTTTTTGTAGTAAACAACCAGGTTTGAAACCACATTTGCCATAGAAAAACTGGCCCAAAAACATCCGTTTTCAAATTTTTCAAAATAACATAGCTCGACAACCCCTTGACCAAATGTGACAATATTGGTATCAGAGGATGCAGCTGTATGCACTTAACACAAATAAATCACTTACAGTCCCACTACATCAACTTCAAAAATCCCATTTCGGTCCCTACTAGTAGTACTAGTAAGTAGTAGTAGTAGTGGTACTAGTACTACTGAGTACTGTACTAGTACTACTACTAGTACTACTACTAGTACTTTAGTAGTACTAGTAGTAGAATAATACTTAATAGTACTGTAGTAAGTAGTATTCCACTTTTTACAGACTACAGTCAGTACTCAAGTCAAGTGCAATTAATAAAAGTCCAGTTAGTTTCGTTACTCACCCAAAATCGACGTTACACTTCAGACCCTCTCCGTGTTATTATGTGGAAATAGAAGAAAGGAATATATCACAGGCAAATGTGCTGAAACAGTTACATCTTGTCGTGTCGAAACGTAACGCTTTGCCAGAAACCATCGATGGAGACCGAAGCCCAACGTATAACGTGAGAACTGGTCACGAACGGGCCCAAAGAGCTTTAATTTAAGAAAACCATACGTTTCACTTTCAACATTCAAACGCAAATACTGTTCCCCAAAACAGAACGTACACTCTTTGAAATTTAACAAAGAGTTCCTTGGTTACGGTTGAAAATGTAGCTCAACGTTGCCACATTTAAATAATGCTCCAAAATGTGACATTCCACTGCATATTTCACAGTGTAGGACTTAAAATAGTCAACACAAGCCAAACACACACAATCGAATATAACGCTCAGGCCCACATCGCACTACATTACAGTACATGCATTTTGTACATGCACAGTTATTACGGAAGCGTTCAGTAAAAAAAAAACACTGTCCCATAGAGCTCTATGCGCTGTCCTTAGCGCCCTACATTTTGTTGCGGATGTTTACTATTTTTGTCGACGCAAGTTGGTCCATTGATTGAAGTACTGTACATGTATACTGTACGTGCATACAATACATCGTGCATGTACAGGTTGTACATGTACGTACATTGTATATCGTGCATGTATATTGTACATGTGGTACATACACATCGCATCGTGACTCAACCGCGTGAGTGACCTCGGGTCATGAGTACACTGAGCTGAGGACGGTAACAACACAAAAATAATGTACAGTATACATGTACATGTACATGTACATGTACATGTACAAAGCATGGACGTATCCGTGTATCAGGCTCTGGCTCAGACTTAGTCTCCGTCTGACAAAACCTGAAAAACCAGGTTGTGGTTTGTAGCCGAATTTCAAGGTTGGTTGGCTTGATAATTACAGAGCATTCACCAAATAACAAAGGTCAAACCCTTGTGACCGAAGCCTAAGCCTGTTATATTAATATTATAACGAGTTAGAGAAATACGACCGAAGTCTAAGCCCGAGCCTAAGCCTTCATTTCGTAAACGGCCCTGAGCCTCCGTTTCGTAAACGGACATAATAATCGCGTCAACCTCGTTCCCGTAGTCGCGAATGATTCCAAACCAGATGTTTGGAATTAAATTAAATTTAATAATATAAAAACTCTGCTTTGGGAAAGGTCCTCCTAGTATTAAAACGTCAGGCTCTCAAAATATTTGTACATTGACTCTTGAAATATTTTTTTCTGCACCTGAGCTGCCAAAATGCAGTTATATAATGTGTTTGCCGCTCTGATCTTCGTAATGTTTGTCTCATCAAAGCATAATCTAAAGGCCGCCGCACACGAGAGCTATCTGCTGAGCAAAAATTCTATCGAGGTCGTTAGCTCAGCACGTAGCTCACCGTGTGCGCTGAACTTTTAGTGAGATTTCTGCCTCAATTAGGCCGTGAGACCAATATATCCTGTTTGATTTCTTTCGCCTCTCGTAATGAAAACTCATCGTGTGCGGCGACTTGAGCTAGCTACGTGCCGAGCACAAAAATCACAACTGGCCAATGAAAGCGCACGCTCTGTTCACGTGATGGCTTCCAAAAATAGATTTTTGTGAAACCGTCCCAAAGATGGGGTAAAATCTGTGTAAAATCTAGGGGTTTCGGTCACGGACGTGTATAATACACGTCCGTGGTTTCGGTGGGGGGTAGTCATGGAGTCAAACACATTGTTTGGTCGTGTTTCCCTACTGAAAATCTTGGACCCTACTATATCGCCCGACCGGAACCCCTCAAAAAAAGGGCGATTGTAACTGTAAGGGTCTAAGTTACTCGGACTACCTATAACATATCACTGTATCTATGTGAATGAAGGGTGATTATGGACAGCATGCAAAGCATGAGTGAACAGAACATGACAAGGGTCGGGAGTAAGAATTACGATATTCTAAATGAGTTGTAGACTAATTATAAAGTACTATCGTCACACACATTAGAATGACTTTTCTGTTGAATTCCATCCGTCACAAACTGTGATGCGCTTTGGGAATGGTGATTGAGCCTCGACGCATACCACTGAGTAGAAGTTAGCTAGGAATAATAGTATAGACTTTCTGCTTTCTGCTTTCAATTAGGCTTTCTGCACAGCGAATACAACGTACTTGAACAATCTGAGTGACCTGAGACTCAATTCTTCATACCGGTACTTTGTTTGTGCACAAACATATGGGCCCATAGCGTTTATGTGGTACGGCAAAAAATATCGCTGCTCTCCCGGTATCCCCGAAAGGACGTGAGACGTCTGGAGACCAGATAGGGGACGGGAACTAGCCTACTTAACACGCTGAGCAGCTGAGAACGTTGCTGCAACGTGCTGAGCTGAGGTGAGCCAGTGACGTTACGGCTCAACTAACTAAGCACGGGAGCCTGCATGACAACGGAGAGCGCACATGCAGTAGTACACATGTACAGTACAGGGGATTTCACAGACCGCGACCGTTCCTGCGCCCAAGTTCCCGTCCGGCCTGTTTGGAAGCTGTTTCGTTCTGTTTACCCGACGGATATACGCGCTGTATGGGTAGCCGACTGCTCTGCGTTGTGTTCTGGACCGTAAGCTCCAATCTAACATGCACACAACGGTCCCAGATTTCAACGGTACGGCGTCTTGCAGGTTGTCGCGCATGCGCAGATCTATGTTCGGCTCGAATTGCCGCACTGCACTAGATACTAGATTACCCCCGTCGTAAAATGAAAGCTCGCTAGCGACACCGGATCGGACTGCGCGTGCTTGGTTTGAACATGGTTTGAAGCGCACTTGTTTGGCACCTGTATCGTGGGAACCCCCGTTTTCGACGGTACACGTTTTCGACGCTTGGCCTTCTAACTCACATCGCACGATAAAAACAACTCCCTATAACGATTTCAGACTTCGTATCTTACAGTTGGTTTCCTGCTCTTGTCCTTCACCGAAAATGTGGAAAGTTAAGGCTTTTCCAGTAGGGCAAACTCGTGTGATTCAAAAAGTTGCTCTTTTGGGGTCTATTTTCCTAGGTACAAAATTGGCAGTTGCTTCGAAGCTCCAGTTTTCTTTATTGTTGGTCCTAAAAAAAATCCGAGTGTACCATAATAAACCCCAACATCCGTAGAAAAAAAATATATCACGCAACTTGAGGGAATCCGTTCTGGGTTAAAACTATGGAGGCTCCTATAGGGCGTCTCGCTTATATGAATTTTTAAAATATATTTTTTATTATTATTTAGACAAAAAGTAACATGGCCCAATAGGATTTTATAAAAAATGGAAAAAAATAAAAGGGCAGCTAGAGAAAGTACCAGGAAGGAGGAAATGTGTCTCTGGAGTGACATTGGGAAAGGTCATAACTGAAGAAGCAGCGAGAAAGAGGATTGTGGAGGTTTTTAATAATTTAAACGTCACAAAAGAAGACATCAACCAGACCAATACGTTTTAAGCATAAATTATGAATGATGAGGAAAGTGTTAGAAGCAGTGTCAAAAAAACCACCCAAAGATGAACACAAAAAACATACAGGGAAGAATTTTACAGTGCCACACAGCATTTTGAGTTATATTAAGAATTTATTTTGCGTTTGGCTACACTGGGACACCTTACTAAACACCACCGACGAAAATAGGTCACGGTGCTTACTGGGCGGTGAGCCGCGGACGTCAACAAAACCGGTAATCTTACGGAAATGACAGGCTTGATCAACCTTCTCTATGATTATTCTAATAGTCTGTGGTGTGGAGAAAGTGACTGAGACCTCTTTTAGTGTGATACTTTCGTCCACATTGTTCAGTTTGAAGAAAAGTCCTTATATCGTCGAAAACCGGTTACTGGAGGATACACATGCATGTCCTGAGGTGGATTTCACAGATTCTTACAATGCATCATAACGTCCACACACAGGCTGGAATTACATACACTCAGCATCTGCTATTTATTCGGCTATATTAGTTACATATTATAGTAATTAACGACAATGGGGTGAGTCCTATAGTTGAAAACATTTGGCGATTATGTCAAACTGTGTTTCAATAAGCCTAATGAGCCTTAACAAGTACATGTATCATGTTCATAGGTCATTCAGCTCAGTCGTTCAGTCCCATGATGAACCAAAATTAGTACACGGTGTGTTACACAATATTTAGAATGTGGAATGTTTTGATCCAACCATTGTAAAGAATAACAAACAAAGGAAAAACTGAATGGGAACTTTGGAAAAATTGGTAAAGAAAACTTTGACAGGACCGAGACTTGAACCCGAGACCCCAGGAATAACGTATTATTATACCAGTGCTCTTCCATCTGAGCTATCCAGCCCTTATAGATGGATTAGATGGTGGCCTCGGCCTCCCAAAATAGTCAACTAGTCTTTGCCGGATCGGAATGGAGGAAATTCAATCAGTAACTAACAGCCGTATATCTCCAGGGATCCCCCGCTGTCATTCAGATGCAAACAACCAATATTGTAACCCTTGGTACGGCAGGTCGGGGATCACATAAAGTGGATGCAGCTTGTTTAATTCAATTTAAACAAGTAAAACCTGACTGGGAACCTTTTCTTGGCCAATTTTTCATTTTTTCCCCAGTTATTTTTTTCCTTTTTTTCTTTGACTTGAATTGAAAAAGCTGCATCCACTTAGTGAGATCCCCGATCTGAATGAAAGCGGTATTGATTGTACATATCGTATAATTAAGTCTTGATTGCAAATTCTAAGCAATCATAACAATGCCACCAACGCTTTCCGATTTAGATTTTGACTGTTCACACGTCAGTCTCGTCTATATAGAATGATATAATTATTTTGTTATATTTTAGTTTTAGCAACACCTTTTTTCATGTAGACTTATTTCCTTTACGCCATCACGTTGAATTCAGTCATCAAATGTGCCCGTTTTAACGTGTTCTTTCTAAGATGATGTAGCCTACTGCTAAAGTTCTGTGCTAGTTCTCTTTTACATTTCGCTTTTTCTTTGCAATTCCTGACATTTAGTTACAATCTATTTTACCAAAACCTTTATATTTTCCCGTAAATGATTTGAATGATACAATTTCACAATTGAGTATAAACTTAAAAACCCTAGTAGTAGTTGTTTGAAGAGTTAAATGTTTGATACCAGGATGTGAACCCGACACACCAGGATTAACCAATCAGTGAAGCAGTAACTGCGCTATCCAGTTATCGTCTAGCCATGCATGTATTTTGGCTATTGGTTAATTCTTGGCCACACACACTCGCAGATATCGTGTGCACGTGTGGCGCAGAAATGAGTGGTCGTGAATATTCATACGAAACCCAGGAAACCCGAAAATTTGATTGGTTCATTTTGCTCTCCATAGACTTCGTTTACTGGGCCGGGGGGGGGGGGGGATCGCTACAACAGGTCGTGACCTCTGTGCGCACTGACAGTGCAGTTAGCAGTGGTGAACATTGCGAGTGTGACGATTAATTCAGTCGAATTTTCAGTCCAATTTCCGCAATGATTTCTTTTTTTAGCAGCAAAGAGGGCAGCTTGTGTGAACATACCCTTAACCCGACGTCTAATCACGAAACACGATGACACGTGAACTTCGGGAATGAGGTTCCAGTTCGAGATTTGTTCTTAACATTCCAAGAATGAATCATATCCATCCGCTAAAATGATCTCGGCCAAAAAAATCTGCTAAAATAACGCTGCTGAAGACCAGGTTTCCGTACGTTCTAGTGACCCCCCCCCGTTGACCATAGGGGATGCCTGAGCTTACTCCGAAGAATAATGCTCCGTCAGGAAAACGTATACATCATGGTATAATGTAGTATACTAAAGACGTCGGGTCTCGTTTCCGTTTTATTTGTGTGGCTGACCGTTTCCACGAAAACCAAACGGTGAAAAACAATAACCGATCGGGACCTAGACTCTTCCTCCGACTTCAATGTGTCCCCGGGCAAGGCATTGATGGGGAATTTGTACGTGTGTGATATGTAATTAGCGGAACCTAGCCGTTTTCCTGTCTTATGGAGTAATAATAAATGTGTAATATATTTTGTAAAACGGTCTTGGCTGGCATACAGAAGCGCTGCCCTACATACAACTGCAGGGGAAAAGGGCTTTCACACTAGACGAAATCCCCGGGGATTTCGGTCTGGCTATTCACACTACGCCGGAAGAAATCCCCGGGGGTAAGCTTTTCCCCCATTTTTACCCTTGCTCGGGGTAGGGTAGAAGGAGAAAACCCCGGGCTTTTAAGATTTCCACGGGGAAATGGGGTCCCCGGGAGGTTCCAAATGGGTCCATTGAAAACGGTTGCAGGGGTGTTGGTGGGGTAAAAAATCCCCCGGGATTCGCCCTGTACTCGCGCACACAGCTTTACGTGATGGATTCAACCGACTGTGCATTACGTTTTCATCTTGGCAATTAGTATCAAATACCCTGGTGATTGACAGCAATAATTATCGCCCAATAGTTTTGAAACAATTTTGATTGTTGGCTGACAACAGCCTAATTATCAAAACCACAATCTATTTAAAAGCTGCAACCACTTTGTGTGATCATTTACTTGCTGTAGCCAGGTTTATAAGTAAATGTCTGCATTTGGATGATGAAGTGATTGTAATCCCAGAAAAAATGCTTGTGACAATAATTTAGTGCCCCAACCATCCGAGGCTTGGATGGATCATGTGGTAAACACTGGTAGTGGTGGTTATTAAAAAAGAGTCCTGATGGTTCAAGTCTTGATGCCGTCAAATTTTCTTTGTATTTTCAATTAGTTGATTTAAAAAAAACCAGAGTTCTTCTTTCCTCTGTTTTAATTATCACTTCAAAATCTACTGACTGTAGATATCTGGTGATAAAAGTATTAAAACGAAAGTTCACACATATAATAAGGAACAAAAAGTTTGACTTAGTGCAAAAGCATTTCAAGTTGTTATTAATGTTTGCCAATAAGAACTTGCATTGTTCATTTTTTCTTTTTGTTAAACTCACTCAAATAACTCTTATTAGCTCTTACCTTACTCAAAGCCAACTCCTCCAAAAAAACAATATTTACTGAAAAAAAAGTGAACATTTCTTTCCAAGTAAAAAATGTGCAACAAACTACTGCAGGTAGGACGACAATATGGATGCAATTATGCCATTACATATCATCATCTGTGCACACTACCAACACTATTATTGTAGCTTCCCAATGGTTCTTGGTCCTGAAAAATTTCACAAACTTATACATGTTATGTAACTAACCTGATAATTTAAGGTGAAAATAACAGAAAGTCACAGATTTTCATTTTTGAAAAACAAACAAAAGAACCTCACAAGGTCTTTAAATCACCAAATATGAAGATAACTATTTCAATCAGACAAAGAAATGTGATTTAAAAATTAACTTAGGGCATTTAACATGCACAAAGCCGCATTGATTTTACTGTGATAGCATTGATTCATGACAAGTATATGAAAACTTACCGGGTACCGGGTATGTGCCAAACGGCTGAAGAAACCTCCATAAAACACAATAAATATCAAATTACATTAAAAGAATCATTCATGTGAACTGTTCACAGTCCAAATATGCAGCTAATATTCTAAACTCATCAAAAGCGCTGTTCCTCTCTTTATCCAATGATCTGCTCCAAATGCACCTGATTTGAGGTCAACACTGACAACAAAAGATGCTCTTCCTGTAGTACCGGATCTATTTGGGTAGTAGTAGCATGGACAGGAATACATGCCTGCAGCAAGAAATCAAACGACAAATTAATGTTAAATTCTTTTTCCCTACATCACAATACTTGGATTAAAAATGCCATCATTTTTGTTTTTTGGGTTCTTGGTTTATGCTGAGAAGCCTTGTAAACAAATTCTTTCAATTTGTGTACATGAACATTTGATTTTTATGACCAGCCTCCCCTTGGTTGGCCAGCTCACAATGTTATCCACCCCACACAGAAACATAAGGCACATTACAATACAATAACTATATATATCACCAACCTTTGCCACTCTTTTTCTTGTTCTCAACAGGCTTGAAGTGTATGGTAGGTATTGGACAAACAAGCTGCATTGGTTTAGCTTCTACTAGACATGCATTCTTCTTATCCCAGCCTGCACCCTCAAGGGAAATACCCTTTATATAAACACCATCTTTGGGCGGCTCCATTATGTTGTTATCATCTACAGTAGATACCACAAACTCCCAAGACAGAGAGTCCACTGATATCTGCAAATAATCAAATGTAATATAAATTATAAATTTAGCGATCAAATGCTTTTTCATTATGCCAAAAGCTTCCAACTAAACCCTCACTCATATTGTTATGCATATCACAAAATAATCCTGCTTGGGAAGACCACATCTTCCTTCTAAGAAGTAATCTTCCTACATTTATATTGTACTATTAATAAAATAATCACTTAATGCAGATCTGATGCCACAAGGTGTCACTATATGATACATTAAAAATAATTTCTGTGAAAAATGATAATACATGTATTGAACTCTCAAACTCAACATTTAATTTATGTTATGCTTACATTATTCTGTCTAGCTGAGGTCTGCAAAACAGCTGTGAGATAGCCAGTAGGAAAAGTGAATGCTGACATCCAGTAGATAACAGGTGGATGGGCTGTACTGGCCCATTTCTCGAACTGATCAACACGCTGTACCAGATCACGGGTCCATGAACCAAGAGATTTCATGGAAGGATATGCCTGAGAATAAGTGAAGCAAAAGGTTTATACTATTCAAGAAAATAATACATTCATTATTGAGCAAAAAGTGCTAGACATAACTGATGAAAACTGATAAGTAACAAATATCCATGATGCATCTCTATGTTTCCAAAACAGTTTAATGTTTGAAAGGAGATAAAAAAACATATATATGTATATACAAACTGGCTATTTCAAATACAATGTCTGACCTTTTCCCACATTGGAGGGACCCTTGCATCATTGATACAATTGAAGATTTCTTCAAGATCTGATGACATGACCACTAAGCCCTTGATGCCCTTCTCTAGGTCAATCAAAGATGTCCTGATGATTTGCAACAGAGCATTGTACCTCTGGATCTAAATAAGTCAATAAAAGTCGAGAAGCTTTGAGTCAAACCATGTTCAATGTATTCTGCAATCTGCATCAGGTTTCATTTAATTGTGATCAAATGTTTTGACTTTTGTCATATGTTTTAAAATGAAATAGAGCAGATGCGGGTAATCTTTCTTCAAAAATATTAACATATTTATGAAAAAGTGAAGAAATTAATCATTGAAACTAGGCTTCAATGAAAAATTGAGTGAAATTGAGATGTATCGAGAGATGTACTTTATGTTTAATGAACATTTGTAGATTTGTATCTGTATTTTAACAGCAAAAATAAATATTATGAATTAGGTATTAGGTTGGTAACAAGGACTTGGGTCTTGTTTAATTCCACATACCTCTTGAAGCAGAACTACATTTAGGGGAGATGGATCATCCTTCAAAATCTTTGCAGTGCCCTCATAGTCAATGTCAGGTGGAATTTTTTCTAAAACATCAGCTGCTAGTTTCTGAACCTAATAATCAGGAAACAGGCAGATTTATAAAAAAAAATAAAATAAAATAAATTGGTTCAAACAGCCATTCCAATTGGTATTGAGTCTTCCAAGTACCCCCGTACATGTTGAAATTACGTACAGCTGTGTCAGATATGTGAACAGAATGTGAAATAAGTTCTTTATAATCGTTGAGCTAGAAAGAGTTAGGCTGAATTTGCCGACAAGGCCATGAGCACCATGTTGCTTCAGTACCATTGTCAAGTTTACATGGACTATGAGCACCATGTTGCTTCAGTACCATTGTCAGGTTTACATGGACTATGAGCACCATGTTGCTTCAGTACCACTGTCAAGTTTACATGGACTATGAGCACAATCTTGCTTCAGTGCCATTGTCAAGTTTACATGGACTATGAGCACCATGTTGCTTCAGTACCATTGTCAGGTTTACATGGACTATGAGCACCATGTTGCTTCAGTACCATTGTCAGGTTTACATGGACTATGAGCACCATGTTGCTTCAGTACCACTGTCAAGTTTACATGGACTATGAGCACCATGTTGCTTCAGTGCCATTGTCAAGTTTACATGGACTATGAGCACCATGTTGCTTCAGTGCCACTGTCAAGTTTACATGGACTATGAGCACCATGTTGCTTCAGTACCACTGTCAAGTTTACATGGACTATGAGCACCATGTTGCTTCAGTGCCATTGTCAAGTTTACATGGACTATGAGCACAATCTTGCTTCAGTGCCATTGTCAAGTTTACATGGACTATGAGCACCATGTTGCTTCAGTGCCACTGTCAAGTTTACATGGACTATGAGCACCATGTTGCTTCAGTACCACTGTCAAGTTTACATGGACTATGAGCACCATGTTGCTTCAGTACCACTGTCAAGTTTACATGGACTATGAGCACCATGTTGCTTCAGTACCATTGTCAAGTTTACATGGACTATGAGCACCATGTTGCTTCAGTACCATTGTCAAGTTTACATGGACTATGAGCACCATGTTGCTTCAGTGCCATTGTCAAGTTTACATGGACTATGAGCACCATGTTGCTTCATGTACCATTGTCAAGTTTACATGGACTATGAGCACCATGTTGCTTCAGTACCACTGTCAAGTTTACATGGACTATGAGCACCATGTTGCTTCAGTACCACTGTCGAGTTTACATGGACTATGAGCACCATGTTGCTTCAGTACCACTGTCAAGTTTACATGGACTATGAGCACCATGTTGCTTCAGTACCACTGTCGAGTTTACATGGACTATGAGCACCATGTTGCTTCAGTACCACTGTCAAGTTTACATGGACTATGAGCACCATGTTGCTTCAGTACCATTGTCAAGTTTACATGGACTATGAGCACCATGTTGCTTCAGTACCACTGTCAAGTTTACATGGACTATGAGCACCATGTTGCTTCAGTACCACTGTCAAGTTTACATGGACTGTGAGCACCATGTTGCTTCGGTACCATTGTCAAGTTTACGTGGATTCTGAGCACCATGTTTCTTCAGTACCATTGTCAAGTTTACTCAACCATTAAAACCACACTCTAGAATACCATTGTCGAGTTTAATCAACAAGATCGTGCGGTTTGTGCTTTGTATTTTCTTCCCTGGATGTCGTGTTGATTCTATAGTCTGACACAGCTTTCTGGGTTTGGAGTATGTTTGTTTTTTATAACAAATTGCATTCTTTGGGTTTGTTGCAATCATGACTACGTTAGGTGCACATATTCTCGCTGAGTAACTTGCTGACAGTGACTTTGATATGGATTTTGAAAGTTCTAGTCAATAACTTAATTGGTGAAACCCAAGAAGAAACTAGAGTTCCTATGTCTATTTGCAACAGAGCATAGACATTTTCCTCAATGAAACACAATTCAATTGAGGCGTCACTTCACATTCTGCATGTCTTCCACAAAAACTAATTGCCGGTTGACATGGTTTGGAGAAGCAGCTGCATGCAAGCAAAACCATCTATGTCCTTTTTCCTTCCTCCATGGTCCACTTAAAGGCCCTGTACTACACATTGCTAGAGGTCAAAAGATTACCGCAGTTTGCATGTTAAACATTTAAACATACAAAACCACCCAAGTGAGATTTTTAGCCCAAACGATAATCTGAGAAAGAATAAAAGGGCAAAAAATGTCACCTTTTTTGCACTGACCTGTGAGAAATGAATGGACTCGTAAATAGTGCCCTCAAGTGATTTCGGAAGAAAATAGACGACTGATTTATGTGCTTACTATGTCTGTGGCATTTACAATGCAACATGAAACAGTCTTTGGTGTAGACAATGAGTGAATAAGACCACTGTATAGCTCCATCCTGCAAATGCTTGTCCAATTGTGCCTTGTGGCAAGGTCATCAAACTAAAGGGCTAGTAACAGGTGGCTTGTGTCAGAACAGTCCTGCTAGACACCCTTGATGCCTATCCCAAAACACACTCACATTTTGTGCACAAAGTCTATGGGACTTGATAATAATATTAAAAAATTCATAATTCAAAACAATGGTCAACTGAATCAGTTCCAAACTTGAAAATTTGAATGTGTACGTCAATAACTATAACTGCCCACCGAGTTTCAAGGTCATTGGTCAATGGCTAATGTTTTAAAATCACGCATTTTGATAATGTCATGATTGTGTCATGTCATTTTGACACCGAATGGTGATTCTAAGCAATCTCCCCAATACATCACGCTCTGTTAATGTTGGTCAAATATGCTCAAATGAATTTGAAAATCTGAAAAAATTCAAGACCTCATTAATATTCATGAGATGGTGTCACGATCAAATGATGGCAATTCTTAGATACACACCTTTTCCCAACTTAGATATATAGCGCAAAACTAAACCCAACCAAACTTGTACTTTTGCTTATTAGCTTTTCCGCACGCTTCAGCGAAGCGGAAAAGGTATTGTTGTTGTTATGTTTTTTTTAGCTTTTTCGCCGCGAAGCGAAAAAGCTATTGTTATTGTTCTGATTTTTTAGCTTTTCCGCCGCGTAGCGGAAAAGCTATTGTTCTTGTTCTGATTTTTTTTTTTTGTCTTCTTCTTCTTCTTCTTCTTCTTTTTCTGGTCGTAAAAATCCCATAGACAAAGCACAGGGTTTTTGTGGACGGCACTTTTGCCATTGAACACACTTGGATTTTTTTCAAACTTGACAAATGCATAGAGCCCTTGCTGAAGTTGTGCACAGTTGTCTTTAAAACTTCATGACGTCACCACGTGTCACGTGACAGCGCTTTAAAGTGGCAAATTTCAAACTCCATTTTAAGCAAAAATGCAATTTCGTTTGGTTTCAATTTTGCAGTATATCTAAGTTGGGAAAAGGTGTATCCAAAAATTGCCCTCATTTGATCGTGACGTCATCTCATGAATATTAATGAGGTCATAAACTTTTAAGATTTTAACATTCAATTGAGCATATTTGGCAAACAGAGCAAGATTTTTTTCATTTTTTCAATTATATCAATTGGGGATTTGGTTTAGAAACAACCTCCGGGGCCAAAATGCCATAACGCAATTGTGACGTCATCAAAATGCGTGTTTTTAAAACACATATTTGCCAAAGGTCAGTCGTCTCGAAATTTAGTGTGCAGGTAGCTATTGGGCTAGACATTCTAAATCCTGAATTTGGAAACAATCGACCATTGTTCAGAATTATTATGATTTTTTGAATGTTATAATGAAGTCCAATACACTTTGTGCACGAAATATGCACGTGCGTTTTGGGGTAGAAATTGAGGTTCCGAGTTCGAATCCCGCTGATGTCAATTTTTTTTTTTTTAAGAGAACCAGATGCGGAAAAGCGTTATGTTCTGTTAGCAAACAGACATAAATCTCTAGTTTTTTTTTCGTCTTCTTATCGGAAAAATCCCATAGACAAAGCACGGGGATTTTGAGGAAGACACTTTTGCCATTGAACACACTTGGATTTTTTTCAAACTTGGCAAATGCATAGAGCCCATGTTGAAGTTGTGCACAGTTGTCTTTAAAACTTCATGACGTCATTACGTGTCACGTGACAGCGCTTTAAAGGGGCAAGATTCAAACTCCAATAAAAGCAAAAGTACAATTTCATTTGGTTTCAATTTTGCAGTTTATCTAAGTTGGGAAAAGGTGTATCCAAAAATTGCCCTATTTGATCGTGACGTCATCTCATGAATATTAATGAGGTCATAAACTTTTAAGATTTTAACATTCAATTGAGCATATTTGGCCAACGGAGCAAGATTTTTTTCATTTGTTCGATTATATCTATTGGGGATGTAGTTTATAAACACCCTCCGGGGCCAAAATGCCATGACGCAATCGTGACGTCATCAAAATGCGTGTTTTTAAAACGCATATTTGCCAAAGGTCAATCGTCTCGAAATTTAGTAGGCATTTAGCTATTGGGCTAGACATTCTAAATCCTGAGTTTCGAAGCAATTGACCATTGTTCAGAATTATTATGATTTTTTGAATGTTATAATGAAGTCCCATACACTTTGTGCACGAAATATGCACGTGCGTTTTGGGGTAGAAATTGAGGTTACGAGTTCGAATCCCGCTGATGTCAATTTTTTTTTTAAATTTTTTTTTTTAAGAGAGCCAGATGCGGAAAAGCGTTATGTTCTGTTAGCCAACAGACATAAATCTCTAGTTAGCTTTTCCGCCGCGAAGCGGAAAAGCTATTGTTCTTGTTCTGATTTTTAGCTTTTCCGCCGCGTAGCGGAAAAGCTATTGTTCTTGTTCTGATTTTTTTTTTTTTTCTTCTTTTTCTGGTCGGAATTTTCCCATAGACAAAGCGCAGGGTTTTTCTCCACGGCACTTTTGCCATTGAACACATTTGGATTTTTTTCAAACTTTGCAATTGCATAGAGCCTATGTAGAGCTAGTGCACAGTTGTCTCAAAATTGTCATGACGTCATCATGTGTCACGTGACAGTGCTTTAAAGTGGCAAATTTCAAACTCCATTTTAAGCAAAAATGCAATTTCGTTTGGTTTCAATTTTGCAGTATATCTAAGTTGGGAAAAGGTGTATCCAAAAATTGCCCTCATTTGATCGTGACGTCATCTCATGAATATTAATGAGGTCATAAACTTTTAAGATTTTAACATTCAATTGACCATATTTGGCCAACGGAGCAAGATTTTTTTCATTTTTTCGATTATATCTATTGGGGATGTAGTTTATAAACACCCTCCGGGGCCAAAATGCCATGACGCAATCGTGACGTCATCAAAACGCGTGTTTTTAAAACGCATATTTGCCAAAAGTCAATCGTCTCGAAATTTGCTAGGCATCTAGCTATTGGGCTAGACATTCTGAATCCTGAGTTTGGAAACAATCGACCATTGTTCAGAATTATTATGATTTTTTTAATGTTATAATGAAGTCCCATACACTTTGTGCACGAAATATGCACGTGCGTTTTGGGGTAGAAATTGAGGTTCCGAGTTCGAATCCCGCTGATGTGAATATTTTTTTTTTTATTTTTTTTAAGAGAACCAGATGCGGAAAAGCGTTATGTTCTGTTAGCCAACAGACATAAATCTCTAGTTTTTTTTCTTCTTCTTTTTCTTGTCGGAAAAAATCCCATAGACAAAGCACAGGGTTTTTCTCCACGGCACTTTTGCCATTGAACACATTCGGATTTTTTTCAAACTTTGCAATTGCATAGAGCCTATGTTGAGCTAGTGCACAGTTGTCTTAAAATTGTTATGACGTCATCATGTGTCACGTGACAGTGTTTTAAAGTGGCAATTTTCAAACTCCATTTTAAACAAAAATGCAGGTTCGTTTGGTTTCAATTTTGCACTATATCTAAGTTGGGAAAAGGTGTATCCAAAAATAGCCCTCATTCAATCGTGACGTCATCTTATGAATATTAATGAGGTCATGAACTTTTGCGATTTTAACATTAAATTGAGCATATTTGGCCAACGGAGCAAGATTTTTTAAATTTTTTTGTAGATGTCTATTGGAGATGTAGTCTAGAAACACCCTCCGGTGCCAAAATGCCATGACGAAATCGTGACGTCATCAAAATGCGTGTTTTTAAAACGCATATTTGTCAAAGGTCAATCGTCTCGAAATTTATTGGGCATTTAGCTATTGGGCTAGACATTCTAAATCCTGAGTTTGGAAGCAATTGATCATTGTTTAGAATTATTATGATTTTTTGAATGTTATAATGAAGACCCATACACTTTGTGCACAAAATATGCACGTGCGTTTTGGGGTAGAAATTGAGGTTCCGAGTTCGAATCCCGCTGATGTCAATTTTTTTTTTTTTTTTTTTTTTAAGAGAACCAGATGCGGAAAAGCGTTATGATCTGTTAGCCAACAGACATAAATCTCTAGTTAGCTTTTCCGCCGCTTCCAGGGAAGCGGAAAAGCTATATCTTTTGTTAGGCTTTTTTAGCTTTTCCGCCGCGTAGCGGAAAAGCTATTGTTCTTGTTCTGATTTTTTTTTCTTTTCTTTTTCTGGTCGGAATTTTCCCATAGACAAAGCGCAGGGTTTTTCTCCACGGCACTTTTGCCATTGAACACATTTGGATTTTTTTCAAACTTTCCAATTGCATAGAGCTTATGTTGAGCTAGTGCACAGTTGTCTCAAAATTGTCATGACGTCATCATGTGTCACGTGACAGTGCTTTAAAGTGGCAAATTTCAAACTCCATTTTAAGCAAAAATGCAATTTCGTTTGGTTTCAATTTTGCAGTATATCTAAGTTGGGAAAAGGTGTATCCAAAAATTGCCCTCATTTGATCGTGACGTCATCTCATGAATATTAATGAGGTCATAAACTTTTAAGATTTTAACATTCAATTGAGCATATTTGGCCAACGGAGCAAGATTTTTTAATTTTTGTTGTTGATATCAATTGGAGATGTAGTCTAGAAACACCCTCCGGGGCCAAAATGCCATGACGCAATCGTGACGTCATCAAAATGCGTGTTTTTAAAACACATATTTGCCAAAGGTCAATCGTCTCGAAATTTGGTGTGCAGGTAGCTATTGGGCTAGACATTCGAAATCCTGAATTTGGAAACAATCGACCATTGTTCAGAATTATTATGATTTTTTGAATGTTATAATGAAGTCCCATACACTTTGTGCACGAAATATGCACATGCGTTTTGGGGTAGAAATTGAGGTTCCGAGTTCGAATCCCGCTGATGTCAATATTTTTTTTTATTTTTTTTTAAGAGAGGCAGATGCGGAAAAGCGTTATGTTCTGTTAGCCAACAGACATAAATCTCTAGTCTTAGTCTTCTTCTTCTTCTCCCCCAAAGCCCATAGACAATGCACAGGGGTTTTGTAAGCACGACTTTGGTCATTGAACAGACTTGGATTTTTTTCAAACGTGGCAAATGCATAAAGCCCATGCTGAAATTGATCCTAAACACCTTGATGTCATCATGACGTCATCACGTGTCACGTGACCTTGCTTTGAAGGGGCAAATTTCAAAATCCATTAAAAGCAAAAGTGCAAGTTCGTTTGGTTTCAACTTTGCACTGTATCTAAGTTGGGAAAAGGTGTATCCAAAAATTGCCATCGATTGACTGTGACGTCATCTCATGAATATTTATGAGGTCATGAACTTTTCAGATTTTCACATTGAAATGAGCATATTTGGCCAACGGAGCGAGATTTTTTTCATTTTTTCTTTGATATCTATTGTGGACATGGTTTAGAAACACCTTCCGGAGCCAAAATGTCGTTACGCAATCATGACGTCATCAAAATGTGTGATTTTAAAACACATATAAGGCATTGGCCGTTCATCTCGAAATTTGGTATGTAGTTAGCTATCGTGCTACACATTCCAAATCTAAAGTTTGGAACCGAAGGACCATTGTTTATATTTTTTATGAATTTTTGAATACCACACTCGAGTCCCATAGGCTTTGTGCACAAAATATGTACATGCGTTTTGGAGTAGGAATGGGGCTATTCAATGACTTGTTACAAACAGAAGCGGAAAAGCTCTATGCTCTGTTTCACAACAGACATATATTTCTCGTTCTTTTATGTCTTCTTCTTTTTCTGGTTGTAAAAATCCCATAGACAAAGCACAGGGTTTTTGTGGACGGCACTTTTGCCATTGAACAAACTTTGATTTTTTTCAAACTTGACAAATGCATAGAGCCCTTGCTGAAGTTGTGCACAGTTGTCTTGAAAACCTCATGACGTCACCACATGTCACGTGACAGTGCTTTAAAAGGGCAAATTTCAAACTCCAATAAAAGCAAAAGTACAAGTTCGTTTGGTTTCAATTTTGCAGTATATCTAAGTTGGGAAGAGGTGTATCCAAAAATTGCCCTCATTTGATCGTGACGTCATCTCATGAATATTAATGAGGTCATGAACTTTTGCGATTTTAACATTCAATTGAGCATATTTGGCCAACGGAACAAGATTTTTTTCATTTTTTCGGTTATATCTATTGGAGATGTAGTTTAGAAACACCCTCCGGGAACAAAATGTCATGACGCAATCGTGACGTCATCAAAATGCATGATTTTAAAGCACATATTAGCCAATGGTCAATCTTCTCGAAATTTGGTGGCCAGTTAGCTATTGGGCTAGACATCTTAAATCCTGAGTTTGGAACCGATTAAACATTGTTTTGAATTATTATGATTTGTTAAATATCATTTCTTAGTCCCATAGACTTTGTGCACGATACGTTGGTGTGCCTTTTGGGGTAGGAATGGATGGTACAGGTTCGAAACAGAGTTGCCACCTTCATGAACTCAATCAAAACGATGCTAAAAGGGGTTTACACCAATATACAGTAAAACTGTGGTTTTTTTTCGTTTGTTTGTGCTTGAGTTGTCACGTGACTGCCCTTTAAAGGGCCAACCTGGCATGTGCAATCACGCCACGATCTTAGATCCCGCAGGATCAATATTTAGCATATATCTAAGTTGGGCAAGTGTATCCAAATATTGCAATAATTATGATGATGAGGTCATCTCATGAATATTAATGAGGTAATAAAAAAACCGATATTAAATCAATGGTTAACTCCCTTGTTGTGCTGTTGCTAGCGCATATAGCATGTGAGAGGAGTTTCAGGGACCAATTAGGTTTCATGACCTTCCTCATGTCATGTGACCCTTTCCTCCGGTCCAGACCGGAAGTACTGTAGTAATCATGCATGTGCTACTGGTTTTCAGATTTTCAACTTGATCTTTCTTCGGGAAAAAAAAAGGAAAAGCTACACGTTCTGTTACAACAGACGTATGTTTCTACCGGTAGTTGTTTTTACTTTTGCTTAATGCCATTTGAAATTTGCCCCTTTAAAGTGCTATCACTAGACACGTTCTTGACTGCATACACACAAAATAACCCGCAGCCTCTACCACGTACATTGTTTTGATGGGACTTATAGAGGTACAAATTCATCAGTATATATGTTTTGTTTTAACTCTTATGCTGGAAAAGACTTCCTACCTTACTCTCCCTGCTCTCCCCTTGTTTAACTGACACTTGGGGCTGGAGAGATAACAAAGTATCGAACAGGAGGCGAGTCTCAGTAATCTGACTAGCAATATCTGCATTTGGATGCTGGCCGAAACCCTCAGGATGATCTACAGCTGGAAGCATACTGATGTACTCCTGGTAGAGAGTATATAAAACAGAACACTCTTTATAATTCAAGTTTGTTAAAAATAATGGCAAGGATTAAAGGATAATGATCTCTGGTATCCGGAATAAATCACTCCTTTTTTGGCAGTGGCATAAACACAATAAATGGCCTTCCAAGTCTTTTGAGTATAATAATACCTTGTAGGCTTGTAGTGGTCCATCTTTAGGAATATAGTAGGTTTGCAGAGATGATAATCTGTGTGAAATCAAACAGAGTTTTAGGTTAACATGTCATGTAGCAAATTTAAAATGCCCTCTCTAGCAATGAAATAATTATGTATTGCAATTGTAACTCATTAAACTTAGCCATGGGTAGAATAATTGTAAAATCAAAATGAAAAAAATGGAAAAAAAAAATGAAAATAAAGTAAAACCCTAGTTACACTCAAGGTGGAATGAACTTGAATATCACCAGCATGAACATTTGTTGTATATTCCTGAATATTCAAAGTACATTCTATAAAATCAAGCTGCATTCTCATTGTATTCTGAGTAATTTAGACCCATTCTTGTGGTCAGTGGAAATGTTCTTACAACACGCAATCCGTCAAAGCACTGAGCATAGTGCTTAATTACATGTCGAGTAGGGCAAACCCTTTTTGAAGTACAATCTCCTTGACGCACAATCATATCATATTTGTTCGATAGCTTTCTGCTTTCGTAGAAGTTGTGGAAAAGCCCCCCCCCCCCCACAATAAATCAGAATGAAAACAACGACTTTTCCACTATGTTGAGGTGGCAGAAAATCCAAAAAATATGAACAATAATAGCTTTCCACTTCCCTAAAAGTGGCAGAAAAGCAAAGCCAGCCAGCAAGCCACCAACAGAGAGATTCACAGGCAAACAACCAACATACAAAGGGAAGGGAAGGAAAGGAAATTGACGAGAAAATTTTAAACAATCTATCAGACAGTTGACATGCTCTCCAATGGGCAATACATTACTTGTAAAATGGTGTTGTAAGAGCTGCTTCACAAAAGTACTCATTGATGTATGTAATGAGTAAGCGTCTGTCAAAATCATCTGTTATGTGACCTCCATAGTTAACACCAGCAATCAGATATTTTAAGGCATCCCATGGGGTCTCATCATATTCATCCAGGTAGATGCTTAGAAGATTCTCAGAAACCTTTGAAATCAATCAAAAAGATTATCAGGATTTTATTATCAGATACTGAAATGATAAAATAGAATAATCTTGAGCATAATTTCAGACGGTAGGTAACGTTAACCACTTCGCGCCGGGGGGTATTTCAGCGCCGATGACCTCCATATGGGGTTTTTTGAACAATGCATCATTTTCAAGTCTCGCTAAAACAATCGGAACAATATATTTCTGTGAAATAAATCGATAAGAGTATACTATGGGTACAAGAGAGTAAAACCTGGCACAATTCGGACGTCGTTGTGGCTTTTGTCAAGAGATTATCCGTTCGAAAAAGGGCCATTTGTGCATCGTCAATGGACCGTAACGGACGTGTGTGTGTACGCTGCTGACAATCCCTGACCGCAGACTGCAGCCTCCACTCCAGGCAGTCAAATCTTCGAGTTGGTCGGCCACAAACGAGCGTACAGATTACGGTAAAGAATGTGGGGGGAATTCCAATGCCAGACCGACGACCGTTGGGCTGTGTGGCATGCAAAGACAATGTCCCCCGCGTGCTTTCAGCTGCAGCGCGGTATCCCTCGATCCTCCACAGTAAAAGTCCCACAATTGCACAATTACTGCTGCTAATCTTGCAATTCATGTGGCAACTTGCGTCAAAAAGGGTCTTTGTACCACTTCGTATTGCTTTGTTCTAAGCTGAAAAGAGTTTTTGTTTAGAATGTGGACAATAGTGGTGCGCGGATTCAGAGGGCCCCGTTGCATAGTCAAGCCAATGGAGCTCCAGATTCGGAAGTCCCGGCTCGTAGTGGTTAAGAACAAGACCAACTGCCTTTTTCTTTGGGAAGGGAAGAAAAATCAAGCTATTGAGCAGGAAGCTAATAAGAAATAATGTCCTCGTGTAAGGGATTGGATCAACATCATATTATGTGCCCCTAATTCACAGTTTTTTCAGATCAATGATTTAAAATTTATGATCTTAATTTAGAAATGTTTAGTTGGATTCATTGCACATATACATAGCTTCTGCATAAATGTACTATATATTAACCATGTGGGTTATTGTGTGGGACATGTTCAATGGGTATACCACAATAAAATGTTTATACTGTTTTCATGACTTATCTCAAGAATTCAAGAGATAAAGCCATATTAATCACTTTTTGAAGCTGTGTGTCTATTGATAGAACATTCTTATATAACACTTAAATAATTGAGTGATGTTATGGCACCCTTCAGTCAGTTATTGAATACAGCGGTATCATTGCAATTCATGTAGTTGCATATGGTATAATGCTGCATACCTATGCAAGACTTTTATCTATGGTCATTTAAGATGGAGCTCAGCATATTGTTTTCTGTACCAATCTACTTATTTTTAATATTCCACCATTGATGAGTTTTTTGGGGGGTCAATTTATCATCCATGAACACACATCACTGTGACTGGGAACACTTACTGATTTGAAATGTACTTACTTCAAAATCAGAGTCATTGAAGCTATACATAATATTCCATCCAAGCATTTGGAACTTGCGCCGCTCAAGTAGGATAGAATGGAAGAAGCATAAAGCGAACAAAAGCTTCTTGTACTTCTCTGGCTTCTGACAACGTGAAAACTGTTGCTCAGTAACAAGGTGATATAACCGCTTCATATTGGCTTTGAGACCCTTTGAAAATGTAAAGAAAAGAGTAAATGCAAACATTATTATTTATTTTTTTTAAGTTTGGTGTAATAGCACAGGTAGCATCTGCTTTAGTAGGTCTAAGCATATTTGAATGATTTGGCATATATCCTTAAGAAAATTCAACATGCTATAACACTATAGAATAGTATAGGAAGGTTTGCGGTGACACCATGTATAAGGTCTCTCAAAGAAGAGGTGTGGTTCTGAAAAGAACCAGGTTCTTTTCAGAACCACACCTCTTCTTTGAGAGACCTTATACATGGTGTCCCCGCAAACCCTCCTATATTGTTTCACCTACCATGCAAAGCCTTTTGGGCTGAGAACACTTCAGCATGGTTAACCCATATCTGCCGTGTTACAGGATTTCCCATAGGATGCAGAAAAGCTACAAATGCCTAACTACATGAAATTCTGCGGTCTATTTTTAGGTTTGTGAAAATTATGGTGTTATCCCATTCACTGTTCTGTTGATATGGATTATGATATTTTAGATTTTCGTTTCATGATAAAATAAATTTCATACTCTTTCCACTGTATATAGTTTGTTTGGGTTTTATTTTTTAGAAAAGCTCTCATTGATAATTTTCTCTAGTAATGCACATTTTTTGTTTAGTGTGATAGGGGGTTAGGCAGGAACACTGTTAATGTGCTGTGACCAGTCAGGTGGATATGGGTTAAGACATCTGAGTATGGTAAAACAATATAGATTAGTATGTGCAGTACATACTAATCTTCAGCTTGGACATTACAGCTTGGAGTAACTCCAAAAGATGGAAGGTGCTAACATGGCTAAGGACATATCAGCATGCTAAAATACTATAGATTAGTATATACTGGGGACATCTCAGCATGGTGTAACATGGTATTTGGTGAGGTACTGTCATCTAAATTTTGTGACATATCTTACCATTGGTATTAGTGCAGAGAGGTAATATTGACTTGGAAAATCTCAGTACGGGATAATAACAGCATACCTTTGGTGGTTCGGTAGTCATTTTGATGCCACCTTGTAGGATTGAAATAGGGAAGTCAGGATGTGGACTGCTGCTTAACCACAATCTGAAGTCAGGGTGAGGATCTTCTACTTGAAGCTGTTCAACTAGTTTAGCTAAAGCTGGCATCCAACTCAGTGACAGATGGCAGTTGGCTAGAAACACCCAATTTCCCTTCAAGACAACAAACAACTTTTTATGAAAACGCCACAAGGTTCAAGGACAAGTCTACAACTAGGGAGGCCAAAGTTATATGTATTAAAGCACATAAGTACATGACACAAATGTGACAGAAATAAACTGGTTCTCTGTGTATCAAAAAGACGCCACTTACAAATAAAGAGTGTAAGGCAATAAGGCAGTGGTAACTAGGAAGAAATCCTTAGTGGGAGCACGATGGTTCTTGTGCATGACAACATATTTGTGCACATGCAGTAAATAGAACTAATCACAAAAAAATGTGCATGCAGAACTAAGCTTGATACAAATTACCAAAAATGAGGGGATCATTTGACAATTCAATATTTTTTAAAGCTTAAGGTTATATTAGAATTATGTATAAATTACATATAAGGGATATATATTTGGAGGTTTCAGAGGGAAATTCTCCCACCACCTGATGTGGTCCGAGTCTACTACTGATACCTACCCAGATTACCATACGAGTTGCATAAATCCCTAGACTATTATGCCATTCGCTAAATTCTTGATCAACTGGTAGTGCACCCTCATCTCCCATGATGCCTAGCGGCATAGCCGCCATGATCTTCCTCTTTTTCAAAGCGCCTAAGCGCCGAAGCCGAGTGGGGAGGAAAGGAGGGAGACTGGTAATCTGGGTAGGTATCAGTAGTAGACTCGGACCACATCAGGTGGTGGGAGAGTCTACTGCCTTCTCCTACCCAGATTACCATACCAGTTGCAGAGTAGCACCGCACCAAGGAGGTGGGCTCGGCGAGGCCGCACTACCAAGATAAGTAACCTGACAAATAAGTATGTATTTAAGTATGGTGGTAAAGAGGCTCACCAAAGGTCACTTGGATGAGTCCCTTGACCGGGCATGGGTGGCCGGCCTCAAGTCGACTGCGTTGCTGTGTCAAGGACAGCCAGCCCATGGGAGTGGTCCCCTTGCAAGACATCGCTGAGGTAGCAAGAAGTGAAAGTCGAAGGGGATTTCCAGCATGCTGCTTTACAAATGTCTGTTATCGAAATCCCCTTGAAGTAAGCCCAGGAGGAAGACACAGCCCGAACGTCATGAGCCCGGATGTGACGTTTAATTTGATCATTCGGTGCAGAAACCCAGTCCTCATTACCAAACTAGATAGCCGACACTATCCATCTACTTATGGTATCTCTTGAGGCCGGGTGGTAGGGCTTAGTAGAGGTGATGAGGAGCTGTCAAGTTGTTCCTCTAATCGCCTTCGTCCTATCAATGTACCATTTCAGGGCACGGACTGGGCACCAGAGTTTATCCGAAGAGGAGGCTGAGTGTGACCGGATTGACGGGACGAAGATGTCCGGTGGTTGAAAGGAAGGCGTCTGGTTTTTGGTGAGGAACCTGACACCTGGGATGAGGCGTACACCAAGAGGCTCCCATCTAATATGACCATTGGCTATGGAGAGAGCCTTGATCTCGCAACCTCTTCTTGACGTTACAACAGCTAAGAGGAATGCCAGTTTGATGCTGAGGTGAAGAAGGGAGGCCCTTGCGGCGGGTTCAAATGGTGGGCCCGCCAGCAGACGTAGGACCTGACCCAGATTCCAGGACGGAATAAGCTTCCTAGATGGTGGACGCTCAATAAACATTCCTCTCAGGAGATGATGAATTGCTGAGTTGTCGGAAAGGGATGAGCCATCACCAAAGCCACAGTGGATCGCCGCGATGGTCGAGCGATAATTCCGGATTGTCGACACCAGGAGGCCAGAGTGAAACAGGTGCATGAAGAAGTCAGCTACTTCTGAAACAGGTGCCGTGAACGGATCAGTAGATCGTCCCTTGCACCACGAGTCAAAATATCGTATTCGGCTGTCGTAGATCTTTCTGGTAGACGGCCGACGGCCCCTGGCGGCCATAGCTGCAGCGTCAAGAGAAAAACCTGCCTCTCGGAATGACTGTTGGACAGAGACCAGCATGTTAGGTGTAGATGAGCTTGGTCCGGATGCAGGACGTGTGACCTGGGTTGGTAAATGATGTCCGGACGAAGCGGGAGAATCAGAGGAGTGTTGACTAGGAGTCTGACCACGCGGGGAAACCACGACTGCCTCGGCCAAAACGGGGCAATGAGGAGGACGCGGCAGCTCTCCTGTTCTATTTGGGACAGTACCCTCGGTATTAGAGACAGGGGAGGGAATGCGTATGCCAGAAGTCCTTCCCAAGGGATGCATAGGGCATCCGTTGCCCAGGCCTGAGGATGGGAATATCTCGTGCAGTACGTGGGGAGCTGGGCATTCAGGTGAGAAGCAAAGAGATCCACGTGGGGCCTGTCGAGAGCCTGGAACAATGCCCTGACCACCTCTGGCTGAAGTGTCCACTCGGTGGGACGCATTGTCCCTCGGGAAAGTGCATCCGCCAAGTTGTTGTCGACACCCGGGATGTGCTCTGCCCGGATTTGCACCGTGTGTTTGATTGCCCAGTGAAGGAGTTGCCAAGTCAGGACACACAGCCGAGGGGAGCGTGTACCGCCTTGATGGTTGACGCATTGTCTGACCGGATCAGCACTCTCTTGCCGTGGACCAATGGCTGGAAGCATTGTAGGGCCTCGAAGATGGCCCGTAATTCGAGGAAGTTGATGTGCAATCCCTGGAGGTCGGGGCCCCAAATGCCCGAGGCTTGTCTCGGAGGAAGGGAGGCTCCCCAGCCGAGGTTTGAAGCGTCTGTTGTGATCACCAGCTCGTGCTTTAAAACCTTGAAAGCGGAGCCAGCAGTCAGGTTGCTTCGTATCGACCACCAAGCAAGGTGTTGAAGAACCATGGGCGATGCCGGGATCTTTAGGTCGACCGAGTACTTCTTGGGTTTGAAATGAGCCAGGAGGTGTAGCTGTAAGGGTCTCATGAACAGCCGGCACCAGGGAACGAGGTCCACGAGACTGGCCATCAGTCCTAGGAGGTGAAGCCATGCTCTGGCACTCGTGTTGCCTTGAATTTGAAACATGGCGACACACTGGAGAAGGTTGTTGACTTGGTCGTTGGTAGGTGATGCTGGTAGGTCGAGAACTGCTCCGAGGTAGGTTGCATCTGCGTTGGCGTGCTTCTTGACTTCTCGTGGTTTATGAGCAACCCGAGGTGAGACGTCAGGTCGTAAGAAACTCGGGAGGCATGGATGGCCTCGCTTTCGGAGCGGCCCACTATCAGCCAATCGTCGAGGTACTGGAAAATCAGTATGTCGGAGCGGCGGAGTGATGCCCCCACGGTCTTCACGATCCTCGTGAACACCCTTGGTGAGGTGGAGAGGCCGAAGGGTAGGGAGCAGAACTCAAACACCTTCTCCCTGTACATGAAGCGGAGGTACTTGTAATGGTCGGGATGAATAGGAATGTGGAGGTAGGCATCCTTCAGGTTGATCGTAGATGCCCATGCCGGGACGGTGATGGACTGCATCACGGTGCACAGGGTTTCCATCCGAAACCTCTTTGGACGAATGAACCTGTTGAGCGGCTTCAGGTTCAGGATGGGTCTCCACTTCCCTGGTTCTTTCTTGGGTGTTAGAAAGAAAGTCGACATGAAGCCTCCTTTGTCTTGTGTAGAGACGGGAAGAATAGCTTTCTTCCCAAGGAGGTCCTCTATCTCCGACTCGAGGGAGCGTTGCTTGGAAGGGTCTGTCGGGATCGTAGTCGGACGAAGCACCATGTCGGACGGCGGGGGACTTGAGAACTCTAATCGGTAGCCGTGAGAGAGCGTGTCGAGTACCCATCCATCCGAAGTGATGTCTCTCCAGAACCTTGCAGAGCTTTGCAGTCGACCACCAACAGGTTCGGGATTGGTGGCCGTGGACAAAGCGGGGTAGTCACCGACGCCGCCCCCTAGACGAGCGGGGGAAACGAAAGGAGTTACTACGTCGAGGTTGGGTATTAGCTGTACGCGGTCGAGGTGGGTCACGTCGATCTCGTCCGACGTTGGCTAGTGGAGGTCTGAAGCCCCGGCGGGATGATTGTTGGGGCTAACGGTAGGCAGGTAGGAACCTCCGCTGTCGCTGTATCGGTCCCGGACCACGCCTTGGCTGAGGCGGTGGCTTGGGAGGTTGTGGGAAGGAGATCTTCTGGGTCGTATCTATCCTTTTAGCTTCGGTCTCCAGGAGATCAAGGAACTGTCCCGCAAATAGGTCTTCACCAAACATCGGGAGGTTCTGCAGCTTCGTGTTGACAGAGTCATAGGGGATGTTTAGCGCAGAAACCACGTTATCCCGCCGCGCAGTTGTAGCTCGGAGTGAGATTCGTGTGAACTGTTCTAGTCCGATTATCAGCTAGAGAAACAGTATTCCCGTTCACTCTACTGTTTCCCGCGATCGTTAGCAATCCCTTGCTCGCGCGGTGGCGTGAGTGGGGAGTCGCACCGCGATCACCCACGCCGCGAGCCAACGAATCCTGACGGTGGTCTCATGATCTATTAGATAATGCACAAAGAAAACACGATACACACCAACATGCACATGCACACGAGTCAGAATACAGCAAAAACACAAGTAATACGATTTCCACAAAGGAACGATCTTACCAGGATTACAGGTAAATAACAAGCTTGAATTAGAAGTATACAGTTGATCGAAGAACTGCCACAGAGCGCAAAAGCGAACGAAAACCTTCCGGAAACTCGGAGAGTTCGGACAACACGTCCGTTCGTAATGGCGCTAAGGAAAAAGAGGAAGATCATGGCGGCTATGCCGCTAGGCATCATGGGAGATGAGGGCGCACTACCAGTTGATCAAGAATTTAGCAAATGGCATAATAGTCTAGGGAAATATGCAACTCGTATGGTAATCTGGGTAGGAGAAGGCAGTAGACTTGACATGTAGAATAAGCTTTTTGCTTGAAATGTTTTTAATTTTTAAAATGCAAAAGGCACATCATAATTTTAATTTCATGTGGATGTTCACTTCCTTTCTAATAGACATAAGACTGCAAGATACACACTTTGATCTGATGCAAGAGGACTTGTAATCTTGATTCAATCAGAGATTTCTCTTTCATGATAAATGGTGCAGAATGGGTGGAAGAGTAAGTAACCTTTCTGCTTTGAGTTACCTTTTCAACCAGATGGCTATGGACAATAATCATGCACACAAGGACTGGCTTTTCATCTGTACTTGTGTATGAACGTTGTAACTATATGTCAATGTGCACATATTATGTGATGATAGCAGGACAATCTTTCATTACAATTAAGTCATGCTTCATGTATTTTGTATGGCATATGACAATGTTTTGTCAATTATGGCTGTCACCAATTCATTAAACTTATCAATACTTTTGTCTTCCTCAAAGAATTGAAGTGGATTTAGAGCATATTAGGACTAATGCTTACATATTTTGACACATTGAGAGCACTTACCTCTCTGACCCCCTCTTTGATCATACGAGTTGCAATTGGTGCTTGACCCTGACCAAGTGACAATGCATGGAAACGATGGGCCATATCACTCTGTTCAGCAAGCTGTAGTAGCATACTTGTTGGGTCCTAAATAGTCCAAGGACAAACATATTGAAATTGATTTGTTCTTTTTTCATACAAACAAAGGCTTTCCAAAAAACAAACATCTTAGAATTGGTTGGAAGATGGCAGAGAAAACAACTAATTGCTGTAAATCTGGCAATAGCAGCTCAAGAATTACACAAAGTGGTCGAGTCTTTTTAAATCAAGTTAAACTGTTAAAAAAAAAAAAAAACTTACTGGGAACTTTTGAACAAATTGAAAAATGGCAAAGAAAACTTTAACTGGACTGGGATTTGAAACCCGAGATCTCTGGTTTAGCATATTCAGGGTTCTTACCATCTGAGCTATCCACCCCTTAGATGGTGGCCTCCCAAATACTTAACTAGTCTTTGCCAAGTGGGGGTGCCAGTCACAAGTCACATTAACTGCCCTATATCTCCTATATCATGCCCCTACTTTCATTCAGATGCAAACAACCATTTGTAAAACTGGCTACAGCAACTCAGGGATCACACAAAGTGAATGCAGCTTTTTCAATTTGAGCAAAACAAATCACGGAACTGACTGGGAACTTTTGAACAGATTGAAAAATTTGCCAAGAAAACTTTGATATACACCAGTTAACCACTTCGCGCCGGGGGGGTTTTCAGCGCCGATGACCGCCATACGGGAGTTTTTTAACAATGCATCATTTTCAAATCTCGCTAAAACAATCGGAACAATATATTTATGTGAAATAAACCAATAAGAGTATACTATGGGTACAAGAGAGTAAAACCTGGCACAATTCAGACGTCGTTGTGGCATTTGTCAAGAAATTATCCGTTCGAAAAAGGGTCCATTGTGCTCCGTCAATGGACCGTAATGGACTCGTGTGTTTGTGTGTGCGTGTACGGTGCTGTCAATCCCTGACCGCAGACTCCAGCCTCCACTCCAGGCAGTCAAATCTTTGAGTTGATCGGCCACAAACGAGCGTACAGATTACGGTAAAGAATGTGGGGGGAATTCCAATGCCAGGCCGACGACCGTTGGGCTGTGTGGCATGCAAAGACAATGTCCCCCGCGTGCTTTCAGCTGCAGCGCGGTATCCCTCAATCCTCCACGGTAAAAGTCCCACAATTGCACAATTACTGCTGCTAATCTTGCAATTCATCTGGCAACTTGCGTCAAAAAGGGTCTTTCTACTGATTCGTATTGCTTTGTTCTAAGCTGAAAAGAGTCTTTGTTTAGAATGTGGACAATAGTGGTGCCCGGATTCGGAGGGCCCCGTTACATAGGCAATCCAATTGACCTCCGGATTCGGAGGTCCCGGCGCGAAGTGGTTAATGGTAGAATGCTTCTCACAGGTTCCACCAACCCGGCAAAGACTTGTTTTGTTAGCCATTATTCTTAATATGCTTAAAATCTAAGAAAATATTAGGACGAATACTTCTGAAACATTACAGTCCCAGGTTATTGAGTCATTAATAGAATGAGCGAATGAGAAGAAAATTACTGCCTATGTCAGGATGTTAGTGTTTGTAATAATTGAGTTGAGACTAACCACACCCGTAGTTAGAACAAATATGAGAGGTGTTCTTGTATTGGAGTCATCCAAAACAGCTTTCATATCAAGTACAGGAGGCTCAACAAACCTGCACAAATATAAATCATATAATATATTTTGTATACAAGCAATATACCGGTACATGTTAAAACATCATGCATTCCATGTTAAAATTGACAAATGAGTGCAGGGAAGAATGTCAGTTTCCTCTTTTTCCAATGCAGGATGACAAAGATTATTTTATCGAGCAAAATATATATAAATATATAAATATGCAAAATAGAAAGTCCTATGCCAGTAACCATGATAAACAAAGGATCCACATTGATTGTACTGGCTCACATAATTCAAAAACCCAAATGGCAAAAAAATATTAAATACCAGTAAATGAAATTAACCATGATGAAATGTTTCTCAGCAATATTTAACTGCATTATTTTGAACTCTGGCTGGCCTGATGTCATGTTAAAGAAGACCAGTGCAAGTGTCAGCGTCAATCAATGACTAGTAAACACCCTGGATAAACTTACTTAGATCCCAAATTGTTGACAATAAATGAAGCTGCACAGAAAGAAACACGGTCTGGACGTAGAGAGCGTATGATCAGCATTCTCTGCAATTCATTGCATGCACTGTCCCATTCACCTGTTAAAAAGAAAGTTGCATGTCTCATACTGCATACTCTCATCTTACATTTATGATTCATTCCATTTCAGACAACACACCTTTTGACCCAAGGACTTTTTCGTAATAATTACTCTGTCTGTAGGCACTGTTGAGACATTCAAAACATACCAAATTTGCATATTTTTGATGCAAATTGAAAGGTGTATTCTTCATTCTAGCTAAATTCTAGTTGAATTTAAAGACAAAAATTGACACATTTGTTTACCTTTGCCATGCCAACAAGGAAAGTCAGATTCCTTTCAAATTGGAATTTAGTGGGCCTGACGTTTCGATCCTAGCAGGACCTTTCTCAAAATTGGGATGTTAAAAACTAAAAAGTGTCCACAGGGACAGACATGATTTTTATTGAAATCTGAGGACTTTGTTGGTCAGATATGAACAAAAATTAAGATCACTTATAGGATTACCAAAGCAATGATTGTGAGTTATTTTTCCAGGATTCAAAAAGACATTATTCCATTGAAAAAGAAACAGAATTTTGGAGGGTTTTTCCACCATTCATAGAACAAGCCAATGATTCTGCTCAATGACAATTTGGTGAAAAACAATAATTACCTGGCAGAGGAGCTGTTTCAGGCTCTGAACTTGTATACCAAACATGCCAATCGCGTGGGTACTGCTCGAAGGACTGAACTAGCCCATGGAAATTGGCCAATCTGCAAAAAAATAAATAAACATGATACTATATATTGCATACTATCATAAATGATATACTCACGCCATAATGGCAAATGATAATTCATCTTGAACAAACACCTCCTGATATTTTTGGTCAATGTCATATGCAACATCTTCTATGCTGATAAATTGTAATCAAAGAAATAAATGAAAAACTGACTAGGAACTTTAAAACAAATGAGAAAAATGGCTGGACAGGGGCTTGAACCCAAGACCTCTGGTTTTGCATACCACAGCCATACCGTCTGAGCAATCCAGCTCTTAGATGACAGCCTTCCCAAATAGGCAACTATTTTTGCCCGATTGGGGGAGCCAAGAATTCATCCATTAACCGCCATGATTTTGAAAAACTCAAGAGCACTGCTACACAAAGACCATATCCATGTCTCGGGTTCAAATCCTGGTCCATTTAAATATTCCTTAACATTTTTCAAAACTGATGAATTTTATTGAGGAAAAAAATGTAATTTGAACAAATCCTCCATATTTTTATGACAGTGATAGAAGGTAACATACAGGATAATTTTGAAATGCTTCCAAGCAAACAGGGTTAATAAAATAATAAGTACAGAATAAAAAAAATTGTTCCAACATTTAATGAGTAATTACAAAACAGGTACATGTAACTGCAATTAATTGTATTGCTCTATAATTCAGTAAAATATAGTATAAAATGGTACTTACCATCTCTGAAATCAATGTTAAGTTATTGGTCAACAAATATACGGTAAAGCATACGAGCAGAAGCAAAATAACAGAGTACAACAAATCTGAGGAGTGGAAATACAGTACCATATATCATGCTTGGCTGAGCACATATAAGGTAGGTTCCCATTGAATTTTCAACATAAATCATAAAAAGACTTTTCATCAAAAAAGAAAGTGGAATCAACTCAATTAGTCAAATTGGAAGTTAGTTTAAAAAAAACTTGGCAAAAGAACAATACTTGGCTGATAGGGTTGGAATTGAGGTTTGAAGGTATAAGAGACATGGATATATAAATCATTTCAATTCAACAAGCCTTACTTTATAAATTCATTCTTTGATTATAAAAAATCATAGATGCATTTTTCATAGATGCAAAATCAAAGATGCATTTTTTTAAATAAAAAATCATAGGAATGCATTTGTCAAAAATATGTACATCCCTCAACTATGTCTGTTGTTACTACACAGTAATGACAAGGACAGCAAAACAGACGTACCCGTACATCACTGCATGGAAAATCTCTTTCATTTAAAAACTAAAAAAGTCCTATGATCAAGATGGTAAGTGGACTTTTATTTTAGTTTTAGATGATATTTAGTTTTAATAGCATATAATACCATAAGTCTCAGGAACACAGGACTTGCTAAGCATTACAAAACAAATGTGAACAAATAGCATGAAAAACTTTGGTCATAAATGCAGAGTGTGCATGTTGGCTAGTGTTAGTATCTGTGCTGAAGATTATTACAGAAACAAAAATAAGAGAGCTGATAAGAGCGCTGGTACGCAAAACCAGAGGTCTTGGGTTCAAGTCCCAGTCTAGTCAAATTTTCATTTTTCAGTAATATGCAAAAATGTAGCAAACCGCTTACTGACTAAAATTATCACCATACAAATATGCAAAATAAGGAGGGCCTAATGTTTCGATCCTAGCTGCACCTTTCTCAAAGGCAGAAAGGTGCTGCTAGGATCGAAAGATCAGGCTCTCCTAATTTGGATTTTTTTCAAAATTGTTCAACATTTCCTTTATTTGTTTTCTTATCAAACATGTGAGCATTGTAGCTCGGATTTTAGTTGATGCTTTTTTTATATAAATGCCTTTGCAAGCCCAGCAAGTGCAAGTGACTGATTCTAGGATCACCTCTGACTTCATGGGCCTGAGATGGCAATCCAAATTGGGTGAACATTTCTATTCAAATTTTTGTCCAGAACATAAGTTTTATGTCCAAGGATATATTTGTCCAATTACATACGCAGTGAAATGAGCACTGTATTCTGGGACTGTATGTGATAAAAGCAAGCTCAAGATATTTGAAAGATTTGTAAGACATAAGTCCAAAAATGACATGGGTTATATATTTGTTCATATTATTTAATATAACCAAGTCAGAATTTAAAAACTGTAATTATGAATGTTTGATTATAATAAAAACCACCAGACATCTAACCATAATTGTAATAGGTGGTAGGTATGCATTAGCTTGTAATTATTCAAAGACTACAAAGGAAACAAACATCTCTTTGAACCACAGAAGTGACAAATGGCCACGATCATTAATATTGTGCAAGGAGAATCAAACACACAATATCAGAACGCAATGGCAAACAAGAGGAATTCAATATAAATCAATAAAAAGGGTCCACCATATGTGCCAATGTAATTACTTACTTGCTGCAGAGTACAGATAGCAAGGGCAAGGAAAGAAGAGCGTGAGGGTAGAAAAGGTCATGTTAATATAATCCATTATACCTAGCACCTTAACACTAGCAAAAGCACACTAGTTTATACATAGACAGATTGTCATATAATCGAATGTAATATTGTCATCTAAGCACATCATTCACACCACAGCTGCTCATAAGAGAATGTCAGGGATGTCAACAATGGCCCATATGGATTAAGCATTGGCATAATAACATATAGTTGATGACAATGAATGTTATAAGTCTGTGTTAGCCAGTACAGTTCATGTGCAAATCTAAATTCACTGATGACATGCACATCTTCATGCAATGGTCTACCCATATCTACAGCCTCTTCACAGATATTTGTCATGAACTCACTGTACAACAATTCTCTTATTTGGATGATTTGCTTCCAAAGACATACATATTCTAAAACTATAATTTCCTTTCCCTGCATCAGACTCAATGAAATGCAAATAATGATTCCTTTTCCTGCTAAAGATTACTTATCTTTAATTCATGTGACTGGTATCAATTCTTATTGCAACATAAATTAAAATGATTTGCATATATACATATTTGTTTTGATATAATATGAGAGAATTAAGGGCACTTACTTGTCAAGTTCAGTGATATTATCCCAAGAAGCATCAGCAAGCCAACCGGAACAAGGATTATCCATTTGTTCCTCCCTGTCCAAGACCTATGGTACATAATTAAACAGCAGATTGAACTTGCTTTATTACTTTGTATAATGAGCATGGTATTGTTCACACAATGCAGCATGAAGCCTTTACATATATTGAGATGTGCTTCACAAAATGTTTAAGTGCACAAGAGAATATAAATGTTTTTGACACATACATGCTAGGAGAAAGGGACAACCATTTTGACCTGTTTCAGGTATATTTTACAAATACATAGTAAACAAATATGATGAACTTACAACACCACCCCTCAAGAAGAAGTTATATTCATCCATATTGATTTTACCAGCAGCCTCAAGGATTTTGGCACACATTTGGAAGGAGAAGAGTAGTTTATGTTTCTCAAAGAGACCACGGCATGTAAATCTACAAAGAATAGATATCATTGACAAAATATTAACAAGACATAGCATGAATGTTAAAAAAAAGTATAAGGCACCTATGATTACTAAAGGGGTCAATCCAAGGTTCAAATATCATGTTATTCTGCTTGTAATATATGTAATAATTCAAAAGCGTAAGAGTAAACCTATTAGATAGTATTTGCTACAGCTCTTGTCAAGTGAAGAATTCCATTGCCAATGTTCCGCACTCAAAGAAAAATCCTAAGGTTCCCTTATTAGTTACTTCTTACCACCCATTTCTTTCTCACCTATGGAAAAATACCAATGAAAACCATCACAATATCAATACTTAAGATTGTCTAACTAGTGCTATTCCATACATACCAGTGTTGGCTTTCATCAGGCACCCCCATAACCTGCATGACTTAATTGTCTGAGCAGAGTTTTGTTTCCCTTTGGACTCTTCTACCATACACAGTACATTTAACCACTTCGCGCCGGAGTTTTTTCAGTGCCGATGACCACCATACGGGGGTTTTTGAACAATGCATCATTTTCAAGTCTCGCTAAAACAATCGGAACAATATATTTCTGTGAAATAAATCGATAAGGGTATACCATGGGTACAAGAGAGTAAAACCTGACGTCGTTGTGGCATTTGTCAAGAAATTATCCGTTCGAAAAAGGGTCCATTGTGCTCCGTCAATGGACCGTAATGGACTCGTGTGTTTGTGTGTGCGTGTACGGTGCTGTCAATCCCAGACCGCAGACTCCAGCCTCCACTCCAGGCAGTCAAATCTTCGAGTTGGTCAGCCACAACCGAACGTACAGATTACAGTAAAGAATGTGGGGGAATTCCAATGCCAGACCGACGACTGTTGGGCTGTGTGGCATGCAAAGACAATGTCCCCCGCATGCTTTCAGCTGCAGCGCGGTATCCCTCGATCCTCCACAGTAAAAGTCCCACAATTACACAATTACTGCTGCTAATCTTGCAACTCATGTGGCAACTTGCGTCAAAAAGGGTCTTTGTACTGATTCGTATTGCTTTGTTCTAAGCTGAAACTGAAGAGTCTTTGTTTAGAATGTGGACAATAGTGGTGCCCGGATTCGGAGGGCCCCGTCGCATAGTCAAGCCAATGGAGCTCCGGATTCGGAGGTCCCGGCGCGAAGTGGTTAACCCTAGCTCAGAATGCATTGTTTGTAATACCCATGTCCAATGGAAATGGAAATTCATCTAGCACACCCTACACCCTATGCCACTATTAAATGCAGCACCTCAAACATTATATATGGTACATGTACTTCATCTCCTGTAGAGTTTGTAACGTTCAATAGGTTGGCAAAGCAAAAAACGCTCTCCACTCATAACCGAAAAAATGAGTACTTGACCTTACATGTAGGTCTACTATCAAAAATGGTCAATTGGACATGGTTAGTCTGTAAGATAAGATTCAAAGGTTTGCATGGTGTAAGAACTAAGTATAAAGGAGCAACACTCCGTCTCAAAAGATATGGTCACTCTGCCTTTGAGAAAGGTCCTGCTAGGATCGAAATGTCAGGCCCACTAAATTTTCAAAAGAGATGTGTTACATGGTGTCATCGCAAACCTTTCACTTAAATAAGACACCCCTGTTTGGTGTCACTTCATTCTCCCCATCAATTCTGTATCATGTACGAGTGTACTGGACATCAAATCATTTGGTAAATGTAATGATGCTGTCCGTCTGAGCTGGGAGAAAATGTTGATCAAATATTTTCAGACAATTCAACCACATTACCTCCACACCCAAGAGGGGAATGATAAACACCTTGCATGTTTACTAATATAGTAATCATTCTGTTGTGTTCAATCCACCACTTCTCTCTTTGACCATTCCCCCTCTACTACCTAATCCGTACCCAACCCCCTGCCCTTTCCTCTGATCCCACCCTAAAAGCTACATATCCTCTTTGTCCTGTCTCTCATCCATGTCTCTTTTGCTCTCCCCTTCCTATTTGCTTTTGTTCTTGTCATTCTGCCTTTGAGAAACTCCTGCTAGGATTGAAATATCAGGCTCCCAAATTTTTGGTATAAAGCCTATAGGGCTTTTCACACTACAGCAACTTTACACGGGTTGAAATGTACACGGGTCTGACCCAGGTCCAACCCGTGTAAATTTGAACACTGGTAAATGAGGTTTACAATATAATACAAAAGGTTACAATATAATACAAAAGCTGCTTTTGTTCTTTGCACATGCATAGTAACCTGCATGTCAAATTGACAGGACGCATGCTTAACACAGGTCAAAATCTAAAATGGCGATGTTCACATTAGCGCTTTCAACCCGTGTTGAGATTCTCTACACGGGTAAACCGCTCTCAACCCACCTCCTGAGCAGGGTTACTGTAGTTTCAACCCGGGAGTGCCTTACATGGGTCAAAGCTGCATGTGTCAAGTCTTGTAATGTGAACAGGTCAGTCATTTTTTACACAGGTCAGACCTGGGTCCAACCCACAGATTTTTTGTAGTGTGAAAAGCCCTAATGTTGCTCACTTCATAGAAGTCCAAGAATTGTATGCATTTACATTGACAATGAACAGCAGAATCTTAATACAAGGAATGTATGCATCGGAAATATATATATATATATGTATATATATATATTTATATATATATGAGAAGCACTGCCCTTTATTAAATACGGGTTTCACCAAGGATATGTTATATTTCGACTTTCAATATTACAAATGTATATCATAGATATAAAGTAAACAAAACAAATTGTGGTCACTTCAATTGACAGCTTTGAAAATATCTACCTTAAAGTTAGATGACCGGAGGGTTTGATACCAGCAGAACGCTCAAAGAAAAGTGAATCATGTTTATAAACCTACCTGTACACAGCATATGTGTGGTACTCATTCAGATTCAAAATCCTCGATTCAAGCTGGGGGCTCCTTTGGCTTTTATCAATTGAGATATTGAATAGGTCAATGTAAGAGTCCAAAGAAAATTGATACATTGGGTCAATGCGGCCCATATCATTTAGGACAAAGAAGAGAATTGATGCACGCTGGGCACATGGACGGTAACCCTATGGACAAGAACATATAACATAATATCACCTTAGAACTTTTTTGACAATTTTTCAATAGTCAATAATACTACTTCTTATTGTGAATCTTATATTCTATTCCAATATAAAATGTAGACAAGAACAACATTGTCAATCTTTATACAAAGGTATGAATGTGGCATTACTATGCTCAAAAGTCTTATGCATGAGTTCATGTCCTAGTTTCAACATCATGACAGGTCTTGTTAAACCCCCTTTCAAAGGATTTCTTGAGCACTTATGGAACTTACTTCTCTAGCAGCATCAATCTTGGCCTCAGTCTGTTCAGACACTTGGAGCTGTTCTCCAACTTCTTCTGATGTCTTCTTGGAGGTTTGGAGAGTATTAACCAACTGTTCATCATCAAGGAGCGATCCTTGAGCTTCATTCAATAATCTTGGAAGGGACACATCAATGGACCATTCATTCATATTGACATCACCAAAGTCATGAACATTGAAGAAAACGTACAGTAATGACTATTCAATATCATAATTACAAACCAGCATTAAAAATATTAGTACATAAAGATCATCTGGACTGTCTGTAAAATAACAATAAAATTCTTGATACAAGTTTAATTAAGTTTAATATTAATTGCTATTTATGCACTGCAGTCAAATCCAAATGTGATTTTGAATCAAAAGGTGAAGATTTTATTATACTTATGTGTTAATCATATTATACTTATGTGTTAATCATTTTCTGTACCTCAATGTACCATTTGATATTCAAATGAATGCACATTGACATATTTTCCAATTAAAACGAAAGGACCATTTTAAAGAGGTAGAACTAATGTCATTATGGATGACTTTACTGTTCCACTTTCTGCCGTTGATTATATTTCCAATCTGGTGAAAGTGTATTTAGTTATGACATTTTTGAAAAAGGGGACATACATCTGTAGGCTTTTTAAAGAAGTAACTGTGTCTGAAATTCATGAATATCTAATCAAATGTCAGTGAAGTGGTATTGTGAATGAAAAACTGTGTCATTTACTGACCTGAGAATTTCATCTTCAAGTTCAACAAGCTTCTTCTTTCCTGCAGCAATGTTCATGACCAGTGCATCCTTTTGCTCCTCTAGTTCTGGTCTTTCTTTCCGCACTACAATACCAAGTAATTGTGCTTCCAAGCCTTGCTCCTTGACAGCAAAGTTGGTTATAGTTGTCTTGGTGGATATCTCAGGTGTATAGTGAGGATTACTTAGCTTTGTTGTGATGTAAAACTTGAAGTCTGGACTGTAGTCTAGTTCCTTGTCACCAAGGCGGATCATGAGCCTGCCACCTGAAGAAAACATAGCAAACAGCAAGCAGCAATTCCTTGTCAACACGTTTCTTCAGAGTAACAATTATCACCTATAAACGATAAACCAGTGTATTACTTGGTGGATTCTTTAAGGATAGATCTATCAGCATGTAAAAACCCTGGCATCCATTAAACATTACATTACTTAAAATACATGCAATGGGCCTTCATTTGAATCTACATGTACCATTTCACATTGAGTATAGATGGCTTGGCAGCCTCCGAGATGAAAGTTATGCTACAATTGTCTTAAACAAACCTCGTTTGATGACAGACTTATTTAGGATTGGTGAAAGTGACGGATCAAGTTCTTCTTGTACATTCTGTAGCAGAACTGGGAAGCCATATTGAATTGCATTCTCTAGAGTACGCAAGTAGTCATGTTGCTGAAGATCAATGATCTTCAGATTACGTTTGCCTTCCATATTCTTGATCCATTTTATGGCTTGACCTTGAGGATCCACCATCAGTGGCCATCTGACAAAAAATGAATTCACTATAAATAAGTTTCATGCAATCAAATAATCACTAAATAAACATAAAGTACATGAAAGCTTAACATTAAATGGGGTCTAATAACAGATATAAAAGGTACAGGTCAAAACAATTGTTACATTTCCAAAAAAATGAATGGCGAATTTGAGACATATGTAACTGCTAAGCTTCTCATAAAACTAGAGTGACCTACCTGCTACCCCTAGTAACAATGACACCATTTTCAGTTGAAAAGGAGTCAGTGGGTAAGCCTTGAATGTTCCAATCACGCACAGCAGTTGGCTTGGACAAGAATGTTGCAAAACTGAAATCTGGACTGCATGGCACACCAAGCTTACGAACCTGCGCCATAATAAAATAATACTTTAGTTTTAAAAATGTGAAATACCTTATCTTTTTCTGTAAATATATTTGATAGGCTTTCCTTATTTGTTTTTTCCATTAAAACAAATACCAAACTCACATCTGAACATAATTATAAGAAACTCACCTCTTTAAGCCATACTTCCTTGACAAGGTGATCTCTATACTCTGATAGAAATGGCCCTGTGTATGACAGGAATGCAGCAGCAATCAGACAATCACCAACAAGGAAAACCATGTTCTCCTCTAAATCCTAGAAGCAAAATACAATGAAAACATTTGAATAAAGGTTGCAGTGGCAACAAGGCTTCATAAAGTAACATTGGCAAAATCATTCAACTGGCATATCTACAACAGAAACTTGCAAGAGATTAAGCTTTGAAAGCAAAAAGGATTGTCAGACCCTGTTACATTTTGCAATTTCTATGAGTTTGTTTCTAGCGAAGCAGTGCATTTGATTTGTTTTCCCTGGTGCTTTTCTTTGCTATATCCTCGGTAATGCCAAGTGATCACCAATTACTGATGCAAGAGATCGGATTTTTGAAAACCTATGACGGAAGCACATACTGAGCTGTGAAGATAAACATTTCAATAAAGACTTTCATGCCATGCAGGCCTTTCACTGTTCATTTTCCAATTACACCAAGCCTTTGCACTTGGCTGGCAGACGCTCAATCAACAGTCATTCTCGCCCACTCGTGACTGCAACATTTTTCCCGATGTGCCCTACCTTTTTATCCGATCATTTAAAATACTTTCCCAGCCGTGAAAAATGCAGATTCAATTTCCTTTTGATGCAGTTCATTGTAAAAATACATACTTTAATTTTTTTTTAATATTCCAAAAACAAAATCAAAGAGGGAAGACGGTGAAAAGACGTCACCACTTGCAACACACACGTGGCCTGATTTCTTCCTTCCTTACTGCATTGCTCTGGTACCTGCCACACAACTGTATTAAAGGCATGTATGCAGCAACATACAAAAGTACAATGTACAAAAGCTAAAAGTACAACCAGCCCATTATTTTACAGTACACATTGTGTACATCAAACTGACTCAACAACCAAAATTGCTGCGTGCATTCACTGTTCACCACACTAGAAAAGTCTCTGCCTGCTGAAATTTGCAAATTATTTCCTCCCATATAAACAATAATTACCTGATAAGATTACTCACTTCCACAATTAACACCATTGAGAACTCAATTTAATCCCTTTTAATGCTTTTTAAGGCCTTAAATTTTGAAAATTCAATGTAAGACTTAACACTTTTAAAGACCTGCAGACACCCTGATACTCGTGTCTTCCAGTTCCACAGTGCGGCGGTTTCACGTCCCCATCAGTTCATATAGTAATATCAGGGTGCCCTCTCTTATCCGATTCAATGACAAGCAGAATGAAAACCACAAAATGTCATTGGAAATGACTTGTGCGAGTGACAAAGTAATGTGCTAGTAAGATATTAAAGGGAAAAAACTAATAAAACTACATTAAGTGCAAGTACAACCAAAAGAAATTTGAAATCCATATCCCATGATATTTATATTTTTTGAAAACTTTTAGACATTAATTCAGTATCGTTTTGGCGCCCTCTCTTGCCTGATTTAAGAAAAGCAAAACAAAATGTCATATGGCACAATTTGTGCAAATGACCGACTTGCTTGTATGGGCCTCTCATTGAAGTTTCCATCATGTCCTGATTGAGGTCATCAGATATACTTTCAATCTTCATTTATTGCTTTTATTCACAAGAATTTGTAACATACAACTATCAACGTCGCCTCTACATAACAAATGGGGATAACTTCGCTGATGGTTTTAAAGAGGTTCTGGTTATAACAACAGAATCATGAAAATCTGGCAGACCTCTTTATAATGAGAGTTGACTGTAATTAGAAATGCTTCATACCTTGACATTTTCTTCCCAGCGATCTCTCTCACCAGCTAAACCTGACACCAGCTTGCCAGCCCTCTCTAGTTTGATTTCCATTAGTTCTGCTTTGATTCGTAGCTGCTCTTTCTCAGCCAACTTCTCATCATACTGCTTCTTAAGCATTTCCATTCTATCTGTCACCTAACATTGAAAAAGTTCAATTAACATATTAACTTCAATTAACTTCATGGCAAGTATGATCAGCTGTTGTTTTAATATAGTAATAAAATAATAATAATAATAACGGGCATTTATAGAGCGGTGGTATCCATCTCAAGAGACGCTCATGGCGCAGTACAAGAAAAACAGTAAAGAAAAAAAAAATTATTAAGATCAATTATAACTTAAAGTGATATACAAAAATGTTGCAAACTGCTTACTGACTAAAAATACAAAAATGCAAATCTCAATCAATTATAAATATTAACAAAGAGGTGGTGTTTAAAGGCTTATTTGAACTCAGATATTGAATTAATGGAACGAATATTGAGCGGCATGGGAATTCCAGAGACGGGGAACGGCATTAGGAAAAGTATGTCCATTATCAAATTGGTATCGGGGTAAGATTAAACATCTGGACTTCTCTCATCAAATTAGAAAATTTCCACTATTACTTAGTGGTGGGATAGTCTAACTAGACAAATCTAGCCACATGTACCAACCTCTTTGAGCTTTGCTTTAGCATCTGCCAATATTGCTTGTTTCTCAGCAAGCATAGACGTGGCATTGTTAAGCCGTTGTTTCTTAGGCTCAACAACTCTAAAAATACGGCCATAAACATCCATGGCTCGTACCCACAGACAAAGGGAACGTGCTGCAAATGACACACGTCCAATTATATCTGCTTGAAAGTCAGGCTGTGCACAGTACTGTCCAATACGCTTCAAGACACGGTCTGACATGTTGTCTTTGTCAAACTCTATCAGCTCTTTAATGAAATTCTGGTTACCTATAATCAAAAGAAATTGAAAGAAGTTGAAAGCTGAACCACAAATTTAAAAAACACACTATTTTATGTGACTTTCATCTTAAAGGTAACCCAAAATCTTGAAAAATTTAAAGAAAAAAAAAATTGGCAAAGAAAACTTTTACTGGACCAGGACTTGGAACACGAGACCTCTGGATTAACATACCAGTGCTCTTCCATCTAGGCTATCCAGGGATGGGGGTGCCAGTCAGATGCAATTCAACCATTTAACTGCTGTATATCTTCAGAGATCACACTCCCACTTTCATTCAGATGCAAACAATTATTGTAAACCTGGCTATGGCAGTGCTCTTCCATCTAGGCTGTCCAGCCCTTAGATGGTGACCTCCCAAATAGTCAACTAGTCTTTGCTGAGATGGGGGTGCCAGTCAGAGGCAATTCAACCATTAACTGCTGTATATCTCCAGAGATCACACCCCCGCTTTCATACAGATGCAAACAATTATTGTAAACCTGGCTATGGCAGCTTGAGGATCACACAAAGTGGGTGCAGCTTTTTCAATTCAAGTCAAACATTAAGTATCATACATATTTGCCACAAAATGAAATAACCTGAATATATTAAGATATAACATGGTACATGTAAAATGAAAAATGTTTTTCTATTTACCCAACTGCCTTTTTGCTTCAGCCCAAGTGGGTTCTGCACCTTTCAGGATCATAACAGCTTCCATTACTTTCTCAACAAGTGCTGGAGGTCGGCCATATGATTTGATCTCTCCAATATCTTTCTTGTTAAGAGATTCCAAAGCCTAGAAGTTGCAAAATGAAGAGGTTTCCAATTAATATAAGAATTAAGGTGATATACAAAAATGTTGCAAACTGCTTACTGACTAGAATAACCAAAATGCACTTACAGCCAGGCCCTCAGATTGAGGCGCATATGTTCCAATGAGTCTGACTTTCGCCGCCATACACGTGTATTGGCCAGTAACTTGGTTGCTAGAGGCTATAGTTCTCGCCAAGTGAAGAACTCCATTGCTAAAGTCTATTCCATTCCCAGAAGTTCGGCACTCAAACAAAAGCCACCAGGTCCCAAGGACAATCCCAAGGTTCCCTTAGTTACTTCCTACTACCCTTCTCTTCCTCCTCTCAGGAAGATAACTAAGGAAACCACCATATTCTCCACACTTCAGATCGTCTGGCTGATGCCATTCCAAATTCACCTGTTTTGGCTTTCAGGCGCCCCCGTAACCTGCGTGACTTTATTGTCCGAGCAGAGGTTCCCCCTTTGGACTCTTCACCTCCCACTAAATTTGGTACATTTAAGTGTACCTCGAAATGCATTGTTTGCAAGACACATGTCAAGGAAATAGACTCTTTCAATGGACATTCTTCTGGAACTACCCACACGACCTATGGCTCTATCACGTGCACTACCTCAAACATCGTATACCTCATCTCATGTAGAGTTTGTAATGTTCAGTATGTTGGCGAGACCAAAAACACCCTCAAAAAACGTATCTATGGCCATAGGTCTACAATCAAAACCGGTAAAATGGACACCCCTGTTGGGTATCACTTCAATCTCCCTGATCATTCGATATCAGATATGAGTGTACTGGGCACAGAATCCCTTGGTCACCGTAGTAATGCTGTCCGTCTAAGCCGTGAGAAAATGTGGATGAAGCGTCTTCGGACTATTCAACCACATGATCTCAAGGAGGGTAATGACTAACACCATGCAGCTTTCTGATAATCCTTCATTTGTGTTCACTCCTTCACACTTCTCTCTTTGATCTTTCCCCCTCTTCTCACTAATCTCTACCCTACTCCTTGCCCTTTCCTTTGATCTCACCCAACCAGCTTTACTCTTTGTCCTTTGTTTCTCATCCGTGTCCTATTCCCTCTCTTCCCCCTTCCTTCGTGTACATGTATCTGTGTTGTCCTTGTCACTCTGCCTTTGAGAAAGGTCCTGCTAGGATCGAAACGTCAGGCCCACTAAATTTTAAGATTAATATAAGAATTGTTTTATTTCATGGTCTGTCTTTAATATACCAAAAATATATCTTCGTATGCTGGCCTTTCCAAGTCCCTTATATTTCCATTAGTATTCTGAGTGAGCTTAATACCTTGACAGCCTCCTCTAGTGCAGGTAATGCTTCTGCTAGATCCTGTTGTGCGGCATCTGCCATTGCTTGGCATCGCACCTCTTCCTCTCCGATCTTTTCACTACGAGCTTGAACACTCTAAATAAAAGTACATAACTCAAATAATGAGAACATCATACAACCTTAACAGTTCAGGGAGGCATGGTAGCAATGTGCCACTTCTCTATCTGTTTTTGCCCTTGTCATTTAGCCTTTGTGAAAGTTCCTGTGAGGATGAAAACTTAACCACTTAACGCCGGGACCTCTGAATCCGGAGCTCCATTAGCTTTAATATGCGACGGGGCCCTCCGAATCCGGGCACCACTATTGTCCACATTCTAAACAAAGATGAATCAGTACAAAGACCCTTTTTGACACTATTTGCCACATGAATTGTGTCGGGTTTTACTCTCCTGTACCCATGGTATACCCTTATTGATTTATTTCACAGAAATATATTGTTCCGATTGTTTTATTATAGAAAGGTTTGCGGTGAACACCATGTATCAGGTCTCTTAAAGGAAGAGGTATGGTTCTGAAAAGAACCTGAGGGTAACTCGACGTTTCGACCAGTATGCTCTGGCCGTCATCAGGAGAAGTTACCCTCAGGTTCTTTTCAGAACCATACCTCTTCCTTTAAGAGACCTGATACATGCTGTTCACCGCAAACCTTTCTATATTGATTCACCCACCATGCAAAGCCTTATGTCTCATTTACCGATTGTTTTAGCGAGATTTTAAAATGATGCATCGTTCAAAACCCCCCATATGGCAGTCATTGGCGATGAAAACCCCCCGGCGCAAAGTGGTTAAGGGCCTCTTGGTGATTAAGATTTGATTTGTGGTTATTTACGGCAGTACCGGTAATCAGATTGCAATATTTTTGTATTGCTTTAATTAATGCTTGCACTAAATATATGTTCCTTTGGGTTTCATTCCTAAATATCATTACTGTATATTTGTGATGTTTTTCATCTAAAACGTTTTCTATGAAGTACAGATTCAATTTACATTCCCAAATTACATTCTCTAAATAGGAAATGGAATTAATTGGAAAGAGTTGACAAATAAATACCTGCAAGGGCATTCGCTAAAAACGACCAAAAATATTATATTTATTTTTAAAGAATTGTTCTATGTATGTACCGGTAACTATATATAGCAATAGGTCATGTAACAAGATAGACATACCTTTTGTTGCTCATCAGCCTCTCTTTTCTGTTGCACAATTATAACCAAATACTCTTCACATTGCTTCTGGAATTGAGCTACCTTGGTCTTAGCTTCCTCCAATTCCACTGACATGACCTCAACCTTAGCTCTGGTGTCATCAATTTTGTATAAACCATTCTTCAGTTTGTTGGCAGCATCTCCAAGCTCTTTGCGCTTTTCATACAAAAGACTGATTGTATGGAAACAGAAAACAAATGCTTGCTGACATACAGATACATAGCTTTTCAAGGTATAAAGAAGTATACTGTCAAGTCTACAGTACCCTGCATAAATAGTTATACATATAGCTTCCACAATTCCTGGCAAATCTTCATCAATTTTGCACTCAATTGCCCTCTTTTTGTTGCATTTATAGCTGTTCTAAATTTTGGGTTTTGGGCAAAATTGGCAAAGACTAGTTAACTATTTGGGAAGGCCGCTATCTAAAGGACTGGATAGCTCAGACGATAAGAGCAATGGTACACAAAACCTTTTTCAAAACTGTTTCAAAGTTCCCAGTCAGTTTGTCCTATTTGTTTGACTTTGAATGAAAAAAGAAGAAGCTGCATCTATTTTGTTATCCCTGAAATACTATAGTCAGAGATGTACAGTAGTTAATGGTTGAATGCTTCTGACGGGTGTCTCAACTTCGCTAAAGACTAGTTGACTATTTGACATGCCCAACATTTAAGGGCTGGATAGCTTTGATGGAAAGAGCACTGGAATGCAAAACCTGATGTTTTTTGGTTAAATTAAGTCCCGGTCCAGTAAAAGTTTTGCCATTTAAAAAACATGTCATGTGTTATATGGTCTAGTATCTACAGGCAAAGCAACTGTCATCAACATCTGAGGACCTTGGGACAAAAGGTGAGGTGGGGATTGAAACTGTTGCCAAAGACAGAAAACACTTTGTGCTGTGACAGGTTCATTAGTGATTCCAGGTATAAGTTAAATATATAGGATGGATAAATCACCTCAGTTTAATAGGTTTTATGCTAAAGGCCTAATAAAAGCACCTGGTGTGTACAATGGCTGGATCCTCGGATATAAATTAAAAGGTTAGTGTTTGACAAAAAGTATGGGAGTATATATGTATGGCATATTAAACCAACTTACACTTTGTATCCAGTAACAAGCTCCAGGTAGTTAGTGGGGGTGACATAATTATGACGCTTCAGCTCAAACAACATCTTTCGAGAACTCTCAGCTACAGATCTATGCATTGTACAAAAAATCTGAGCCATGTTGCTTTTCATCTGAAAGCAAAAGGTAAAAACATCCAAACTGAATGACAAATACCCTCGAAATTAAACCCTTAAACAGGTAAATGGCATTATTTATTTCATTTAATTTGTTCTTTGAGCAATTTTTTTATTGTGATTGCGACAAAAAATATTTATGAAACAATGGACACATCACATGCTCATTGTATGATCAGGTAAAACTCTTAGTGTACAGATTGTGCAAGGCAAACCCTCATTCTCACACAACGCTAACTGTTCAGCCATGTTTTAATTATTCTCTATTTTGTTTTAATTACCTCATCATTGCCACCTATATCAATGGTTTCTAAATACTTCTCAGCAACTTCAACCAAAGCATCTTTTGGCCATTCTGTGAACCAGTCAATTGTTGTGCAATTCACAAAGGCTGGATACATACGAATACGGTTTCTGTCAATAGAAAAATGAAAAACAACATCCATTACATACATTACATATAACATAATGTTTGCTGTGACACCATGTACGAGAATGTTTCATGAGTGATTGTGGTTCTGAAAAGAACCAGAGGGTTTCACTCAATGTCGTAGGGGGAGGACATTGGGCAGAGCTGGGGCATACTTTAACCGAACCCCAATACCAGACCAGCATTCTTCCTCCTATAGATGGACAGAGCACACTGTCCGAAACGTCCAAGTGAAACCCTCCAGTTCTTGCAGAACCACACTCACTCACAAAAGAGATTCTCATACATGTTGTCACTGCAAACCTTACTCTTTATTAGTATCAACACCATGCATAGCCTTAAGTCCTATTTAACAATAATGATATAAACATTTGTTGGGTACTCCTCTACTCATAGTGAAAATGTTAGCCTCTACAAACATAAAGACAATTTAAAAGTAATTCCAAAATCACTTTAGTGTCAATGGATTCTATAAATCTATTAATAATACCATTATTAACATTAGATAAGTAACAAATATTGCAAGTAATTTGTTCCACTGATATTTCCATAACAATGGACTTCAAATTTCCAGGGATATAATGTGCAAAGGATTATTCTGTGCAGCTACATGTATGTCCTTAATATCTATGTTTGGATTGAATTACAAATAGTAAAATGAATTTGTATCATAAAAATGTCACAAATAATTAAACTGGACTTGGACTTCAACCCAAACCTCTGGTTTAATATACCAGCACTCTTATCATCCAAGTTATCCAGCAATTAGAAGGCATCCTTCCAAAATACCGGTAATCAACAAGTCTTTGAAGGGGAGGTTGAGTGCTGCTTGCTGGTGCCCCCACCCCGGCAAAGATAATTGACTATTTAGGAGGCCACCATAAAATGCCTGGATACCAGTAGTTCAGATGGTAAGCGCGCTGGTACGTTAAACCAGTTCTCAAGTTCAAGTCCTGGTCCAGTCAATGAATTTTCTTAACTTTTTTTTTTTTTTTTCTCCTTCATTTTCTTTTTGGCCAATTTGTGACACAATTATGCAAAAATAACAGAACAGAAATGGAGGAACCATAATTGATTGTCTTACCTGAATGGATCTCCTACTGGACTCATGCAAAGCACAACATGCAGATTGGTTCGTACACGCTCAATGTAATAAGCAAACATGCTCTCTGGAGACTCAGCAATTCCATCTTTCTTGGCATCTGCTAAAAGTGCATTGCGAACCTGCAGGAAAATCATATCAATATGGCTGGTTATAGCAAGTGTTTCTTTTTCTTGTTCAAACCTCTAATAAAAATATCTGCCCATCTGTCAACATTCAACTTAATTTTAAAAATTGGCAAAGAAAACTTTGACTGGACAAGGATTTGAACCTGAAACCTCTGGTTTTGTGTACCAGCACTCTTCCCATCTAAGCTATCCAGCCCTTGGATGGTGGCTTCCCAAATAGTCAACTAGTCAAACAACTTGAATGTTTGCATGGTGGAAACAATTATTATTAATTGGTTTACGGTGACACCATGTGTATCATCTCTTTTGAGACTGAGTGTGGCTCTGAAAAGAGCCGGTGACTCAATGTTTCGAGCAGTGTGTACTCTGCTCGTCGTCAGGAGACTGCTGGATTCCAACTATCATCAGGGGTTTTGTAGGGCTTGGAGGAGCGGTGAAGCGTGGAGTCAAACAACCATTATTGTGGTAAACCTGGCTACAGCAGCTCAGGGATCACACAAAGTGGATGCAGCTTTTTCAGGTCAAGTCAAGCAAATCAATGAAAAACATTGATTTGTTTCACATTTAAATGAATGAATGATCAAAATATGCTAACATTGTATTATATAAATTCTTCAAATTAAACAATAAATAAATATTTAAGTATAATATGCAATGTTGCAATATATAATAAATTACTTGCAGAAAATATTCAGAACTCAAAATTAAAAAAATTGAATGCTATCCTTCTCATTTTACTACTCAAATCTTCATGTAAAGGACTAATGAGTATTTAAGTAAATGTGTAATTTAAAAAAAAAGCTATTAAATGTCCTATCATAATCATAGGCTGTGATGCCGACTCTAACCAGTTGGTTCAATTTAATGTATTACCTCTTCAAACTCCTCAGGTTTGTACATAGCAGGTACTTCACCGCTACTCAATATGTTGTTAATGTCCTCCAGGAATGATTCTTCAACAACTTGAGTATCATTGAACAAGAAAACCGTGGGTTTGTTTTCTACCCCTGCCATGAAATACAACCGCTTCAAATCTGAAAAATCAATGAAAAGACTTTTTTCAGCCGATTGACAAAAGTAGAAAGGCAGACTGCAAGCTTTAATATTTTGTTCCATCAAACAAAGTTTATTTGATGTCGTAAACTAAGGTGAATCACATATATGCAACTGTTCCCTTTTAGGAAGTAAGCAGGATCAGCCAAATCTGCATTTCATGATGAACACATTTTTAATAATTAGCCACTTCACGCTGGGACCTTTTCCCGTGCCCATTAACACCATACAGGTTTTTGCTTTAACATTGTGTCAATTTCAAAACTCACTAAAGAAATGGGAACAATATTATATGTGCAATAAATCAATAACAATATACTATGTGTGCAAGTGAGTCAAACCAGGCACAATGCGGACTTCAGTTTGGCTTTTGTAAAGGGATTATCCACCTGGAAAGGGCTCATCGTGTAGCCAACTGTTTGTGCACAATAGGCCCGTTTCCATCACAATTTGAATCACGATTTTGAAACCACTTTTTTTGCGTGTGTGGACACAATAAACGCAATATTAATGGGATTCGAATCGTGATTCGGACTCCACTAAAGAGAGAGACTTTTTCAAATAATCGCGTTTATTTGCGAAGTGGTGTGTGTGGGAACGCTCTGCTCAAATTACATCGTTTTTTAATCCCACAAGGCACCGCTCACGTTCTGATTGACAGGAAGTGCTGTGCTTGTTTACATGTATCCCTGTGTGGACCACCCTCAAGGACACACCCACCATTTGACCACAACTGCTAACTACAATCGGCTTGCGATTTTTTGGCCTGTGTGCCCCCCCCCCCAATAAACAAAAATTAATCGCGATTATTTTTGTAGTGAGAACGGCCCTAATGTGTCCATAAAGCACAAAAAATAGCCTCCACTCCAGGCGAATAAATCTTCAAGGAGGTCTGCCCAAACTGAGCATACAATTTGCGGCGAAGGCAGCGGATGGAGTGTCACTGTCTGTCCAAAGACCATTGGGCTGTGGGACATGCCAATGCACTACATGTAACTTCCATGACAGTGCACTATCCCTAAGGTCCCACAGTAGTCAAATTGTTGCTGTTAATCTGGCAATTTCATGTGGCAACTTGCATCAAAAAGGTGTTTGTCATGCTAGTTGCTACATATTGCTTTATATTTGTGGTAGGTTTAAAAGAGTCTTTGTTTAAATTTCAGACAATAGTTGGGTCCGGATTTGGAGGGCCCTGCATATAGCAACACTAGTGGTGCTCCAAATTTGGAGGTCCTGGCACTAATTGGTTGGATAATATTTTCATGAACTTGTTTTTATCAAGACTTCATGTTTAAGGGCATAACTTCCTGAGTTTGATGCTATCTTACCATCCCTGAATTCCACCTTTCTGTAGATACGTGTAACTTCTATCTGGAAGGTGTTATATTCACAGATCGATGAAGCAAGACGTGTCAAGGACTGCCGACCACTACCACCAATTCCAACAAGTAGCATGTTGCCACGAGGCTGACCAATCACTCGGATGATGCGTGACACTATTAAGTAAATCAGTGGAAATTGATTAAAATACTATTATCACCTTTTAATATCCCAAAACATGGCTGCCTAGCAGTAGATTTAGACTTACATCACAGTGTTCATGGTACAAATACACAATGTACCAGTATAGTCCATGCATGACAGTGACACAATTCACTGTGGTAAGATGCAGAAAACAAACAACAAGCAAATTCTTAATGTAAATCCAAATGCAATAAGCATTCATACAGTGCCAAAAGACAAATGAACTGAGAATATATGAAAAGCTCAGCATCCCATACCATGCTCAATTGCATCTCTGAACAGTACCAGGTCCATAGCAATTACACCAGGGGTGCTATTATAATCTTCCAATGCATCCTCCATGAATTTCTTCAGGGTTGTAAAGTCCTGTAAATCTTCGTAGATTGGTACCTCTGCCTGAGAGATGAAGTCCCCTGTCACAATTATTAATAAAAAACACCAACATTGGATACTTTTAGGCAGTGCTGATAACAATGCAATGCATAAATAGGGATCCAGGTTATCTATGTTCAACTTGACAGACCTGAATGAACAGTTTTTGCTTCTTCCTTGAAGCACATAAATCAACCACAAATTCATGTGAGATTTTCTGTATTTGATTTGATGTCTAATGCTTCCTTATCAGTACAATAAAAAGGAGTACAAAGAAGCAGCATAATTCTACAAAGGCTTTTTCTGACATCAGAAAAATTGGACACCTTAGTAAAATGTTACATACACTGAATCATTTTACTTATTTTGTCTAAACATTCATTAGACAAATTTCAACTCACAATTTGGCAAGTTTTGTTACACACCATAGTGTGCATTTAATATAATTTAGTGTATGGCGTGTATTTTTTCTGAATCATGCAAAGAAGCCAAACAATCAAATACATGAGTACCAGTAACTGTTACAAGTTGTAGATGCACAAATAAATGGGGGAACAACACAACAAATACTTAGCAAATGTTTACACTTACCAAAAATTGGTGGCTGCTTGTTTGGGCAGATATTATGAAAAGTCTGCTCAAAGAGATTACCAAGCTTCTCACTTAGGACATTCACAAAGGCATCATTGTCTATCTCATTTACTAGACGGTCTGAAAACACCCTGTCAAAAGAACCATGGTCAAGACTCACCATTAGAACTTATACATGCAATCAAAATATTTGTTACTGACAAACATATTTCAGAAAATGTGTGCATTTCCCCATCCCCCCACCCCCCCCCCCCCCCCCGAAAAAAAAAAAAGGCAAAGAAAACTTTGACTGGATCGGGATTTGGATCAAGAATTTGAACTCGAGACCTCTGGTTTAGCGTACCAGCGCTCTTCCCATCTGAGCTATCCAGCCCTTAGATGGTGGCCTCCCAAATAGTCAACCAGTCTTTGCCAGGGTGGGGGCACCAGTCAGAGGCAATTCATACATTAACTGCCGTATATCTCCAGGTATCACATCCGCACTTTCATTCAGATGCGAACAACTGTAAACCTGGCAACAGCAACTCAGGGATCACACAAAGTGGATGCAGCTTTTTCAATTCAAGTCAAACAAATCAATGAAAACCTGACTGGGAACTTTTTAACTTTGTTTTTTGAAATGGCCAAGAAAACTTTAAATGAACTTCAATGAACTGGGATTTAAATCTGAGAGTGGTTTTGTGTACCAGCACTCTTCCCATTCGAGCTATCAAGCCCTTAGATGGTGGCCTCACAAATAGTCAACCCCAGCTGGGATGGGGGCACCAGTCAGAGGCAATTCTGCCATTAAGTGCTATATAATTTTCTCCAGGGATTACACCCTTACTTTAATTCAGATGCAAACAACCAATTGCTGTAAACCTGGCTCATAAAAAAGTAGCTCATAAAAATAGCAAAATTACTTAAGCGCCTACATATTAAAAATAAGTTCAAAAAAGATTAATTTTATTTTTTGGGCTTGAAAATGCTATTACTCATCTTAATCTTTAGGATAATGCTTTTAATTGCAGTTGAACATACCTGAAGCACTCGTGAATCCACAAACGAGTCATACTGCCCTTGGTATCATGGAAGTCTCTATGTGCTCTCAGCAACCCTTGAAATACTTTGGAAATATCTCTCAAATTGAACAAGTAGTGAATCTTGGCAGGTGTTGGTAGGAATCTTTGCACAACAGCTTGGTAGATTTCCAATGTAGCTTGTGTCATGATATCTCCAATTGGCTTCACATCTTCCTCAAAGTCTTGAAGTTTCTGGTTGATCATTGTCCCAAAAATGCGCTTGATTTGGGAATCCTATTTAGAAACAAAAATGGAAATAGGGAAAATAAAAACCCACAAGTAATGTGGAAAGGAGATCCAATAACAATGTTTTTTCTGGAATAGAAAATAAATCAAATCCTATTGAATATGTATGGAGTGTGAGGTGCCTGGTAGAAAGGCGTCTTGTCATTTACTGTGTATTCTTAAGCATTGCTACAATTACATTGTGATGGAAATCAGGCGTACAAAATGTGATGTGACAAAAATACACACCCATATGAATGGATACTTTCAAGCATAAGGATTGTATTTCAGCCTTCTCAGACTGTATAAAATGGGAAGACTAGAAAGAAAATGATTGGGGGAAGGAAGTAAATTATGATGCTAGATATCATGAAAAGGAGTGAGGCTTATGAAAGGATGGAAGAAAGAGCTTAAGATAGACAATGATGGAGTGATTACCAGCAGACAAAAGCTGCTAAACAGCAGTGCACTACAGAAAGAGGTCGTTCAGACACCGTACTAAAAGTGGTCTATTTTCGGTTTAAACTGAAAAGGGTCTATCTAGTTGTGTCTGAACGGTCTACGTAGACCGTTTGGGTACTACAAATGGTCTATCTCAGACCGCCGAGGAGGGGTGGACTAAGACTACGTAGACCGGTCTACGTAGACCGGTCTACAAACCTTAACGTGTCTGAACGGTCTATCTCAAAACCACATCCGGTTTAGGCAGATGAGCGGGCGCATTACATCACCGGTGAGTCATGACACTGCCCAAACCGCGCGAAACACAAGGACGCGATGTGCATTCCACTGATTTCACGTGCACTCTTGCTAGCCTGACCTTGCTTTGTATTTTTGTGATCGAGCTTTCACCGTGCCGACCACCACGGGTAATTTCCTTCCACCACTCCTGGTGAAAAACAATGCTTCCGACCGGCACTGTGTTCACCCCATTATTATCCCAATCTATATCATGGTTTCGGTAGTAAAATAAATTGTACTTTTTTGTAGCGTAACCATCTCGCTAATAGTTAAGGAAGTTCCGATCAGGCTTTAGTAGCGCAGCGTGATCGTAGTCGTAACTCGTATGCAGCCATGCGGTCGCTGTACACGTGCACTGTGCAGTATACAGTGTGTGCAAAGACGTGTTGTGTCATGTCACATGTGCTGCACGTAGGCTGGTTTCGGCCCTACTGCTCCTGTAGTGTCATTATGTGTTTACCTAGAGGTGGAAACCACACCTAGACTTGCCAACCTCGCTAACGTCGCGAAGGGAAATCGGTCATAACTAAAAATAAAAGTAATACGCTACTTTCAGTACATGTACCAGTATACGTACAACATGTACGTCCTTACATGTACACGGGCACGTTGCAGCCAGCCGGTCACGGTGTTTCGAGACTTGCGGTTTTGTCCCTTGTTTATAAAATCGCAAAGCACGTGCTTCGTGTCAGTTAAGGAAAGTTCGGTTTCAGGGTCAAGCAACGTGTGTGACCCCTTAGTACCAGAGATAGACCGTTTTCAGTTGAACTCAGTGAGTATGAACGCAAGGGGTTTGCAATGAGATATTTACCTCCCGCTGTGACAGCAAATGATAGACCTTTTTCGGTCTCCGTAGTACGGTGTCTGAACATAGCCAAAGAGTATATAGTTTACTTACACTTGGGAAAGTCATGTTGATCAGGTTAAATCTACTTTGCAAACGAGGAGAGATAACCATCCTACCACCTCCAGGTGGACCCATTGCTGCCAATAATTGCATATCCTGCCAAACAATCATCAATGTTTATTTAAACTAGATAAGTAAGTCACACAGTTGAGTCAGAAAAGTTGAGTTTTGTGAATACTGTCAGCAATGAATCACTAATGGTACATGTATGTGTGCAACAATTGTATGCTAACAGTCAGGCACAGTTTGCTTGAAAACCTTGATTGATGAAAGTTATGACATATTGTTAAAGATTGGTTAAAGACATAACTCATAATTAAAACTAATTTCAGAATACAATTACCAAATATATGGTTAATATACACAACAGCGTTACCATTATATACCGGTAAGTCAAACTAAGGCAAAGATTGGCTGACTATTTGGGTAGGATAGCTCAGACGGTAAGAGCACTGGTATGTAACACCAGAGATCCGGGGTGCAAGTCCTGGTCAAATAAAAAAAAATGCACCTACATGTATTTTTAAAAATGTATCAAAAGTTCCAAGTCAGTTTTTGTTTCAAAACTGGGACTTGATCCCTGGACATATACGCCAGTTAATGGTTGAATGCTTCTGACTGGTGCCCCCATCCCGGCAAGGACTAGTTGACTATTTGGGAAAGTCGCCATATAAGGGCTGGATAGCTCAGATAATAAAAGTGCTCGTACACAAAACCAGAGGTCTTGGGTTCAAGACCTGGTCCAGTCAAAGTTTTCTTTGCCATTTTTCCAAAATGGCTAAAATTAATTTTACTGATGGACATTTGATCCAAACATAGACAAACACTGTTGTACTGTGTCACATTTTCTGGAAAATCTGTAACAAAAATTAACTCAGACCAATGTAAATAGGTATTTCTGCATACCGGTACTTATTCTACCTCTCGTGATACTTGATTCTTTACTTATTCAATTTAATACTTACCTTGATATATTTGGCTGTTTGTTTGAGGCGATCATACCAGAAGCTGTAATCAATCCACAGTTTCATAAGCTCCAATGGGGGCTGAGAGCCAAATGTGTCTTTAGCAGGCATGTTGAAGTCATCCATTAGAGTCAACAGTTTCTTTCCACCAATGGGAACATAGACACCTTGATAGAGAACATGTTAGAAATAAATAAATATGATTTGTACGATTATATTTCTTTATAGCTAGAAAAAAATCATGCAGAATGTTGGTTTGGTTTAACAACTAGATTCAATTGAATATAAATTATGGAATATTCTCAACTTAGAAAACAAAAATCACATCAATAGTGCCATAAAAAGGCCATACAAAAAGCTAAACCCAATCCAGATCCAGGACCACATACTAATCCAAAACAAAACCATGACATCAAGTCAGTGACATCAGCAACATTATATTTTCATTATAGAAAAGATTAATCTCGATTAATCACTTTTATGTGACACGAGTCAGTCTGGCTGAATTAACCTGCCTGAATTTAATGGAGACAATAGCGCAAGCTCCTAGTCGAGAAAAAGCACTAGTGAGTACATAACTAACTTTGTGAAACTTGCTTAGGCCTTTTGTTAGGGTTCAGTAGTCCACTGCCTTTGGGGCGGCAGACGGCCAGATATTTAAGGAAGAAAACGTCCTTGTGTTCACTCGCCATCTTGGCTACACTCAGAGGCACACCAACAATTCAAGCAGTTTTGCTTCACCTCCTCCCTCCGATCCCCACCTGCCGGTCTGCCGCCTACCTCATGGGACTTTGGGTTCTGATCTATAGAGTTGTATACTTGGTTGCCAAGGAACTTGGAGCCGGATTGGGAATTTCTTCGTGTTATTTTTCCCTTAAGTTATAGGGTTTTTGCGGGTTTTTCGCCCATCCCGTGATCAGCAACCCATGCTTTGCATACATTATTGTTATGCTTTATTGGTATGTGATTAATTGGACTTTGGGATGTGATTAATTGGAATTGGGTTTTTGTTTTTGAGTATGGCGGATTTGCCCTCTCAAAAAGTACAGCATTATCATAATCTGTTATTCTAAAGAATAAACTGTCACAAAGAAGGTTTTTAATTACTTTATGAATGGAATAAACATTTTGTTTAAAGCAACCTTATTCAGTGGAAATTAATATTCAAACCTTAAGTATTCAGTCGATCAGAAGTCTCATTGACAATTTTGGCTGACCAACTGAATTAAAAAATAATTTGTATAATTGTAAGATTTATTTATTTATTAAATATTGAATTTATTAAAATGTGGACTCCTTAACCCAAAACAAACAATTGGCCTCAAGATCTGTCTCTTGGTTTTTGGAAGACCGTAAATCACATAAAAGATCATTCTTGGTGAAGAGCAATGTAGCAACACAGCACTATGTTTGGCTACAACTATGCACCAAGTACAATCTCCTCCCAGTAATATTAATTTGGGAAGTATTATTAAATTGTAACTTTCTAAGTAAGTAATGGAAGCCAAACCTTTAGTTCTCTTTTCTACCCGACTCTCAATGATCTCTTGAACATTGTTTGATGATGTTTGTGCAGACATGTTGATTGTTAAGACACTATATTTTGATGAATCAAGCTTGCTGCAAACACTCTGGCCTACAGAGGTTTTGCCAGTGCCTACTGGACCCACAAGTAGAACTGGTTGCACAGAGTCAATCAGAGCACCAACAAGGAAGTTGTAACGCACTGTGTCTACAGTTGGTACCATTATTTTGTAGAATGGTGCGCTAAAATTGACATCAAAATAGGGAGAAAAAATATCAAGTTGAGGTTAGAATGCTGCATTAGTCTTAATCAATATTTATGGCTATTTTGTTATGAATAACATTTGGACATGTGACATATACCTTTCACTGAAATTAAGAAATGTAACATTGCATGATGCCATGAAGCTTTTTGATGACTACATACTTGCTAGGATATCTCCATCCACTTCTCAATTTGTCTTCCCAATGAGCCCAGTTCTTGTTCTTGGGGTCAACATAGTATTCATACACTGTGTCTTTGTTAGGGAAAGTGCCTTCAATCTCTCGAATGTAGTTATCAAGTTTTTTCCTTCCATCTTCATCCACAGCTGAGCAGACAGACCAGATGAGACAGAAGAGGAACCAGAGTTCTATCATACGCTCGTAATTCTCCTTGTCAGAAGGGTTCACCTAAACAAAAAGAAACATGTCCAATTCAATTACTATCATTCGATGGAAATTTTAGGTGATATATCAACTGTATTTGATTTAGAGTGTGTTTGACTGAGCCAGTAACTCAAGCTCTTCACAAAGGCATGGTATTTTTATGGACATGGTATTACACCCAAACATTGTACATGTACATTGTGAACCCCCACGCAAATGTTCAAATAAATTACAAATACACGTATTACATGATGGCTTCCTAAACCATCTAAAGACATAAAATATACTTCAAATACAGTATATCGTCCCATATTGTCATCATCCCATATTAATTATAGGAAACATGCCTGAATTCTACCGGAATGTCATAGCCTACATTTTGCTGAACTGTCAATTAAATCGCAGCAGCTTTCTGTTTAGTCATATCATATGTTTTCATCAAATTACATTAATCCTAATGAATATGATTGTATGGACCAATTTACCGGTAGCAAAACATTCCTCAACTTCCACTTTTGGGTCAAGGATGGCTGCTAGTGGTACATCAATGGCAGTGTAAAAGTAGAGTTACTTTTTGTACCAGGATAAGATTCATTTTAATCATATCAATTCCTTCTAATAGCAAAAACACTCCTTCGAAAACTGCTGTGCCTGTACCCTTATCTCTTAATCTTTGGGATTACCGGTAACTATTGTGTAAACACAAGTCACACAGGCCACATGTGTGTACAATGCGGTAGTACAGCATGTTGGGTACTGGTTGACCATGGATATAAGAATTGTTTCCATTGGCTGGAAAATCTTTGTCTACATTTGGACGGTGGTTAACATTGGCCAATCACAATGAAACTTATATTGATAGTAAGCTTAGGAATCACAGCGTCTCCTGTGCGATTAACAAAGTCAAAGGAGGGCGCTAGCAAAAATTATGGCGAGTTGAAAACGGGCAGTACAGCAGAAACTAGCGGAAGTACCGATTCTACACACAAATTTAAAAAAAAACTAGAGAGAGTTGTGACGTTTATCCCGAAATTGACGGTCCTTAATTGTTGTTTTTTCAAATAAAATTCACATGAATCAAAAGTATATTATATATTCTTCATGATACTCGATTAACAACAAAGACTTTTACCGCGTTCTTTAGTTATGACATTAATATGAAAATAGCCGGCTGATTCCAGTGTACCGTTCCTATGGGGGATGTTCTAGTGGTTGTGTGGTGCATTGAAAAGGAGCGAAAAGGAATTCATATGTAGTACATCAGATACAGGTTCATGCATTAGATAAGTCCGTGCATTAGATAGGTCAGTGCATTAGATAGGTCCTTGCATTAGATACATGTAGGTCCATGCATTAGATAGGTCCATGCATTAGATAGGTCCGTGCATTAGATAGGTCCGTGCATTAGATAGGTCCATGCATTAGATAGGTCCATGCATTAGATAGGTCCATGCATTAGATAGGTCCATGCATTAGATAGGTCCATGCATTAGATAGGTCCATGCATTAGATAGGTCCATGCATTAGATAGGTCCATGCATTAGATAGGTCCATGCATTTGATACTGTAGGTCCATGCATTAGATAGGTCCATGCATTAGATAGATCTATGCATTAGATAGGTCCATGCATTAGGTAGGTTCGTGCATTAGATAGGTCCATGCATTTGATACTGTAGGTCCATGTATTAGATAGGTCCATGCATTAGGTAGGTTCGTGCATTAGATAGGTCCATGCATTAGATAGGTCCATGCATTAGATAGGTCCATGCATTAGATAGGCTAGTGCATTAGATAGGTCCATGCATTAGATAGGTCCATGCATTAGATAGGTCCGTGCATTAGGTAGGTTCGTGCATTAGATAGGTCCATGCATTAGATAGGTCCATGCATTAGATAGGTTAGTGCATTAGATAGGTCCATGGGGTATTAGACAGGGCTGTCCCCTGTCACCACTCCTGTATGCGATCTGTGCCGAAGGTTTGGCCTCCTTAATTCGATCCAGTAGCAGCCTCAGTGGGATTAGCATACCGGGAGGTGATCAAAGCATTCGCCTCATTCAACATGCTGATGATACAAATCTTTTCGTCAATAAGGAGCCGGATTTTAGTGTAATTCACGAAATCCTCTCTGTATTTTGTAAGGGAACCGGATCTAAGCTAAACACCCAGAAAACCAAAGGACTTTGGCTGGGCAAATGGCGTAATATATATAGAGATGACGCCCTTTGCGATTTTCTTTGGTTGCGAAAGATGACAATTCTTGGTGTGGTCATGGGCAGTGAGGTTACCCCAGAAGATAATTGGGGACCCAGAGTAAACAAAGTAAAGTGTGTTTTACAAAAATGGTCAAAGCGGAATCTAACTTATTATGGCAAAACTGTTATCGTCAAAACTTGCGTAGGTGCCGGATTGGCTTATCTTGGATCAGTTGTGGCTTGCCCATCGGAATTCGAGAAAAAGATTAGTAATGTGATTTGGAAGTTCTTTTGGAACGATAAAATTGAGAAAATCAAGAGGGAGACTATCATTAACACTAAAAGCAAGGGCGGCACGGGTCTTTTACATGTTAAAGCGAAGCTAATGAGTCTTAAACTGCAATGGTTAGTTCAATATAGTTCGAGTAATGGACGGTGGAAAAACAGTTTTGATTATTGGATTAATAAAGCTAGTGCTAATAATCTGGGTTGGAGTATATTTGCGAACCCTCAAACGATCCTCACAACTACTAGTTTTTATGTCGAAATTATCCAAGCCTTTCATGCATCCGGAGGCAAGGTCATTAGCAGCCCGTCACGGTCTTGTCTTTTTGAAACCGGGAATCTTCCTTTGTTTAGCAATTAACTTATCAGCTCTGATGGGTCGACATTCGCTAGTAATGTTCTGAAAAATGCAGGGATCCGCCACATCAAGGATATTACTCGTAATGGTCGCTTGCTTTCCTTTCGTATAATCGCTCGAAAATGTAGAATAATGAACATAACAGCCGGTAGAATTATGGCAAAGGCTATACGCACTATCAATCCCGACCTAGTTGAAGAAAGAAGATTCGGGCATCCCAACCACATCTGTAACAATCTCGTTATTAGGGATTTTATTGACGCTGATAGCCTTATTCCTCTGCGCGATACTAATACAAAGTCGAACTATCGAAATTTTATAGCTCGGCAAGCCAAAGAGCCCAGATCACAGTCAGTTTGGTTGAAGTTTTTTAACGTAGATAAGTTAAAGTGGCCAACAATATGGCAAAATTGCTACAGTAATGACCTGCTTGATCCTGAGGATAAGCATTTTATATTCAGATTGAAGCACCGTTTCCTTTAAACTAAGGATTTCTTGTACAAAATTTGTAGAATTAATGATACTCTTTGCCCATTGTGTAAACTGGCTAATGAATCTCACGAGCACCTCTTTGTAAGTTGTACTTATACAAGGGCAGCATGGATTTTCCTAGAATATATCCTGAGACGTTACACGGGGGACCAATTTTTCTATCTTAACGATTGCAACAGAATATTGGGTTACAACTTAGGATTGGTGCCAAAGTGGTTTTGATCATTATAAATGCACTCAAGATGTCTTAATTGCTCAGTTTAAGCAACGCTTCGAATATTCTTAATGTCTGAAAAATCAAGACTGAGTGATGATAATTTTAATAAATGGTATGCGAAGAATAATGTACTTTGTTCGGTGGAGTCAAGTGGCCTTTTAGTTTTTGTATTAATCTCTTGATGTTTTTATTTCTTAAATTTCAGTAAATTGTTTTTGTTGATATACTTTTAAAACAATGGAATCTTTGTGAAGAGTGAGAAAATAATGAAATAAACAGAGTCTTGAACTCCACTGCGAAAAAAGAAGAAGATAGGTCAGTGCTTTAGATAGGTCCGTACGTGCATTAGATACATGTAGGTCAGTGCTTAAGATAGGTCCGTACGTGCATTAGATACATGTAGGTCAGTGCTTTAGATAGGTCCGTACGTGCATTAGATACATGTAGGTCAGTGCTTTAGATAGGTCCGTACGTGCACTAGATACATGTAGGTCAGTGCTTTAGATAGGTCCGTACGTGCATTAGATACATGTAGGTCAGTGCTTTAGATAGGTCCGTACGTGCATTAGATACATGTAGGTTAGTGCTTTAGATAGGTCTGTACGTGCATTAGATACATGTAGGTCAGTGCTTTAGATAGGTCCGTACGTGCATTAGATACATGTACATGTAGGTCAGTGCTTTAGATAGGTCCGTACGTGCATTAGATACATGTAGGTCAGTGCTTTAGATAGGTCCGTACGTGCATTAGATACTGTACATGTAGGTTAGTGCTTTAGATAGGTCCGTACGTGCATTAGATACATGTAGGTTAGTGCTTTAGATAGGTCTGTACGTGCATTAGATACATGTAGGTCAGTGCTTTAGATAGGTCCGTACGTGCATTAGATACATGTAGGTCAGTGCTTTAGATAGGTCCGTACGTGCATTAGATAGTTAAAAAAAAAAATTGATATACTTTTAAAACAATGAAGTCTTTGTGAAAATAATGAAATAAACTGAGTCCTGAACTCCACTGCGAAAGAAAAAAGATTTTATCTTCCTCTATGATTGAATAACATTTTTTTCCTAATGTTTAGTCTCCCTTCTACATCACAAGCATGATTATTTTTTCAAAACCAGACAAAAAAGTGTATGGTTCAGTAGAAATAAATACCTAGTCATCTGAATTTAGAAAAAGGTAGTGCTTGGTTGGCAAGATACGGTAGTTAAAGGTGTACAATCCATTTTGTTTTGCATCCTACATATGCTTTGCATTAAAAGGCCCAACTAATGCAAAAACTGTCAATAAAAGGCTGACAAATGAGAAGATGCTTAGCTTATTAACACGAGAATTTTAAGATTTAAAAAAGTGTCCATTGAAAGGGTTCCTTACTCCATTTTCCTCAGTTGCCAGTGCACTGAATAGTTTACACAGTGATACAACACCATTCAGCTCTGCAATTGGAACAAGTTCATTGCAGTTCTGTTGCTTGAAATCTTGTATCTTGATGAGGTACTTGTCAAACAGTCTTTGGAGCACTTCTTGGCAATGCTGTTGGAAAGAGGTAGAGACAATTATTAACAAAATGAAGTGAATATGTTGTCTATTTAATAAGAAAATCCACCTTTGACAACTGTATGCATGTTTATAGGAAAATTGATTTTAAGGATATCATGATTCATGATAAGTTGTTACACTGTGCTTGATAACTTCATTAGATATCACCATGTTACAGGTAATTTTCACAAATCCAAGGATTTGTGAAAATTATGTCTTCTATTTAAGTTTTTTTTTTTTCCAATTCAATAAATAAGACTAAGATTTAAGTTTTTTTGTTACCTCCCTCTCCCACATTTTGCTTTTTATCATAAGTTTGCAATGGTATTCATACAAATTTTTGACAAAGATTATGAAAAATACCTAATATAAAGTTCAGGTAAATAATTCTTGAGGATTACATTTTCAAAACAGTCCGCAATCTACCCAAAAAAAAAATATGCATAGTTTTTGCCATTGTAATTAATTATAAGTTTTCTTAATGTATACCTTATCAGGCAATTTGCTTAGCCATGATGTGACATAAGGTTGCCATCCAGTATCAGCATAGTCCATATATACCATACCACAACGACTCACTGTGGCAGGGGAAGCCACAGCTAAATTCTCTGTCTCAAACAGTAAAGTCACCTAAATGAGAAATGACAGCAACTATGAGATGTACATGTATGTGCTAGGAAAATGCCTTCATAAATACAGATGGTCACAGAAATGATTTCTAGTACATGTAATCTATTATCAATTTCAGCAAAGTACACTGATTAAACTGAGCTAATAACACTGCGTTTACACTTGATCCCGCGAGGAGGATCAGATCCTGCGGTCACGAAGGATCTGATCCAGTGCCGCGTTTACACTGGATCCTGATCCCGCGTTGATCGCGCGTGGAGCAGCGGAAGCGCTCTCCAAAGGTTATCCACATAGGTCAGTAGTCATGCGCAGTAGAACGTCAGCCCGGCCATGACGCGCGAAATCCCATGGACTCTTGCAACGGTACAACCTCTATGCATACAATGTACATGTACAGTACATGTAGGCCTACTGTACAGTACATACATGTACATGTACTGTACATGTGTTTCTGGTGGTACCGTCCAGTTTTGTTAGTATTTCCTCACTGGCCCAGATGTCTTAAAATAACTTCAATTCTTCATCGGTCCAAAGCCGTCCGCGCACTGTGTCCGTCGCCACTTTGCAGCTACCGTGCTGTATGCGGATACCAGTTTCTCACCCCCCCCCCACCCACACGACCACACACACACGACCCTGTCTAGTATTGGTTACCAGCGTAAAGTTGGACAAATTGTTTGCCGAGTGTACGTACGTGTACATTGTGTGTACATGTACAGTGTACATGTACATGTACAGTACTGTACACCATGTACTGTACATGTACAGTACATGTACAGTACATGTACACCTGTACAATACATGTACACGTACACTGAACATGTACTGCACACGTACACGCAAGATGCTTGTTTTCGCACGTTTTTCCAGGCATAGGCCGGATGTGGTCGCTGAAAACCGCAGGATCAGATCCCGCGTTGCGTTTACACTTGCATGTTGATCCCGCACGCGGGATCAGACCCGGATCTGATCCTTCCCGAGAGGTGGATCAGATCCCGGGATCTGATCCTGATCGCGTGAGCGTTTACACTTGCGTTGATCGCCCTTTGATCGCCCTTTGATCGCCCTTTGATCGCCCTCGCGGGATCAAGTGTAAACGCAGTCTAATATTGTTACTAGTGGTGTAGCTATGGGGGGCATCCGCCCCCCCCCCCCCATGATGAAAGCTTGTCGCCCCCCCCCTCCACTTCCCCCCCCCTCCAACTATTGAGGCCGCCCTCGAGAGTGGGGGGATGGGGGTGGGGGATGCGTCGGTCTCGGCCTCGCTATGTAATGAGTTTGTCTTGGCCTTGGCCTCTGCACCTTCTGGCCTTTGAAAAAGAAAGTCGAGGCTACTTCGAGGAAGCCAGTTTTGCTCAAATTTCTCATAATTTCACGTGCACAATCAGACCCCAATGATTATAAATTCTAAATAGTATGGCTCCTGCTCATCATTTCCATAAAGAAGGCATAACCAAAGTGAGCTTTGTGGCATAGAATCCAATCCAGCCAAATGCATTTCAGATACAAGTGCTTTGGAAACAAGTCTATTCTTAATTGCGCATGTGCAGTATGTTCTATGTTAACCACTTCGCGCCGGGACCTCCGAAATCGGAGCGCCGTTTGTTTGACTATCCGACAGGGCCCTCCGAATCCGGGCACAACTATTGTCCACATTCTAAACAAAGACTCTTTTTAGCTTAGAACAAAGCAATACGAATCCTGACAAAGACCCTTTTTGACACATGAATTGCACGATTAGCAGCAGTAATTGTGCCATTGTGGGACCTTTACTGTGGATGATCGAGGGATAACACGCTGCCGCTGAAAGCACGCGGGGTACATTGTGTTGGCATGCCACACAGCCCAACGGTTGTTGGTCAGGCATTTGAATTCTACCCACATTCTTCACCGCAATCTGTGTGCCCGGTTGGGGCCAACCAACTCGAAGATTTGACTGCCTGGAGTGGAGGCTAGTCTGCGATCAGGGACCGTCAGTACCGTACATGCACACACACGCACACACACACACACACACACACCCCCACACAAGTCTGTTACGCACAATGGGCCCTTTTTAAATGGATAATCTCTTGACAAAAGCCACAACGATGTCCGGATCGTGCCAAGTTTTACTCTCTTGTACCCATAGTATACCCTTATTGATTTATATCACAGAAATATATTATTCCGATTGTTTCAGCAAGATTTGAAAATTATGCATTGTTAAAAAACCGCCGTATGGCGGTCATGGGCACTGGAAAAACATCCGGTGCAAAGTGGTTAAGACTTGAAGGAATACTAAGTGGAAGGTTTGCGGTGACACCATGTAGCACTTCTCTTCCAAGATGGAGTGTGGGTCTGAAAAATACCATTTTGGGTAATGTGCCCGTCATTAGGAGACTCCAGCAACTACCAGTACCAGTAGTTGCCTCCTAGGTCTCCTCTACCCTCGGCACCCACTCTCACGCTGACACGCTCCAGTGAACTTCCTCTCTATGCCCTGGTGATCACACTGGCAAAAAGATACTGCACACTCCAGTGGCGCACTGGGGAGAAATGATTCTCCATGTCCCAGCGCTTTCATCAGGCATATAAGAACCGATGATAGTTAGAATCCAGCAGTCTTCTGACGACGGGCAGAGTACACAATACCTGAAACGTTGAGTTACCGGCTCTTTTCAGAGCCACACTCCTTCTTGAATGAGAAGTGCTACATGGTGTCACCGCAAACCTTCCAATTTGATGAACGTTTCATAGTTGAACTATTTTGTCTAGTCTAAAGCGCTAATCTTATCAATATAATGTCTGCTAATTCCTCTATAATCATTGTCAGTTAGTAATTCCATTCAAAGCAACTTGTACGAGAAACAGAGCTCTTTGTTGGTTATCGGAGGATAATCAAATTATATATTGTGTATAAACTGCTTAAAATAGTGTGTGGATCCTTGTTTTTATATCTTTTTTTGGGGGGGGGGGCATAGGGCAATTTAAATGTGTTACTTTTTCTTATCCTCCATTCAGGGAGTCACAGCGTTGAGTTTTGCTATTTCTTAAAATTGAACTTCAAACTGACCTGGAAAGGAAAGTAATAAATGGAGCCTTGTAGCTCCCAAGTGAATAATAATAATAAAAAAATAAAAAAACACCTATGCATCGTAGCCTTAGATTTGGTGATTTTGGCATTAAAAAACATTTGTTATGAAATCAAATATGTGTGAAAAGCTTTGCCTTTTTACATATGCATGATATAACTGGCCAGCTTTGACCTCGGACACTGTGACCTCGGCCTCTAATGCTGTGACTCAGTCTTGGTCTTGGCCTCAAAAACCCATGAGTCAGACTAGGCCTTGACCTCGGAGGTTATGGACTTGACTACAACACTGATTCAAACACAATAGTTTACCATATGATCAGTGTCACATATAATGCGATATGATGTGATCCTCTAAATAATCTGGGTACCAGCCCAAATGGGTGTCTGCCCCCCCCCCTGAAATTTGGCAGCCTCCCACCATTCACCCCCATGAAAGATTTCCTGGATACACCGCTGATTATTACATTTACCAAAGCAAAAATGTACCTATGAAAGCTTCATCATCAGGAAATAAGACCTTTCATCTGTCAGAAGTGATTTGATAGCAATTTGAAATCATACAATTTCAAAAAATTTAATTTTCTTAGAACTGACCTGGTCAGGCATGGCAATACGTTCACCATTGATGAGAGTAAGCACTTTGTTGTCATCCATGACAGAGTTCATACTCTCGATCCATAGTGTGTCTACTGGTGCATCAAACATCAACCACTTTTCATCTGGCTTTTCATCTATAATTCAAAATCCCAAACCCATTTTTTTTAAACAAAGAATTTTTTTATACATGCACTACATCAGTAAGAACACAATTTAGTTTATCTGTATTACCTGAAAGCCTATCTATCTGAAAGGCTATCTATCTAGCTAATTAATCAGACTTGGCAAACACTATATAAGACGGGTAATCTGCACAATATGCAACTTTTTGTTTGATAAAGTGTCTTCCTTAAAACCCCTACACAACATTGGTCGAGGTCAAAGAATAGCATCCATACGTTGTCTGATCCGATATATGCATGAAATAGCACACCTGTGATAATTTCAGCTCAATCCGCCAACTGAGTCTCGAGAAAATTGTAAAAACCACTTCATTTGTTTCGCGAAAATGCAGCATTCAACGCAGTACTGTTCCAAAAAATAGTTTAGATCTCGGTGATGAGACGTAAACTATTTCCAAAATACATTTTAGTCAGAAATACTTCAGTGAGAGGTTTCTACTATAACCATCTTCAAACTGTATAACTTTCATGTAAATCTGTGAACATTTCTGGGTTTTTTTATCTTACCAATGTTGTGTAGGGGCTTTAAATGGAGGGTACACCATTTGCAAACTACTGTACACAATTTCCTGACATTTCAAATTTGAGATATCACTTACTCATCAGGAAGTTTGAATGGTATTAGATATTCTGTGAAATTTTAGCACTCCAAAATCTGCTGTTTTTGAGAAAATTTGTTGAATTTCCCATGATCGCTCCATGGATCGGTTGACAGATTAGGCTGAAACTTACGCAGGTGTTATTCTATGTATACATTGAGTTTGACGTAAGTATGGAAGCGATTCTTTGACAGTAAATGGTGTACCCTACCTTTAAAGGGGAATATGTAAATTTAATCTTTAGAATCACAATTAAGAATCACAATAAAAGGGGTGTAAATTAAGTTGTGTTTGACTAAATGTTGTAATAATGCAACAGCCTCAGTTGTGTATTCCTCATTCAATATAGCAGATGGGCACAGTGGCCTAAGTTACGCATACATGTACTAATATCTCCAATATACCTTTTGATTGCCATACATTTACATACAAAAACATACCTGCACAGGTTTGTCTCATTACACTGGACAAAACCCCATCTGTCCATTCATTAGTATTCAGATCAAATTCACCATACAGCTCTCCAAGTGATAATGCCTTGGGATTGATTGGGTAGTCCTGTTATGAAAAGGATTTTGTCAGCAGTGAACTAATAGTTAACATTAAACTGATTCTGAATGTATTGAATGCAAAATTTAATTCACCCTGAGGCAAAAAAACAACAATTAATAACACTGAATACCTTGACATAGTGAGAAGGAAAGGTAACTTACCCGGACATAGTTGAAATTGTTATCCCCTTCCTTCTTCAACCTTGACAAAGTTGCTTGAAGAACCCGCCAGGTGACAGTTTTGCCACTTCCAGTCTTTCCAACAATCATGACTGAATGGCGAGAGTTTTTAGTTTCATAAAGTTGGATAACCTTCAGAACAGTGCTCTGGATAGGCTGGTAGCCCTCTTTTTTTAACTCGGACTCAATCACAGCTTTCATCTGGTAACAGTAATTTATGTAACAGTATTGTTTCAAATATATTACTTCTTTGAATAATAACTGGTTTCAGACAGCCTTCTAAGCTTCAATTATAAAATGTAACTTATTAAGTGAACTTAATTTTGTTCTCTTATAATGTGTGTTATTTGTGAGGATATTCTTAATTTTGGTAATTTCAAACCACTTTCAAACACATTAATGTTGTTGGATAACTGAGAAAAATTAGTCCACACATCTTCATGCATTGAACATCTCTCACGTCATATTATTTTATCCGTAACTAATTAACATGGCAATAGGGGTCAGGCTTCTAACAATAGGCGCATTCCCACTGGGAAAACTATTGAAAAGCAGATCGAGATTCAAAAGTTGTTTTTGTGTGGGCTGAACTGTGCATGCCTGAAATGTGACCCAACAGGAGAACCCCATATGCCTGGAATGTGACCCAACTGGCCTTTAGGAGGCACTTTCTGAACTGTGCACGCTTGGCTTGCTCAATACAAAGTACAGATTGAGCATGGCTGGTTGTGGTGATGCTGGATGTGTGTGCTCTGAATTATTTGATGTAACTCTCTTTTCAACACCGTTCACACACAGTGCCCAACAAATACTTTAGAATCAGGAGTGTTTGTGAGATTTCATCGTTCACACACGGATCATGATTCAAAAATCAAAGAGTGAATTGCGATTTTTTGTGCTAGTGGGAATGCACCTATTGTAAATGACATCAATAACATTAAGAACAAATGTGTGAAGAGAACATTGGCAATTCCAACCTTGCCATAATCGATGACTGGTGTATCTACACCTGGGAAGAGGTCAGCCACTATTCCATTAAATAGTGGCAGGTCTATAGCTGTCATCTTGGGCACATTCATGTCTTTCATGGCTAGCAGTAAAATCTGTACAAAGTGACATAATGTGTTAATTTGTTAGTAATTGGAGATACCTGTATGAAAACATTTTAAAATAAAATAAAATTGACTGGACCAGGATTTGGATGCAAGTCTCTGGTTTATCCATGGAGGCTACTCCTTCCTCCATGGTTTATCATACCAGCACATTAGCTATCCAGCACATGGGTGAGGCCACCAAAATTGTCCAATCTTTTTGCTGGGGCTAAGGGTGGCAGTCAGAAACATTTAACCATTAATTACTGTTTATCTAAAGGGATCAAACCAAGTTTCATTAAATGCAGAAAACAATTAGTAGTAAACCTGGATACAGTTCCAGAATCACATAAAGCTTCTTAGTACAGTATTTCAAATACCCCTGTGAGGTAAGGAAAGTATCCAGGGATTTTGAACAATTTATTTTATAACAAAAACAATTCATACTAGTCCAGCATTTGAGCTAAATGAATGGATAATGCAACAATCAGGAACCAACATTTCTCAAATTTCACTATGCCTTTAAGAAAAGGAATTGATAGGATCTAAAACATCAGACCCCCTTCATTTTTGAGATTTGCATTTTTGTCATTTTGAGTCGGTAAGCAGTTCATAACATTAATATTACTAAGTCAAAACTCAATGCACCCAACAAAAAATATGCAAAGTATGTTACACAATAAGTTCTTACCTCTTCATCAGAAACATTGGGTGCTGCCCGTTTCTTTTTGCCAGCATAGCGAAGAACAGATGTCAGAGCACGCAGGCCAAAGTCATAATGGTCCTGCTTTGATAGCTGTTGAACTGCTAGAGAATACAGGGTATGCACCTTCTTGGCTAAAACCTTAGATTTATGGAAAAAATAATATATATGATGACTTTCATTAGCCATAAATCCCATACATAATACTGAACAAATGATATGGGTACAACAAAATCAAGCAAGAAAGAGAGTTAGGATCAATACGTCTACATATTTCTGAATCATCTACACACGTTTATAATGTCAGCATACCTGTTGAATAACTGCAAGAATTTTAAAAATCAATGTTGCATGTCTGAAATGTTCACTTGTTCATATCTATGTGAAAAGTGTTCAGTTTTATAATACTAAAATTGTTTTAATTGTATCAGCAAAAGGAGTAAGCATGGATGATTTGAGATGATTTTAATAACAAATAAATCATGAAATATAGCTCGCTCCACGAGTGTTGAATACTTACTCTTGTATTGTTGAAACCCTCACCAAATAAAATGATTTCAGCAATGTATCCAGAATCTGGTACCACCATGGAGATTGGACGGAACATTGACTTCAAATTATCAGGTAACTCAGTACGTCCAGCATAACCTTTGAACACAATATGCATGAATGATTATGGAATACACCATGAAGGTTAGCCTTAACACATGAAATCTCAGTTCATCAATATATGCTATTTTGTTCGAAGTAATTTCTTTGATTATTATGTGTATATAGTTATCTTAATTATGAAAGGAATTGTCTTATCTTAGTTATGTTAATTGGTGCATAAGGTTTACATCTGTTTATACTGTTCCTTGCTAGCATAGAATAAAGATCTACAACATAACATACTGAATTAATCAAATTACACATTACTACTTCTTATAGCAGAAACAAATGATTTAGATTACATAAGACTTGAAGGTTTGCTTAGTGGAAACTACTAAGTGTATGGGCAATAGAGTACACACTCCATATGTTGAGTTACCGGCTCTTTTCAGAGCCACATTCCTACTCAAAAGAGAAGTGCTACATGTGTCACTAATCATAATTTGTCTACAAAAATGCTATAATTCCAATTGATATTTCTATTGATAAGGGCAGTGCATCTGTCATCAATAATATGAAAGTCAGAAGCCTTTTGATTATTTGTGAAATTGTATATTTGACCTGTTCAACAATGGTGAATGATTGCAGCAATCAATAACCAACTGATTTGGACTTGAAACCAAAGATTTTGAGTGTGTGAAATAAATACCTGGATTCATTGTGATGAAGATTCCACAAGACCAGACCAAGTTGATCTCTCTACCTTCAAAAACGAATCTTGAATGGCCAGCAGCTAATGCTGATAGAATGGACAGAATCTGTTGAGCCACTACAGACAATACCTCAATGTTGATACGATTGAATTCATCAAAGCAACCCCATGCACCTGTCTGAAATTTTAATGACATTAGAAAGAGGATTTTATTAAGAACGTAGTAGTTTGCATAATTGCATTACATTAATATAGCATTATCATACATGCTATACAATTCTTGGGGTTTTTTCCCTTAAAGTCCCTACACAACATTGGTAAGATCAAAAAACATAAATGTTCACAGATTAACATGAAGATGGTTATGGTAGAAACCTCGCACTGAAATATTCTGCCTAAAATGGTGTATTTTTTTGGAGAATGAGTAAAAGAAATTGTTTACGTCTCACCCCTAGATCTAAATGATTTTACGGAACAATACATTGAATGCTGCATTTACACGAAACAAATGAAGCTTGTTTTCACTATTTTCTTGAAGCTTGGTTGGCGGATTGAGCTGAAATTTTCCCAAGTGTGCTATCTCGTGCATATGTTGGATCAGACAATGGATGGATGAGTATGGATGCTATTCTTTGACCTCGATGTTGTGCTATTCCTTTAAATTAAGACAGCTAGACTTTTCATCAATTTAATTTTGAGTAAGCTTCACGTATAAATAAACTTGCAGTTTCTTAATGAATGCAGTGTTTACTTTTATAGATTTCCCAGATGTTATAGCGAAATGCAACATTAGGTTAGGAGAGATATTTTGGCAAATTGGCAGAAACTGACAGAATGGTTCATCTGGCTACTTGAGAGCACTGTTGGGCTATAAAAAGCATGCATGTCCCTTTACATGAGTAAAAAACAAATTGCAAAATCGGCCCTTCGAAAAGTCATAACTAGAACAGCAAAGCTGTCATGGCTCGCTACAACCTAATCATTTACACTAAACAAATGAATGTACAGGTAGTTACATGTTACCATGTACAGTCTGCAATACATGTATAGTGTATACGGTAAAGACTATAACATTACCACAGCGCCTTACCCCACCCTAACGTAAACCATGTATAAAACCATTAAACCCAAACCAAACCTATCCCAACCCTCAACCCATAACCCTACCACAAAATTCTCCACCCCATCATCCCTACCCCAATACATCCCCAACTCCAGTCTACTCCTCCTTGGTAAATCAACGTGTTTAGAAAGAAACTGAATAAAGGTGTGGTTGTGGAGTACTTTCCAATGTACATGCACTATATAGGGAGCACATTAATTGTGTGTGTGACATAGACATAAACAAACCCACAATGTGTATCAATAATCCCCTCCCCTTTAACATGTTTAAAGCAAAATACATTTTTAATACCATTGGGTAGGGTTGAGAATGGATGGTACAGTGTAAGTTATCAAAATATACATGTGCCTGCCATGCATGATTTGAATGTACATACACAGTACATGTACAGTCTGGAATATGTACATGTACAGTATTCTAAAACTTCAACATTTTTATATTGTCTTTCCTGATAATCAAAGTATAAACTCTAATTTTAGGTTGCAGAAATTAATGTTATTATATTCCCCCAAAAATAGAAGCTCTGAATCGTATGTAGGATTTCCTATGAATGAAAAAAAACCACCACTTTAACATCTGAATGCGGACGGCCGGACAGACGGACGGACAGACGGACGGCTGGACTTCAGCATTACATAGGCTCACACTGCTTCGCAGCTTGCCAAAAATTGCATATACATGTACATGCTGGATAGTTACCTGTGCCAATCCACTGAACATCCTTCCCATAGACTTGTAGTCTAGGCCTTCTGAACAATTAACAACAATGACATAGTTGCCAAGTGCTTTCCCTAAATCCTTGGTAGTTTCTGTCTTGCCAGTACCTGCAGGTCCTTTTGGTGAACCCCCACGATGAAGATGGAGAGCAGTAGTAAGGGTAATATAACACCTTCAGTGGAACAAAAGAAAAGCATGCTGCACATTAATAAACACATTCAATAATTTGGGCCATGTATGAGTCCAATGAAATTGACCTTATCAAAACATCAATATAAAATATCTCTAAATAATGTGATAGCCATCATTATAGACTTTCATTGTGAACAATTTGTAAAAATATATGCATGTATATACCTGCTTCACCAGTAGTCATATACCGGTAATCAACATGAAAGCATGCGATAAGTTCTGAATGTGTCTGCGTGACGGAAATATCAAGTAGGAGGTTTGCGGTGACACCATGTACATCATCTCTTATGAGAAGGATTATGGTTCTTTTCCGAGCCATAATCCTTCTCTTAAGAGATGATGTACATTGTGTCACCGCAAATATCCTTTATGAAAAGGTGCATTTTCACTGGTATAACTGACTTAACATACCTGTCTGTCAAAGGAGTGATTACTAATCGTCCAGAGTTGCCAAGGTACTCATATCCATATTGGAACTGTGTATTTGTTTGTCTGACCACACAGTCTTCTATCTCTTTATCCCAGTAAACCCTAAGCTGGCTTAACCATTCAAATGCTGTCACATCATTTACTCCACTCTTGGTTAGCTTCTCAATCACATCACGAGCATGTACTTCAATAGTTACTAGGGCAACAACTTTGGCTCTCATCATCTTTGTCATGTTACCACGAACCATCTCGGAAAACTTGTTCAGCATAGATACCTACAATAAAAGGTACCATACAATTCTCATAATTACTTTGACTGGTTACTGTGGTATTTTATGCTTTAAAAATCAATTTCAGAAATAACCCCTCAATTAATACAAAAAGGGAATGTCATATATGGCAATAAACACTCGATAGCAAACAGATATAAAGTGACAATACATTTCTACATTTCTTGTATATATCATACAGGAACAGAAAAGGTAGCATAACTAAACTGTGGGAAAACTAAGAAAAGAAAACCACTTTAGTTATGGCAACATCTTAGAAAAAAAAGGTACATTACGATTGCTCAATAGCTTGATTATGATGTAAACTATGTACATAGATTATGTAGATTAGGAACTTTTATTTGTTCACTTTCTAGCCTTTATGTATTCATAATCTTTTTTATACTTCATATTCTTTATTAGATAATGTTTTTATCAAAGAATGTCTTATCACTCTGGACTAATGCTGTGGTTTCATAAAAAAGAATGAACATTTTTGGTCTTGCCGCTGAAAATTCATGTTCATGGGGGCACAAAAAAATTAGAAAATTTGTAAGACCGTACTCAGACCTGAATTCAAAAACAAGAGGGGAAATTCAGTTTCAAAACCAAACGGCAAGATTACCTGGCTATATCTCCATCAAGTAAAATTCTTCCTACAAGAAACTTCATGTTTTATTGGCTTTTCCACTGTTTTTGTGATGAGGGAAAGCTTAAGTGTTTGTTCTAATTCAAAGCATAAAACAAGTCTCAATTTTGATATTCAGGATGGTTATTTGGGGATTGTATGCAAATAAGCATGTATCTAATTTGTTGTGCACTAATGACTTTCACTTTAATATACATGAACTCAACAAGTTAGCCTCTATCACATTGTTAAAACATTGGAGTAGTTGCAACATTTAAAGAAATCAATTAACTTCTGGAAAATTTGATAGACATAAATTTCTAATCCTCTCAAATGTTTTAACATGATGAAATAATTGAAATTTAAACAGGTATAAATATATGACTAAAATCATACATTTCAGTGGAAACTTTACAGTAAGTCAACACCAATTCATTATTTTTGTTTTAAATATAAAAATCCCCAAATCTAAATTTTAAAGGTTCCTCCTAGTAGAGTATTATGCCTTATTTCTAATGATTAATGCATGTAGATATGCTACAGATAATACACTGGCTCAATGTGTTGTGGGCAGACATTTTAGGGCACTTGCCACTGTACCCCAGTGACATCAAATCTTTACTTTAAAAAGGGGCTATTGTAGAAAAGCCTTAATCTCCATTTTCGAGCGGACATAGAATCTCTTGAGTATGCTTTTTGTTAGTAAGAGAAGAGAGTAACATCAAACATTACCGGTACATGATGCAGTACATGGTACTAGCAGCACAATATAATGTATGCCAATTCTAAAGACTAAAATATGATAAGTTACAGTACCTGTTTTTTCTTCATGGTTTTCAAGGCCTTTTTATCTCCCCTTTCTTTGGTAGTGAAGAGTGCTTTTGTCACATCTGCTGTCCACTGCATCTGACTCGATGTTATCAGCATTTGTCCTGGCCATTCTTTCACCCATTTGTCTCTCTTACTGAGGGACTTCTTCAAAGCAACTTTACACTGCTTTAGAATGTCTTTTAAAGTCCAGCGCATTGTACGTTCAATATCACACAGCCAAGCCTGTAGGTAAAATTGACATTAATATATACATATACCTGGTATATAATTTAAGGTGATATACAAAAATGTTGCAAACTGCTCACTGACTAAAATTACCAAAATGTAAATCATAAAATTTAGTGGGCCTGACGTTTCGATCCTAGCAGGACCTTTCTCAAAGGCATATTATTACATAATATAAGAAAGAAAAAAATCTTATGAATTTATTGAGGATGTTTGTTAATCAAAATAGGCAAGTCTTGACAATAAAACTATAGTCTTGTAGTCAAACATTATCATGGAAAAATACCCACCTCTACTGGACCTTCAAGTAAAACAGGATGGCCAAAATCCACATATTCTCCATCAGCTGAATACATTCCCTGAGCCTCAAATTTCTGTGTAATGCCCATCTTATGCATCTTGAGTGACTTGATATTGTCAAAGCACTTCTTGAGGTGAGGCTGCACTGCTTCAGGATTCTTAGATTGACCCAAGATCTCTAGCAGGTCATCGTTAGAAAGAAAGTAGAATCTAGGGAAGATCTGACGCTTTGTTTCAAGGTACATGTCAAGGGACTTTTGGATCTCTTCCAACTTGTTGTTCATTTCATTCAGGGTTTCCAGTAGTCCTGAAAATCATTTGCACAAGTACAAAGTATTAGCTGTAAACTACAGAATGTGATCTGCAAGTTGATATTATTGCACATAATAAAGCTTGAAAGATACCACTTTAATCAGCAAATACACGTTCGCATATTTTTTAACATGTTTTTCTACACAAACAAACAAGTTTCAAATGTGTGAATCACAAAATGTTTGGATCCATATTTACAATGAGTTTTGCTTATTAAAGAGGAGCTGTTACCTTCATGATGAGTTCCTCTGAGTGCATTGTTGTCTTTATTAAGCCGAACCATGATGATTTTCCAGTTAGCATTGACAGCATCAAACTCTGCTGACTCACGAGGCAACTGCTTCCTTATGTCCTCACCAAGAAATATGTTCTGTAACCAAATCAGACATGTAAGCAAATGTCCAGGCAACAATGAAAATGAAAAGCTAGGTCACTCAATCTCAGCCCAGTCCACTTCATTCACCTGCACTCATCCTAGCTAAGTCCACTCCACATCATTGCAGCTTGTCCACTCCATCCACCTTCATTCCAGCCAATTACAGTCCACTCCACTTCATCTTAACCCAGTCATCAATCCATCTCATCCAAGCCCAGTCCACTCCACTTCATCCTAACCCAGTCATCAATCCATCTCATCCAAACCCAGTCCACTCCACTTCATCTTAACCCAGTCATCAATCCATCTCATTCAAACCCAGTCCCCTCAACTTCATCTTAACCCAGTCATCAATCCATCTCATCCGAGCCCAGTCCACTCCACTTCATCCTAACCCTGTCATCAATCCATCTCATCCAAGCCCAGTCCACTCCACTTCATCCTAATCCTGTCATTAATCCATCTCATCCAAGCCCAGTCCACTCCACTTCATCCTAACCCAGTCATCAATCCATCTCATCTAAGCCCAGTCCACTCCACTTCATCCTAATCCTGTCATTAATCCATCTCATCCAAGCCCAGTCCACTCCACTTCATCCTAACCCAGTCATCAATCCATCTCATCCAAGCCCAGTCCACTCCACTTCATCCTAATCCTGTCATTAATCCATCTCATCCAAGCCCAGTCCACTCCACTTCATCCTAACCCTGTCATCAATCCATCTCATCCAAGCCCAGTCCACTCCACTTCATCCTAACCCAGTCATCAATCCATCTCATCCTAACCCAGTCATCAATCCATCTCATCCAAGCCCAGCCCACTCCACTTCATCCTAACCCAGTCATCAATCCATCTCATCCTAACCCAGTCCACTCCACTTCATCCTAACCCAGTCATCAATCCATCTCATCCAAACCCAGTCCACTCCACTTCATCCTAACCCAGTCATCAATCCATCTCATCCAAGCCCAGTCCACTCCACCTCATCCTAACCATGTCATCAATCCATCTCATCCAAGCCCAGTCCACTCCATCTCATCCTAACCCAGTCATCAATCCATCTCATCCAAGCCCAGTCCACTCTACTTCATCTTAACCCAGTCATCAATCCATCTCATCCAAGCCCAGCCCACTCCACTTCATCCTAACCCAGTCATCAATCCATCTCATCCTAACCCAGTCCACTCCACTTCATCCTAACCCAGTCATCAATCCATCTCATCCAAGCCCAGTCCACTCCACCTCATCCTAACCATGTCATCAATCCATCTCATCCAAGCCCAGCCCACTCCACTTCATCCTAACCCTGTCATCAATCCATCTCATCCAAGCCCAGTCCACTCCACCTCATCCTAACCATGTCATCAATCCATCTCATCCAAGCCCAGTCCACTCTACTTCATCTTAACCCAGTCATCAATCCATCTCATCCAAGCCCAGCCCACTCCACTTCATCCTAACCCAGTCATCAATCCATCTCATCCTAACCCAGTCCACTCCACTTCATCCTAACCCAGTCATCAATCCATCTCATCCAAGCCCAGTCCACTCCACCTCATCCTAACCATGTCATCAATCCATCTCATCCAAGCCCAGCCCACTCCACTTCATCCTAACCATGTCATCAATCCATCTCATCCAAGCCCAGTCCACTCCACTTCATCCTAACCCTGTCATCAATCCATCTCATCCAAGCCCAGTCCACTCTACTTCATCTTAACCCAGTCATCAATCCATCTCATCCTAACCCAGTCATCAATCCATCTCATCCTAACCCAGTCATCAATCCATCTCATCCTAACCCAGTCCACTCCACTTCATCCTAACCCAGTCATCAATCCATCTCATTCAAGCCCAGTCCACTCTATTTCATCCTAACCCAGTCATCAATCCATCTCATCCAAGCCCAGTCCACTCTACTTCATCTTAACCCAGTCATCAATCCATCTCATCCAAGCCCAGTCCACTCCACTTCATCCTAACCATGTCATCAATCCATCTCATCCAAGCCCAGTCCACTCCACTTCATCCTAACCCTGTCATCAATCCATCTCATCCAAGCCCAGTCCACTCCACTTCATCCTAACCCTGTCATCAATCCATCTCATCCTAACCCAGCCCACTCCACTTCATCCTAACCCAGTCATCAATCCATCTCATCCAAGCCCAGTCCACTCCACTTCATCCTAACCCTGTCATCAATCCATCTCATCCAAACCCAGTCCACTCCACTTCATCCTAACCCAGTCATCAATCAATCTCATCCAAGCCCAGTCCACTCCACTTCATCCTAACCCTGTCATCAATCCATCTCATCCAAACCCAGCCCACTCCACTTCATCCTAACCCTGTCATCAATCCATCTCATCCAAGCCCAGTCCACTCTACTTCATCTTAACCCTGTCATCAATCCATCTCATCCTAACCCAGCCCACTCCACTTCATCCTAACCCAGTCATCAATCCATCTCATCCAAGCCCAGTCCACTCCACTTCATCCTAACCCAGTCATCAATCAATCTCATCCAAGCCCAGTCCACTCCACTTCATCCTAACCCTGTCATCAATCCATCTCATCCAAACCCAGCCCACTCCACTTCATCCTAACCATGTCATCAATCCATCTCATCCAAGCCCAGTCCACTCCACTTCATCCTAACCCTGTCATCAATCCATCTCATCCAAACCCAGTCCACTCCATCTCATCCAAGCCCAGCCAACTCCACTTCATCTTAACCACTTCGCGCCGGGACCTCTGAAATCGGAGCGCCATTGGTTTGACAAAGTGACGGGGCCCTCCGAATCCGGGCATCACTTTTGTCCACATTTAAAACAGAGACTCTTTTCAGCTTAGAACAAAGCAATACGAATCATGACAAAAGACCCTTTTTGACGCAAGTTGCCACATGAATTGCACGATTAGCAGCAGTAATTGGGACCTTTACTGTGGATGATCGAAGGATACCGCGCTGTCGCTAAAAGCACCCGGGGGACATTGTGTTGGCATGCCACACAGCCCAACGGTAGTCGCTCTGGCAGTGAAATTCCACCGACATTCTTCACCACAATCTGTATGCTCGGTTGGGGCCGACCAACTCGAAGATTTGACTGCCTGGCTAGTCTGCGGTCAGGGATCGTCAGTACCTTACACACACACACTATTCAACCCATTCTATTCAACCCCATCTCAGCCCACTCCACCTGCCCTCATCCCAGCCAAACCCATTCCACTCCAAATTTTGAGGTTCTGGGGTGAAGCGGTTAAGACAAAAGTTGCATAATTCACAATACAATTTGTTATGGATACTTCATGCCATTGAGCAGAACTTTCAATTGTCAGCAACATCAAAGTTCTTACCTCAAGATACATCCATTGTCTTTGTACAGTCAATGTCATTTCAATTACTTCCAGTATATGAGAGAGTGTTCTCTCCCAAAAGTCTACATCCTTTTCAAATGCTTTGACATAGCGAGAAGCCTTCATAGTTGCCAAGGTTACTTGGTTGTCTTCCAATAACTGAAATACATCATCTGTTGACCTTTAACAAAGCAAAAAATGTACCAGGTAATTTCTACAATCACATCTCATTAAGTATTGGTGTGTGATCAAGTGGAAATTGTGTATTGAAAAAAGCCACCACATGATGCAGTCAAATACGATTGGTTCATGATAACCATCTTTTCCAATCTGTACTATTTAACATCAATCAAAGCCAATCCTTTCCATAAGTAATACATTTTGGCAATGCCCTGCAGATGACTACGTAATTTCTAAAGGTCAAAAAGTAATGGTTCAATTTTGCTTTTAGCATAAAAAAGATAACCACTATATTTTAATTGATTTTAAAAAGAAAAGTACTTCACAAATGTTGCACACTATATACTGTCTTATGTTACCAAATGCAAATCTCTAAAATTAAGAGGGCCTGGCATTCTCAACCAAGCAGGATCAATTCGAGAATTAAACCATTGAGGTCTAAAAAATTTAAAAAAAGAAAAATTTATTTTAAAAATTTAACAAATAAAGGAAAATCCGACTGGGAAATTGTTTAAACAATTATGAAAAATGGCAACGAAAACTCTGACTGCAGTCAAATCTGGTTTAAGTTCCGGTCCAATTAAAGTTTACTTTGCCATTTTTCAATTTAAAATTAAATAAATTAAATACAAAAAATGTTCCAAAACTGCTTGCTGAATAAAATGCTCTAAAACAAACTTATAAAAGTAAGCCATCTACCTTGAAATATTTTACCAAAATCCTTTTTAGTACTTTGCAATAATAAAGCAATTAAATCAGATGTACTCACTTCAGTTTGAAATGACCTCTGTCTTTGTATGGGCCAACGTCAAGGATTGCCTCATCCCAGGTTTCTTTTATTCCTGTAATTGCTTGCTCAATGGCCAACTCTTTACTTGCTGCAGCTGAGATGTCACACACCTTTTAGAAATGTAGTGTTTAATACTAAAATTAATAATAGGGAGAGGAAAGATTTGCAAATGCAATGTGACTGAATGAGTAAAACACATTTTTCTAATTGATTCAATCGTTCCTTGTCAGTTTTTCTTTTATTTGTTTGATTTCAATTGAAAAAGCTGCATCCATTTTGTGTGATCACCAAACTGCTGTAGCCAGGTTTACAACACCACAACAGTTGATTACATCTGGATGAAAACAGGGGCGTGATCCCTAGAAATACACAGCAGTTAATGGTTAAATGCTTCTGACTGGTGCCCCACCATGGCAAAGACTAGTTGATTGTTTAGGAAGGCCACTATCTAACTGCTGGATAGGTCAGATAGTAAGATTGCTGGTGAGCAAAATTCAAGTTCCAACCAAGTCAAATTTTCTTTGCCATTTTCAAAATTATTTTCAGTATACATAGATGTAACCCCAGCCTACTGACATAATAACTGTCACGACCAAAAGACCATACTTACTGAGCATACATGTACAATGTACTATCGAGAGTCTTAAAGGGGAATGCAACCCCCAAAATAAAGTTTGCTTATCTGATTGGGTGTTAAAAACAACCTACAATTACCTACGAGCCACTCTCGCACAGTTTTCATAAAGTGAAAAAATTCATGGAATTCTAGAGCCTGCAGTGGTTGAATTTTCTTTCCTGTATGTCATGGAGAACTGCAGTATGAGCTGCCCGGATGTGCGCCCTACTGTGTGCAGGTTGTATACACTCGCGAGCTAAACGATGGTGTACTGCCAGGCTTTTGGCTGTAAAAATGCCGGCGGGAAAAGCTGGAAAACACTTTCCATGCAATACCCAACAAGGACAAGAAACCTGAGTTATTTAGGAATTGGGCTGCGGCCATCAAAGTGGAAATAATTCTCAAAATAGGCTACCAATACTCGATAGGCAATACAATCAAAATGATGTGAATGTGATTTGTACTGTAGTGATCACTTCACTGAGGAGGATTGGGAGGAGGACTTGCGGGCCAAACTCACCGGCTCGAATGTGAGAAAGGATACTGAAAGAACATGCAGTTCCTTCTTTATATTCCACATCGACCAGCAGTGGTGACACGTGAATCGACAGCTTCACGAATTTCTGAATTGTTTTCGTTTCGGTCCCTGCGTGAATGTTTACTTATTCTCCCATGCATGTTCTGTCTAGAGTATTTCGCGCAGACCACTCAGCTGTAACAAAATGAGTCAGATACATGTACATTGTATACCGTGCTGCAACAAGAACATGGAGCTGGGGCGGCGCGGCGTTGGGCGGTCTGTGCAAAAGACTAGGTAGAACATGTAAGAACATCGGTGAAGACTGCAGGAATCAGTTTTATTTCTCTATTGTTAAATATAAATTAATAAAAAAAAAAAACATGTTTGTAATATTTTTTCGTATATATTTATGTATGACTTTGTGAATATATTGATTAATAAGTTTAGTTAAAATGGAAATGATTGAACAAGCATAATTGACCAATCAGACGCGGTTGCCGTCTTCCCCGCAAAAACGTCACACCCTGCAAACAGCGTTGGCAGCGCCTTCAAAAAGATGGCGACATACAGGATTACAAATTCGACCACTGGAGGCTCTACAATTCCATGAATTTTCTCTCTTTATAAAAATCGTACGTGAGTGGCTCATACATGTAGTTAATTGTAGGCTGTTTTTAATACCCAATCAGATAAGCAAACTTTATTTGGTGGGTTGCATTCCCCTTTAAAGGATGCATAATACATCAAGTACATATTTTTGCCATAAGATTTAACTACAATAGTTAAAAATAATTTTTCACAAGAATATCCAAATTTGGAGCTATGATTGCATTGCTTCCCTTTGCTAAATGTTTGTGTTAAATTGGATTGGACTTCTCTCACTGGGGAGAGAAATCATCAAAAATACTGATAGGTGAAATACATGTAAGAGTCCCAGTGTGAAATGTCTACAAATAAATCTCAAATTTCAAGTACATGTATTTTAGTTCCAAAACATCAACCAAGTACACAGTGAATATTGTATCATTTCAAGGGAGTATGCCAACAAACTTCTTACCTTTTCAGCATACTGATCAAAGCCTAACTCGATGATCTTCTCCAGAGTGAAATCGTCTGCTTTGTGATCAAAAGTCTTTTGTATTTCTTCCTGCAGTTGCTGCCAGTGCCGATCACGCATAGCATGGTTATGGAGGTCCACAATCAGGGGCATAGTGCGGCGGAACTGGTCTACCCTGGCACGTGATGTCTCTACAATTTCCCAGTTTCTTTCCTGATAATATTTTGCATGAAAAATTTCATTCAATAAACCCTTGTTTTCTGCATTCAAATCTCTCCAATGCACATAGTTATGCCATGTTTGTGGCTCAGCCAAATAGTATAACATTGTGCTGCAACAATGGTATTGTGCAGCTTTGGTTTAGTTTAATCATTTCACAGTATGTACTTGACTTGTTTTGCATGTACAAGCACTTAATTTCTCAACCAAAAACAGTGCTCAACTTCAACGGTTGCATCAATATAAATGACAGCTAGAAACAGTATTAAGCCCCTGAAATTGCAGTCAGTGGACCAGCTGGCTATCCATAACACGGACAATACTGTACAGCCAATGATGTGGTATTCAAATTCAAAGCAGCTTTTTTAAGATCAGCTCAAAATCCATTTCGCTGCCTGCAGAATTCCTATAGCGTAACTTCAAGCTATGCTCAGTGTAAATCATCCTGACATCCTTGTAAAATATGTACTTTTTATTAGGATTGTATTCTTACCTTCAATTCTCTGTTAAGTTTATTGAGCTTCTTGTACAGCTGGCCAGCAGTCATTTCCATGTCTGTTGTAACCAGCTCATGAAATAATCCTACTTTCCATGTGTTCCACAGCCCTTCCCATTCTTTAGTCAATTGCCAAACAGTTTCAAGATGGTCCAGGTCCTGCAAAGATTAAGACAAATAAATATCAGTCATTTCACTTAATACTTCATGTGTCAACCATGAAAGGATGTCCATAACCATGGTTTATATGCCAGAACATTTTTACTGGCCACCAAGATTCACATCAATGTGTGACAGCTATGATTAAGCAGAAGTTGAATCTATTATTAAACATACACTTCAAAATTATGTTACATATCTCTAATTGATCTATATGTATACATACTCATAACAAAAATCATGTAGTTTGGTTGTCTTGACTTCAACACACATATACACAGGCAATTTACCTTATCTATCTGCTGTATTTCCTTGGATGGTGGCTGATCAATCTTAAATATACCAAGTCCTCTTCGTAACTTGGCTTCTTGATCTTTGAGAGAATTGACCTGTTCTCTGATTTGGGCCACCTGATGAAGTGCTTCCTCACAACCCAAAGCACTATTGAAGGGTCCTTCAAAGATGAGAATAATCAAAGTATGTACAAATATAAAAGAAATAAAGAATATGAAATCATCACAATTTTCGTGAACAAAAATGTAATGGCAAAAATATTAAGTTACGCTTCTCATTATATGTACTTGAAAAAAAGAGGAGTTAACATTAACACATACAATAATGTGTAAAAAACGAAAATAGTCTTGTTTGGGTTGAAATATCAGGCTATGTAAATTGTTGAGATTTGTAAAAATGTTGGTCATTCAAATTTCTAATTACTATTTCTAATTTCTAATTACTATTTCTCTTGTGACATATTTTCCTGAAACACGAGTCTTACCATTATTGCTGAAGTCATCAAGCAAGTTTGCCACCGACTTCTTGAATTCTTCTGAAGAATGGATGAGTCCAGTTTTAAATTTCTCTTTGTGCTTTTTCAACATGACATCACTGTCTATGAGGCACTGCTGGAATGTCATCCATTCATTATCCAACTCATTCAGCATGTGACGCACCTAGAATTATGAATAATCCCCCAAAAAATTCCTGTTATCTGACTTTCAAGTTTAATGCGTTCAGAACAAATTTTAAATTTCCCATCAAAAATGCCCACTTTGTGTAGGTGTTTAATACTTGATTTACATATACTGGTATACATTTTACATATAACACATTCTAATGCATAAATAACACAACATGAAGTGAAAACAAGTGAAGGGCTTTTCCACATGAATACATAAAAAGTCAACTTGGCTAAAACTACAAAAAATATTCCTGCAAACAGTTCTGTGAGCAGTATTGACCCAACCAGCTGCAATTGCCTTGCATTGCAGTAAGGCATATGGGTCTGTAGCATGAAGCCAGTTGGAGCATTATCAGAACATTGTGCACACTTGATTAAAGGGTCTATGCAAGATTGAAATTGTATAATCAATTAAATGTTTTTTGAGGGGCATCTTTAAAATGTTTTTGTTTAGATGTGAGTGGTCTAAAGTATGTAAAAAAGAAGAAGAAGGTTTTAATCGGAAATTTGAATTTCTTATTTTATACACCACGCAGTGGTGCTGTTTGTGACATCGAATCCAGAGATCGAGTGTTCAGGAAGTCAAGATGTTCTGGTACCAAGAGTGCTTTGTGGGTACCATGCAAGTAAGGCAGCTAGGTGCCATGCGGTGTAAAAAATCGGGATTCAAAAATTTTAAAAGGTGATCATGACATTTCATGCTAGTGGGAAGGCACCGAAAATGGGTGAATACGTGGTTATAAATGTAGTACAGCACCTGTCATCAGCACAAACTGATGCCTGAAACTCACGCAAAAGTCATTTTAACTTTTATCATCAAAGGTGCTGGAACACTATAATGGCTAATGAGTGCATCATGATTGCACTTGATTGCACCGTTTGCATCTTTAAGTGCTGTCACATGAGCCACTCATAAAAAACACATCTCATACATGACAGGAAAATAGGGACATTGTTTTGACCAAGTTTGGCTCAAAAATATCTTTTGTCGTTTGCTTGATACTACACGCAGAATGCCAATAGTGCTTTGTCTAGGGACTTTTTGGCTGAAGAAGAAGTAGGAAAAAAAGTCAAAACAAAGAGTAAGGCCTTTCTGCTACACTTTCGAGGCAGAAAAGTCAAAAATCAAAACAAATAGTGAGACTTTTCCACTTCGCTGTAGCAGCGGAGAAGCCAATGACTTAATCCAGCTATCCAGCCTTCAGGTGGCAGCCATCCCAAATAGTCAATTATCTTTGCTGGGGAGAGGGCACCATTTATTAAACCATCATCTGCTGTATATCTCAAAAGAGATCACACCCCTATTTTAGGTGCTAACAGAAAAATGTTTGTAAACCTAGCTACAGCAGTTTGGGGACCACACAGAGTGCCTTCAGCTTTTTAAAATATATTTTCCTTTTTAAAACTGAATGTTCAGTAATGATGGTTGAAATGACAGGCAAGATGCTAGAGCTCATGTGAACAGTGGAATTTAATTTGAACACCAAAGTGCTTTATACCAACTTTACTAAAATGAAATCCCATTAGTGGTGACAAGCTAATAAACCGTGTAGGTATCAATTCTATCTGAAACTCACATTAAGTATCATTGTACATATGTAGCTATAAGCATTTACGTAAAGTCAATGCAATACTTACTTCATCTGGGATGGCTACATCATATTTCTCAAGGATAGCAAACTGATCATGTAAAGGTGGGAAGCGTGCCTCTATTTTACTCAAATCAGTTTGCAGTTGTTCAAGAAGTAATAGACTATCCCCAAGTTCATCAAGTGTTTGCGGTGTCTTACTCAACCTATGTAAAATAAAATAACCATATTCCTTTTATTTTGTTTTGCAAATAAATGGCCAGATGTACCACAGATGTAAAGCAATGATAGAATCACTAGGTAGTTTACAGGCAACTAACTCAAGCAATCTTCATCAAGAAAAGACTACTATCAAGTTCACATACTCTTAGGGATGAATACCGGGTATTAAGACAATGCATTGTTACCAAAGTATTCCTTACAAAGGGAATGCAGCAAGTTACCTCATTGTCCGAGAATAAATTTCCTCAAATCAAGCTGAATCCCAATTTTCCATTCTTTTTGAGAAAAAGAAAACATGGCAATAGGCCATTTTATCTCTAAAGATAAAATAATTTATACTCGGCACGGGGATGTTGGTTAAAACCCCTATCGGTAATTACCCAAGCGAGATCGGCAACCGGAAACTTGTGGTATGCACCACCCAAGGTCCGTGTATATAAAGGCTGGCGCCAGCTGGACACGGCCAGTCAGTTGCAGTCTTCAGCAGCATACAGACCAGACAGTTGTAAATTTTGCTTTTCTGCAATTCACTGACATGCCACGGTGAGTTTTTCAGCTGCTCTGCTGTTCCACAGGCAGCTACCTTTTCCCCTTTACTAAGTTCTCCAGCTGCTCTGCAGTTCCACAGGCGGCTACTTTTCCCCCCGTTTCCTTTTACCCTGTCGAGCGAGTTCTTGTGTTGACACTTGCCGAAATCGCCGGAATCCTGGCCCTGGTCATTCTTCTGCGTCGGCCGGGGCCCCTACGATCTTAGCCAAACGGCGGAGCGCCGCGTAAATCCACAGGAGCGACCATTCCCGCAACGAAGGATGTGGCTCCTCCGGCTCCGGCTCCTCCAGCTCTGGAAATAAATCGTGCCTCAGAAGGCCCGGTAGTGATGTCCGTGGACGGGGGTGAGTTTATCTCCAATGATGAGGTGGGGTTTCTTTAATCTCGGGGCTGGCCGCTGCCAGTGGTGCGGAGTTTGATTACGCACAGCAGATCCCCATTTTTTCAGTAACCTCTTCGCTAGGGTATCACGTCCCAACCTCAATTTGGATTTGATTTAGTCGGGGGCGTACATTGATTTAGCTTTGCTAATGATCAATGACACTGCACATGGGGTGGTACGTCAAGGGGAGCACCAATCCCAATTAATGTTGGAGTTGGATGGTGATAGGGTGGTACTATGCCCACCTGGCCCCGGTCAAAAGCGAATCGATTCGTTCGACAAGTGGCAGTCCGCGTTCCACACCTTCATGATGATTCATCATATAAGCGCATGAGCAGATAGGCTGAACGGCTCAAGTACTGCGAGGTGCTGAGAACCGTGTACGTCGAGCAGTTTCGCCTGAAACAGGAGCTCATGCCGTCCCGGTCGGGCCGAGATTGACGGGGAGCTTCGGGTGACCGTCACAGGTATTTCTTTGACTCGCGCCAGTCCACTTCCATGTTTTCATCCCACCAAAAATTGGCTCGGACATTGTTTCGCCTTTAAATTCATGTCAGGGTTGTAATTTCTTGTGGTGAAGTATTTGCACGCTTGCAAAACCTGCTCGTGTTCGGGACATGGTGCCTTTCGATGCACCGTTGCCCCGGTTCATCGCAATCGACTGCAAGTCAGGCGGAGGCTTCCCCAAAAACACCTCTGGTACTGGCACTCAGACGACGCCTGCCTCATCACCCATCCTGGAAGAGGGCACTCCTTTCGAGATCTAACGCCCATTATCATTCTGTTTGAATCACCAGGCTTGCATATTATCTAAATGTCGCGGATGCTAGACTTTTAGTTTTAAGCGACGGTTTTGACTATGGCTTTTCTCTACATTATCACGGGCCGCGTGCGATTGATTGAGCAGTTGAATTGGTTATAAAAGCGGGAACTTCGGTGTGGTTAGCGAAAGCCGATAAAAAAATCAGCATTTCGCTTGTTGCCCGTTTCCCCATTAGCTTTAGCTTGCCCGTTTCCCCTTTCACTATTGGGTTTCACGTTTGATGGTTTGTTTTACTTTGACAAATGTATGCACATAGGGTGTTCAATTTCATGTTCCCTCTGTGAGCAATTTAGTTCGTTTTTGGAGTATAATGGGAAAACGATTAGGATGCACCGCTCTTGTCAACCATTATCTTGATGATTTTCTTTTCATCGGTAATTCTGCATCCTCCTGTTCACGGTTACTGCACCATTAACCTCCATGTGTTCGACGGTGTCCCTTAAGCTCCTGAAAAAACCAAGGGTCCTGCGCAGACGATTCAGTATCTCAGTTTAGATATTGATGCTGTTCGTAAGCAATACAGGTACCTCCCAGATCCATGACTTATTATGTAAACGAAAAGCCACGGTGGCCCTTCAGTTTTTTCTCTGTTCGGTTCATTTTAATGACCTATCTGCATTGCCTAGTTAGCTATGGGAAACGAACGACGTATTTGCCTTGTTTACAGACGTGCAGCCGGTGTAGGGTTTGGGGTGTACTTTGGGGAAAATGGCTTCAAGGAAGGTGGTCCCCAGATATTATTCCAAACCCACCCTCCATTGCCTTTTCTGGAACTCTTCCCAATTGTAGTTGCTTTGCTTTGTTGGGCGCCTCTCCTTATCAATCGCCGATTTTTATTCCACACTGACAGTATAGCTGCTGTTTATATAATTAACAGACAGTCATCCCCCTGTCCACGAATCGTGCACCTGCTGTGTGACATACCAGACGGGATGGGAGGTTTTTAGTCAGTACCGGCAGCAGACATCTTCTGGTTTCCAGATCACCCAGCATGAGCAGCCGATATTCGTCGATTTATAGAGTGGCTCACTCACTGGTCTAAGGCTCCAACGACCATTGCTACCTATGTAGCCGGCGTCTGTTATATGCATATAATGCAGGGTTGGCCAGATCTAACTAGAGATTTCTTGGTGACAAAATTACTGGAAGGTTGCCGCCGTGATCGTCCTTCCATGGATTCGCGGCTTCCTATTTCCATCCCAATGTTATCTGCCATTGTTCGAGCCTTGCCGGTTATTGCACATCACTTTATGAGACTAAGCTGTTTACAGCAGCATTCCAGGCGGCACTCTTTGGTTTAATGAGAATAGGGGAATTCGCTGCCAGCTCTATGAGCAATGTTCAGCCATGGGTTTTCAAATCCCGATTTTCACTTCGGTCATCTAAATAAGTATGCAGCGATATCATTCCTTGGTAGTAAGAATAACCAAAAGGGTCCCCCTCTGGCAATGCATTTGATGAATGCATTGGATATCAATAGCCTAATCTGTCTGTCAGTGTCAAGGCGCTTGATGCTTTTGTCGAGATAAGCCCTGCTAATGCTAGGTGTGCTAGCCCATTAATCTGTCTTGTTGAGGGTAGTCCTCTCACACGCCATCAATTTCACGCGGTTTTAGAATGACATTAGCTTTTTCTCGACTTGACGGTGGTCACATTTCAGGACTTTCCTTTCGCATAGATGTAAATGGCACTCCGATGCTTTCTCGTCCTATATACGCCCTGTGCCAGTATGTTCAATGCCTGGCATTTGAGTCTTATATCGTTTCTTTATGAATTTGCGGCTTATTCTTTAGCTGTTACTGCTTTGTGTAGGTCCGATTTGGATTCTGGGTGATTCCTTAGTGCGCTGGGCGAAGAGTGCCTTGGACATCCCATTTCATGTCCGTTGGCATGGAAAAAGTTGAGCGGGTCTTTGTGACTTAAATGCATTGTTGGAGGGCATTTATGGACCGACCCCCTCAGTCATAATCGTGCATATTGGCACGAATGATGGGTGTGTTCCCCATGTGATTTGGGATGGCCGCTAGGCCTCCCCGTTTGTTACGGCCGCTGGGCCTTCCATGGGAGTGTTCCCCATGTTATTTTGTGTTGGCCGCTGGGCCTCCTTGTTTGTTACAGCCGCTGGGCCATCCATGGGTGTGTTCCCCATGTGATTTGTGTTGGCCGCTGGGCCTGTGATTTATGTTGGCCGTGTGGGCCCGTGTTGAAAAGATTGGGCCTGTAGCCCACAAATTCATTTGAGAAGATGTGCCGGTTTGCTACATTCAAAAAGGTCTGTTACCTTGGTATCCGGCATCACCCCTTTTTCTGTCTGGTCAAATAATAACTGCTGCATTTGGCTGCGGCAAAGATACATAACCTAATGTGTGATTGTGCCATTTTCCGTGTCCGAGTGTAATTGGTAGTTTTAATAGAGCAAGTGTAAAGATTCATTCAACATACTTGTCTTGGTTTTCTCGCAAGAAGGAGTGTAGGTCCTTGAGCTGTTGGCTGGCCATCTCTCGGAGCAGTGTGGTGAATTTATTCTCCCATTCATGGCAATGTCCAAGCAATGCAGTTTTAAGTGGTGAGCAGTCCAAAAGTACAAACTGTATGTTTAGCACAGTTTCTTCTTTTTGCACATTGTTTGCTACTTCGGTGTATCTGGATAAAAAAAACCACAGGTATATTTCTAAACTTCCTGGCATTCAAAGAGGTTAAAAAATATATAGTTACACATGGCTATTTCCTTTTCTAACACATGGTTTCTAACACATGGTTACACGTGTGTTAAAAAAGGAAATAATACAAACTACCGGCTGAGGAGCATGGACATTTACTATTCATATAATCTACTGGATTGACGATTCTAAAAGAAAATTAAAGTCCATGAAAGCAATGTAAAATCTGTGAAAAAATGTGATTTTTAAGACTATTCCCCTATTGGTTAAATAAAAAAAGACGAGATGCATTCAATATATCCATAATATAATTTCCCTTGCATGAAATTGTAGAAAATCATATATCCTAATTGGTTTGTTAAGTTGGCTAGTGCACCAGATAGACACACCTTCATTTATCCCCGTAACCTGCAAGACTTGATTGTCCAAAAAGAGGTTCCCAATGATCTAACATGACACATTCAAGGGAAACTAAAAATGCATTGTTTGTCAAAGACATGTCAAGGAATAAGAGTCTTAGTCTGGAAATTCCTCAAGCATAACTCACATGACCAATGGCACAATTGCCTGTGTGACCTAGATAGTTCAGATGCATTTTTTTTATTGCATTAATTCGATAAAGTATCACAGCACAGGGCTTTCCCGCATAGATACTTGGAAAAACTTTGCCAAAAATACAAATAATATTCCCGCAGTACTTTGTACTACTGAACTTTTACTAGAGGGATATCATCTGGTTTTTGCCAGCACTAGTACATGAATGCATTGTGCTATGCCTGCTAACCAAATCTCAAGGTTTAAGTGTTTATGTCGGTAGCACATTTAATGATTTTCATTGCATAAATATTTCTATATACACGTACACAGCCTTTTCAGAAATGCACTTGTTCTTTTGTAACTGCTTATGAATTGCGGACTGAGTCCTGTGTAACACTGCAATGGCACTTTATGGCAGAGTCTTGGATCAGTCTTCCAAACGACTGGATTTGGCTTCGTCTTAGTCTAAATGGCATTTTGTCACCCCACTTCGGGAATTCCACCTACATTTTGGTGTCATGTTCTGCCTCAAAACATTAAATCAGTTGATGATATGAACAAAAAATTAAAATATTTTCATTTAGATTGCCTCTCAGTATTTCAGAAGTAGGAGACAAAGCCGAATTGAAAAACTCATTGATGCGACTAGATGGCGGCTGTGGCATGGTATAAGTGTGCGTACTCTTGCTTAAAATATATCTTTTTGCACTGTAAAGAAAGAAAAACACTTGTCAATGTTGCAGCCAGATGCTGCCTTAATGCTCATATATCATCTCAATAATGTTCAGTACCGTAAAGTGGAGGTGAAACCCAGATATGTATACATGGATTTGAGACAAAACCAGACAGTAGACTTATATCTAATCAGTCATAGAGTGAAGTGGCATGAACAAGTATCATGGATCATGTGTGGTAAAATCAGTTCACCATTTTTCATTTTGCACTTTGCACTAGTGTGCTAGCATCTGGCTCCCTCTGGCATTATTTTAACATAACCCATTGACAAGTTGTAGATAAGTTGGATGTTTTTCTTTCTTTTAGTTTATCGGTAATTGCAAAACAATGTTGATAAGGAACAAGCAAACAACACTATTTGACAAAGAAAAATGAATCATAGGAAAATTCATGAAGGCCAGAAGAGCTGAGGCATTGCGCTTTGAGGCCAAGGCAGAGGCCAGGGCTGTGAGACTTTTTATTTTTGACATAGGAAAACCAATCAGAACAAATAGTAAGATCTTTCCGCTGCGCTTTGTAGGAGTGGCAATTTGCACATTCTTCAGTTGCCTGATGAAGGTTAGCAGCTAGCAACCAAAACGTCGCCACCAGCAATGACAAATCGCGTGACTTTGATCACCCTTTCTACTTAATATCTACACTACCGCGATGAACAAACCCTTCATTTCTGCTTAATACATGATTACCATATTTTGTATGTGACTTGACAAATCTAGGCTTTGTCTGAGTATCCAATGGCTGTGATTCACCTTTTCCACAAGTGCTGGGCAACAAACCCCCCATTTTTTCCCTCTTTATTTCAGTTCCCACACAAATAAAAAAATCAACACAACATAATTGTGGCTGGACTGGGACTTAACCCCGAGACCTCTGGTTTTGTATACCAGCGCTCTTGCAATCTGAGCTATCCAGCCCTTAGATGGCGCCCTTCCCAAATAGTCTGCTAGTCTTTGCTGGGTGGATGTGCCACCAGTTCCAAGTCAGTTTTTCATTTATTTGTTTGACAACATTATTGTGTTGCATATGCTTCTAATAAACTATTTAAACATGTTTAACAAAAAATATGTCAAACAATAAACAACCCCTTTACTGTGGTGCATGTAAAAATGCCATATTTGCCAGAGGAATTACCATTGAAAGTCTGGACATGGGTCTTGCAAAAAATGTATTTCATGGTATGACACAGGTAACAGGGATGCCTGAAAGCCTCTATAGATTTTTTTAAAAAGTACAATACCTGGCAATATCCGCATCAAACGAAGCTACAGGTGGATTCAGTCTTTGGTATCGGCGGATGAAGGCATCTTTGTTGATCTCCCAAATCTCACGGTAACTGGAAATACCAAATTACATTTGATTATTAATCAAGAACATGTTTTATCCCAGTGTTCATTAGCTTTTCCGCCGCGAAGCGGAAAAGCTAAATTGTTCTTGTTCTCATTTTTTTTTTTCTGGTCGGAAAAATCCCATAGACAAAGCACAGGCTTTTTCTCCACGGCACTTTTGCCAAACTTGGCAAATACATAGAGCCTATGTTGAGCTATTGCACAGTTGTCTTGAAAACGTCATGACGTCATCATGTGTCACGTGACAGTGCTTTAAAGGGGCAAATTTCAAACTCCATTTTAAGCAAAAAAGCAATTTTGTTTGGTTTCAATTTTACACTATATCTAATTTGGGAAAAGGTGTATCCAAAAATTTCCCTCATTTGATCGTGATGTAAACTCATGAATATTAATGAGGTCATGAACTTTTCAGATTGTAACATTCAATTTAGCATATTTGGCCAACGGAGAAAGATTTTTTTATTTGTTTTCGTTTATATCTATTAAGGATGTAGTTTAGAAACACCCTCCAGGGCCAAAATGCCATGACGCAATCGTGACGTCATCAAAATGCGTGTTTTTAAAACATATTTGCCAATGGTCAATCTTCTCGAAATTTGGTGGGCATTTAGCTATTGGGCTAGACATTCTAAATCATGAGTTTGGAACTAATTGATCATTGTTCAGAATTATTATGATTTTTTTTATATTATAATGAAGTCCCATAGACTTTGTGCACAAAATATGCACATATGCGTTTTGGGGTAGGAATGGAGGGTACGGGTTCGAATCCCGTTGATGTCAATTTTTTTTTTTTAAGAGAACCAGATGCGGAAAAGCGTCATGTTCTGTTTGCCAACAGACATAAATCTCTAGTTATCTTTTAGTTTGTATCTATTAGGCAGGCCCTCCAAAAAATAAAGTCAGAGGCAATCTACGGAACCGTGATTGGGAATCACAAAAAGTGGATACAGCTATTTCACAATATTTTGCCTTTAAATTGAGTATTTCAGCTGTAAACTATTAATTAATTTGATACAGAATATTTGGCTGGGCTGTGCTTCCCCATGTTAGCGATGCAGTTAATTTGATAGCAGTTTGACATGTGAGAGCCTGTGAGGTTCATTTTATGGCACTTTGGAGGGGGTATTATCTGAATCTTGTGACACAATTCAAGTTGTTATGGAATCAGAAAGCCTATGTGCATCAGAGCTGATGTCTGGCAAGAATTGGCAGAGCAATCAGGAATGGTACATGTATATTTCAAGATGGTCAGATATAACCTTTTTCAAACTGATTCTGGGTTTGTTTCTCTCATTTTCAAAATAAATTCATAGCATTTCTTTCCCTTTAGTTGTTTGACTTAAATTGTGGCTGTTAACATGGACAATTTACAAGTCTTAGGTGGTTTCAAACACCCAGACAGATGCAAAGAGAATATCTGTGAATGTAAAAAGCAGAGTTTCAGGAGGCCTGAGGATCACACATTTAAATTATACAAAAATACAATGCAAAAACCAAAACAAACCCCCCCCCTCGAAACTCAAAAACTAAGTACAGTATGACTTACTTATCCCAAGTTCCGAGATAGTTCATTAAGTGCTGTGCATTGGCTTGCATCCCTGCATCAATACTCTTTTGTATTTTTTTGGTCTCTTCATCTTTCTCGATCACAATGCTAATGGGCTGCAAATAAACAAATCGACAAAGATGTTTTCATGTTTCTATCAATGAATGGCAACTTTAAGCAAAACAAACTTACTTCACACAAAGTTCATTGGCATATTTACTACTTATTTTTAAATCTCATACAAAGGAAAAGAATACTGACTGGGAAATTTGAAACAGAAAATTTAAATATAAAACCCAATATATGAACCTAATACCTCTGGATCAACAGCCACCAAGCTCTCACGTGGTGCCTTTATAAAAAATGCAATAAATTGTGCATATGATGGGGCGGCGGTCAAAAGTCTGGATAGCTCCAAGGCTTTTTTCTTTTTGGCTATTTTCATATATTGTCAGTTCTTCTCTTTGTTTGATAAAAGCTTTACAGTCGACTCCCGTTATAAAGGTCTACCAGACTTTCGCGATTCTGTCGTTGTAAACAGAATGTCTTTAAAACCGAAGCGGAGTTATCCCCATTTGTTTTGCCTAGGTGACGTTGATAGTTGTATGTGAACATGTTTCTTTGCGTGTTGCAATCATGTAACCTATGTGTGGGCTCATGCCTACAAACTGACAAAGTGCATATCGTTTCACATAATATTTTGGCATACAAATGCTGGTGAATAAAAAAATGAATTAATATTGAAAGTATATCTGACGACCTTAATCCGGACATGATGGAAACTTCGATGAGAAGAACCATACAAGCACGTAAGTCTGTTACTCACACAAATTGTGCTGAATAACATTTTGTTTTGCTTTTCTTGAATGAAAATTTCTGATAGTTTTAACGTAAATCTCACGGGATGTGAATTTTGAATGTCTTCGAACTGTACTTGCAGTTAATCTATCTTTATGTATTTTTTGCCTTTTTCCTTCTTGTCACTCGCACAAATCATGTACAATGATATTTGGGGTTTTTCATTCTGCATGTCATTTAATCGGATAAGAGAGAGCGCCCTGATATAAATTCCGAAAAATAACGTGAACTGATGGGGACATGAAGTTGCAGCACTGCAGGATTGGAAGAGGCAAGTATATTTCCTGATTCGGAGATTAACCCCTTGACAGCAAGATTATTTCAGTGCCATTTCAAAAGCTCGCTAAACAATCAGAGAACAATAAACCTGCAAAATAAATCAACAAGAGTGCACTATTTGTATCAGTGAATTAAATGACTTTTGTCAAGAGATCATCAGCCCTCAAAGATTGGCCCTTTGTGTGTAGTACAATAGAGCTGTGCAACAAGACTCAGAGAACTTTGTGTGCTGTTACCATTTGACCGCAAAAACATGCCTGCACTCCAGTGGACAAGGGTTCCAGCTGGACGGCACCAACAGAGCATGCAATTTGCAGTAAAGGCAGTGGGTGCATTCCAATGTCTGTCCAGTGACCACATTGGTTGTTGGGCAGGCCAGCTCACTGTCTTCCATAGTAGCCCACAGACCCTCGATCATTCACAATGAAGCCCCACAATAGCGCCATTGTTAACACTAATCTGGCAATTCATGCAGCAACTGCCGTCAAAAAAGGTGTTTGTTATGATACATATTGCTGAAAAGTCTGTCTACAGTTTGGACAATAACGGCATCCAAAATTTGAAACTCCAGAGCGGCTTTGGAGGTCATCTGTATGCACGGGGTTAAGGTTTGGTTTTTGACATGCTGCAGTGCCCATAGTTTTCAAAAGAAGTTGTTATAAATGGGTCAAGCAAAATCCTTTTGCTCACGTTGGGTCGACAAAAATCATCATTCTAACTGAAGTCTCATAATATGCATGATCGCAATAAACAAATATTTCCCCATACAAAAGTGCACAAATTGATCAGTGCTTAACATATCATAAACATAAATATAAACAATATTTAAATTAACAGCTGTTGTTATGGCAATTGCTACAAGTGTTTCTAGTAGGTGCAGAATGTGCTTCAATTAAAAAAGAGAAAAAAGAGAGAATAAGAGTGGCATAATTTTCAGACATGATTGAATGTACCTCTTTTGTAGAGCGCTTCCTTGTAAGGAGGTCTGGTAACCTTTGGATGACTGATATTGCTGCTGTTAGATGACTACTAGTATTCACAACAATTGTTGCAAGTTTCTTTAGGGTGGGAGAAAACTCAACAGAATTCTGTAAAAGAATGTCATTTACCAATTAGTGATCAAATAATACTCCTCCACTTTCTCAAGTAACTACTTGAATAAATGTTACTTTGCCTTCCAAAGAACCTGTGCTCCTTGATGGTCAATTGGATTGGAGTCAACAAACTTGAAACAAAAAAACAAACAACAAGCCTCCATGGTTGTTTGAGAAACCTTGCAAGTTCTGTAAGGTTTGAACAACACTTACATGTAACTATGTAAAGCACAATTTATTAAAAATCTCTTTGCAATTGACTACTGCTAAATACATGATACTCATTGATCCAGCCTAACCTTTTCTCCTGTTAAGACGACTTTGACCCTAAACAAGGGATTTGGCATTGTCTTGCCATCTCCATTAATAGCTCTTGATAGCTCCTGTAAAGACCACTTGACATTGAGTCTAAAGGCTTCCTCCACCATCCGATCCATCTTCTCAGTGTAACGGAGCCAATGATTCTGAACCTGTAGGATGCATCATCACAAGGCAATAGGTGGAAAGAATAAGATGATCTATATCAAAACTACATACTGTACATAAATTTTGGGGGATTCTATTATCTTCCATGTATCGGTATATGAACTTGTGTATAACTAGAGATTTTTGTCTGTTGGCAAACAGAACATAACGCTTTTCCGCATCTGGTTCTCTTAAAAAAAAAAAATTAAAAATTGACATCAACGGGGTTCGAACCCGTAACCTCCATTCATACCCCAAAACGCATGTGCATATTTTGTGCACAAAGTTTATGGAACTTCATTATATTTTTCAAAAAATCATAATTCTGAACAATTGTCAATTACTTCCAAACTCAGGATTTAGAATGTCTAGCGCAATAGCTAAATGCCCACCAAATTTCGATAAGATTGATCTTTGGCAAATATGTGTTTTAAAAACACGCATTTTGATGACGTCACGATTGCGTAATGGCATTTTGGCTACGGAGGGTGTTTCTAAACTACATCCCCAATAGATATAAACAAAAAAATTAAAAACATCTTGCTCCAAATATGCTCAATTGAATGTGAAAATGTGAAAAGTTCATGACCTCATTAATATTAATGAGATGATGTCACGATCAAATGAGGGCAATTTCCCAACTTAGATATACTGCAAAATTGAAACCAAACGAACTTGTACTTTTGCCTATAATGGAATTTGAAATTTGTCCCTTTAAAGGGCTGTCATGTGACGTCCTGACGTTTTCAAGACTACGGCGCAAAATTTCAGCAAGGGCTCTATGCATTTGTCAAGTTTGAAAAAAATCAAAGTTTGTTCAGTGGCAAAAGTGCCTTCCAAAAAAAACCTGTGCTTTGTCTATGGGATTTTTACGACAAGAAAAAAAAAAAAATAAGAACAAGAACAATAGCTTTTCTTCTTCGCGGTGGAAAAGCTAATTACCGGTATGTTCCTTTATAAAACAGGCTGCATGTACACGAACAGTTCATAAACTTACTCATCCACAACCTTGTGGAAACTTCTACAAACAAATACATTTGTGTACATGTACTTAATCCTTGAGTCAATAGTAAAGTACAGATAAGATGAGGCAACATCCTCTTCTAAGATTTTGCACAATAGGCTACCCATCATACTGTGTATCACTGTGAAAAAAATGTGTGTACTGTCATACATTGTATCAAAAGTGTTCTTTTTGCATAACTGGTCCACCTACAAGTAACTAAAAAGATATTTCATATACCGATATGAAGTTGATATCATAGCCATCAGTCATTTTGAAGCATTAAACAAATGAGGGGTTGAGTAAATCAAGTTTTTCAATGTGCCTTTGAAAAATTAATATATATTAAGAAACAAAAAAGGAGGATGTATAAAGTATAATTTCAAATCATATTGGGTTATCATGGAAATAAATTTAATTTTCTTTGGTATTATTTAGCAGGAGTGACACCTTGGAAAAGTTACTGACATGAAAACATAAATAGCTGTGTTCGCAGAAAATTGAAGCCCGCAATACAACGCACTACAAGGATGACAGATTAGGACATAAAATAGTGGAAACACTAGAGCATACTTGTTATATAGAGAAGTGAAGGTATTTCACAAATATTAACAAATAAAGCAATAACAATTTACAACACGATGCCAGGTAAGCTGCACAGGAGCAGTAGGTAGCCTATTAAAGTGGGCTTATAAAACTTACGTGATGCAATGTGGATTCAAGTAGAATTGAATCAGTGATAATGACACAGTACAGCTCAAGTGTTTTGGACTAAATAATAATAATAATAATAATAATAATAATAATAATGTTTTTAATATTACAAATCTACTCACTTCCTGTCCATCCGATCGAAAGACCTCAAACGTTTGTTTCATGATGCTCACAATGTCTTCATGAATGTGCTTCAATTTCGTTTGTGCACTTGCTCTATGTTTCATTTGCTCCTCTTCAAACTCTAAGCCCTCATACACCTTCTTGCTGTCAATGCGCACTAACAAAGTCTCACTGATGCGCTTGCAGTTACGAGAAATAGTCAAATTTGCAATTTTGTAGTCATCTACAACAGCTTGGACCTAGTGTTAAAAAAAGAACACAAGATATTTGTTAACAGTTACATGAATTTAGAAGATTTAAAGGTCTTTTGAGAACAGAGAAATTGCAGAAATGAAATTTCATCTTTAAACACTAAACCTTGGTAAAATTACCTATTTATTTTACCCTTAATTATATAATTATATAGAAAACTTAGCAAATCATATCTTAGAATCATTGACTGAACCTACCTTGCTGGCATACTGCCTACATTCTCCAAGGAAGAAGTCTGAGATTCCCTTTGAAGCCCATGTCAACTTAGTAAGACCTGGGTGTATCTTTTTATCAAGATGTCGGATACGTTCTCGGAATAAACCCCGCTCTTCCAAGGAAAGGGCTGCAATAATCCTACATGATAATAGAAAACACCGATTATAACAGAATCCAATTACTGTCTATATTGACAGGCATAATAAAACAAATTAAAAATCAAATTTGGCTGGGAAAAAAAACAATCAAAAAACTTTTTTTTTAATTTATAAGACAGGAGAAACTAAAAACAAAGCCTAAAGTTAACTTCAATAACTTATTTGACCTGTTAAGGGGCCTTGTCACAATTGGCTAAGTGATCCAATCTGCTGTATTCATCAGAATCCTGCATGCCATTTAATCCTTCTGTAACAAAAAAGCCCCTAAGCCATGATCCCGTGCGGCCACATGGTTACTTTCCGTGACATGCAATTCTACCTTGCGTTCACACATGGACTTTTTTGACACAGAATGATGTTTTTTTCACCGTGAATGGCTGGTAAAATGCCACACACTGAGGGCGCTGTGCACAATAACATTTGACCTTCTGTTGAAATAATGATTCTGTCTGTGCTAGTTTGATTGTTATTAGGGCCCTTTTCCAAAACCTGGCTTAGGCTCAGGCTCCGGCTTTGTCTCCATTACTTTCATCCATTTTAAATTACAAGGGGTGAAAATGGGAGACCTTTGGCTTTGTCCATGAATGTTATCCTGCATTTTGAAAAATAATGAACGCTTGATATTCAACAAAGAACTCCAATCTGTGTTTTCAGTTTTTCAATAACTGAGACAAAGTCGGAGCCACAAACAGTTGAAAAAATTAGTACGGTCATGGTAATTTGAAGGAACAGGCAGAGTTTGGGTTAAGTAGGTCACCTGACGTCACTTACACAGGCCCTCCAACACTATCAAGTACATCTAAAGAAAATGAACAAAGTCTATCATATCTGCCATTTTTACGGAATCATGTATATCATGATCATGAGTATTGTTTGTAGTGTTTGAGCAGTGTAAACAGAGTGAATCACTTAAGTAAATAGTGGATTGATACAGTCTGGGTATCAACAATTTGTGCACGTCAACGAGGGGTTAGTGTGTAGCGGTGACATAATATGGGAAGCTGGGGTGTTTTACAGTGGGTCTGCGGTAGTGTTACATCCCGAGGTCAAGGCCAGGAGGCTTTGATCATTATTCACATTTACAGGTACATGAGGAGAAAGTTGTAGATGTATACAGATGGTATGGAATATTTCGATTAGCCCATGTTTATTCACACTGTCTTCAATGTCAGCTTTTCGTCCCACTTTGAGAAGACAAAATTGGCACACTCTATTCTTTGATACGATTTGCCAGTTTTTTTAAAGTTGTTTTTAATCAATTTTGCTAAAATACTACTTTCCTCTGACATGTGATAGATAAATTCAATATCCAGCAATGTAAGGTTTTCAGATAATAATTGTCAATGTGCGAGTTGTTTGCAAGACAGAACTTTTCGAAATTGACTCAAGCAGTTTTAAAAAGCAGCACCTGCCCCATCATTTAGGTGTCAAGTTTGCAACAGTTTTCTCTGGAACAAAAACAATAATTCTTTGTGAGCATTGGTGTGAACTTAATCTATGACCTTTAACACGGACACCGGTTATAATATGTTTGCTATTTACCGGTACGTTCATAATCATTGGAAACAAATTGCAGCTGACCTGATGCGGAAAAGATTTCCACATTACAAGTACATTTAGTAATTACATGACATGTTGAATGAGGCTTCAACAAAAATCTGAGCTTTGGATGTGCTCCAGTCATGCCTGTAGTTTTGGCTTGTCAATGCGCAAATCTTGACCCCTGAGTTACTTGGTTTGTCTTGCTCTTGAAAGCATTCTAAATTGAGGTGTAGACCAGTTTAAAGAGAATAATTAACACAAAAGTAAACTAATCTAACAATTTAGTGGGCCTGACGTTTTGATCCTAGCAGGACCTTTCTCAAAGGCAAAAGACCGTTCTCTCTGAGAAAGGTCCTACTAGGATCGAAACATCAGGCCAACTAAATTTTTAGATTTGTATTTTGGTAATTTTAGTCAGTAAGCAGTTTGCAACATTTTTTTATATCACTAAAGCAAACTAAGTGTAAAGCTGTGCATATGCAGTTGAACCTCGTTAATACGAGGTCCTCCGGACCGACCAAAAATTCTTGTATTATCCAGGAGCTCATCTTATTGGGGCCACAAGCTTTTCTGCCATTTGGCACATGGAATTTGTTTCTGTGATAAAATAGTTTTGCTTTGTAGTACTGTTAAATAATGATCCATCATTGTATAAATGTAATATCATGAAGAGATGTTTTGAATAAAACAAACAATGCTCCCTGATCATTCGATATCAGATATGAGTGTACTGGGCATATAATCACTTGGTCACCGTAGTAATGCTGTCCGTCTTAGCCGTGAGAAAATGTGGATGAAGCGTCTTTGGACTATTCAACCACATGGTCTCAACATCCAGGAGGGTAATGACAAACACCATGCAGCTTTCTGATAATCCTTCTTTTGTGTTCAGTCCTTCACACTTCTCTCTTTGATCTTTCCCCCTCTTCTAACTAATCCCTACCCTACTCCTTGCCCTTCTCTTTGATCTTTCCCCCTCTTCTCACTTATCCCTACCCTACTCCTTGCCGTTCCCTTTGATCTCTCCCTACCAGATTCACTCTTTGTCCTTGGTTTCTCATCCCTGTCCTATTCACTCTCTCCCCCCTTCCTTAGTGTACATGTATCTGTTTTGTCCTTGTCACTCTGCCTTTGAGAAAGGTCCCGCTAGGATCGAAACGTCAGGCCCACTAAATTTTAACAAAACAAACAATGCATGTAAAAATCAATGCAAAAAACACCTGATGATGTTAACATATGAAGGGCGGGCTACGACGGCTGGACTAGCAGAGTTGTCATCAGACCAAAACATCAGAAACGTAAGTAACGTAATGTACAAATTCACAATGTGTTTCATGCACAAATTGTGCTATTGATCATGTTGGGAAAACAAGAATGGATCAGAGTGCACTTTTAATTTTGGAAATTTGTGGCAATATCGTATCAATTTATAAGGGAATATTAATGGTGTTTCTCAAAAGTGGTACGATAGACATATGATTGCTTGTACAAAATGAACCCCCTTATATTCCTTTGGCGGTACAAGTCCGACATCCCCTGCCTGCATTTAATAAAATTGAAAAAATACCACTTCTTGTAGTAAGATATCTTATTACATCTTGATTATCATCACACTTTTCATGGCCTATATGTATATAGCTGCATTTGTTCTGTACATTAAAAAATATGAACTATGTGGCTGTGGCTGGCTGAAGATATGCATAAGTTATTTTTTGCACTAAAGTTTTACGTTTGCAGCATTAAAATTAGACAATAAAATTAGCCATTTTATTAGGTGCAAGTATTATTTTAATGTCCTTAAACAGACATGTTGCATCTGTAAAAAATGTGCTTGAGGGGTTTTGAAGGTGATTTAAAGCCATTACCGTACATATATTACTGTCACAGGCATCGAGAAACAAACACGTCAACCACATTTTCACCAAATATTAAGGCACATCTTAGCAATGGAAATGCATTGTATGTCCTAGGATCCATGTCATCAAAGGTCTCATCTTGCATGTCTTGTATATAGCAATATGGCTGAACTCATCTTAACTTCAGACTGTTCCTAGAGTTACCTTATCTAAAAGAACACGTTTGTGTAAAGGTCCATTCTTAGTCATGTGTCTGACCAAAATTATGGAAATTTTGGGAATAATACTGTGTCATTTCAGAGAGCATGGTACTGGTAGGTACACATGTATATCAATATTTACTCTCCATTCAACTATGTTCAATCTTATCAGGTGAACATTTCACTTGCTTTTCTGTTATTTTCTGTTATTCTGATGTGACATTTTGGTTCACTTTCACAAGAATGGCCCTAAAGGCATTTTTCAGGTGATGTCCGATCAAATTGCTTGTAATCAATCATGTGAAATATTATGCCTGATTTTGTTCTGTTCATATTTTTCCCAGGAAGGGCGACAAAATTCACACATAAAAAACCAATGGGAAACAGAATATGAAGCGTGTGTGGAGAAAAGATAAAAAAGGCATTTCTTAAATCCTAAAAATGTACAAGCATTAAATTCATATTGAAGCCTTAACCACTTCGCGCCGGGACCTCCGAATCCGGAGCTCCATTGGCTTGACTATGCGACGGGGCCCACCAAATCCGGGTACCACTATTGTCCACATTCTAAACAAAGACTCTTTTCAGCTTAAAACAAAGCAATATGAATCAGTACAAAGACCCTTTTTGATGCAAGTTGCCACATCAATTGCAAGATTAGCAGCAGTAATTGTGCAATTGTGGGACTTTTACTGTGGAGGATCGAGGGATACCGCGCTGCAGCTGAAAGCATGCAGGGGACATTGTCTTTGCATGCCACACAGCCCAACGGTCGTCGGTCTGGCATTGGAATTCCCCCCACATTCTTTACCGTAATCTGTACGGTCGTTTGTGGCTGACCAACTCGAAGATTTGACTGCCTGGAGTGGAGGCTGGAGTCTGCGGTCAGGGATTGTCAGCAGCGTACACGCACGTACACACACACATCCGTTACGGTCCATTGACGATGCACAAAGGGCCCTTTTTCGAACGGATAATCTCTTGACAAAAGCCACAACGACGTCCGAATTGTGCCAGGTTTTACTCTCTTGTACCCATAGTATACCCTTATCGATCTATTTCACAGAAATATATTGTTCCGATTGTTTTAGCGAGATTTGAAAATGGTGATATACAACAATGTTGCAAACTGCTTACTGACTAAAATTACCAAAATGTAAAACTAAAAATTAGTAGACCTGACATTCCTAGCACCTTTCTCAAAGGCAGAGTGACAAGGACAAAACAGATACATGTACACGAAGGAAGAGTGAATAGGACACGGATGAGAAACAAAGGACAAAGAGTGAAGCTGGTAGGGAGAGATCAAAGGGAAGGGCAAGGGGTAGGGTAGGGATTAGTGAGAGGAGGGGGAAAGATCAAAGAGAAGGGCAAGGAGTGGCGTAGGGATTAGTGACAAGAGGGGGAAAGATCAAAGAGAGAAGTGTGAAGGACTAAACACAAAAGAAGGATTATCAGAAAGCTGCATGGTGTTAGTCATTACCCTCCTGGATGTTGAGACCATGTGGTTGAATAGTCCGAAGACGCTTCATCCACATTATCTTACGGCTAAGACGGACAGCATTACTATGGTGACCAAGTGATTCTATGCCCTGTACACTCATATCTGATATCGAATGATCAGGGAGATTGAAGTGATACCCAACAGGGGTGTCCATTTTACCGGTTTTGATAGTAGACCTACATGTATGGCCATAGATCCATTTTTTGAGGGTGTTTTTGGTCTCGCCAACATACTGAATATTACAAACTCTACAAGAGATGAGGTATATGATGTTAGAGGTAGTGCACGTGATAGAGCCATAGGTCGAGTGGGTAGTTCCAGAAGAATGACCATTGAAAGAGTCTATTTCCTTGACATGTGTCTTGCAAACAATGCATTTCGAGGTACACTTAAATGTACCAAATTTGGTTGGAGGTGAAGAGTCCAAAGGGGGAACCTCTGCTCGGACAATTAAGTCACGCAGGTTACGGGGGCGCCTGAAAGGCAAAACAGGCGAATTAGGAATGGCTTCAGCCAGACGATCTGAAGTGTGGAGAATATGGTGGTTTTCCTTAGTTATCTTCCTGAGAGGAGGAAGAGAAGGGTGGTAGGAAGTAACTAAGGGAACCTTGGGCTTGTCCTTGGGACCTGGTGGCTTTTGTTTTAGTGCCAAACTTCTAGGAATGGAATAGACTTTAGCAATGGAGTTCTTCACTTGGCGAGAACTATAGCCTCTAGCAACCAAGTTACTGGCCAATACATGTGTATGGCGGCGAAAGTCAGACTCATTGGAACATATACGCCTCAATCTGAGGGCCTGGCTGTAAGCTATACCAGTCTTAAAGTGTCTAGGGTGACAAATTGAGGAATGGAGATATTGATGAGTGTCGGTGGGCTTAGAATACAAGTCAGTAGTGAGTGTATTGAGGTCTTTCCGGACGGTGACGTCCAGAAAGTGGGTCTGTTGAAGAGACTGCTCCCATGTGAATTTGATAGTCCTATGGAAGGAATTGATGTGGTCAAAGAAAGCATTCAAGCTGCTACCGTCCCTAGTCCAAATGAAGAACACGTCATCTATGTATCTCCACCAAATCCAGGGACGGCATGGAGCTTCACTGAGCATGCGTTCCTCAAGGTCACCCATGAAGAGGCATGCAAAGGAAGGAGCCATGCGCGTGTCCATGGCAGTGCCATGCACTTGAAGATAGTGCTTGCCAAGAAAGGAGAAATTATTCTTGGCCAGCACTAGCCTCATGAGGGCAGTTATGTCGGAGATGGGTGGAGAAGACTGTTTTCCTTTGGCCAGGGACGAGGAGCAAGCTTGAATGCCTTCTTCCTGGGGAATGTTAGTGTATAGAGAGGAAACGTCAATAGTACCAATTATGGCAGTGGCAGGAATTTGATCCTTGACACTTTCCAACTTTCGCAGAAAGTCGGGAGTGTCATGGACGTATGAGGGGATTTGGGAAACCAAGGGTTTGAGAAAAGAGTCAATGAAAAGAGATATGTGTTCCGTAGGTGAACCATTGCCAGAGATGATGGGTCTGCCTGGGTTGTTGGCCTTGTGAATTTTCGGGAGAAGGTAGAATCTGGCAGTTCTACAATTGATCGGTGATAGAAATCTGTGAGCTTTTTTACTCAAATGATCACGTGATCGCATGTCATCCAAAACTTACTGAATTTGCTCTGAAAATTTGCCAGTGGGGTTAGAGTCCAGACATTTATAGTGCTGGGGATTGTTGAGTTGGCGATTGGCTTCATTAATATATTTTTGACAATCCATGATTACTACGGCTGACCCTTTATCTGCTGGCTTGATAATGATGTCACCGCGGGAACGTAGAGTGTTGAGAGCAAGACGTTCTTCCCTAGGGAGATTGTCGTGGGGCTTACGGGTAAGATGAGAGGAGTTGGAAACTTGAGAACTGACTGCTTGCACATACGTTTCAAGGGCTGGAACACGGTTCTTGGGGGGGACCCAGGTGCTTTTTACACGGAAAGGTTCTTCTTTACGGGAGCCAGAATCGAAGAAGAACTCAGTCAGACGAAGTCTGCGGTAATACTCAGTGAGATCTTGACTGAGCATTACTTGGTCAACTTGATTTGAAAATGATTTGAAAATGATGCATTGTCCAAAAAAACCCGTATGGCGGTCATCGGCGCTGAAAAAAACCCCGGCGTGAAGTGGTTAAGTCTTATTCATTAAGTCTTATTCATTAAATTCATGTTTAAATGACTGCACATTACAATGTACTGTATATGTATCATTTTGCCCCAAATTGGAATGGAAAAGACTCACTTGGATTGAGTATCTTTTATGTTCGTAACTATGGCGTGTATCCAGCGGTGTAGCCAAGAAATTTTTTTGGGGGGGCATTGGGGTAATAATGGTGTTCTTTCTTTATCTGTGGAAGTGTGTGGTTTTGTGGTTTGGTTTTTTTCTTCGTTTTTTTTTTTTAGAAAAAACTAAAAATCCCAATGGGGGGCGAGTAGGGGGGTGATGCAGCTGCATCTAGTTTGTAGGCAATACACTATCTGCTTACCTATTGTAATCACGGACCACGAGGAGCACATTTTCTCTGAGGTTTCTTAATTCTTCTCTCTTTAGATAAACCTCTGTCGCATAGTGTGGTATTTCGAACATCAGTTTCTCCCAGTACTGGATTTCATTGAACAACTTGAGCAGCACCCTGCATCAACACAGACAATACATATGATGAATGAAACAACACACTTGAACTTCACAATCACAGCACCTTTCATGCTGACCTCTTTCACATTTTTTTTTTTAAATTTCAGACTATTATTCTAGCACACAACAGAATCAAAAATAATTTAGTGAACATATTGCACTGTAGTAACAACATGTGTAAATACAAAACGTATGGTAATGGTAGAAATCATTCAAAGCAGCTCGGAGCATCAGTTTCTTTGCCCAGTGTCTTGTCACTTCTCATTGTTTAGGTTTTTTTCAAGGTCTGAAAAGACCTTGCATCTTGTGTATGGAGTAACATTTTTTTTTAGTTTTTCATCTACGGTACTCATAAAACATTACATGGGAATAAAAAATAAACCTATTTAATTTTCTTAATTAAAAATATAATCAAGTTGAATTGAAGTACTGTACATTTATGTGCAATCTTTAATATAAACACTAAAATATGGCTGGATTTCACCTACTTGTCAAAGTTCATGTCTAACATCGCTTGTTTCTCAGCACTTCTGCACATGAGTGGTACATCCAACAGCTTCATACAGTCCTTATCCACAGTGACTGCCCATTCATTGAATGTCTTACGGATGAATTCATCTAAAGCTGTACTTAGTTGACTGTATTGTGTGCGTGTTTCTGCACCAGTGCCAATGTGTGGAAGAAAATATGCTTTGTCTAACACCTAAAGACAGAAAGATCACATCAGTAAGTAATCTAGAAATTTTGACATTAAGCAAAAAAATCTTAAAAAGTACTAAGTTTGAAAAGACTTCAAGATCTGCATCTTAAGAGTATCAAGTATTAAAGTGTTATTAATTTAAGAATGACATGAACTGTACATAGCAACCAAAGCATACAACTTCAATTTAAACTTCAAAATGTAGGTGATGTGTAAATGATTACCTTCATTGACCTATCAATACGGCCCTTGAGTGACCTCGCCCAGTGTGCCTGGCCAGCGTACTTTGGTAGGAGGGGTCCAAGACTGGCACTCTTCTTGGTTAGTTCCTTCTTGACAGAGTTAAGCTCATCATTGAAAAGAGCATACACCTCAACTGTCTTCTTGTCAATTGTGCGTCGAATAGCCTTTACAAAAACACACAAAATGGTTATAACAAATTAACATCTTGTTGCTTAACACTTGTTTAACTTTGCGAAAAGTTTTATTTATCTACAATATAGAATGAAAGACATCTTAATTTGTTTTCAACACAAATTTGAAAGGGGTCATTTCAAACATACCTTCTTAAACAGGGCTGTTTTACAGCTGGCCTTATATTAAAAGATTTAAATTCAAAGATAGCATGCTGGGCATAAACTATAATCTTATTTCATGAAGGCCTCAGACGTACCTCTCTTGAGGACAGATGTTGAAATGCATCCAGTAACTCAACTCCTTGTTCAACAGTATTAATGGTCTCAAATGCTGTTGAAATGACATTTTGCATCATGACCTCCAGGTCCTTAATACCTGTTCGGAACCTAAACATAGTCATTGTTATTAATGGATAAAAACATATTAAACAATCTAGCCATTTTCTTTTTTTTAAACAATTCTTTTTTTAACGAGACTTTGCTTAAGTTTAACACATTCATTGCAAGGCGTGAAGTATTTTTCCTATCAAAAGTTATAAGCAAAAATGTTGCCAACTATGTCTTACTGACTAAAATGACCAAAATCCAAATGCAAAAAGGCAGAGTATTGAGGACAGTCACTTTGAGAAAGGACCTGCTAAAATTATTTTTTTATTTCAATAAAATAAAAAAATAAAGTAGGGTCCCCAAAATGTTTAATTTCTTTTTTATTTCAGAGTACCGGTAAAATCCAAACCTGTTGCCAACTGCTTATTGCTTAAATCGACAGGGGTGCATTTCAAAAAGAAAGCCCTAGGAGGCAACATAACCCATCATAAGTTCGCGAGCTGAACGATGGTGTACTGCCAGGCTTTTGGATGTCAAAATGCCAGCGGGAAAAAGCTGGGGAAATCTTTCCATGCAGTTCCCAACAAGGACAAGAGACCTGCGAGTGTATAACTGCACGCAGTATATACATGTAGTAGGGGTACATCCATCCGGGCCCATGCGGGAGTTTTCCGTTGCGATGTCATACCCCCCGCAGTGACTGGCGGGCCATTCGCAAAGATGGCGATTTGCGGGAATGCGAATTCGACCACCGAATTCCATGATTTTTCCCTCTTTATGAAACTCATAGGTGAGTAGCACATAGGTCATTGTAGGTTGTTTTTAACACCCAATCAGATAAGCCAACATTTTTCTCTGGGTTTCATTCCCCTTTAACGAGCTGTCATCTTTCTGAATGGTGACATCTAGAAAGTGGGCTTGATCGAGTGAGTGTTCCCATGTGAACTTAATGGCGCTATGGAAAGAGATGATGTGATCAAAGGCTTTCAGGCTGCTGCTGTCCCTAGTCCAAATGAAGATGTCATTTTGTATCTCTACCATTTATGTATCTCCACCAGTGTCATATGAATGAATTAGGGGAACCAGAATTAATAGAGATAATTATGTGGTTTGTGGGTGAACTATTGCTAGAGATGATAGAGATGCTAGAGATGATCTGCCTGTGTTGTTGGGATTGTTCGAAAATTCCCAGTCAGTTTATCCTTTATTTGTTTGATACAAATTTGAAATAATTGAAAAGTCTAAATTCAATAAGGGATTGCAAATGATGCAATATAAAGATTTTTGGCATGAAATCATGAAGATTCTAGATCAAAATGATTAAAGGTCAATTGAAGACCGGATTACAATCCCAGATCAAACATCATTTTTGTGTTTCAGGCTTATTGGAAGTGGGTTTTTTAATTACCGGAAATTAAAATTATTATTTTATTATAATTATATTTGACTTCCAAATCTTCAGCAATGAATCTTGCAGGCATGTCAACAAATTTGTCTATATTTACTCCTGATTCCTGAAATCGGTGGTCATATAAAATATGCACTGCCTGTTTGTACATATCAACGTACAATAAAACACTTCCCCAACAAGAGTAATGGACCATGTTTTCCTCCCATGACATCACCAAGGACTGCCTCCACAGGGGTGTGGTTGCTCACCCTTTTAAAATTAAGTGAATTGTTTACCTTCTTTCTCTTGGTTTGAAATTAAAAATGCATGAATGTTTTTTACTGGCACCACAGTATTATTCAAAATAATACCAAGAATTCCAAAATGCATTGCAGTTGATCTTTTAACAAGTACAAATTTCATGGGGGACGATGGTAAGGCAAGGTAAATTATAATCACAGTCAAGTTATGGGATTCCTACCTGTTATAATCGTCGTGCCAAGTCGTAGCCTTGACATCCAATATTGTCTTTTTCACACCACTCAATACAGTTAAGTTCTTGTCAAAGGCACCTTCTATCTCAAGGAGGCTGCGTGTAATTTCAGGACCTCTCTGACCAGCAAAGCAAGGTAACGAAGTCTTGTTGCCATCCTCCCAACGCGCAAAGTGGATCTGACATTCACACACCTTTTAAAAGAATGGAATATTAAAGGATGGAGTCTCAAAGAAAGTGATCTAAGCCTGTAACCAGTTTGAACCCAGACCTCTCTGCATAACCAAGCGCATACATGTAAGGTGCCAATAGACTCATTAATACAACTCCTCAAGTACACTTTCCAACAGCTAAAGTAGTGAATTGAATCAAATATAGACAATACAACTATTACAATCATTTTGAGTCGACTAGAAACTAACCTCGAGTAAATCCTTACAACGTTGCACAAATGCATCCACCTGAGCAAAGATACTACTTTGGTCTAGTACCCATCCTTCAGAAGAAAACTTATGATGCATCTGTCTCACCTACAAAATTGGAAAATTTAACATTTTAAAATTAATAATCACAATGACAAAGCACACTCACTGATCTTTAGTAACTCATTTAGAGCACTTACTAGATAAGATTTGATCTAGCATGGTGAAATTGATATTTCTCAGGCATGACTAGAGAGGATGCCTGACTAAGGTACAGATCAAAGTTACAAATATTGTAGAAAGAACTGTATATCCTCAAAACAGTTGCTCTTCATTGATGTCTATGCCATTTCATGTAAATATTTATGCCAACAGAGTTGAAATATGTATACATGTAGGGTAGGTTCTATAAATTTCAGGCTCATAATTACATGGGCCACAATAATTATGGCTATAACAAACATTTCTAAAGCACTTATCAAACATTTCTAAATCATTAAAATATCAAAATATTGTTGTGAAGGCTGCGGCAGTTGTTGTGGAGGCTGCGGCAGTTGTTGTGGAGGCTGCAGCAGTTGTTGGGGAGGCTGCGGCAGTTGTTGTGGAGGCTGCGGCAGTTGTTGTGGAGGCTGCAGCAGTTGTTGTGGAGGCTGCGGCAGTTGTTGTGGAGGCTGCGGCAGTTGTTGTGGAGGCTGCGGCAGTTGTTGTGGAGGCTGCGGCAGTTGTTGTGGAGGCTGCGGCAATTGTTGTGGAGGCTGCGGCAGTTGTTGTGGAGGCTGCGGCAGTTGTTGTGGAGGCTGCGGTAGTTGTTGTGGAGGCTGCGGCAGTTGTTGTAGAGGCTGCGACAGTTGTGGAAGCTGCGGCAGTTGTTGTGGAGGCTGTGGCAGTTGTTGTGGAGGCTGCGGCAGTTGTTCTGGAGACTGGGGCAGTTGTGGCGGCTGCGGCAGTTTTTGTGGAGGCTGCAGCAGTTTTTGTGGAGGCTGCGGCAGTTGTTGTGGAGGCTGCGGCAGTTTTTGTGGAGGCTGCGGCAGTTGTTGTGGAGGTTGCGGCAGTTGTTGTGGAGGCTGCGGCAGTTTTTGTGGAGGCTGCGGCAGTTGTTGTGGAGGCTGCGGCAGTTGTTGTGGAGGCTGCGGCAGTTGTTGTGGAGGCTGCGGCAGTTGTTGTTGAGGCTGCGGCAGTTGTTGTGGAGGCTGTGGCAGTTTTTGTGGAGGCTGCGGCAGTTGTTGTGGAGGCTGCGGCAGTTGTTGTGGAGGCTGCGGCAGTTGTTGTGGAGGCTGCGGCAGTTGTTGTGGAGGCTGCGGCAGTTCGTCGTCGAAACCTGCTTTACGGAAGCAGTTGGCAATGGAATCTGGCTTTACGGCTCCCCAGGCCGTGTGGACCATATTGAAGGCCTGTAAGATGTCGATGGGCTTTGGTGTTTTCCCGGCGTTGTAGGCATTGAGGAGAGTCTGGACCAGCTTGCGACAGTAATGAACCTTTGTGTTCATTATCACACCTTGGTCCATAGGCTGAAGCTGTGATGTTGTGTTCAAGGGCAGGAACTGAAGGGTGATGGCATTAAGGTTGGGGACTTTCGGATGGGCTGCGCAGTTGTCAACGAAAAGAAGAACTTTTCCCTTTTGCCAGGGAAACTTCTTGTCAAGTTGGCGAATCAACCATTCACGCCTTCCGGTTGGCATGGTAGCAGACTGGCAGATACGTCATGTTCTTGAAACAACAAGGTTCCTTGAACTTTCCGATGAGGAGAAGTTTAAGCTTCTCTGTACCATCCATGTTGGCGGAGAGCATGACGGTAACTCGCTCCTTGCTTTGCTTGCCACCATGGCATTGCATGCTCTCCCTTGAATGCCATGGTTTTATCGGGGGTGAGCCGATAAAAGAGGCCAGTCTCATCTACGTTGAAATGTCTCTCAGTGCAAACCCATGCAAGAGGCGGAGAATTGTTTCTTTCAGCCAGTTCGTAATGGTGACCGGCTCGACGCTGTTGCTCTCCCCACAAATCAGTTTGTTCATGATGCAGTGGCGTTCCTTGAAGCGGGATAGTCACCCGGAACTGGCTTTGAAGGACCCGTGCCCCATCATCTGCGATAGCTGATCTACTTTCTCTCGCAGCATGGGGCCGTTGACGGGAAGATTCTTGGCTCGGGTCCCACGAAACCAATGGAGTAGGGCCTCCTCGACATCTTCAAATGTGGCAGTGCGATATCTGTTGCGAGATGGTTCGAACTTTAAAGACTCAGAGCTTGAAATGATGCCTTCTCTGTTCTTCAGGATGGTTGCCAGGGTACTAGAAACGATCCCGTACTGGCGCACAACATCAGCCTTCTTGCATCCGGCATCGACGGCCCTGATGATTTCCATCTTTGTCTCGATGGAATATTCCTTTTGCTTGTTCTTGATTGAAGCCATTGCAGTAACTTGAAACTGTTGTCTCGATGAAGTACGATAAACGTATGGATCCTTGGAGAAAATCATCATCCCTATATCCCCAGTTTGCCGACTTTGATACGAAATAACAAAAGACACGGTGCATTTTTTTTCTAAACAAGCCAACAACAGGTAGCATTAAAAATGTACGTCTCCGATGCTAGGGCGGCAACACTAAAGGCCATTTCCCCACTTCTGAATGCCCGGCCCTCTATTGTGTGTTCATGAATAAAAAAAGAAAGAAAGCCAAGTGAGAGCGTGCTGACACGTGGTGCGTTAGTCACCAGCCTTGTCGCACTAGTGGAAACCGCAGCGGGGGGGGGGGGGGGGGATTAGCGACTTGACTTGACTGCACTGATTATAACCACCGTCCCATTGAACTTATTGAAAATCGGCGAGATGAAATAACGTTGGGTTGAACTTATAAAGTCTGTCACCAGCCTTGTTGTGCTAAGCGTAGGGAAACTGCAGCGGGGGATTAGCGACTAGACTCACTGCGTTGAATTTATTGAAGATCGGCGCGATGAAATAACGTTGGGTTGAATTCTTTTACAAACTATTGATTCTCAAGCTTATATGGAGCCTACGATGACCGTTTCTGTAGTGTCGAAAAGATGTCGTTGTAAATGGGTAGAGAACAATGGTTTTGCTCGCCTGGGGTCGGCCAAAATTGTCATTATAGCCGAGTTATCGTTATCCCCGTGCACGTTATAACTAAGTTTTCCCCCATAGTATCGGGACTGGGAAAATGCACTTGTTAAATCCGGGTTATCGTTATGGCCGAGCTCGTTATAATGGGAGTTGACTGTATATGATAAAAACAGTCAATGATTTGTTCTTAAAGTATCTAGGTGCCAGAAGCAAGCAGCCTGGTCCATACATATAGACAGCGGTTTTGTCCCACTCCTAACTTGGACTTGAGTTTGGTTTGTTGATCCAATTTTGTCTATTAAAGGTACAGGTTAAAAGTAAATGTCATGAAGTACATTCAGTAACATATATTTGCTTATCTTTGTTTCTTTTATTTACTAGTACAAGACTACAGGTACTTACATATGTGTAGGTTTCCTTCCATGCAATACAGCAATCAATACTCTGATGAAGGCTCCTCATTGATGATTTTACATAGCCGTCAAATAGCTTATCAAGAGAAATTTCTTTGCAGCATCGATGTATAATCTCATTGCTAACCTAAAATGTATGAAACGATCATCAGGATCAATGCAACGTATCCCCTTGAGTAGATGTTTTGTTTAGGTCTCATACGGGGTGGACTTTAGAAAAAATGTGTACACTTACTGATATAAACTCTTGCATTTGTTGTCTGCATCTATAACGTTTGTTAAATACATCAACATAACATACATATTATATTCTAGTATGGATGTAGGTTATTATGATGGGAGATCTCATTCAAGCCAGCAAGGCTTAACTGATTGTATAAAAACTTTACACTTAAATTAATAATTCAATGAATATCACCTGTAAATTTGTAATAATTATGCAAACATTTTGCAAATTGGTTACTGACTAAAATGTCCAAAAAGCGAACATCAAAAATTAGGAGGGCCTGTCATTTTGCTCATAGCAGGACTTTTCTCTGGTATTTTGTGCAACATCTGCATCTTCTTTGCACAGAATGATTGCTAGTATTGGTTCACATACAGGACACTTGCAGTGCCCAGATAGTAAATGTCCAAATTCAATTTCATTTATGCAAATTGTTTCCATACCAATGGCTTGCTTGTCTTAAATTGTGACTTGCCTACATCTCTCAACAACCATGGGAAGAGGAAGGGGCCCGAGTTCTTGTTAGACCATGGATAATTATTAAATACTGGTCTTCAAATTTAGTTTTTTTGCACAAATAAAATAAAAAGTGGGTAATAATAAACGTGGGAGGAGGAGGAGGAGGAGTAGGAGGAGGAGGAGGAGGAAGAGGAGGAGGAGGAGGTACAGTAGTGGAAAAGTCAACTAAAGCAATTCCTGCCCATGAAATATCTTATTCAATACACTTTACCAGGACATTCTATCAGAGCCAATACAATAGTATTTATGTTTTGTGGGAAGATAATGAATACCAACCTTTCTGAAGAGACCAGTGAGTCTTTCTCTGCTCTTGTAGTGTTTAGAGTTGACCCAAATCATTCTGATCAGGTTAATTATCTTCGTAAGCATTGGGGGAATGTCAGCTGGCTTGGCTTTAGACAGGTCTTCACATGGTTCTTTCAGGGTTGATAGAAATTTCAAATTACTTTGCGCCTGCTCTGACCCATCCTAAAACCACAAACAAAGCAAAGTGTCACAGTTGAAGTGGCTACCTTAAAACAAATGTGTACAAACAGATACATGTACAATTGTAAGTGTTGCTCTAATTATTACCATAATTTTTAAAAATTCAGAAGGTATCATATTTTGATCGTAGCATGACAATTCTTAAAGGCTTCCTCTGCCTTTGAGAAATGTCCTGGTGGATCATGCTACCCTTATGTGAAGGAATCCGATGGAATCTGTCACTGTGGAGATAACCAAATGAAATGTTGAGTTGATGTAAAACATTGATGATTGTATCCATTGCTATACACATTTAAAACCAAAACACGACAAAACCACCAATGGCAAAGTAGGCTAACCGTATATTACATGAAGCGGTTTAAAGATAACATTACCTGGATCTGCTTGGATAGCTTTCTGAAGGAAGCAACATAGGATGACTTTGACAACTCCAAAATGGTCTGAATTCTCAGCACACCATCCTTTCTCAATTGTTCACTGATTCCAGACAAATCAACACAACGATTATGCCAGAAGGCAATTTCCTCTAATGGCCCAGAATTTTCGGATGTTTCAATGGCATCTTGAGAGGCAAGCACTTCTTTGATTTGGCGAGTCCAGTGTACCATGGCAGCTGCAATAAATAAGGCAAATAAAATCATCTTTTATTAATGAAAATGGGTAACAGGTATAGCAATCATTCAGACTGGGCCAGCATGGTTTCTATTCTCTTTAATGCAATTTGCCAATGGCTGCTCCAATATCCTTTGCTGTCAGGTCAGCCTAACTGGTCATGGGTGCCTGAAGGCATCTTTGTCGATTGACTTACAATTTTGAGAAATTGTTTACTCATTAGGTTTTTAATGGTGAAGTATATGTAGAGGATAAAATTGGATGGACATTGATAAGTACCACTAAGAATGGAGTGAGTGAGGTAGATGACAAGAGTAGTCTTTAAGTGACATTAATGTCTTGTTGTATTTAACAGGGATGTATTCTAGCCTGCAACTCACTCTCTAGTCTTTGCACAAGCTCCTTATTCTTGGCAGCAATCTCTGGAGAGAAATGAAGGCCTTCATTTGGTATGTACAGTACAGTATGTCCTTGGATTTTGTAGTGTGTATCCGTTAGACTTGCCATGAAACGATGCAGTTGAGCAGAAAAGTCATTTTTAATACCTGAAAGAGTTAAGGAAAATCTGCAGACGGATTACCACCAAATTCAATATCTTAAAAAGTAAAATTAGTTAAATACTACCTAAATAATATGAATGCTTGACTGATTCTCACTTGACTATAAGTATACCTTTGTCAAGTTAAAGGTTCAATCTGATTGGTTATGCACCAAGTGAAATTTTACTCAAAACAACCAAGATCTGATTTGATTGAAAATGCACGATATCATCCTTGATGTTGACTCAAAGAAAGCAAACATATGTACATGTAATAGCTTGTTTCAGTTTGGCATCATAAACAGAATATTGATCTCAAAATGTTCCTTTTGTGCATATTTTTATTGCACACATGCATTCCAAAATTGTTTAATGCATGGAAACCATTGTTTTGACTGTGCATTTCATGCAACTACTCATGCTATAAACATTGTTCCGTCTTCTAAATGATCATAATCTAAAGTTGTATTAAATGGCCATAAATCAAAATTGGAAATCTCTTTTTTTTAACTGAGAGATGCAAATTACACTTTCTCCTTCAGACACATTGCTTACAAACTTCCAGGGATATGTATGCTTTGAATAAGAGGGGAAATGATCTGTGGTTGGGCAAGGCTATAATAATTACAGGTTTTTAAAGCATCAATTCAGTACAGTTAATACATAAATCAAAACCAGCAATGTATAGGATCATGAATGATACAATGAAAAAGGATACTGTCTGGCCAGGATGTATTCTCAAAGAAAAGTGGTGCATATATACTTTGCATTAGCCTCAGAAGGCTTTCAATGTGACCACTCTTGACAGAGCCATATTGTACGACCTTGTCAATGTTAGAAGAATTCACTGCAACCCCTTCCTTGAGTATAAAGTAGCATAACTCTTCAACGGATTGTGTGGGGATTTTGGTGTCCAAGGTCAGACCCATTTGTGGATCCACAAAAATTACCAACAAACGTGATTGAATGTTAGTCTTGAAGAAATCATCTATGTAGTCAAAATGCTCAGAGGTCCACATGTCTTCTTTCAAAGCACTGAGAACTGAATGCTCTTTTACATAAGCAATCTGAAATAAAAAGAAATGTTAAATTTTAGTACATGTTTATAAAGGATTTTACAGTTACCCATGTTGAAATCATTAAACACATAAAGGAAAAATATTGAATGGGAAATTTGAAACAATTTATGAAAACATGGAAGAAAATTTGACTGGCCCGACTTTGAATACAGGCCTCTGGTTTAGTGTACCAGTTTTCTTTGGTGCTTTCAAGATTCATATCTACAAAAAAAGTGAATCAAAAAACTTTTAACACAATTTTTCAAAATGGCAAAGAAAACTTGGACTGGACTGGGATTGAACCTGAGAACTCTGGTTTTGCACACCAGAGCTCTAAACATCCGAGCTATCCAGTCCTTAGATGATGGCCTTCCCAAATAGTCAACTACCAAGTCTTTGCCAGGGTGAGGGCGCCAGCCAGAAGCATTCAACCTTTAACTGACATATATCTCCAGGGATCACACCCCTGCTTTAATTCAGAATTCAGATACAAACAAACAACAAATGGTTGCAATCCTTGCTACAGCAGCTGGTGCCCCCACCCTGGCAAAGTCTAATTTACTTTTTGGAAAGGCCACCATCTAAGGGCTGGATAACTCAGATGGTAAGAGCACTGGTTCTCCAAACCAGAGGTTTTGGGTTCAAATCCCAGTCCAGTCAAAGATTTAATTCCCATTAAAAAATAATAATAATAATTTACCACCCAACCTTCTGACGTGTTAAAGTTACCGTACATCAAACAAAATAAGGTATTAAACTACATGTACATATACATGTACATTGTATGCCTGAAACAACAGGGAGTGGCTACATGTGCCCCTAGCAAATAAAAAGAGAGAACTGAACCAGCTTAGGACATGCAAGGCATGCGCAATTGGTATAATCGAAAATGTTTGACAGCTCTTCTTTCACAACAAGATAAGAACAAATAAAATTCTAATGCATTATTTCTAATGCATTAGTGGCAATGTTGAGAGATGCATGAGTATTACAAAGTCAACAGGCTCTGGTGTTGCTTCATTTGGTGCTGTCATAATGACTTCATTGTTGGCTGTATGTAGCTCCTGATGCGCAGCCAATGGGTTCTCTATTCCACCATTAGATACGTGTTCTCCATTGCTTTCAGATGGTTCGACAACATCTAAAAAGTGAAGGATAAAATGACAATCGACCCATTGGATTTGCAAGTTCATAAGAGTATACATAAAATTTGTTTTCAAAATTCAGAACATTCTCAAAACTTTAAATTTAACACATTTGCAATTATTCGACATCAAATATCATACATGTTGTAGTTATGGATATAACAATATGAAATTCAAAATGAGCACTAGCCACGCCAAATGGACTACTATAAGTATTGGCTATTTAAAATCCCTCACTCGTGTCAAATGGACTACTAAAAGCTTCTCCATATATGAAGGGCAAGCAGTAGGATCCCCTCCTCACCTTCCCCAAGACCCCAACCAGAAATGATGTATCACTAACAAAACCATGCTTGGCTGGTTGTACCTCACATGTCTGGTTATGCCCTTGACACGGGATAGCTTCATTTGCCTTGCTGGGAGCACTTGCTATTAGCTCTACAGGTTAAGTTGAGTGAAGCAGACTCAAAAGTTCATCTACATGTACTAGTATAACTACCTTGTGATCCATCATTTTGTAGGATTTTCCTGTTGTCAGGACTACTTCCCTGCTGGTCCTCTTCATCCTGCATTCTGCTAGTGGGCGTTGTGTTGCCACTTAAAGCTTTTTCATGCTCACTCATGTTGCCTAGTAGTTGATAAGTGCATGAAACTGCATGTAAAAAAATATATACATACATGTATAACATAAAAGCAAGTTGGTTTCTTAAAGGCTTTTATGGCAGCAATAGCTTTATAACATCATAATCCAAATTATCCATTATTGGCTTTCAAATATTCCCCAGTCTTGATCTTACAAATCAGGAATTTCTGAAGAAGAAAAAAATGCACATATTTTTCAAACCATATCCCACTTCTCCTCATTTTTTTTCAATTCACACTGATTCTTGAACTACATCCTACAACATCACCTCAAATGGTCATGTCAGTCCACCCCATCAAATCATCTCATGGCCCCAAATTAAGTTCTGTGGGAAAACAGGGTAAACTAATGTCCCTGTTAAGTAATCGCGACTTCAATGTAAAATTAACAGGCCGGAAGGCATCACGCAAATTTTCTGCTCAGCCACGGTAACTTCAAAGGTCCGTAAAAAAAGGCCTGTGGGAATAGTCCCGTCATGTAAAACTACCGCTCCAGCTTTCTTTAATACACGTATGTCACTGTAATACATTAATCCTTCGGTGACATGCGGAAATTGATGTGTGTTACCCAGACTCAATCCACTGGTTACTCAAACACAGGTGTTTCCATACACTGCTCACAAACAAGTCTCCTGATACACATACTTCCATTGTGAAAAATGGCAGATATCATTGATTTTATTCGTATTTTATTTTTATAACTAAAATAGATTAACTTGTTGGTATTGGAGGGAGTTACTTTTATTTTCCTAGGTTGAAAGGCCATTTTGTCGTTTGAGAACTTTCAGTGTGAAGTGGTTTATGCTTTTTACTTTGTACTAGTACTTGTACTACTAAAAGTAAAAGTACTAGGCCTACTAAAGTACAAAATAATTAGAAGTACTAGCTAGCAGGGCCTTATACTTTACTACTACTACATACATACAGTACCATGTACATGTAGTATAGGTTTTCCCGGCAAATTTCCGCAAAGCATTCACTTTACCACTAGGTGCGATTAAATTTGTTTTTAATAAAATGAATGGGCGTTTGAATTTAAAACTCGAATTTAGTTTTGAATTAAGTCACTCGAATTCATTATCGAAGCATTCTTACAATGAATACGGTCATTCAGATTCAAATAGTCCTGTCGTGCATTCAAATTCATCAAAGGCCTTAAAGCCCCTACACAACAATTGGTAAGATCGAAAAACATATATATATTCACAGATTTACATGAAACATACAGTTTGAAGATGGTTATAGTAGAAACCTTGCACTGAATTATTTCTGCTTATAATGGTGTATTTTGGGAGAAAAGAGTAAAAGAAATTGTTTACATCTCACCGAGATCTTAACTAGTTTTTGGAACATTATGCATTTGCCGGAATGCTGCATTTTCACGATGGTTTTCACGATTTTCTCGAGACTCGGTCGGTGGATTGAGCTGAAACTTTCACAGGTGTACTATTTCATGCATTTGTTGGATTATACAACGTATGGATGCTATTCTTTGACCTCAACCAATGTTGTGTGGGGCTTTAGACGATTTGCCTGCATGGCATTCTCTTTCGTGAATAAGCATTCACTTATCCCACATATGTAAATTCAAATTCATTGTTATTGATATGGACTGGGTGTGTGCATGTGTTGACTCGTATTTGGCTATATGTAAGACCTGTAGTCTTTTTTGAAAATGTATTTCTATGTGTGACATCAGCTTTGTAGGATTACCGCTCAGTTAACATAAAATAATGCAAAAATAGCGACCAGTGGTCCTTACAGGAAAGTATAACATCTAGATAGTAGATAGGCCTACAAAATTACCCCTTTGTTTTTTGCCATTTATTGGTTAAAGTTTAAACACAAAGTTAAGAGCGAAAACAAGAAACTCTGCCTACACTTATTTCAAAGGACTGTCCACGAGTGAGTTATTGGCATAAAGTGAATGATAAGGCTTAAATCTGAAAGTGTGTATCATGAAGAACAACTTGCTTTCACAAAAAATATACCACAGAATACTCGGTTCACCCACGTATCATCTAAACTGAACATATAAAGTGCCAAATAGAGTGACTGAAAATGAAAAAGAAAAGCACGCGCAGACAAAAGACTGTGCACGCATCTGTGGCTTTTAATTTGATTGCCTCGATCGTCAAACAACCGGAAAGATACAACTTTTGAAAGGTAGAAGTGTGGTCTTGAATATCTTTGAACGAAATAGAATGCCTGAACCGAACTTGAATGGTAGAACAGCAATCTTGAATGCAAGAAAACGAAATTGAACGCCTGAACCAAACCTGAATGGTAGAACAACAATCTTGAATGCAAGAAAACGAAATAGAACGCCTAAACAGAACCTGAATGGTAAAGCAGCAATCTTGAATGCATGAAAATGAAAATTCTTTTGATGAAATTGGCCGAGAAACCTATAGACTAGTGCTTCTTAGTACGGTAATACTACTAGTACTAGTAGTACTACTACTATTACTACTAAGTAAATAATTACAAGTACTGTGGTACTAGTAAAGTAGTACAGTGGAACGTCGTACAGTGGAACTCTACTACAGTACTAATACTAGTAGTACTGTACTACTAGTAGTACTAGTACTAGTACTTAATAGTACTACTACTAGCACTATTACCATCTGGATTACTATTAGTACTTTTTGTATACAGCTGGTCGAATTCCCCTCCTGGTCGAAAATACCAGTACATACCTACTACGGTAACTAGTACAAGTACTAGCTAGTACTAGTAGTAGTACTACTGTAGTACTAGTAGTAGTACTAGTAGTACTAGTAGTAGTAGTACTACTAGTACTACTACTACTAGTACTACTACTACTAGAAGTAGTAGTAGTAGTACTTAGTACTGTAAATAATACTTAGTAATCACTAATAATATTACTATTAGTAGTACTAGTAGTAAGTACTAAGTAGTAGTAGTAGTACTACTAGTAACCTCCAGTTACCGGTTTTCGACGATATAAGGACTTTTCTTCAAGCTGACCAATGTGGACGAAAGTATCACACTAAAAGAGCTCTCAGTCACTTTGTCCACACCACAGACTATTGGAATAATCATAGAGAAGGCTGATCAAGCCTGTCACTTCTGTAACATTACCCGGTTTTGTTGATGTTCACGGCGCACCGCGCAGTAAACATCGTGACCTATTTTCGACGGTGGTGTTTACTGTTTAGTAAGGTGTCCCAGTGCAGCCAAACGCAAAATAAAATAAATTCTTAAAATAACTCTTAAAATGCTATGTGGCACTGTTAAATTCTTCCCTGTATGTTTTTTTTTCATCTTTCTGGGGTTTTTTTGACAATGCTTCTAACACTTCCTCAAAACATTCATAATTTATACTTATTGGTTTGCATTAATTGTGTCCCATTACCCTGAGCCACTTTGAGATGGGGAAGTTGGATTTACTTTTTATATCACCTATCAACTCCTTTCCCTTCATGCTACCCTCTCCTTTCCCATCCTTTTCCAAATCATCAAAACTGTCCTCATAATAATAAGGAAATAAATTTAATCACCATAATGAATAATTCAAATTGAGAATAATTTTCTTGAAATGTGAAAAGAGGTTCATTTAACCGAAAGATATCTTTTAACTTTTTTGAATTTGGATCTTCAAGTAAACCATACGGTAGGGCGGTATTATGAGTGAAACACGCAGCATTTCTCATCCTTGTTAATTTCCACGTCATACATCGAGGCAGGATGTGATTGTTCGGCTTGGTCCAAGCTAATTGTGATTCAGCCATGGAAGCAGATTCTTTTTTCTTTGCCCTTTTGGTGGGGTTGTATTTTTTATTTGGTTGATGTCTTCTTCTGTGACGTTTAAAAAAACTCAACAATCCTCTTTCTCACTGCTTCTTCAGTTATGACCTTTCCCAGTCACTCAAGAGACACATTTCCTCCTTCTTGGTACTTTCTCTAGCTGCCCTTCTATTTTTTTTCTAATTTTTTGAAAGCCTATTACTGTATTAGGCCATGTTACTTTATGCCAATTAAATAGTAATAAAAATATATATATATATATAAGCGAGACGCCCTTTAGGAGCCTCCATAGTTTTTACGAGCTGCCTCAAGTTGCGTGAAATATTTGTTTTCTACGGATGTTGGGGTTTATTATGGTACACTCAGATTTTTTTTAGGACCAACAATAAAGAAAACTGGAGCTTCGAAGCAACTGCCAATTTTGTACCTAGGAAAATAGACCCCAAAAGAGCAACTTTTTGAATCACAAGAGTTTGGCCTACTGGAAGAGTCTTAACTTTAACGATACTAGTATCGTGGGAACCCCCGTTTTCGACGGTACACGTTTTCGATGCTTGGCCTTCTAACTCACATATTGCACGATGAAAACAACTCAGTATAACGATCTCAGACTTCGTATCTTCTGGTTTGTTTCCTGCTCTTGTCCGTCACCAAAAATGGGGAAAGTTAAGACTCTTCTGGTAGGACAAACTCGTGTGATTCAAAAAGTTGCTCTTTTGGGGTCTATTTTCCTAGGTACAAAATTGGCAGTTGCTTCGAAGCTCCAATTTTCTTTATTGTTGGTCCTAAAAAAAATCTGAGTGTACCATAATAAACCCCAACATCCGTAGAAAACAAATATTTCACTATCGAGGCTCCTAAAGGGCGTCTCGCTTATATAGTTGTTTTTATTTTTTTATTATTATGTAATTGGCATACAAAAGTAACATGGCCTAATAGTAATACTAATACAGTAATAGGCTTTCAAAAAATTAGAAAAAAATTAAAGGGCAGCAAGAGAAAGTACCAAGGAGGAAATGTGTCTCTTGAGTGACATTGGGAAAGGTCATAACTGTTTGGCTGCACTGGGACACCTTACTAAACACCACCGACGAAAATAGGTGAAATAGGTGACGATGCTTACTACGCGGTGCGCCGCGGACGTCAACAAAACCGGGTAATCTTACGGAAGTCACAGGCTTGAACAACCTTCTCTATGATTATTCTAATAGTAATAGTCTGTGGTGTGGAGAAAGTAACTGAGACCTCTTTTAGTGTGATACTTTCGTCCAAATTGTTCAGTTTGAAGAAAAGTCCTTATAAAGTTATATATAGTCGAAAACCGGTTACTGGAGGATACTATAGACTATAGTAGTACCAAAGATACTCCTCTCTAGTATCTTTGGTACAATGGTACTAATTGGTAGTACTAGTAGTAGTACTAGTACTAGTAGTACTTAGTACTTAGTAGTTTTACTTTAGTTTTAGTAGCATCATACTACTTTATTACTTAGTACTGAGTACTAGTACAAGTAGTAGTACTACGCACTACACTCAACACTACAGTACTTCTGCTGTAATTGTAAACGTCTTATTCTTATTTAATCTTAATCAAATTTTTTCACCGAAACCTTTACTAGCCTCCACATTTTAGTCCAGATCACGAGTCCGAAAAATTTAGAAAGATGACATACAGCATTTTAGTTTGATAATCAATTGCAATGTAGTTTAAAACAAATAAAAGAACTCGCACAATTTTGTGGTCTACGTACCGTTTCGCGTTCGGTCAAAACCGATTTGCAATGTGGACATCGACAGCAGCGCGTCATGAGCGTAGCTAGGCAATGGTTTGTTTTTGGTTAGTCTCTCCTCGGGCATGAATCTACGGAGTCTCGAAATGCCATAAAATTAATAAGGTCGCCATTTCAACAGGTGTTTATACGGGTTCTGACAAATTCGACCACTATGAAAATATCCCAAAGACTACCTACAATACCGCTGACCGCAACGGAAGCCTTGAGCCAGGACGTATGTCGGTGAAGGGTCCAGGGCACATGAGGGTTCGTTTGGGGGTTCTAATCTGATTCTGGTACCTGAATAATTGCAAAATGGAGACAATTTCACTATAATTATGGTAATATGTTATGGCATTCCTCCATTATGATGCATGCTTTTATGTAATGTCTTGATTTTTGTTTTAAGCGAGACATTATAATTTCAACACAATTAGCGGCGTACATATTCCCGCAACATCGGCCAGATTTAGTCTCCTATATAGCTCTTCGTGTTTTAAACAGGATTTTTAAGAGGGCCTGACGTTTCGATCCTGGGACCTTTCTCAAAGGACAACAAAATAGGAAGGGGAACAAAAGGGACACTCAATGGAGAAATGGGGGGGGGGGGGGGTAACACAAACTGAAGGATTAGGTAAAAAGGAATGGCGATTCCCCTGATCGTGGATGTTGAGGCCATGATTGCGGGTTGATTGTCGGAAAAACATAGGCCTATAATTATAATGCACATTTCCTCGGGTGTAGCGGTCTGAGATGGGCGGCGTGCTGAGCTGGGCGGGCTACCATGAAATTTATGGGCAAATATACGTCATACGCGCAGTACATACTCAAGTAACCCCTTTTACCAATTGAATGGTAAAAAGGTTTTATACTCAGCGAAGAGCTATTTAATTTGTAGAACCCCTCTGTAGTATATCCCTCCAGAGTGAGAAAATGTACACCCCCATATTATTTTGGTATTGGCCCAGACAGGGGAGAGTGTGTGGGTTGAATGGGCACAGTCACTTTCGCATTGTTAAGCAAAGCGACTGTGTGCATTCAGACCATCTCCAGTACAGTGAACCCAACGTTCTTAATAATTACAATACACTCAGTTTTACAACATTGGGAGGGCGACCGACAGGCACACCAACCCTTTATTCCTTGTTTCTCAATTAAATGACAATTCTTACAAAAATAGACGTGTAGTGCATGATAGTGCTCCATCTATTTTTAGCTATGCCTATTATACATCTTTTAACTTGATTAGTTATAACTTAAAATGATAATAATAGCATTGTGATCAGTCGTTCAGACTCCATCTTAATATTAATGTATCTCAATCAGTGCATCGATCTTCCTCATCAACTTCATTCATATTATTTGTAGGATGGAAAAACCCAGTGGGAAAAGCCTTGCAAATAATAAAATGAGTTGGAGAAATTGATGTCAGGGGTTTGCCTGTCGGAACGCAGATGGCGCATTCTTGCCACACCCTTCCTTATATACCCATGCAGACTCTTAACTCACTGTACGCCTCCGCTCTGCGGAGTTATATTCCACACTTAAGAATTTAATTTCGTTCTCATTCACTGCCTCGCTCAACCGAACGAAATTACATTTACCCGAACTAGATGGTTAGAGGGTAACAAATCTGGCGACCCTGCCAGGACCACAAAAATCTTTATGTGGCTGACCAGACACCAGAACATCCCTGATTCGCAGATGATGGCCTACTAAATGCGACTGGCAGTACAACACTGGCTGCGGGTAATCCTTCAGGCCCACTATCGAGAGGGAAACACGATCGACCGAGTTATCTCTCGTCCGCATCGCAGGGGAACACAGAGTCTGCGCATGACTACTCGGTGAGGACTCTATATCTCCGCCAGAAGATCCTCATGGCAGCCAAGATGGAGTAAATTATCAAGTATGACCCAGCGCTGGTGCAGAACATGTTTCTGCACTCCTTCTACACTGGGTTGAGGAATGACAATTCATCCGGAATGAGGTCAAGCCGCTACTGGTGGACCCAGGCACCACAGATGAAGCCCTCTTTCGGCAACTCAAGATCGCCGAAGGCAGGGAGATCATGTGCCTGGCCAAGCAGAAGAAGGCCAAACCTGCAGCAAAGGTTCAAGAAGTCAGTGCCTCTGAAAACCAGCAGCGTGATCTGATGAAGCAGCTTCAACAGATCCAGGCTGACTTAGCTGCCCTCAAGACCTCCACTTTACGACAGGCTGACAACCCCAAGGCCGAAGAAAGCACCGCCAGGAACCAGCCTCATGAATGGGGTTGCCAGGGATGTCGCCAAGCTGGGAAAGGCAGAGATTGCAATCACTGTTTCACCTGTGGCAGCTCTGAGCACTACCACCGGGGCTGCAAGAAGCGCCGCCAACCCAAGCCATCGGGAAACGAGAGCAGGGCGAGCGGCGGGGATGCGTAACTGCCCTGATGACATCCCAACAGTCCCCAACAGCACCAACAGCCCTTAGACCCCAAGGGGCTGAACCCCATCTCCCAGCATCAGCACCCAAAGATGTACCACAAAGTGTATAGCCCACATGAAGATGGCAGCAAGATCCACCAGGCAGAACAGCAGGCAGAACAGCAGATTGCCAAGCTGGTTGGTCCGAGGTGCATTATACACCCTCGGAGGAAAGGCAAGCAAAGCTCTATGGGACACCGGAGCCCAAGTTTCCCCCGTTTCCTCCTCCTGGATCAGCAAGAATATGCCAACAGCTGCTATTCGCCTAGTGACTGACCTGCTTGACACCAGCACATGCACTGATGGTGACAACGGCCAATAAAGCACCACTACCATAATTATGATGGCTACATTGAGATGGAGTTTAAGCTCCCAACGGGACCTGACAAGCCCTTGATGATTCCAGTCTTGGTGACCAGCGAGTCTATCACCATGCCAATCATAGGAACCAACTTGTTCAAGCAGTTTGCACAGGATACAGAGCTGTCTGCAAAGTCACTCCTCGCAGCCATGGAGGACACGTTCTCTGCCACCGGCAAGCAGAATGTGCAGGCACCGGTGAACCTGTTGCAGAAACCACCGGCATCAAAACTTTGCACAGGCAAGGAAGATGTCACGATTAAGAAGGGTTCATGTGCCAATGTTCAGTGCTTCATACACGCAGGTGCATCTGAACCAATGACAGTGATGTTTGAGGCGGACGTGGAGCCCCAGTTGCCCATAGGCCTTGATGTGGGGGATGCGATCCTGACCATCCCGAAGGGAAGTTCTTGCCGTATCAACATCATTGTTTCCAATCCCACCGGTCATTACATCACCATTGGGAGGAAGACTTGCCTTGGCTCATTACAGATCATCAAGTCCATACTGCCAAGGGAAACTCAAGCTGAGACATGTAAGCAACAAGGGGGCTCTGTGGTCAGTGTTGCCCATCTCAATACTGACGATGCTGAGAGCTGGGATCCTCCTATCCACCTTGACCATCTTCCAGATGAGCAACGGAGGATAGCAGTAAAGATGCTTTGAGAGGAGTCCAGAGCCTTTGCCCGTGATGAAAAAGACATGGGGAGCATCAAACACCTCCAGATGGATATCAAGCTGAACGACACCACCCCTGTGCAGCGGACCTACCAATCCATTCCTCGTCCACTGTACCGGGAAGTGAAGGATTACCTTGCCGATCTCCTGAACCGGGGATGGATCCAGAAATCGTCTTCTGAGTATTCATCGCCAGTAGTCTGCGTCAGAAAGAAAGATTGGTCCCTGAGACTCTGCGTGGACTACCGACAGCTTAATATGAAGACGATTACTTATCGTCAACCCATTCCACGCATTCAAGATATGCTTGACAGCTTGGGAGGCAACCAGTGGTTCTCCACGCTGGATCAAGGCAAGGCATACCATCAGGGATTCGTGGCAGAAGAGAGCCGCCATTTGACAGCCTTCGTGACTCCCTGGGGTCTGCATGACTGGCTACGAATCCCATTCGGCCTCAATAATACCCCAGCTGTCTACCAACAATACATGGAGTCCTGCCTTGATGACCTTTAGGATTAGTCGACGCGCCACGCACAACAGGCAGCTCCTTCTCCTACCAAATCGAGCTTATCAAGCTTATCGAGGGAGTAAATTCCCCCGAGGTTTATGCAGACCATTGTTCCAAGCACTGGTGTCAACTCTGGACATTCTGGGTGGATTCCTTCATCCTGTTTCCTGAATTTCGGGACTTTCGGGATAAGTCAAGCCATGAACCAGTGTGCTGTAACCAGTGTGCTGTAACCATAATGTACAGCAGGACCTTCTTGCTCAGCCTTTCACGCACTCTGCACAAGTTGAATAGCCAAGCACAAAACGACATAGCTATGCTTGGTCTGTGCAAACAAAGGACAAGACGGGGAACAAGGGCAGGAAAAAGCGCTAGAAGGTCCAAGATTGAAAACCATGTGTGTGGAAACTATGCTAAATCTGCTATACACCGACGGACCCGGAGCCTGCCAGCTCGGGCCGTGAGGCACCAACACCTGCCCCCGCATCTGTGACCATTGGAACATTCAATGCCCGAACTCTCACGAAAGACCACCGTCTGTATGAACTTACCAAGCTTTGTAAAACTCAAAACTATGACATCATTGGGATCCAGGAACATCGCAGGGTCCTGCACTCACCTACTACGTGCCTCGATATAGGAGATGGCTGGAAAGCACGCCTGGCAACTGCCCGGCCTGGGGGCCACGGAGGCAGAGGCTTTCTGGTCAACAATACATTGCTAAACATGGAACCGTTGCATCATCGAATAATTTCAATGACCGCCCAACTTCATGATAAAAGGCTACACCTAAACTGCCATATGCCAACCGCTTGTGCTGCTGATATCACCGACACCAACGATTGTATTGACATTGTTGGACAGTACCTGGCCTCAAAACCTAGCCGCGACATAACAGCATTCGTCGGCGACCTCAACGCTGATCTTCCTCCCGACGGCTTGACTGTGAAAAATAGCTATCTACACCACGCTCGTGTCCATCAATCGACACCTCACACTGAGGCCATATCCGACTTTGTTGTTAGCAGTGATCTTGTGGCATGTAACGGTTTCATGCGACAACGTCGTGCCCATCTTCCAACCTTCTATGGGCCTCGGAAGCGCAAATGCCGTCTAGACTGCATATTTGTTAACAAGAAATGGACACGACTTATACATAAAGTGCGCAACATCAGGCCACACTCCGATCACACACTTGTAACCTGCACAATCAGTCTTCGACTTTGGAGACCGACGAAACATGCCCGGAAAGAACGTCCACCACTATGGTCAGCTTTGAGAAAGCCTGCCATACAACATCGTTTTATCAATGAAACGTTACGAAAGCGTGACCAAAGGCCAGGATACGCGGCATATGTTGAATCGGTTAGACACGCTGCAGCCAAAGTTCTACCCAAGTGTCGCCATATACCAAAGGTCTGCCTATGGGACACACCCGGAAGTAGAGCAAGCCAGACACCAACTCAATGTTGCATACCGAGCAAACCCGAACTCAAACCACAGCCAGATAGAGTCAAACCTCGAAAACACATGCGACGAAGGAATGAGCTTATAACCCAATTATACTCATACTCAAATAAAAGACAAGGGAGGCCATTTATTGTGTTTATGCCACAGCCAAAAGAAGTGATTTATTCCGGATACCAGATAGGGCAAATCCGGTTGAATTGTTGGTTGAATTGTTAATTGTTTTGTCTGTTAGTAATGGGCATCCTAGTGCCCTACAGGGAATGGGCATCCCAGTGCCCTACAGGGAATGGGCATCCCAGTGCCCTACAGGGAATGGACATCCCAGTGCCCTACAGGGAATGGGCATCCCAGTGCCCTACAGGGAATGGACATCCCAGTGCCCTACAGGGAATGGACATCCCAGTGCCCTACCATGAATGGGCATCCCAGTGCCCTACCATGAATGGGCATCCCAGTGCCCTACAGGGAATGGACATCCCAGTGCCCTACAGGGAATGGACATCCCAGTGCCCTACCATGAATGGGCATCCCAGTGCCCTACCATGAATGGGCATCCCAGTGCCCTACAGGGAATGGGCATCCCAGTGCCCTACAGGGAATGGGCATCCCAGTGCCCTACAGGGAATGGGCATCCCAGTGCCCTACAGGGAATGGGCATCCCAGTGCCCTACAGGGAATGGACATCCCAGTGCCCTACAGGGAATGGACATCCCAGTGCCCTACCATGAATGGGCATCCCAGTGCCCTACCAGGAATGGGCATCCCAGTGCCCTACAGGGAATGGACATCCCAGTGCCCTACAGGGAATGGACATCCCAGTGCCCTACAGGGAATGGGCATCCCAGTGCCCTACAGGGAATGGACATCCCAGTGCCCTACCATGAATGGGCATCCCAGTGCCCTACCAGGAATGGGCATCCCAGTGCCCTACCAGGAATGGGCATCCCAGTGCCCTACAGGGAATGGACATCCCAGTGCCCTACCAGGAATGGGCATCCCAGTGCCCTACCAGGAATGGGCATCCCAGTGCCCTACCAGGAATGGGCATCCCAGTGCCCTACCAGGAATGGGCATCCCAGTGCCCTACCAGGAATGGGCATCCCAGTGCCCTACCATGAATGGGCATCCCAGTGCCCTACCATGAATGGGCATCCCAGTGCCCTACCAGGAATGGGCATCCCAGTGCCCTACCATGAATGGGCATCCCAGTGCCCTAAGCCACAGTGGCATATACGAACAAGTACCATGATACATAACATAAAATGGATTCACATGAAAGAACGGACATCTCTGAAGGACGTCTCTTAAACACCAAACGGAAACACCAGGGCAATGATATGCCCTTGGGCATCCCAGTGCCCGACCAGAAATAGGCGTCCCAGTGCCCTAAGCCACAGCGGCATACACAATATAAAATGAGTGACAATGAAAGGGATATGGCAAAAAAATGGCAACAAAAAATAAATCTTGAATAACAAAAGATAGCTTCCTACTGATGTAACACTCAGTCAGGAAAACGTAGCCTCGTGACACTTGAGAGCGCTATGGCAAGTATAATATTTGCATAACAAATTATAACAATTCCAAGAGATTTAACTGGTTCATTTGCGTCATAAATATGAGGAGTTAATTCCCTGGCTGTCTGTATCCCCAAAAATGCCACCCACGCAAAACGTGCCCCACAAGGCGAGGAGACAGACAGCCAAGCCAATGACAGAGTTGACTAAGCTAATTCAATTTGTAACGATATGTGACAAAATCAACTGCCTCAAAGTGGAAGTAAACTGAAGGTTACCTGATTTGGATAGATGCACCCCATCATACTGAAATAACGCAAATTTAGACCATTTAATCTGTGGATAATGAAAACAAAATGCACGTGGGAGTCTCGCACATTGAGATCTTGCCTATCTATTAATTGTGTGGCGCTTGCGTTCTAATGCCGTTTGAGAGTGAGCTCCAAAGTAGAAGACTCACGGCAAAAGTCTGACCCGTATCGTCATAGTGGGACACCATACAGCACAGTCCCGAAGCATGACTGTAATCCTCTGTCGGAGGGCATACTCATCCAATGTGACTAGATCATTGGTACCCAGATGTATAATAAGCATTGCCGGAGGGGGAAGGATTTTACCCAGCTCTGCCCGTAGGTCATACAGGTCTGTCACACCTGCCCCACCTTTCCCACGCCAGAAAACCCTTACTGGGATATCAAGATGCATCTCAGCCCGGCGAATGATGGAATCACCGATGATCCACACGGAGTCTAGGGTAGATTGTAAACAAAATGTACATAGTCAGGGCTAAGCCCGGACCCTTGTGGAACAGCATAAAGAACGACAATAACTAGCTAAGGACGATTGCCTGCCGCTAAATACTTCAAAGCGGCAATGGGCGAATAAAGGATAAAAATGCATCAAAACGCCAGCGCCCCATAGACTGAATATCAGCACTGGTCACCCCCAATACGACGCAGAGGATGCAGCCCCAATGCGAAAGGAATGGCCTTTGAAGCGGGTGCCGTCGAGCCCTAGAAATGCCAGAGATTTTATAAATAATGCGTTAAATTGGTACCTTGTCAGCGGGCTCCCAGAAATATGGACCAACAATTTGATTATTTTTTGCATGACGGAACCGTATGACAACAGAAGGAGTGATTATCGCATGCGTGTTGGGAAAATGTGACATCATTACAATTCAATACAGAATCCATGCTGTGCTTTTCAGAACCAACTGCAAAATCACCAGCCCTCATGAAGCCGAAAAAGGCAGTCAGGAAAACTGCACGAAATAAAGTGGATTCAAACTGGGAAAAACAAAAGGCCGGAAAGGAATTGATGATGTTGCCTAACACTGGTAGAGAAATTGGCAATCTAGAATCCTGGATCGGGCGAAGCCGACGGGCATCCTCCAGTAATTTAGAAACCACAAAATCCTGGGTAGGGTCTGCTTCTCCCCTCAGTTTGTGCACATAGCCAACACCCGATACATATGTGGCAATTGTGAAAGCCGATAAGCCTCTCAAAGAGAGCAATGCTATGAATTGCCATATCTCGTCAACTAAATGATGCGGGCTGCAGGACAGGTTTTGTTGCCGAAACTCAGTAAAAGCCCGCCACCCGGTATAGCATATGTTTTGTGCGTGTTATCCGAAATCGCTCCATCTCGCCGTCTACCAAACTTGAGACAAAGGAGGGAGTGGGATCATAACCTGGTCTGCCTGCGGAGCTGCAAGACGGAACCGCTCCATCTGAAAACGTAACAAAGCATCCGCAATTGTGTTAGACATCCCTAGCACATGACGTGCCTTAACCGACACATTAAATTGTGAGCACGTAGCACAAAAGGTCTTACGAGCCGCATAATTCGAGCGCAGCGCGAAGATTTCTGATTAATAATCTCAACCACCGCCACGTTATCGGCATAGAAAATGACCTTGCGGCCACATAAGAAGGGGCCCAACAAAGCAAAGCAACATACAGTGGAACAAAATCCAAAAATGCTATTGACGGGCGTTTGCGTAAGAGGTCACTCGGCTAACGGCTTTGGAATCATCGGCCCTGAAAATAGGCACCGAATCCAATGGTAGCCGCAGCATCAGTGAATAGGGACATGGTATCACTAGATATCCACTCAGCGGCTGGAAATACAGAGGTGCCATTGAAATTTGATAGGAATTCAAGCCAAGTCGCCAAATCCAACCTAACACCTTGCGAAATGCGGACCCTGTGGTGTGGTAGGTGGAGACTAGAACCCAGGCCAATATGTCGTCGTAGAAAGGCCCGGCCAGGCGGGATAGCCCGGCACAAAAATAAATAAATAAATACAAAATAAATAAATAATGACCCGACTAGTGTAGTGATTGAATGCCGTTTAAAGAAATTTTCTTCTTCGATAACAACCTCTGTATTAGTGCTGACGTAGCTAACACTTTGTCAGCCGGTACGCACACCGTCTGTGTCGCGGCGTTAATTTCCAGACCCATAAAACTAATTGTTTGGGCAGGACCAAAAGTCCTCTCATTGGCCAGCGGAACCCCTAGTTCAGTACAAATGGACTGAAAGCAGGACAACAACTTCTCACAGCGAGCAGCCGAAGATCCGATAAATAAGAAATCATCCAGGTAATTGGTTACCAGCTGGGATTGACCCAGACGCTTGACTTGAAATTCAAGGAAGGAGCTAAATTTCTCAAATAACGAACAAGATATGCTACAACCCATTGGCAGACATCGGTCAAAAATAAAACATGCCTTCAAATTGGAAGCCGAGTAGCTCGTAATCGCATGGGGATACTGGAAGTAAACGAAAAGACGATTTAATATTCGCTTTCGCTAACCATGGCCCTGTACCCACACTAATAGCAAAGGCAACAGCATCGTCAAAAGAGGCATAATTTACTGTGGATAAATCCTTGTCAATGAAAGAATGAAATGATTGACCCTCTGGGAAGGATAGGTGGTGAATTAAGCGAAACGAATTTGGCTCATGTTTTGGAACTAGACCGATAGGTGAAGACTGCAAATTCGGAAAATGTCTGTCCACGAATGGACCAGCAAGCCTGCCGAGGGCTATTTCGGAAGCTAACTTTTAATGTACCACATCAGGGCGTTCGTCTGCAGAAAGTGAGAAACTAAGCATTTTGAATCTCGAGGGAAATGCGAACCCTTTTGAAAAACCATGCAGTAAAATACTAGTGTCCTCAGTATTGGGATACCCAACAAGCAACTCCAGCAAAGCAGTGACATTAATTGGTGTTGGGAGCACGAAAAGACTGGGCTCGGCTCGCTGGCAAAGATCAAGGACCAGTACGTATATATATGGCGTACGCCGCGATGGAGCATATGCATTGACTTCATTGGAAGCATTATTAGCATGGGGATTCCGCACAGGAAGTTTACAGGATGAGGGTTAGGGCCCACTGGGAGGCCACCCCATAGGGCCCACACGGCCATCACATACATCACATAGGCCCACTTGGAGGCCATCATATAGGCCATTACGGCCAACCCAAAGGCCCACTTGGAGGCCATCATATATGTCCATACAGCCAGCGCATTAATGTCTTTCCTTGTGGTACATCAAAGAAAGATTATACAATCATGACAATTGTGTTCCATGAATGACATGAGCATGAACCTAACGTACATTACTAACATGCAGTAACAATGTCATTAGTAAGTAAACCAAGCTATTGGCTCTCTGAATCCCACACAAAATGGCCGATTCCTCCTGACATACACAAGGTGAAAAAACCAGGAAACATGCTCAATTATGCCAAATATGAGCTAAAAACTGGGAAAAAACCCTGTGAATATACAGAAGAAATCAGCACAATTGCCGGGTATAGGCCAAATCAAAACATGGAAACCAGGAGAAGACACGAATGAAAACACGGGACCGGCCATGATGTATCCACAGTGTATGGCCTCGCCAACCAAATTTGCGACCAAAGGAAAATACAACTATATGTAGAGGCATACTCACTTGGCCCATACTCATTTGTGGGCAATGCAGTAGATGCTCCTGGGGGAGTGTTCAACCATGGAGGTTTCCCACAATGGTTCCATGACAGGAACCGCATGTGCCAAACATTTCCAAGAAGTCGACTTTGGCATTGTTGTGTACAAAAAGTCAGAGAAATATAGATGAGCCTACCACTGAGCGCCTAATATAACCAATTAAGGTAAAAACTACAGGTGCAACTAACAGCAGATTTCTGTGGCACGTCGGAGAGGTAGCTGGCATTGCTGGCACTTGATAAATCCATCTGAGAGCGGTACTAGGCGAGGCTAGCTGTAGTGTGTTACACTGACTGAATGGTGTACAGCCCCGCCCTGGTGATGTGGGCCATCAAGTTGGAATGGCATCCAACTCTGTCATCGAGGCTGGTTGGTGGCACCCAACCCTTCTGCTAGGATGAAAGAAGTGGCACAGGTCGGCGTCCAGTTATCGTAGTCGTACAGGACTTGCTCCTTTGACCTGCATCAGAGGTCTCACACTGGGTGCTGTCTTCTCCCTTGTCTGTTTACTTGCTGCGGAGCGTACTGGAGCGGCTGGACAACGACGCGTACGGTGTAAATCTCTGCAATTCATGCTGAATGTCAACTATAAACTCTGATGACATTCTATGCGATTTGCAAGGAAATCTCCTTTGAAATTGTACTCCAAAACGAAAACATTGGATCTGAGAATGAACCTTTGAATTTTTGTTGCAAGGAAAAATCTTCTCTTTCTCCAATGGATGGCTGTGATCAAGTGACCTCATGTTTGCTTCAAGCAAGCTTTTTAGGTGTTGGAGACCCCCACACCCTCCTAGGATGGCTATTCTGGAAGATTCATAATGATGACCATCTATTCTACATTCCTGGGCCTCCCCTGCTTGGCCAGGCCCCCAAGAGTTCTCCACTGGCCTGCCCATAACTCATCAACTGTAGAAGATACTAATCAAATAGTTTCGCTGAGTATAAAGCCTTTTACCATTTAATTGGTAAAAGGAGATATCCACCGAGATCTCACAACATCATGAGGCAGGTCGCAGTCAAGCAGTCTGGCGAGCTATTGACAAAATCACCGGCAGAAAAGTTCGACCCAATGCCATTGTTGCTGCTGAATCAATAGAAGACCGGTTAACAAAGATAGCTGACTATTTTCGCGGGCTCCTGAACATGCAGCCCCTTGACCTGGAACTGCCACCACTCACTCAACTTCCGTCGGCACCCTCTGTAAACATTAGTGCAATCACAATAGAAGAACTCTGCAAGGCTGCCCAAAACACTCCCTCTGGCAAGGCTGCGGGTCTGGATGAGCTGCCATCTGACATTGTTGGCGTTCTACCGCTGTTGGAGTGTGTGCTGCCCATCATGAACAACGTTTTAGCTGGCGACAAACCTCCACTGGAATGGCGTCGATCTGTTATTGTTGCAATCCCCAAAAAAGGAAACAGCACGCGACTCTCCAACCAGCGCGGGCTCAGCCTCATGTCAGTCCATGCAAAACTATTCAATCGCGTGCTATTGGTCAGTCTTCGAGAGCGGCTAGAGACACTCATCTTACCATTACAAGCTGGCTTCCGTCCTAACTGGAACACTGTTGAACAAATCGCATGCCTTCGAATAGCAATCGATGCGTGTCGCTCCAGGAAGCGGAGTCTGGTAATAAGCTTTGTTGACTTCTCTAAAGCATTCGACTGTGTCGACCGCGGTGCCCTGAGAGAGATCCTAGCACTCTATGGTATACCCACGCCTTTCATCAACGCGATTATGTCACTATACACCAGTACAACTGCATGTGTACGCACATCCTCGGGCTGCACCGATGAGTTCGACACAACATCTGGTGTACTCCAAGGAGATACGATGGCGCCCTATATTTGTTTGTCATCGTCATGGATTATATCTTACGTATACGTCGCTCATCCTAGAAAGATGGCTACACTGTGAGGAGACGTTTGTCAGCGCGACGGACGGCTGTAAAAATATCCGCACTTGCGTACGCCGACGACTCACCGCTGTTTTCTGACGATCCAGACGTACGCTGCCCAATGCCCAACTTCATCGCTTCGAGGAAGCATCTGCCAAAGTAGGACTGCGCCTGAATGGCAGCAAGACAAAAGTCATGTACATTGGAGATATTCCCCATACTACCATCTGTACAACAGCCGGCGTCCCTCTCGCAGCCTGCGATGACTTTTGCTACCTGGGATGCAACGTGGCAGAGAGTAGAAGTGCCATTCAGCGACGGCGGCAGCTGGCATGGGTCGCAGCCCGAAAACTCACACCTTTGTGGAACGGAACAGCCAGCGATAAGGCCAAAATGCAGCTGTTTAAATCCACAATCGAGGCAGTGCTTCTCAATTGTGATGCTCTAGCGATTCCCGACACCTTGGCCAAGAAACTTGACGCTTCCCATCGTGGTCTTATGCGCTACTCCCTTGGTGTACACTTTCCTGAACGAATAACAAACACCGACGTGTACGTTCGTACAGGCATAGTTCCTGCCACAACAACCCTGCTGAAAAACGCCTCCACTTAGTTGGCCATGCACTGCGGAGACCAGAGGTGCCTCTCGCTGTCTTCCTGAACCCACTCAACCAACCATCAGAACTCTTTCGGCAGGGTGGAAGCCTGCGCTGCACCTACATATCACAGATCACAGACGACCTCAATGCCATCGGCATCCAACACGAACAGGCGGTTCGTGCTGCCCAGGATAGGGCTGGATGGCAAAAGAGAATTTCTAACATTGCAAAAACCCGTGGTCACAACGTCTCGAGCCGAGTTCGGCCCGAGTAACGTCAATAATATTGATGACCTGAACAATGAAGTTTGTATGGTCTACCTAGACGATGTGCTGATCTACAGCATGACCTTCGCAGACCACGTCGAGAGAGTGCGGAAAGTTCTTCGTCGCATGCAGGAGCATGGCATGAAGTTGAGACCTGCCAAGTGTTCTTTATTTCACCCCCAAGTAAAGTATCTTGGTCGAGTTGTCTCAGCTGATGGCCACTGCATGGACTCTAAAGAGACGTCTGCTCTTGATGCACTGAGAGAGAAGCGGCCTTTAACTGTTACTGGTGTCCAACATGTTCTTGGCCTTTTGGGCTACTACAGGCGCTACATCTCAAACTTCTCCCAGCGTGCCAAGGTGATGTATGATATTCTGAAGCAAAACCAGACACAAGCCAAGGGCTCACCCAAATATGACCGACGTCATGGAAACCAACGAGAACAGAAGAGCGGAGTCCAGAGGAGAAAAAACGACCTTGTGGTGTGGGAGCCAAAACATCAGGACGCCCTGGAGTCAATTCTTGACAGTCTGCGGCAGCCACCAGTCATGGCATATCCTGATTTCTCCCTCCCCTTTGTTCTGCACACAAATGCATCCCAGGATGGACTCGGAGCTCTCCTTTACCAGAAACAAGACGGTAAACCACGAGTCATTGGATATGGTTCCCGGACATTATACCCAGCCGAAAAAAACTAACTCCACCTCCTCCACCACCAAAAACCACCACAAAATGGGGGTCCCAAATACGCCTCTTATACTACTTTTGTAGAAAGTCTTATATTGAAAGCCGGATTCATTTATAACATCAGTAAGAGCTCCTGGCATCCCATTAAATCCATTGTCTGGTTAGGTATCCTAACGTCCATTCTGGCACTTCGCCAATTCCCAACCTGTCGAGTAATAGAGATTTGCATTCTTTCGTGGGGCAAATAATCTCTCTTTAGCCTGTCGCAGGTACCGTAACGTAACGACTGATGACTCGAAATTGCCAGGTGCTCATTGCTCAGGCTCACAACAAAGAGAAAGTTGTTTTTCTCAATGATCAGTGTTTGAAAGAAATCGCCTTTTGGCAGGATAATGTCGCTGGACTTAACATTCGTTTTGTGTTTCTTTCTCCTAAATTAAAAAAATTATTTGTTCAGACGCCAGGTCATCGGGCTCTGGTCCCATTATTTGCAACGATAATCTCGTAGCTCACAAGAATTGGTCCCTTGATGAAAGAAATCAAAGTTCTACTTGGAGGGAACTCGAAACAATCTTGTTTGCCCTCCATTCTTTTCAACCTTTCATCTCACTATCGCGTTCTAATTAGTTATTCACGGACAGTCATGCAGCAGCCAATATCATTGAGGCAGGAAGCATGAAATGCCATCTGCAATAATTATGTAGCCTTTGACATTTTCCAATTCTGCCTTAACAAGATAGCTCTAGACGTTCACAGGATTCCTCGTTCGCTCAATGACCAGGCAGATTTTATTAGCAAATTGATCGATTTCGATGATTGGGGTATTTCGTTTATATTCCTTGAAGCGATCTCCAATAAGTGGGGTCCTTTTTCGATTGATTGTTTCGCTAACTACTATAACGCAAAATTACCTCGTTTTTTCTGAAGGTTTTGGAATCCCGGGGCAGAAGCTGTCGATGCTTTCGCAAAAGATTGGTCAGCTACAGAGAATTTCCTACCATAGTTCCCCCTATCGCCCTCATCCTTCCAGCAAATTATCATTTGCAACCATGTCATGGAGCCGGGGTTCGTGTGTTCCCTTGGTGGCCATCCAGTCCATTCTAGCCATTGCTGTGGATAGTTCAAGCCCTATGTTTCCGGCAGAAACACCAATTCCCTGATCGTCGCAATTTCTAGGTGTGGTCGGGGCTGTAAAGCTAGATTTCTCTTTAGTAAGATAATAATCCGACCCGTCAAATCGTGCAGTGCAGTGTCCATTTCGAAGCTTGTTTTCACGGAGACCATTCGGGCTCATACGTGTATGGTTTGGCAACGTGTTCCCGTCTGTGGCCATAGGAAAACTATTTTCAAAATTTCTATCCTTGTTATCGACTTAGAATTCATCTGATTCCGAAGAAAAAGCTTGTCGAAAGACGTCTCGGCCAACAAAATTGTCAGGTTTTTCTCGCCGAGAAAAAGACTGGTGCCACGCTCAAAAAACGTGCATTATCTGCTGAACGCGTCAGGGAACCTCTCCGACTATCTAAGAGCATACGGCTTTCGCGGGGAGAGAACAAAAATTCTGCGTTCATCTGGTGACCTAAAGAACAGCGCCCTCAATAACTACGAGCATAATTTTAATTAATTATAAAAGGCTTCTATAAGCCTGAAACACAAAATTTATGTTTGATCTGGAATTACAATGTACCAATGAACATATTTAATGCCAAATCAGGATTTTCTATTTTTTGCACTTCAGTTGACCTTTAAAGCCGAGTCTCGAATTATGCTTGTCGTTTCTTTCTCTCTCTCATTTTTAAAGCTTTTAAAGTGAAGTGCCGAGAGGGCCATGAGGAGGTAGAGGCAGATGCCTCAAAATAGTGCCATCAAGGCCATTTGATATTTGTTCATTTTTGTTTATAATACAAATTTCACTTTGTGGATTTGAAGCTTCAAGAAGAAGCATGGTGGGCCGAGAGGGCCATGAGGAAGTACAGGCAGATGCCTCAAGACAGCGTCATCGAGGCCATGCCTTATTTGTTCAATTTTTTTTTGGCCGGTTGTTCATGCTAAAAATTAATGTATAGTTGTATGCATTTAGCATCTTTGAATAAACAGGGGAGCAGGCTTAAATTTAAATCAGGAAATCGAAGAAGGGTGGACCGTGTTCAATCATTGGAAATGGAGCGGCTGTATTATATTAAAGTAAACTATTTGCACCGCTGTGCACATCTCGGTCTCCTGCCTCGATGAAGTTTAGGTATGGGTGGAACGATTTCTCGCTCCGCCCCGGAACTTGGCCACTTTTGGGTCCCTTTAATCGCCCCACGATTCTCCCATATCCCACACCCAAATCTAAACGGGGACGTGTGATTGAGGTGGTATCCCCTGACTCCGCGCGCACTGCTCCCCTGTCTGCTCATGCGCAGCGTGTGCTAAAATTAAACCGCACCTTTGCGCTCACTGCCCCATGCCGCTCCAAACCCAACCCTATGAGTATGATCTCAACATAGTGCCCATTGTACGCCGTCGAGTTAGCTGTATGGCTCATGATGAATTCGCAGTGCCTCCGTTCGCCTGTGTTCTGAAATTGGCTATGCGAAACGAAACTGTTCCGCTACCTTGAAGAAGTAAACATCAACAAGGCGATTCTACGATACCTCCGTGCTATTTCTGTGGACTGAATTCTATGTGTGACCGTGTTGGGGGGTTCTCTTGGGTATGTATAATTATGTAATCTGAGCGGAGTACCTCCCCCGCAAACCACCATCCCATGCGGGCACTTCCCATGGATGTGCCACTACAACTCGTCCTTGGGGGCTCCTCTTTTTACTAAGACAAACTTCTTCTTTCGTGTGAGGCAGCTTGGCGATGTTGCTCAGCCGTTGCAGCCAGCTCTCTGCGTCGGGACTCAGGTCATTCAGGTCAAGGTCATTGGGTGGGGGGAAGGTGGGGCACTCGTGGATGATGTGGTGGGCGGTCTGTTCCTCGGTTCCGCATGGGCTGGCTGCTGATGAGCGCAGGCCCCAGCGGTGCATGGTGGCGTTGAAACGGCCCACACCCGTCCGTAGCCGGTTTAGTGTTGACCAGTCCTTGCGAGGAAGGTCAGCGCCCGGTGGTAAACTCGTGTTTGGGTTGACTGAGAGTTGAGGGGGTCGCGGGTCTCCTGCCAGCTGGTTCTCCATACTTCAAGTGTGTTGAAGGGGGTCCACCAGAAATTGCTGGGTGGTGGGAGAACGGGCGCCGGGAAGGTAGACGCTGGCGACCAGGGTCTTGGGAGTCTGCCACGAGTTTGTGCAGGAGATGTGTTGGATCCTGCGAGGCCTCACTCACAAGTCTGTGTGTGTGGTTTTCCCTGCGTAGGGCAGCTGGTGCGATGCCAGATAGTACCGGGAGGAACTCCGTTGGGGTGGGTTTAAAGCAGCCGGTGACAATCATCATGGTCTCGTTGAGAGTGGTGTCGAGTTTCTTGGCATGCACACTGCGACTAACACAAACTAACAATTACGCGGGGCACTGCAAATACCAATTGGTCTTCCTGTAACGTGACCAAAGCTGTAGTGTGCAATTTCACGCAGAACCTTCCCCGGTTAACTTGTGCACACCGCCGCCGGTTCGGGCTCTTCCCCATGACAACCAAAACGCATCACACGCGGGGCACTTCTCCGGTTAACTGTGCAAATACACAGCTAGTTCGGGCTTTTCTCTTTAACCACAAGACCCTATGTCACACGAGACACTTCCCCGGCTATACTATGCGAAACATTAAGCATGAACTACTCCTGAGATCAAAATGCATGACACATACCTGAGAAGACGCTTGACCGGATTCGGAGCTCGCCGTTGCTGCCGCCTGATCTGGCTCGGCGTCCGCGGTCGAAGTACTGCTCGGACCTGCTTTCTTCTTATAGGGGCGGGACCGTTGAGCGGACCGGCATCAACCCGGTCCAACAACATTTCGATGTTGCGCTTCTTCCCTCCATTGGGGGCCAAGGCGAGAACGCGACTCCGCCACTCCGGTGATAGATCTCGGAATTGATCAGGGTCGTCCCAACCGTCAGCGACCAGAGCTTGGAAGCTTTTCACGGAGACCTTGAAACTGGCGCATATAGCCCACGAAAAAGCTTAGGGGCCAGCACCCTCGTTGACGACTTCTGCGTAAGCCCCAGCGGCCCAGCGCTTTCTTCAATTGGGTCAAACATACTCTCCATTTTGAGAAATTGAGGGAAATGTAACTGTTCGTACAGGCGATAGGGAAAAACGGCCCCATAGAACGAAACGTATCGCAAAGATCCGTATTGCGCACCCTGATGCAAACAACGCAACTGAGGCACTACGCCTCAGTGACTTTCCTCTGCTCAACACAAAGCCACCCTGAATATTTCGGATTGGCCAGAGCCGCACCCTAATTCTGGCTTACATCGGTGAATTACGTTGTGCATCAATGCCCCGATTTGAATAAAATTTGCAAAAAGGCCGGATCCTGCCCCGCTTAAACAATCTTTTCGATGGACACAAAGGGCATGCCTAAGCAAGGCGTACAACACATTGCTCGCCGAAGTGGAAACAGGACTGCGCAAATCAGACGCCCTCGATTTAAATAAACGCCGCCCGATAAAACTCGCTAAACCTTCGCCACTCTTTCCTAACAACTAAATCTCGTCGCGGAGAGCCAACGTCTCTCCCCTGTACCCCTTACCAAATCTGCCCTCAGCATCCCGGACCCTCCAGCGAAACTTCAAATCTCCCCGGCCGGCGGTACCGGATTCATGCTCCTGAGCTTCGAGCGAAACACGTCCCGTTGCCAGAATCGCGACTGACGATGGTCAGTCGCCCTCTACGTTCACGGCGGTGCAAATAGGTACTGTATATAATATTTACAATATTTATAATAAGTATCGATGGAATACATTTTCAGGGGAGCATGCTTGGTGCACACCGGCTGGTTTGCATTTGGTGTGCAACATCGAAGGAGCTTACATGATTAATAAATAATGCATGAAACATGAATTACGGCATGTGTTATTACTTTGTGGTGAAATACTGCTATAATTCCTCCGTATTATATTTGTTGACTTGCTCCAAACAAGTGCGCAATGGTTTTACATTTACAATTATCTTTTTTTTTTTTTTTTTTCAATACAATTTTGCTGATGGCTTTGTGTTTGTTCACATAATAGGCAGAAACAATATTGGCCTAGGGCGCCCCCACGCGCTCAGTTCACCCGCCCATGCAGCTAATAAACACCCCACCAGGTTCAACACGTTGCGAAAACGTGCTGAACTTAGTGGTTACGTCACCCACCCATCTCAGCACGGCCGCCCAGCTCAGACCGTGACACCGGTACAACTACTGAGTTGCCGGTCATTATAACGGCAAATAAAAAGTGTGAAATATGTTTTCTTCTGAATTCAGCATCTTCGATTCGAAGGTTGTTGTCCTCAGGTTCACGTTATCTTTCGAGAAAAAATGCTATCATCCCCTGGTATTTATTTCCTATACCAAGGGCTGCATGTGTTCTACTGTGTACACTCTACATAACGGTTCTCTGCTTCTGGCAAGGGGCCAAACTGAATGATACCAGCTCCATGCATCTTCATAGGAGACCACAATCTCGAAGTGGTCGGAAGTTTTACCTACCGGAGGTCTACCATCTCAATCGACTTTTCTCTGGACGCCAAGCTAAACGCGTAGATTTGCAAGTGTTAGTTCCCTATTTACTGCTAAGGAACTCAAATAATCCAAAACTGTAGAGACTTTCCACATCTTTGAATACTTAGGCCTTGGTGGCATTAAATTAAAGACACCTTTGAGCAGGCGTGTCACTAAGGGGTGTTGGCCAAATGCGTGGCCCTGAATTGATCAAGCCTATGACTCTGGCGAGATCGCGTATGGAGACAATCGGTTTTGAGAGAAGCTGAGCACCTTCCCTTTGTAATTTGTCGATTTTCGATCCAGGAACTTTGAGAGTCATAGCAAGTGAATCAAACTCAAAGCCAATATAGCATATGCTTGTATGAGGGATTAGGCAACATTTCTTTCTATTGATAACGAACCCCAATGATTCGAGTAAGTTCACCACAAATGTGGTATGGCTTAAACTCTGGTCAACCGAGGAAGCCAATTTGAGCATATCGTCCAGGAAGATAACCAGACGAATGCCTTTACTTCTAGCCAAAGCTAGGACTAGTTTCATAACTTTCGTAAAAATGCGAGGGGCTGAGCTCAGCCCAAAGGGTAAGCAAGTAAAAGCATAATAAAGAAAACGTTAGGTAATTCTGCTGACCAGTGCACATCAGTATTGAAAAGTAAGCATCTTTCAGATCAATTGATGTGAGCAGATCCTTGTCCTGCATGATATCTTTCACAAGTTTGGCACTTTCCATCTTAAAGTGTTCATACCGAACAAACTTGTTGAGATCTTTCAAATTCATAACCGGTCTCAGGTCACCCTATTTCTTCGGGATAACGAATATGTTTGACACAAACTTGCATTCGGAACGGAGGATGGGCCGAATGGCCGCCTTTTTCAGGAGATCTTGAATTTCCTTTTGGATAACACTCTTTCCGTCATCGGAAAGAGATTGAACAGAGATTGAAATTGAACAGGTTCCTCCACAAAATCAATCTGACAACCAGAAATAGTTTGCAATATCCATCTATATCCGAGGCTATCTGAGACCATTTATCTTTGAAAGATCTCAAGTGTCCAGTAGTCACCAGACTATCAGATAAGCAAGAAGAAGGTACCGGTACATACCAGTTTTTTGCTTCAGAGGCTGCTTGGCTTGATTCTGCCGGCCTTGATCGGGTATGCTTGCCCCATGAACGACCTCAACGGTAGCCGCTCGAGTTGTAAGTGAACGAAGATTGTCCATAATTTGGGCGGTCCCGCTTAAATTGCGTGCGACTTTCAGGTCAATTTCGGAACTTTCGGGGATATTCGGGGATTATACCCACCCACCCAACAGGGATATTTTCATTCAGTTTTCTGGTTGCTGCTTCCCCCTTTCTTTCTTTTTTCTCCCAATTTATTTCTTTTTCTCTTCCCAGTCATGCCAAATCTTGAGTCTAGTTTCACCTGCGGAATGTCAGGTCACTGGTCCAGACAGTGTCCCTTCTCTTTCGGCTCCAACAACTACTCCCGCTACCGGACCCAGAAAAGAAGCAACCCGGCCGGCCCCTACGGAAACAGACCCAACTCATATTGGCTTGGACCATCTTCCAGAGCCTTGCCCCAGTTCCCAGGCCAGACCACATCTGCCTCTCCAGAGCCTTTCGACACCCTCAGCACCTCCGCTGCCTCAGTCACAACAAAGGCGCAATAGAAAAGAAATCTGCGACAAATTCCAAGATGTACTTAAGATTGTTCGGAGACACACATTTTGGCTTAATTTCCTTCTCCAATTGGATGGTTTAAAGAATAATATCTTATTATACGCAATATTCGCCAAGTCTGAGGCAACAGTAAAGTCCTATTTCTACAAATGTCGTCAATTTCTTTTCTGGTTAGATTCTAAATGTTTTCTCCAATTTCTCCCCGTTTCAGAAGAAATTCTCGCAAGTTATCTGTCTCATACAAAATTAGTTTCCAATTCAGACAGCATTTTGGTATCAACCGCCGTCTCATTGAAATGGTAACATTTTCTAGTTAATATGAAAAACAACCCAATTGATTCTCCGATTATTCAACACGTCATCGTTAGTGGCAGACGGGATCTACACCACCCTCCGGTACAAAAGCAACCCATTTCACTAACTCAAGTTAAAGCTATTATCGATCTTTTGACAGGCCCGAAGCTTCACTCCCAGATCTTCGCTCTGCATGTTATGTTTCTCTTTAAAATACGCACTCCTTTTTCGACATAATGAAATGGCCGGTATAAAAGCGAGTCATTTATCAGAACTAGAAGACAAAAAGGGTATCTCCATATTTATTCCCAAAATCAAAACCGATGTTTTTATTGATGGATGCACTGCCTTTCTTTCTGACACCTTGAATGAATATTCTCCGGTTACAGTTTACGCCGATTCTTAGATGCTTCTGGTATTACATTCGGCGAGAACAAATTTTTATTCACACCTATTTCCTTTTTGTTCAGTACAAAGACGTACAAAATCGGTGCCGACAGACCTTTGAGTTATACTAGATGCAGAGAATTATTTTTCGAAGCTCTTAGACGCACAGGTGTAACGAATCCAAAAACATACGGCCTCCACAGTCTAAGATCTGGCGGTGCCTCTCATTTGGCAAACAAGCATATTCTGGAACCTTTAATTATGAAACACGGTCGATGGATAACTTCCGAGGCAAAAAAAAGATATGTTAGGTGTAATATTTCAGAAAGGTTACATCTCTCAGAGACTCTTTTCAAAGAATAGGCCTAGCTGACTCGATAACAACTTATGATGTACCCAAAAAACCAAATCCCTGTATAGACAGTACAGTATTATGCTTATTTATTTATTATTATTTATAAAAAAAGAAAGAAAGAAAAAGGATCAGGTGATCCAAGTGGGTCAGGCGCCCAGTCATAGAAGTAATTTAAAGAATAAGAGTGAAGAAAGAACTGAATTGGTCAGATGACCAGAGATCCACGTTGGTCAGGAGCCAAGCATTTACTAATACTAAGAAGATTTGTGTGATATTGTCAGATGACAAAAAAGGATCAGATGATCCAATTCAAAACTGGCGCCCAAGAAAGAAAGAGTTGTGATATGGTGATCAGAACTGATGATCCAAGTCAACTAGTTGTGTATTCGTTTTATGAATGTAAAACATTGATCTTAGTTTTATCCCATACTGTAATAAATAGTCTTAAAACTCCAACCAGTGCCAAATGTCCTTCTTATGGCGTCCCATTAATACTAAACTGTTTTTCATGCGTATGAGCACAGCGAAGTAGCATGAAATTATCATCAACACCATTTGATGTGAAGAGCGGTGTGAAGCAGGGCTGCATGGTTGCCCCGACCCTCTTTGGCATCTACTTTGTCGTCATGCTCAGATATGCCTTCGGGATCTCCACTGAAAGGAGCTATACCTCCATAGGCCTACTCACTCTAACGTGGAATGTACAATTTGGCGAGGCTGAGAGCCAAGACCAAGATCCGCGAAGTCCTCATCAGAGACCTGCTGTTCGCGGTTGATGCAGCCCTTGTCGCTCACGAGGAAGAACATCTCCAGAGGCTCATGGACCGCTTCTCCCAGGCATGCGAGGACTTCAGACTTACCATCACCCTGAAGAAAACCAACATCTTAAGCCGTCAACGTCACCTTCGGTGGCTTGGTCACGTCCGCAGAATGCAGGACGGCAGGATCCCCAAAGACTTGCTCTTTGGGCTTGCACGAGGGAAGAGAGCGCAGGGTCGCCCGTGCCTTCGTTACAAAGATGTCTGCAAGAGAAATCTAAAGGCTGGGGTATCGATGTGAAAGGGGTGGGAAGAGCTTGCTAAGGCCCTTCCAGTGGAGACAAGAGCTGTCATGTGGTCTGCGCCGGGGGGAGAACATACGCCTGGCTTCAGATGAGAAGTCCAAGAGGTCCAAGCGCAATAACAGCCACCGTCATCAGGCTGCACCTACTCGGTTCCAGTGCAACCACTGCACTAGGGTCCGCCACTCCCGTATTGGCTTGCATAGTCGATGATCACCCGTGACCGAAGATGCCAATGAAACAAGACTTAGTGAGCAATATTTAGGCCAAGCGTGAGGCGTGCTGAGCACTCTCCTCGAACTGCCTTCCACCTGCGACGTCCCAGGAGACCCCTGGGTGAGCATTACCTGGCAGGAAGGTGTCACAAACAAGGATGTCCTGTCCTGGGAAGGGTTGCCTAGCATGTTCGCTGTGCTATCCTAGACACGTCTGTGCTTGCATGGGGATCTCAGTCGCATAGACGACAGTCGCATCACGAAAGACGTACTTTACGGCGAGCTGCAGGACACAGGCCTGCTCCAATTCCCGGTGGGTCACTCCAATAATCACGCTGCGCTTTATCGCTCACGGGTCAAATACGTCAACTCTCAAGAATTTGGGAATTTGTAAAAGTTTGACCCTCTGGAACTAGTCGGATCCTCCATTTATAACGAATTTTTCATCGGTATTTTTCAGGTTTAATAACCCAATTTTTTCAAAAAAGATAACTCGCAGATATAGCGGAAAAACCTCAAAAATGGCAATTTTTTTTTTTCGATGATGATATAGCATTAGCAATTTAAATTGTGAAAAGGTCAGGTGGCAACAAATGTGAATTCTTGGATCTAAATTCCCTGATCTACCGCTTATACAGGCCTGTCGACGGTACTTACGAATAAAGGTACAAGTTGAGCTGACCGGCGTGATAAGTGAGATATTTTATAGTATACAAATACATTTCTCGAAACAAATTCCGTTTCTCGAAGGCTACCCTGCAATGTGATCTGCGCCGCCCACGAGATTCACGGGTATAGACCTTTTTCACCCGCGTGACCAAAACACGTAAAACAAAAGCACCGTGCCGCCACGTTGGACCGCTTTTTACGGAAAGTGTACGCACAACCATACGGTACAACTGAAGTTTACATTGTGCGCTGCCATTGTAAAGCGGTCCAGCATGACGTCACGTGAAAAGGTCGTCGCCGCGGTACGATCATGGGACGTACTACGACACCATTGGCAGCCAGTGGACGTGTCACGCGTACGGGCCTTTATAGCCGAGTTTTCTCGTCCGGGGTCACGCACGAATTTGCGCCGCGGCTTACACGAGGTTTTGCGAGACTGAATTCGAGACTACGGAAAACACAGGAAAATACCCCGATGTAGCATAGGTGCTGCCAAGATGGCGTGGTAAGTGGATAGCTGACATCGTGCTCTCTATTTTCATATCAAATATGTCCACTTTCGTTAATATTTTGGACATGTAACAGCGCGACCAAAAAAAGCATACTTTCTGGACCAAAATCCGACGGCCAGTTTTCCGTAGGTGTACATCGAATTCTTAAAAACAGTCGAAATAAACCACATATTTCACGAGAAAGGGGAGATTGAATGCTTCATGTACATGTATAATACAAGGAGGAGCCTTTCCGTTTTCGGCTCAAATCGCCAACTGAAAATTGGCGACTTTCGCGAGATTTCACCGAAGTAGGCCCATTTCCGTACACAATCATGGTCTGCTCGTGTACATGTACAGTACACGTACTGTACATGTACATGTACGTGTACTGTACATATCATGTACACAATCACAATTACAATACCCGGCCGTGCAGTACATGTACAGTACATGTGTGCCCAAGCAATGACTTATTAATATTCAGCAGGCTAACTTGGCATTGTCCAATCAGGGCGCGCGCTTTTCCATTCAGGTCACAAGGTCACGGATTTTCCTGCTCGAATAATGGCGGCCGATCCCCTACGTTAAAAAGTGGGGAACTCGTTGAGAACTTCAGGTGTACATCGCATTCTTAAAACACCTACGACATCATCTTCACGGGGTTTTGCTAGATCAAGGTACACTCTTTCCCATGATTACCTCAGCTAAGAGGATACTTTTGTTTTCGGCGAGAAAAATAAGAATTTACGTCGCACTTTTTCAGTCGATTTTTCGGTAAAATACCAACCCTCGAAATACATATTAATCCTTCTTTTGGAAAAGAAAAACCTTATTGGAGGCACGCATTAGATCTTCAACTACCTAGAAAAGTTGGATTTGAAAGGATTTGATACGCTGAGGCATAGAAAACGACAATTTTCCGAAGCCTTTTTCAAGGCCGCTTTCGCTGTGCTCACGTGACATTCGATTTGTGTGGACGAGAAATTTGGGGTCAACGCGTGACACGTCCACTGGCTGATTGGATTGAATGGCGAGCACGCGATATATACGTAACTCAGAGCTGGAACTTGAGCTGTTAAAGTTCCTTCTGTATCGTGAGGGGCCCAGTTTTCGACGGTACGCGTTTTCGACCCTTGGCCTTCTAACTCGCATCGCACGATGAAAACAACTCTGTATAACGATCTCAGACTTTGTATCTTCCGGTTTGTTTCCTGCTCTTGTCCGTCACCGAAAATGTGGAAAGTTAAGGCTCTTCCGGTAGGCCAAACACGTGTGATTCAAAAAGGTGCTCCTTTGGGGTCTATTTTCCTAGGTACGATACAAAATTGGCAGTTGCTTCGTAGCACCAGTTTTCTTTATTGTTGGTCCATAACAAACCACAACATACGTAGACAAACATTATATCACGCAACTTGAGGCAGCCCCATCTGGGTAAAAATTATGGAGGTTCCTAAAGGGCGTCTCGCTTATATAATTTTTTAATTTTTTTAAATTATTATTTAAAGGCATAAAGTAACATGGCCTAATAGGCTTTTAAACAATTATAAAAAAATAAAAGGGCAGCTAGAGAAAGTACCACGAAGGAGGAAATGTGTCTCTTGAGTGACATTGGGAAAGGTCATAACTAAAGAAGCAGTGAGAAAGAGGATTGTGGAGTTTTTTTAAATGTCACAGAATAAGACATCAACCAGATAAAAAATACAACCCCACCAAAAGGGCAAAGAAAAAAGAATCTGCTTCCATGGCTGAATCACAATTAGCTTGGGCCAAGCCGAACAATCACATCCTGCCTTGAAGTATCTTCTGATGTGGAAATTAACAAGGATAAGAAATGCTGCGTGTGTCACTCATAGATACCGCCCTACCATATTTCATCTCTATGGTTTACTTGAAGATCCAAATGAAAAAAATTTAAAAGATATCTTTCAGTTAAATGAACTTCTTTTCAAATTTTAAGAAAATTATTCTCAATTTGAATTATTCATTATGGTGATTAAATTTATTTCCTTATTACAATGAGGACAGTTTTGATGATTTGGAAAAGGATGGGAAAGGAGAGGGTAGCATGAAGGGAAAGGAGTTGATAGGTGATAACAAAAAGTCAATCCTCCCCATCTCAAAGTGGCTCAGGGCAATGTGACAAAATTAATGCAAACCAATACGTTTAAAGCATAAATTATGTATGTTTTGAAGAAAGTGTTAGAAGCAGTGTCGAAAAAAACCCTGAAAGATGAAAAAAAAAAAATACAGAGAAGAATTTTACAGTGCCACACAGCATTTGAGTTATTCTAAGAATTTATTTTGCGTTTGGCTGCACTGGGACACCAATAACTAAACACCACCGTCGAAAATAGGTCACGATGCTTACTGCGCGGTGCGCAGTGGACATCAACAAAACCCGGTAATGTTACGGAATTGACAGGGTTGATCAACATTCTCCATGATTATTCTAATAGGCTGTGGTGTGGAGAAAGTGACTGAGACCCCTTTTAGTGTGATACATTCGTTCACATTGGTCAGCTTGAAGAAAAGGCCTGATATCGTCGAAAACCGGTCACTGGAGTATGAGACTGGATTACTGGACTCATCAACGGGGTCTTCTGCACGGGGAAACTTGGAAATACGCCCTAGTTACGTATGTTGACCTCGTCCACGCGCGATTCAACGTTTGTCCCTAGAAAATCTTAAGATGATCTGGGTAGCATTTATGTTGCATCCATCCACTGCACAACTGCACAAGACCGTGGCGTGTTTCACATGATTCGGGAACTCAACAAGTCGACAAAGCTGGAAAGATCGACGAAAAGCGACACGAGCAAGTATCGTACTGTACATGTATCACTGTAGTGTGTTCATTTCCTGGCCAGGCTTTACATTGCGCTTCTCTCAGTGACGTATAGGGGTCATTGACATATCATGAATACTGTAACAAAATTTAAAAATGAGGTTTTTTTCCCCCTCATTATTGTGCCCCTTAAGTTCCAATTTGTAGCGCCCCCATTTGGTCAATTTTAGTTATGTCTGGTAGAATTAGCTTTCCCTCTGGGTATGCGAGCCGTAAACTTAGTAAAACAGAACGCAATTACAGTGTCACCAGGCGTGAGCTTTTAGCTGTCGTTCATTTTGTCAAGCATTTCAGACATTACTTGTTTGGTAAAAAGTTTACCCTAAGAACAGACCATGGATCTTTACGTTGGCTTTTTAATTTTAAGAACATTCAGGGCCAACTTGCAAGATGGCTTGAGACGTTATGTTCCTTTGATTTTGATATTTGCCACAGACCCGGTACTCGGCACAAAAATGCCGATGCTTTGTCCCGTCGTGGTGAAGAGTTTGATACCAGCCAACATAAAACTGGTTTTCACAAATTTAAAGTAATCTGTGGTTCTCTGAGTCAAGTCTTTGCAGGTTGGGATGAGGATGACTTCCGAAAAGCACAAGGAAAAGATCCATCATTAGCTCCAATCATCAAGTGGATGAAAGAGAGTTTTCAGAAACCACCACGTAGAGAAGTGTTGAGCTATGGTAGAGAAACGAAAGGGTAGTGGTATCAGTGAGACCAGTTGGAACTTAGAAATGGTATGTTGTATAGAAAATTTATTGTAAATTCATCTGTTGTCTGGCAACTTGTTGTTCCGAGAGCTAAGGTGAAGCAAGTTTTTGCTCAGGCTCATAGTTCCAGAACGGGTGGTCATCTTGGACGACAGAGAAAATTCAAAAAGATTCAACGATTATTTTATTGGATTGGTTACCGTAGTGAGGTGGAACATGTCAAACAATGTTATGCTTGTGCCAGACGTACATGTAAATGTCCGGCTCCAAAGTCGCGAGTCCCTCTTGACCCTTCTTTTGTTGGTGCACCATTGGAAAGATTGGGCATAGACATTTTTGGACCATTACCAAGTTCAAAACATGGAAACAGATATGTTTTAGTTGTCATGGATTACTTCACTAAGTGGGCAGAGGGATATCCTATACGTAACCAGGAGGCAAAAACAATTGCGAATTTTAGTAGAACAATTTATATATCGCTTTGGTGTTCCAATGAGTATTCATTCTGACCAAGGAACTAATTTTGAGAGTCAAATATTCCAATCTGTCTGTCAGTTGCTGGGAATAAATAAAACCCGCACAACACCTTACCATCCTCAGTCAGATGGTCTTGTTGAACGATTTAATTGTACAATACAGACCCTTCTCAGCATGTATGTTAGCGAAGACCAGTCTGATTGGGATGAACACCTCCCATATGCCATGATGGCGTATAGGGCGAGTGAGCAAGAAACAACTAGTGTCAGTCCCAATCGAATGATGTTTGAAAGAGAATTGTCATTGCCACTAGATTTGTTGGTCACCCAACCTAATGGAAGAGAAAACACAAGTGATGACGAATATGCATCCAACCTTTATTCTAAGATGCAAAAATCATTTGAAGTTGCAAGAACTAAAATTAAAGGGTGAACAGAAAAGACAAAAACAGCTATATGATGCAAAACTAAAAGGCAAACTATATTCTGTTGATGATAGAGTTTGGCTGTATAATTATGTTCGTAAAGTTGGACTTAGTCCCAAACTCCAGTCACACTGGAAAGGTCCTTATCAAGTTATCAAGTGTATATCTGACGCAGTTTACCGCATCAAACGGGTGTCTTAAACGAGAAAGATGTAACTGCTCATTGGGATGCTGCTGATAACTGAGAAGCAGTAACAGCGGCTGGTGGTGGTGATGGAGAGGGAGGACCCGCCCCTGAACAACTCAACATTGCAGACAACGAAAGGACCCCTGGACCTTCTAAGAGGCTCCAGACATCAACATTGGATCATGGGGAACTACTACAGTCGGAATCGTCGAGACAGGAGGATGTGGAATTCACGCGACCACACCCTCTTCGGCAACGGCGATTACCGATGTGGCTATGCACAGGAGATTTCGTGACATGATTCGCTGAACTTTCGTTGCATCTCACAGGACATAGCAAAATGAACACTGTACCCTGTTCTGGGCTGCAGACCAGAGAAACATGGATGATGGCAGTGAGAAAAACACCCAGCAGTTCTGAACTGTGGAATCTCTCAGTAGATCAGGAAGACAGCTCTACAGTCACGTTGAGATGAAATCATGCTACCTGTTTCGCAAGGACCCCATTGATTGCATTTCCATCAGTACATTTTCATTGTAATAAGCAGACCAAGCCTATAAGGTTGAGTCAAGTGGAGTACATGTATAGAGGCCGGATCTACAGATGTTGAATGATTAAATTTTGTCATTCATTATTTTACGAATGAATTAGCCAGGCGCAGAGGCGCGCCTTTGCAGAGGGGAGGGCATTGTAACAAAATTTAAAAATGAGTTCTTTTTCCTCCTCATTATTGTGCCCCTTAAGTTCCAATTTGTAGCGCCCCCATTTGGTCAATTTTAGCTATGTCTGGTAGACGTAGCTTTCCCTCTGGGGCACTGCCCAGTTAATACCCTAATTGTTCTTTTGTTGGGTTATTCTAAAGCTGTGTGGAAATTCCCCACAGGGGCCCCGCCCAGCTATAAAACCCAATAGCAGCATAGTCCAGGGTGGACTTCTGTGGATGGGAGTGGTGGTGGATGGTGGTGAGTTAAGTTTTCTTCTTAAAAAACGGCTAAAGTAAGCCTAGGGCAGATGCCCTCTGTTTTGGGGGTTGTTTCTTTGTTTTCATTACTATACTGATATAATTATGTTCGCCATCCACCACCACTGACAACCTGGCTGTGTTGTGCTGTTCGGTTTTATTCTTTGTTAAATCCTTGTTTATTTATTTTCGTACCCTGTATTAATTAGTGTTGTATCCCCCATGTTTGCCCTCATACCACTTGCCCCAGTGCCCTCCCCTGAGCTGTGGCGTCAATTAAATTTATAAATTCTAAATTCATTCTTTGCCTTTTCTTCGTTTTGTTGTGACTCTGATCCTTAAATTCAACTGGCGGCAGGCCCCTGGTTGGGCACCAGGGGTGCCGTTACAATACATAATGAGCGTTTCTGAAATCGGAGAAAAGTGATTTCATTTTTCTACCATGTTTGGAAAACCTGTGTAACGTTCTCATGGTTTTTTTTCTTAAGATGTTCATACATGGTCATATCAACTATTGTGAATTTTCGTTGGAGTTGCTCTCGTGGGGGAACAAACCGATGCCATGTATCGCAAGGCAAGCAGCAAATTATGTAAGATGAGAAGACTATCCTTTTACGCCGGTCTTAACCAGACAGGTTAGACAACTTGAGAAAATCCAGAAGTGTGCCTACTGCCGTATTATTTCTAAGCAGTATGCTTCGTATTCTGATGCTTTAACGGCTTACAACTTAATTCACTCCAAGATCGGAGAGAAAATTATTTTATTTGACGAGAGAGATAGCGCCTCCGAGAGATTCTGAGACTGGTAGGCACCTATGTAATAAACCAAAGTATTGTTCGTACAAATGCAGTAGAAGCCTGATTCCTTACCTCACGAACTTATTGAATAATGAAGTTTGAAATCCCAATCTTGCCATCTGACTTTCAGAGAATCTGGGGTTAATGAACTTAATCATAATCATAATTATTATTTTCTCAATTTCTGGAGTGTAATTAATTCGATTCAAATTGAGTATTTTTTTTTATAGATACTGCATTTGGTATAAGGAAGTATGTTTCTTACTGCGAGGATGTCTTTTGTTAAACGCAGTGGCTGTTGTTACGGCAGTCGTCCGTATGGCTCCCTGACTTCACAGTATTTGTCAGGATGTTAAGCTCTTGGAACCAGACTATCAGCTAATAGACTGGTTCAACCAGCCTGCAATGCTAACGAAATACAATCAGGTCAGGGAACCACACGGACGACTGCCGTAACAACAGCACAAACACCCAATTTCTAACCTAGTTTATGACCAATACTTGTAAATGGGGGGAGAAAATCTGAGTCATTTGAACATGTATGTGCCTCAATCTGAGGGCCTGACTAATGCATATTACTCTTAAAGACATGACCTAACATTCCAACCATAGTACTTAGGATCAAAACGCCAGGCCCTCTACTGTTTTGAGTTTGCATTTTGGCAAATTAAGGAATTTGTTAACACTTATGTATTGACTCTATACAAAAAAGTCACAATTTTACTAACCCTGGCATGGATCTCTGTCAATGACATCGCTTGAAGGTTTTTATTATCAGAAAGTAATACACTAATTAATTCATCAGGTTTAACACTCAATAATAAAGTGCTCAAAATCAATGCAGTATGGGGAAGAATTATGTATTATTTAACTTCTCATTCTACTAATCTACTTTGGAGGAGCACTTAAATGCAAAGGGAAGTCTTTGACTCTCACATTGAAGAGCATCCTTGCACTTTTATTTAAATAATACACATACAATTAATTAATGAAAAAAAAAGGATAGCTCAAATGGTAACAGCGCTGGTACACAAAACTAGAGTTCTCGGGCTAAAGTCTCGGTCCAATCAAAGGTTTCTTTGCCATCTGAATTGTTTAAAAATTCAATTTGCTTGATTTACAACTTTGTCTTAGATAACACAAGCTCACAACACAGACTGTTCAGATCTTTGGACTGGGATATACGGAACAAAGGAATATTTACTTCATCAGTTTATGATGACATTCTTTGACTGTCGGATTGTACAATTTTCTCACGACTGTAACACAGCAAGTATGCATGAGGCCAATCAATGAATGATGCTGAATGAGAGTCCTTTGCCTGGCAACATAGGTGACTACTAAGAAAGGCTGGGTAACAACATTGTATGCCATGAAAATTGGCTGGCAAACTTGTGCCTACTTCCATTTTTTCAGTTTCTCTCTTAAGACCTCTATTCCCTTTGTATTGATACTAGGCAAATACTTTAAGATGGGCTTTAAAGCAGTGATTACACGCTGTCTACAGGCAGCACTTCCACAGTCAATAAGGCTGTAAACATAAACAAAGTAGCAATTGCCATAAGAAAGTTGCAAAGGAATTTCAAATGATGCCCACATCAAAACAACAAAACAAACAAAAGAACAATGAAATCATGGTTGGAAGTACTCTTTTACAACAATAGTTAAGCAAAGATCACACAAAATGTTGTGATTACTTCATTATGTACATGTACTGTGATCAAAGTCCTGCTGTCTATGTCAATTACAAATTGGGTAGATGATGGAAAAAATATGCTGAGGGTAAAATAATGTCATTGTTCAATGAAAGAATCACTGTTTATTTATGTCATCCAAATTCAGTGAGGATTTGCCCTTCTTAAAGTACCGTAATATGTACTCAGTGCTTTTCCCGATTGCCTGCTGAGCACTCAGTGGTAAGTACGTTGAAAAGGGCAAACTCTCATTGAATTACATTCTCATTGACGGCAATAACATATATATGATTATATCTATATCTGTAACATCATCCCAATCGTAAATTAAACAATCACTTCTGGTATTCTGTATCTAAAAGGTACAGTTGGAACCTGCACGACTTTCATATATTACAAAGCAACACCTAAATGACATAGATGCAGCACATACCGGTATGTATACTGGATAAATGAATTACAGGGACTGACCTGGCTAGAATTAACGACCCTCTATTTGCCCGAGTCCATGTCTGAAGACTTGTTGGATCAACAGCATCAAGGAGAACCTCAGAGAACAGTTTGCTACTCTTAGATACTGAGTATAAAATGGGTACAAAAGGTCAAATTACAATTCACATTACGATGTCTAATCTCATGCTACATAACAATGGACAGAATGTCTGTTTCAATAAAATCTACTACATAACACTTCGTACAAGCTTTCAGAGGGTTAGCATATTCTGGTCCTTGGGCAGAGATGTAACACAAAGGATGATTCAAAGCAAAGCCAAGCAAGTCCGGGGTATCGCCAGCTTTACAAAGATTAGAACCACCCGCAAAATGCTAATTAATACGGTAAGTTTACATTCCTCCTGCAGGAAGGCTAAGATTGTATAGAGATTCATGGTCTAGGACCATGAACACAACTTGTTGATATAAAATTGCTTTAACCTCATCATATTACATGTACCTACCCTTGTAAGTTATCCTTTTCTCCTGAAGAGGAAGAGACAACAGTCTCCTGACGATGAGCACAGTACACACTGCTTGAAACGTTGAGTCACTGGCTCTTTTCAGAGCCACACTCAGTCTCAAAAGAGATGATACACATGGTGTCACCGCAAACCAATTAATAATAATTGTTTCCACCATGCAATCCTTCAAGTCTTTTCTAAGAGACAACTGATAAGGAAGTCTTGTCTTTGCTTCAAAAGCAAGTGATTAATAAAATCTCCGAGAGATATTAAGCTCCTTTCAACAATTTTGTATAATTCCACAGAAATCGGGGGACCTCTTTCCCCCTTTTAACCAATTAAACGTGTTTGTGGAATACCAATATTTTCAGATGGACATGTTCAAAGACGTTGAGGAACGTCAGAGGGTACAAACCCTTAGTTGGCTTTACCACTACTACTCTTACTGTTTGCTCTGATTTTTTCCATACTTCTTAGATGTCTTTTTACACTCTGGCTGTTTTTTTCCCCCTGCATGGATTATCTAGCATATGACAAAAGATATCTCTAAAGGAATCTCGTAGACGGCACCTCCGCGTCTTTCCAGGGGGACAGGGTCCTTGGGGTGTACAGCGAACCGTAAACTGTGTACCGCAAACCCACACACACCGACCAGTACCTGGCTTACGACTCCCACCACCCTGAATCTGTGAAGCGTGGAGTGGCCAAGTGCCTCTTTGACCGTGCAGCGCGTTTGGTTACCAAACCGCGCTGTACGGCCTCAGAGAAACGCTATGTGCACACTGCACTTAGCGAACGGATACCCAACCCCCTTCATCCGTCGCTCTTCGAGACCCAAGGTGAGCACCGATATGGAGCGGGTTGAGTACAAGTCCTTCGCTGTACTCCCCTTCATGGACGGCGTCTCCGGACAGTTGAGGAGAATCCTCGAGGGACACGGTATCCGTACCGTGTTTCGTTCCTCCACCACCTTGAGGAACCAACTCGTCCACCCCAAGGACCCTGTCCCCCCGGAAAGACGCGGAGGTGTCGTCTACGAGATTTCGTGTGGCGAGTGCAACCAAGTCTACATCGGCGAAACCGGCAGGCCCATCGGGGAGAGAATCAAGGAGCATCAACGCGACGTGAGACTTTCCCGTGTGGACGGATTGGCGGTAGCCGAGCACGCTTGGGGAGCTGGTCACCGCCCCAATTGGGACGATGTGCGGTGTATTGACCGTGAGCAGCATTGGTACACCAGGCGTATCAAGGAGGCCATCCACATCCGACTTCGCCGAAACAACATTAACTGAGACAGCGGCATTGACATCCCCGGTTTCTGGCTTCCCACCATCAGATGCCACGACCGCCGACCGACCACGGACGGGGCCTCTAGTGGACGCCAGAATCGCGCGTCAAACCGCACGATCACTACTATGATGTCTGCAAACTGGTACACAGGAATTGGCGAAGCGGACATAAACAGACGCCGCAGTGCGCATTCTTCAGTTGCCTGATGAAGGAAAGCAGTTAGCAACCGAAACGTCGCCACCAGCAACGACACATCGCGTGACTTTGATCACCCTTTCCACTTATCTACACCACCGCGATGAAAAACCCCCTTATTTCTATTGAGGTAATCAAGTTTGAATTCTTAAATCTTCAAATTTCAATAATAAATGAACGATTGGCTCCCTTGTCTTGCTGCTTGTTGCATGTGAGAGGGCATTCCAAGGCCTACATTGTGTATATTTTGATGTCATCTGACCCTTACTTCTGGTCAAAACTGGATGTTCTGTTGTATTCAAATTTGTTGACATATTTATTTGAGTCATATCAAGGGCGATAAACTTTCTTCAAAATATCATCATTTGACATCATCTTCTTGAGCGCCATGCAGATTGAAAAACGTCTAGTGCATTTTAACTTGATGTCTGTGACTACGTAAGTTTGAGAAAATCTCTTGAAAATTATCAGGATTATTGTCTTCCACCTAGACAATGCACGTACCAAGTTCAAGAGACATGACAAAGTGGAAGTTAGAAGGAGTTCAAGGTTAAGATCTTGGTACATGTTTAACCCGTACAATTACACTAAACTCGTGTCTATTGCCAAGGAGCAAATCAATAACAAATCAATAACTTTTGAATCATCTTTTGTGTAACATCTCTGCCCAAGGACCAGGAACATGCTAACCCATCTTATCTTGTACTTAATTGTTATTAATAGAATTCCAATTATACTTGATATTAATTGCATAATTAAGGAATAATACGTACCTTCCTCTGAGTTTTGCAGCAATTCCTTTTGATGTTGTAAAAGTTTTCTTAATACAAGATGCCCAGCAGGATGCTCTATGATATGAACCTAGAGGTAAAAAATAAAAAAAGGAAGATAATAAAATAAGTATTTTAATTGTAAGCCTCAAAAGAATGTTGCACAACACAAAGATTAATCTACTGCCCTCAAACAAGAACATTTAGCAAAATGACATTTACATATGTACATATAAATGTATGTATACAAATACATGTATATGTATGTAAAAAAACAAACCATTTCAATCCTAGCACAACATTTTTCAAAGGCAGAATACCAAGGGAAAAAAAAATAGGGAAGGGGAGAGTGATAGAGACGAGGACAGAACAAGGACAAAGAGGATAGCTGGTAGGGTGGGATCAAAGGGAAAGGCAGGGGTTGGGTAGGGATTAGGTAGCAGAGGGAAAAAAGATCAAGGCGAATGGGTCAAAGAGAAAAGTAGAGGAGTGAATACAAAAGAAGGATCGTTAGTGAACATGCAGGTTGTTAATCATTCGGATTCCTCACATGGATGTTGAGGTCATGTAGTTGAATTGTCTGAAGACGCTTCATCCACATTTCTCCCAGCACAGACAGACAGCATCGCTACGATGACCAAGTGCATCTATGCCAAGTACACTCATTGGGGAGTTTGAAGTGACACCCAATAGGTGTGTTCAAGTGACCAGATTTGATGGTGGACCTACAGCCGTAGACTTATTTAATGTGTTTTTATTTTCAACAACATATTGAACATTACAAAGGCTACAGGAGATGTGCATGTAAAAGTGCCATAGGTCATCTGGAGGGGAGGGAGGCATGGATGGTACAAAGTGACTAAGGGAACCTTAGGATTGTCCTTGGCACAAGAGGATTTTACGTACTTCAAGAAATGGAATGGGCCTTGAGAAAGAAATTCTTCACTTGGCAAGATTTGTAACTAGTAGCCTCTTGCAACACAGTAGCCAATACAAAGGCAAAACTTGTATATAGTGCTGCTGTTGAGATAATTTTTTATGCCAAGTTTTTTTGGGTCAATGTTAACATCATGTCCACATAATTTGTGAAAGCGGAAGAAATTTGGTTGAATAAACAATTAATAATGCATGCCTCAGGTTCATGGTTGCGGCTTTCATTTTTAAAGATAATAATTTTATTCAATCAAAGGTAATATTAAATGGCATTCTTATTCAAAAATATACATAAAATATATATTTTTGTGTCAGTGTTTCATGCTACTGTTGTTATGTTCTTTAAAACGTGGAAAAAATGCTAATCATTTATTCATGACATCATTGATTGGAGATGTATGAATATTCTCCTTGCAGGAAAAAGTTAATATTCATGGAGTAAATTTGGGTAAAAAAGGCTGTTCTGCAATGTAAAGGATCCTGCCACAACATGCAAGAGGTGGGAGATTTGTCAATGACACCGATCACACCAGTTGCCAAAGTTACTGATAGGGACCCAAACTCTTTTTTTTTTTTTTTAAACTGGTGTCCTAATGAAAATAAATGTTTTTAACCCCTTGCGTACAGATGACGTCTATACCCGCTCAGGGACCTTCAAAATTTTGACACAAATTTTGTCCAAACTGTAGACAAAGACTCTTTTCAGCAATATTTATCATGACAAACACCTTTTTTGACGTCAGTTGCTGCATGAATTGCCAGATTAGTGGTAACAATGGCACGTTTGTTGGACCTCATTGTGAATGATCGATGGTCTGCATGCTGCTACAGAAGACAGTGTGCTGGCATGACCCACAACCAATGCGGTCACTGTCCAGACAGACTGTGGAATGCACCCGCTGCATTAACCACAAATTGAACGCTCAGGTGGGGCCGTCCAGCTGGATCCTTTGTCTGCTGCAGTTCACGCATATTTGTGGTCAAAGGCTAGCAGCACACACAGTTCTCGGTCTTGCTTTTACACAGCCTACTGTATGTTCCATTGTACTACACACAAAAGGCCCATCTTTGAAAATTGATAATCACTTGACAAAAGCCACACAGACTTCTGAATTGTGCCACATTTGATTCACTAATTTTGCAGGTTTATTGTTCTCTGATTGTTTAGCAAGTTTTAGAAATGGCATTGTGCCGGCCATTGGCACTAAAATAATCCCGCTGTCAAGGGGTTACCGTAAGTGTGCAGTTTGGAGAAACACCAATGAAAACACTTTTGTACTACGCATTTATTTTTCAAGTATACTCAGCATTTGCACTCCATTGACAATTGACAAATACTTAGCCAACAAACGTTGGTCTAGTCATTCTTTCTGTAGTGCTGGTTGAGCCCACAATACAGTACATGCTTAGTGTACCCTACCTTATCTGATCGTTCATTTATGATTTTCCTGGCCATAAAAAATGAAGTTTCAATTTCAGTCCAATGTCTTCCGACTAAGCCAAGTAAAATTACATACCGTTATTTTACATTTTTTTTTAACTCGGAATGTGGGAAAACAGTGAAAATCTGTCTGAAAAAAAAAGGGTCCATTCACTCCATTGTGCATCGTCAATGGAGCATAGCGCGACTGTGCATGTGTACAGCTGTACTGACAGCCTTTGACCACAGACAAGCCTCCGCTCCATGCAGTCTGATCTTCATGGTGGTTGGCCCCAATCAAGTGTGTACAGTTTACGGTGAAGATAGTGGGTGAAATTCAACTAGCTGACCAACAACCATTAGGTTGTGTGACAATGCCAACACACTGTCTACCATAGCTACCATTGCATCTCTTGATCATCCACAGTAAAGGTTCCGCAATAGTGCAAGTGTTGCCATTAATCTGGCAATTCATGTGACAACTTGTGTCAAATGGGTCTTTGTCATGCTTTGTATGGATTTATTCTAGTCTGAAGAGTCTTTGTTTAAAATAAATTATCATGTGTTCATCATTAATGAGGCAGAAGTGAAAAATTTTACAAACTAAAATAGTGGTTTGTAAGGTATTACAAATGAGACTAGTCAGATTTAATAAAGCTGTATATGAGACTAGTCAGATTTAATAAAGCTGTATATACCGTACCAGTCAAAAATAAGTAAACTCCATGCAAAGGTCCTTTTGCGAAAATATTTTGGTCGACCCCCCTCATTTGCGCATTTCTTACACCTTGAAAAATGGCTTTGAGGATATGTAGCATATGACTAAATGGCACATATTATTCATGTTCTTATTAATTTTATTATGAATTTTATTTTATACCACTTCGCGCTGGGATCTCCAAAACACCGTACCAGTAAAAAATAAGTAGACTCCACGGGAAAGGTCTTTCGAGAAGCATGCGCGATTTAGAAATTTTGGTTGACCCCTCTAATTTGCGCGTTTCACGAAAAGCTTTCGCGAAGAAGGCAAGAAGCAACTCCCCTAAATAAAATATTGACGAAACATTGTATAGCACCACCTATGTAATTGCTGCAGTGCCCTTCACTTTGGATAACTTTCAAGGCAACGAATTACCATGCCCGCACAGTGCCGCCGTGCCCTTTTACCTTTCGGCCGACGGGATAGTTGGGCAGATCGGACTGCCGGCCGCCGCACGGCCGTTAGCACAGTGCGGCCGTTAGCACAGCGCGCATGAAATACTGCTGTGAAACATTGCGCATTCTGTGCACAACAGTGGTTGCATGATAGATAGATTGCGCAACAACACATGGTTGGGTTGCGTGCGAAAGTAGAATCATAGAAAGAGCTGTCAAAAGTTTGCGCGGCCGTTAGCACAGCGCGCATTAACAGAATCCAGACTGCTGTGAAACATTGCGCATTCTGTGCACAACAGTACGTACTGTGTGGGTGTCAACAAACTTTCATCTGTGGGTACCAGTGAATCTTGATATCGCTGGCTGTACCACACAACGGGTACCAATGGTACATGTAGTTGGGAGCGACTTGCATTGCACGATAGATAGATTGTGCAGCAGCACGTGGTTGGGTTGCGTGTGAAAGTAGAATCATAGAGCTGTCAAAGGTTTGTGTGTTCTCGGGTGCCTTTTCAAAGTCGTAACGATGCCCTGAAAGGAGAAAGCTAGACAGCAAAACGAGCTACTACTTCATGATACAGAACAAAAATGTTGCAAACTGTATTCCTTTTTTTCAGGTAGGCCTAAGTACGTGATCGTTTTTCAAGTTATTCTCACATTTTTGATGAGAAAGTTTTGGCACAGCTGACTGGCACCGCAACCATACCTGATCGGTACAGTCCATGTTCAGTGAGAAGGCGTGTTGGCGGCTGACTAAAACCTAAAACCTATTTTTGCGAAAGCTTTTCGCGAAACGCGCAAAGTAGGGAGGGGGGCGGGGCAAAATGTCCAAATCGCGCATGCTTCGCGAAAATATTTTCGCGAAAGGACTTTCGCGTGGAGTCTACTTATTTTTGACTGGTACGGTATATACCGGTACAAGCAAATTGTCATCTGTATACAGTGTCTATGGTGTCTTACCTCATTAAGCTGATCCTCACCATCACTAGCAAGAGCTGGTATAAATTCCTCTGCAGCAAGTGATGCAATCACTTGGTAGGCTGTATCAAAATCACCTGTGGAAAACATAAAATTTATCTTATAACATTCCATGGTATTCAAAGCTGACAAAATTGCGCATGCAGCATTATATTGGGAACTGGGGACTACTATGCTTAAAGGGGAATGAAACCCAGAGAAAAACGTTGGCTTATCTGATTGGGTGTTAAAAACAACCTACATGTACAATTACCTATGTGCTACTCACCTACGAGTTTCATAAAGAGGGAAAAATCGTCGAATACAGCGGTCGAATTTGCGTTCACGCAACCTTTTCGAAGGGCCGCCAATCATTGCGGGGGGTTGTGACATCATAACGGAAAACTCCCGTATGGGCCCAGACGCATGTACCCCCTACTATACTGCGTGCAGTTTGTATTCACTCGCGAGCTGAACGCTGGTGTACTGCCAGGCTTTTGGATGTAAAAATGTCCGCAGGAAAAAGCTGAGGAAATCTTTCCATGCAGTTCCCAAGAGAACTGAGTTGTTGTTGTCCTACCCCAAAACGCACGTGCATATTTCGTGCACAAAGTGTAAGGGACTTCATTATAACATTCAAAAAATCATAATAATTATGAACAATGGTCAATTGGTTCAAAACTCAAGACTTAGAATGTCTAGCCCAATAACTAAATGCCCACCAAATTTCGAGAAGGTTAACCTTTGGCTAATATGTGTTTCAAAAACACGCATTTTGATGACGTCATGATTGCGTCATGGCATTTTGGCCCTAGAGGTTGTTTCAAAACTACATCCCCAATAGATATAAACGAAAAAATGAAAAAAATCTTGCTCCGTTGGTCAAATATGCTCAATTGAATGTTAAAATCTGAAAAGTTCATGACCTCATTTATATTCATGAGATAATGTCACGATCAAATGAGAGAAATTTTTGGATACACCTTTTCCCAACTTAGGTATAGTGCAAAATTGGAGTTTGGAATTTGAAGCAACTCCCCTAAATAAAATAACGATAAAAATAACGATAATAAACATTGTATAGCACCACCTATGTAATTGCTGCAGTGCCCTTAAATTTGGATAATTTTCACGGCAAAGAATTGCCATGCCAGCACAGTGCCGCCATGCCCTTTTGCCTTTCAGCTGACGGGATAGTTGGGCAGATCGGACTGCCGGCCGCCGCATAGCCGTTAGCTAGTTAGCTCAGCGTGCATGAAATAGAATCCCGACTGCTGTGAAACATTGCGCATTCTGTGCACAGCAGTGGTTGCACGATAGATAGATTGCGCAACAACACGTGGTTGGGTTGCGTGCGAAAGTAGAATCATAGAAAGAGCTGTCAAAAGTTTGCGCGGCCGTTAGCACAGCGCGCATTAATAGAATCTAGACTGCTGTGAAACATTGCGCATTCTGTGCACGACAGTACGTACTGTGTGGGTGTCAACAAACTTTTCGACTTGCATTGCACGATAGATAGATTGTGCAGCAGCACGTGGTTGGGTTGCCTGTGAAAGTAGAATCACAGACAGAACTAACAAAAGTGTGCATGTTCGTGTGTGCCTTTTCAAAGTCGTAACGATGCCCTGAAAGGAGAAAGCTAGACAGCAAAACAAGCTACTACTTCATGATACAGTACAAAAATGTCGCAAATTGTATTCTTTTTTTCAGGTAGGCCTACGTACTTGATCGTTTTTCAAGTTATTCTCACATTTTTGATGAGAAAGTTTTGGCACAGCTGACTGGCACCGCAACCATACCTGATCGGTACAGTCCATGTTCAGTGAGAAGGCGTGTTGGCGGCTGACTAAAACCTAAAACCTATTTTTGCGAAAGCTTTTCGCGAAACGCGCAAAGTAGGGAGGGGGGCGGGGCAAAATGTCCAAATCGCGCATGCTTCGCGAAAATATTTTCATGAAAGGACTTTCGCGTGGGGTCTACTTATTTTTGACTGGTATGGTAGAATGTGATAAAGGGGAAAAAGAAACCTGAATGTGCACAGATTAGAAAGACCTGTCCGAATCTGAATGCACTTTGACGAAAATTAACATTTTTTTTGCTGAAATTGGCCTGGAAAACCTATAACACAGAGAAAAAGAACTGGACTGCTTACCGGTAGCATGTGTGAGTACTGCAATCATTAAGAGACAACTGGACTTACTGTAAGCCAGTTTCTTAGCATTATCACTGACAAATGTGATCAAGGGCAGAGACATTGCAGCAAGTAACTCCTGGCGCCTCAGATTGGCATCCTTTTTGCTGAAATACATATTGCAGAACAAAAATTAGTACATCTTCTTTGTCTGTTGGCAACAAAGAATAGGATTTCTGCATCATGCTGATTACTTTTAAAAGGTAAAATACAAAAACAAAATTGAAAAATGAAAAATCTGAAAAATGTCATTCCCTCATTAACTTTCATGAGATGTCATGATAATATGGTGACAATTTTTGGATACCCCTTTTCCCAACTTCTGCTGGTACATAAAAATCATTAATATTTCATATGTCATCTTCACATTATTGTTCCTTCTTTGAGTTAGGGTCTTTGAATGGTGTAAATTTGATGGGCAAATAAGATCTCCAAATGCCTAAACTTTGCCTTCAAAATGTACATAGGCAACGGGGACAATCTAATATTAAAAAATCATTAAGAAATTGCTCCATGACATCATCATTACGTCATTCTTCGAGGAACATCTATGCATAAGGGTCCTTCATAGATATGATTACGATGAAGTTGCAAAGTTGCAAAGAGACTAAGGTGTGGTTAGAGCAAACATGCACAAAAGGAATGAGCTTTTTTGGAGAGAAGAAAAAGAGACAAAATCTGCCAATGATCTGTCAAAAAACGCAAATGAGTTAGAAACTCATGAGCATGATCTGGTGGTTAATCACAGTTCTGAACAATACATGTATAAAAAACATGGTATTTTGTAATTTTGATAAATTGAGATTCTTGAAGCAAACTTTTAGGTTGTCATAAAGTGCCCAAACTGTCATGCATTATGGTCTAATACCTATAACATCCTTGGAAATATTTTTGTTCATCAAAGAGTCTGAATAGGGCCATGATCCCATTAAATCAATCAATGGTATACTAAGGCTACCAGTGCTAAATCAATACACACAACTTACATCCAAGGAAGAAAAATCAATCAAAATCACAAAGCATCAAACAATATACCAAAATGTTGGTTGACTACAAATTTCAATGAGCTGTATTACCTTGAAGGGTTGAGATCCCCTGTTTGTAATAATTCAACTATCCTAGGGTGGAAATGACTGCCATTTCTCGCCGACAGAAGATACAGAAGCACTTTCCGTCCATGCTGGTCTTCTGCAATTTCTGCAACAGACTTTAATATCTCCTGAAGAGGCAAAGCATGTTCACATAAAATTATGAGTACTCAGAAACAGGCAGAAATCATCATGTCAAAGATACCAACATCATTGGGAGTGCTCTCCAACAACTAAAACTCGACCATAAATGTGACTTCCAGTGACTACTGACTACCCCCTCCCAAAAAGTGGCACTTATCCATTACAATCAAAACACATGGTCATTGGTCGCAGCCCATGCTAGACTCCTAAATGAGATAAGCAGTACTGTAACACTGCCGCGATGATCATGTACTGGTTCATACACAGAGGCATATTTGTACTGTATGTGAACATTAAATATAATATCAAAATATATATTAACAAACCACTACATGTACCTTCAAAGCAGTTCTGACAATTTTATGTGCAACTTTATACTGAAACAAACAATATATTGATATTCAGATATTGATTAAAATAGCAGAGAAAATCTGATGGGACTGGGATTTGAACCTTGGCTACTGGCTAAAAGTGTGGTGCTTGACCCCCTGGCTTGAATTGAACGACGGCCACTGCCATCGTTGCCCTCTTTACTGGCCGAGGTGCCCCGCAAAAATCCTTGTCATCACGGCCACTTTGGCCATGCCCTATTTTTACCTTGGCCGTTGTGCCCTTTTTTGCATTGGTAACAGGGAAGCCAGTGGGTTATCATTCCAGGGCCTGAACGTTTTTTTAATGGATAAAGTAGTCGAACATATGCGCGCACACATACGCGCACGCACCAATCGTAAAGCGCGTACACAATGAACACTGATACATGTACAATGTATACACCTACAATCAGTGTTATAGCTAGGGTATTTTTAGTGGTGGTTCAAATTTCACCAACAAGAAGTTGTTCTCGTGAACGAAGCCTCGTGATTAGCGGCTGCGGTCAAAATGATAGCAACTTGTATTTCATGTACTGTTAAATGAAATTAATTAATCAAATTAACTTTACTGCAAGTTTTGTTGTTAGTCATGTCCAGTGTATAAATCATTGATAAACAAGTACAGTGAACAACAAAACTTGAAGAATAATGTTGAATTGAATCTGTGTGCACTCGGTACGTGTGCAATGATTAGTTAACTTCCGCCAGCCCTTACAGTTGTTTTCTAACAAATGAACTAATGCTTATTACACTTATACTAGCGATGTTTCAAGTTTCGCGGTCAACCAAAGTGTATTTTCTAGAATTCTAGAAAATTTGAGAAGGATTTTTGATTCATTTCTTGAGATATCGGAAGTTGAAAATTGCAAAATCGCTCCATGCGGCCGCGGTAGATCGAGCCAAAATGATGGAGAAAAAAAAAGGTCAAACGAACGTTTTTCGACCGCCGTTTAAATTTGTCAATTTTACCCTCAAATTGAAGCCTGTATTCTCTTCTTTCTATTTATACCACTATCAAAATTAATAACGAAGGGAATAATATTAAACTTCGCGGAAACAACATTCGGAGACAAACGATTAAAGTAGTGTATTTAGTTATGACCGATTTCCCTTGGAGACGTAAGCGAGGTTGGCAAGTCTAGGAGTGGTTTCCGCCTCTAGGTAAAGCCATAGCGACACTACAGGAGCAGTAGGGCCGAAACCAGCCTACGCGCGGCACATGTGACATGACACAACACGTCTTTGCACACACTGTATACTGCACAGTGCACGTGCACAGCGGCCACAAGGCTGAATACGACTATGATCACGCTGCGCTACTCAAGACTGATCGGAACTTCCAGAAGTATTAGCGAGACGGTTACGCTCCAAATATTTTTTTTTTTTTTACTACCGAAACCAAACATAGATTGGAATAATAATGGGGTGAACATAGTGCCGATCGGAGGCATTGCTTTTCACCAGGAGTGGTGGACGGAAATTACCCGTGGTGGTCGGCCCCGTCCACCGCCGACCAGCGTAGTATAACCATGGAGGTATGGAGGTAGAGACCCACCAACTGTATGAACTAGATTTGAACAAGTCATCGATTGTTTTTTGTTTTACATGTACCTGTACATCGTACACACAAATTGTGAACCCTATCACAGACTGGAATTTAAATGTAAGTCTAGTGCATGCCAAGGCCCCCCGCGGGTGATGAGTGTAAATCGAGTCATTGTACACATTGCGCAGCAGGCATGTAGGAAAGCGCTGTATGAATGAATGGTATTGCGGTAAAGTCCCATATATTTATGCCGACGGCCGGAGGTTTTTCCGAAGAAATGAAAAAGCCGGAATTCCGGCAATTGCCGGAAGTCTGGCATCCCCGGGGTAAGCATATTTACAGTTGTTTTTAGACTACTACGTGTCGACAACGGCCGCGTTAATGTGTAAACCATGCATTGGAAATAAATAGTCGGCACCCTCAACAACCTCCGCCAACCAGAGGATGTGGACCTCACTTACCCAAACCCAACAAACTCTGAGCTGATTGCAGCGCTTGAAGGACATAGCATAATTGCTGCTTGCCTCATATGCAAGAAGACGAAGCAGTAAATTCACACCCTGAATGATGCACTTTGCGCCGGAACCTCCGAATGTGGAGCTCCGTTGGTTTGACTATGCGACGGGGCCCTCCGAATCCGGGCACCACTATTGTCCACATTCTAAACAAAGACTCTTTTCAGCTTAGAACAAAGCAATACGAATCCTGACAAAGACCCTTTTTGACACATGAATTGCAAGATTAGCAGCAGTAATTGTGCCATTGTGGGACCTTTACTGTGGATGATCGAGGGATAGCATGCGGGGGACATTGTGTTGGCATGCCACACAGTCAAACGGTCGTCAGTTAGGCAGTGGAATTCCACCCACATTCTTCACCGCAATCTGTATGCTCAGTTGGGGTCGACCAACTCAAAGATTTGACTGCCTGGAGTGGAGGCTAGTCTGCGGTCAGGGATCGTCAGTACCGTAAATGCATACACACGCACACACAAGTCCGTTACGCTCCATTGACGGCGCACAATGGGCCCTTTTTCAACGGATAAAGCCACAACGATGCCCGAATTGTGCCAGGTTTTACCCTCTTGCACCCATAGTATACCCTTATCGATTTATTTCACAGAAATATATTGTTCCGATTGTTTAAGCGAGATTTGAATATCATGCAATGTCATGGGCGCTGTAAAACCATCCGGCGCGAAGTGGTTAAGCTCCAAAAGGTGGAGCACGTGACTTTGAAAGGAATTTTGCCCATTGTGCTGAGTATTGAAGGCACTGACAAGAAAGTTCTTGTGACCAATTTGTTGGATGCTGTGGCCATAATTGGCCACGCAGTCTTGGAGCTTAATTTTAGACGAAGAGAGCTCATCAAGCCCGACTTGAATTCTCAATTTTCTCAGTGTTTTAAAAACACGCATTTTGATGACGTCACGATTGTGTCATGACATTTTGGCTTCGGAGGGTGTTTCCAAACTACTTCCCCAATAGATTTAAAATAAAAAATAAAATAAAAAAAAATCTTAAAAGTTCATGACCTCATTAATATTCATGATGACATCACGATCAAATGAGGGCAATTTTTGGATACACCTTTTCCCAACTTAGATATACTGCAAAATTGAAACCAAACGAACTTGAACTTTTGCTTTTATTGGAGTTTGAAATTTGACGCTTTAAAGCGCTGTCACGTGACATGTGGTGACGTCATGAACTTTTCAAGGTTACTGTGCAGAATTTCAGCATGGGTTCTATGCATTTGCCAAGTTTGACAAAAATCTAAATTTGTTCAATGGCAAAATGGCTTCCACAAAAGCCCTGTGCTTTGTGTATGGCATTTTGGTGACAACAAGAAGAAGACGAGAAATCTACGTCTGTTGTCACAGATGGTAGAGCTTTTCCTTCTTTTTTTCTTCTGGGGAACGACTGACTCTCGACAAAATCGGAAAACCAGAAGAACTACCCTTCCAGGTCGATTGTCATTGCAGTGCCATTACTGTGTACTGACTGGCGACTGCACATTACCCAGCCACAACCTTATTAGGACTTAGCATAAACATCGTGTCCTCTATCTCCCCTCCTTCTCCTACACTCTTTGTTCTAACCCTCCCCTCTTCACCATCTCGGTGTCGCCCCCAACCCCCCCCCCCCCCCAATATCTAAAGCCCCTCTCTCCCCTTTCTCTCCCCCTCTCGCACCTATTGCCCGAGCCTAATCAAGACATCGTGTCGTCTCCCCTCGTCCCCAACTCCCTACCCCTTGTTCTAACCGGGATGTTCTAACCCACCCCTCTCCCACTACATGCACCCCTCAACCTTAACCTCCCCCTCTTCCTCCATCGTTAGAGCACAGAGGTTGGAGCAACTAACCAAGGCCACCAAACCTATTCGTACAGTACACACGTTTGAATAAATAAGAACGGACCCCACTCTGTCTCCCCTCTGTCTCCCCTCTCTGTCCACCCCCTCTCTCTTTCCCTCTCTCCCCGCCCCCCTCTCTCTCCCATCTCACTCCCCCTCTCTCGCACCCCTCCCTCCCTCACCCTCTCCCACTCAATCCCCCTTTTCTCTTCACCTTCTCTCTCTCACTTTCACTCGGCTCTCTCTCCCTCTCTCTGCCCCTTCTCTAGGCTTATCCATGACTGCTACCTCACCAGCATGTCCCGACAACATTTTTATTGCCCTGCACCCCGCAACCACCTCTCTCCCCTCTCTACGTCTCTCCCGCCCTTTCTTACTCCATCCCCTTCAACCCTCTCCCCCAAAATCCCCGCTCTCCTCACCCTCCCTCCGCCCCTCTCTCGGCTCCGCCAGCCTATAAAACACTGTGCGCACCTGCTGTATACAGCTTGTACAGTAGAAGGGCATCTACCGAACACCCCTCCCCGACTCAGTCTGAGGCAATGGTACTGTCCAAGCAATGACCCCCCCTCACCCTTGAGATATGCACACAGACTTAAAGAGATATCCGGAGATAGAGTTTGGAAATATGTAATTTTCATCACCACAGGAGTTTTAAAAGTACTGGCAGCATATAAAAGGTACATATGTATCATCGGAAAGGGAAACTCATACTTTTTCATGTGGTTCAGAAATTAAAAACTTAACTTATTTTTATAAATTTCTATGAATTTTTGAGAATTTTTTTTTTGAATTTCATTTCTAATTTCCGTTATGTTTATGTCACGTCTTTAAAACTTGTCATGTGCATTGTCCGAGTGTGTGGAAATCTTCCTGCCTAATTTGAAACGATTTCCTCAAATTTTGCCACAGGCATCAAATTAAATTACATTTTTGGACATTTTCAACCTGCCGCTAGAGGGCACTCGAGTACTTGATGACGTCATATGTTAATGAATTATAGAAAGTGACTCAACCTTGACCTAACAACGTTAAAACACAAAGTTCAAATCTGTCTTCAAATTTGAATAAGAGCCTTTACAAAGTCACTTCCTGTTTCGACCGGAAGACGAGATCAGATGACATCACATTGATCACAAAGGTCATCGATCTGTAGCGGCTGGAAACACTTCTTACATGCCACAAACAGCAAGCCAAGGGAGCCAACCGTTGATTTGTTATGATTTTTTGAAGGTTTTAAAGTTCAAACAGCGGTCACGTGACCCACTTCAAACCAATTTGAGGCACAAGGTTGGGAAATACTGTGTGTGTCAAGTTTGGCTAAAGAATCTTCAGAGTTCTCTAGACTCCGAGGAGAGAAAAATCGGCACAAGAGGAAGAAGACATAGAAGAAAAAAAATCAGAACAAACGGAATATCTTTTCCGCTACGGTGTAGCGGCGGAAAAGCTAAAGAAGAAGAAAAAACAAAATCAGAACAAGAACAATAGCTTTTCCGCTTCGCTGAAGTGTACGGAAAAGCCAACTAGAGCTACTATGTCTGTTTGCAACAGAGCATAGGGCTTTTCCGCGTACAGCATTATTCAATCACATTCTGCATTTCTGGCAAAATATATAAATGTAGGACCACCTTACCAGCCACTTAACCACTTCGCGCTGGTTTTTTTTTTCAGCACTGATGACCGCCATACGGGGGTTGTTGAACAATGCATCATTTTCAAATCTCGCTAAAACAATCGGAAAAATATATTTCTGTGAAATAAATCGATAAGGGTATACTATGGGTACAAGAGATTATCCGTTCGTTATTACGGTCAATGGACCGTAACGGACATGTGTGTGTGCGTGCGTGTACGCTGCTGACAATCGCTGACCGCAGACTCCAGCCTCCACTCCAGGCAGTCAAATCTTCGAGTTGGTCGGCCACAAACGAGCGTACAGATTACGGTAAAGAATGTGGGGGGAATTCCAATGCCAGACCGACGACAGTTGGGCTGTGTGGCATGCAAAGACAATGTCCCCCGCGTGCTTTCAGCTGCAGCGCAGTATCCCTCGATCCTCCACAGTAAAAGTCCCACAATTGCACAATTACTGCTGCTAATCTTGCAATTCATGTGGCAACTTGCGTCAAAAAGGGTCTTTTTACTGGTTCGTATTGCTTTGTTCTAAGCTGAAAAGAGTCTTTGTTTAGAATGTGGACAATTGTGGTGCCCGGATTCGGAGGGCCCCGTCGCATAGTCAAGCCAATGGAGCTCCGGATTCGGAGGTCCCGGCGTGAAGTGGTTAAAGGCCCTGTACAACATTGTAATAGACCACTGCAGCTCAGTCCTGCATATAGTTGTCCAAATGTCCTCGGGTTAGTTATCAAACTAAAGGGCCAGACCATGGTACACATGTATGTGTGTTTAACACTAACAGGTGGTTTGTGTCAGAAGTCTTGCTATATACCCTCCATGCCTATCCCCAACACACACATATTTTGTGCACAGTCTATGGGACTCGATTATAATATTAAAAAAATCATAATAAATCAAAACAAAAGTTAATTAGTTCCAAACTTAAGATTTCGAGTTAATGGCTAAATAACTAATTGCCCACCAAGTTTCAAGGTCATTGATCAATGGCTTATATGTGTATTAAAATTAGTGCAGGGCGACTATTGATTTTCAAGAGTCGATTAGTCGTTGGCGTAATAGTCGCGAAAACGCGACTAGTCGACCATTGTTTAGTATACGTGCTTGTATTGTATAACTATATCGTGGGAACCCCCGTTTTCGACGGTACACATTTTCGATGCTTGGCCTTAAACTCACATCGCACAATGAAAACAACTCCGTATCACGATCTCAGAGTTCGTATCTTTCGGTTTGTTTCCTGCTCTTTGTCCGTCACCGAAAATTTGGAAAGTTAAGGCTCTTTCAGTAGGCCAAACTCGTGTGATTCAAAAACTTGCTCTTTTGGGGTCTATTTTCCTAGGTACAAAATTGGCAGTTGCTTCGAAGCTCCAGTTTTCTTTATTGTTGGTCCTAAAAAAATCCGAGTGTACTATACCAAACCCCAACATACATAGAACAAATATATATCACGCAACTTGAGGCAGTCCGTTCTGGGTAAAAACTATGGAGGCTCCTAAAGGGCGTCTCGCTTATATAATTTATTCTTTATTGTTTTTATTGTTATTTAAAGACAAAAAGTAACATGGCCCAATAGGCTTTTATAAAAAATGAAAAAAATAAAAGGGCAGCTAGAGAAAGTACCAAGAAGGAGGAAATTTGTCTCTGGAGTGACATTGGGAAAGGTCATAACTGAAGAAGCAGTGAGAAAGAGGATTGTGGAATTTGTTTAAACATCACAAAAGAAGACATCAACCAGACCAATACGTTTTTAGCATAAATTATGAATGATTTGAGGAAAGTGTAAGAAGCCGTGTCGAAAAAAAAACCTACAAAGATGAACACAAAAAAACACACAGGGAAGAATTTTACAGTGCCACACAGCATTTTGAGTTATTTTAAGAATTTATTTTGCATTTGGCTGCACTGGGACACCTTACTAAACACCACCGACAAAAATAGGTGACGATGCTTACTGTGCGTTGCGCCGCGGACGTCAACAAAACCAGGTAATCTTACGGAAGTGACAGGCTTGATCAACCTTCTCTATGATTATTCTAATAGTCTGTGGTGTGGACAAAGTGACTGAGAGCTCTTTTAGTGTGATACTTTCGTCCACATTGGTCAGTTTGAAGAAAAGTTCTTATATCGTCGAAAACCGGTAACTGGATGATACACATGTACATGTAGGCCTACATGTACATTGTACATGTCATGTACACTTATTGCACGCCTATTGTGAATTGTAGTACGTGTACATGTACGTGTGTACGTGTATTGGTACTGTACAAGTACATTACATGTTCATGTACATGCACGTGCCTTCTACACACATACACACATGTACATGTGTACATGTATGTACATGTACATGTACATGTACATGCGTGTTAACCACTTTGCAGCGAAGCAACAAGCCCAGACGGACACTTCCATTTTCATTGTAGGGGACAAAATTAAATAGATTGTGGTTGTGGAATGAATTAAATTTCATTGGTTTACAGGACTTACATGCATAGTTTTGTGTCATGCACGCATTTCATTGTTTTGTAAGCCATTTATTCTGAAATGGTTTAAGAACTTTGATAAAATTTGTGTCTATTTTTTTTAACTTAAAAATTAACCCCCTTTCCATTTTTGGAATGGGCCGGTGAGGCTGTGGTGGACTCATCATGGTCATGGTGGCCGTTTTTACAGCGCACGTGTTAGTGTTACAATATTGCTTCCGTGCAATGCCTCCCAGAAATGTGCACCATAAACAGAGAGTTGTTTCGTCTCTAGGCATTTCAGAATATTTCCTTTTATCAGTACATGGTAAAAGGTCTTATACACAGCATATAACAATGTGCAGTTTCCTGGTCGCCCCGGCTGTCCGTCCACACTGTTGATGAGCCCTTCATTCACTGTGCAAAGAATTAAGCCGGCGTATGCATTACGCATAGGCACTGAAAGTTATTAGAACACGTCATTTGAACTTTAACACACTGTTGATGCATGAATTGGCCGCATATACCTCAATGCCCAAATATGGTTTAATTATGCATAGGTGAAAGGTCGTTGACATGCAAATCAGAAGCGCGATAACTTTCAGCCAATGGGAAGGGCGACTCCCGTTGCTACGGACGCTGCGTATTCGCGGGGTTGGAATTATTGGCCACTTTGTCACAGCCATTCAAAGGACAGAGAGCGGTTTTAGGTTTCCTTACGGAACGTTTTCATTTCTCCGCCTCACGTTTCTCAACCTTTCGGCATAACGTGAATCAGGCCGATCTTTCGAGGGCTCGTCGTAGGCCAGTCCGTTTTACGGATGCTGCAGCCCGTCTGCAATCCAAGAAACCAAAAAAATCGGGGAAGAATGCGAGGGCTGGTGCGAGAAATGCCCCACCCCGTTCTACGGCCGGTACAGGCGCGGCATCTGCCTTGACATTCTTTGGACCAGAAGCTTCAACCGCCTTTCTCCCAGCACCACCAGTCTTCTCGGCCAATCAGCCAGCTTTAACAGCGACCGTGTCCTCCAGTCACTGCGGGGAGCCGTTCGTGCCTCCCCCTACATCGGCCATTTTTGGTCACGCCTCGGTGATGGCTTCGTCGACTGCGGTTTAAAGTTTCCTTACGGAACATTTTCACTCACCGCCAACCCCGTTTAACTCCACCAAGCATAGATTTTCAGCTGGCTATTTTGCTGTTGCGGTTGGCAATTGTTCTGCTGGACACAGTCAGCCATTAACCCATTTACGGGCTTAGGCATCATTTATCATACAATGTCATGCATTATACGATAAATAATACTTGCTTTTGTTTTGGAAAGTATTCATTTTCATAGCGCTGGAAAGTGTCACCAGGCTATGATCCCAACCGAGTGTACTACATCGGTGGGAACACAACTGTACATACTTTGCAAAAAATTATGTCTAAGGAATTTTATTTTATCTTTAGTTGAATATAGCTGGGTCTGGTGTGCCTAGCATGTTCGGGTCTGGTGTGCCCGTGGTAACGGGTCTCGTACCCATAGTCAAGTCGGGTCTGGTGTGCCCGCACCCATCGGGCCTCATGTGCCCATAATGGTCAAGTCGGGTCTGGTGTGCCCGCACCCATCAGGCCTCATGTGCCCATAATGGTCAAGTCGGGTCTGGTGTGCCCGCACCCGTCAGGCCTCATGTGCCCATAATGGTCAAGTCGGGTCTGGTGTGCCCGCACCCGTCGGGCCTCAAGTGCCCATAACGGTCAAGTCGGGTCTGGTGTGCCCGCACCCATCAGGCCTCATGTGCCCATAATGGTCAAGTCTGGTCTGGTGTGCCCGCACCCGTCGGGCCTCATGTGCCCATAATGGTCATGTCGGGTCTGGTGTGCCCGCACCCGTCGGGCCTCAAGTGCCCATAATGGTCAAGTCAGGTCTGGTGTGCCCGCACCCATCAGGCCTCATGTGCCCATAATGGTCAAGTCAGGTCTGGTGTGCCCGCACCCGTCGGGCCTCAAGTGCCCATAATGGTCAAGTCTGGTCTGGTGTGCCCGCACCCGTCGGGCCTCATGTGCCCATAATGGTCAAGTCTGGTCTGGTGTGCCCGCACCCGTCGGGCCTCAAGTGCCCATAATGGTCAAGTCTGGTCTGGTGTGCCCGCACCCGTCGGGCCTCATGTGCCCATAATGGTCAAGTCTGGTCTGGTGTGCCCGCACCCGTCGGGCCTCAAGTGCCCATAATGGTCAAGTCTGGTCTGGTGTGCCCGCACCCGTCGGGCCTCAAGTGCCCATAATGGTCAAGTCTGGTCTGGTGTGCCCGCACCCGTCGGGCCTCATGTGCCCATAATGGTCAAGTCTGGTCTGGTGTGCCCGCACCCGTCGGGCCTCAAGTGCCCATAATGGTCAAGTCAGGTCTGGTGTGCCCGCACCCGTCGGGCCTCATGTGCCCATAATGGTCATGTCTGGTCTGGTGTGCCCGCACCCGTCGGGCCTCATGTGCCCATAATGGTCAAGTCGGGTCTGGTGTGCCCGCACCCGTCGGGCCTCAAGTGCCCATAATGGTCAAGTCTGGTCTGGTGTGCCCGCACCCGTCGGGCCTCATGTGCCCATAATGGTCAAGTCTGGTCTGGTGTGCCCGCACCCGTCGGGCCTCATGTGCCCATAATGGTCAAGTCGGGTCTGGTGTGCCCGCACCCGTCGGGCCTCATGTGCCCATAATGGTCATGTCTGGTCTGGTGTGCCCGCACCCGTCGGGCCTCATGTGCCCATAATGGTCAAGTCTGGTCTGGTGTGCCCGCACCCGTCGGGCCTCATGTGCCCATAATGGTCAAGTCTGGTCTGGTGTGCCCGCACCCGTCGGGCCTCATGTGCCCATAATGGTCAAGTCGGGTCTGGTGTGCCCGCACCCGTCGGGCCTCATGTGCCCATAATGGTCATGTCTGGTCTGGTGTGCCCGCACCCGTCGGGCCTCAAGTGCCCATAATGGTCAAGTCTGGTCTGGTGTGCCCGCACCCATCAGGCCTCATGTGCCCATAATGGTCAAGTCAGGTCTGGTGTGCCCGCACCCGTCATGTGAACATGCTCTATATTGTGCTCTGTGGTTGATCATAGTTTCCCATGTTTCTACCACTCAAAGCCTTGCAAATTTTACATCAGATGAAAGAACTTCTACTGCTGACCATTTTGACTTCAGGCTGGATGGACTTCCTCTCATTTGCAGTGTGTTTGGGATGGTTTTTGATGCTCATTTCCAGCATTTCCAGGCAGCATCATTTGCAGTTTGCAGAAAGCTCTCCACACTTTGTCCTTCGTGGTTGATGAGTCATGATGCCAAGCCTGTTGGACTGTTTGAAGTCTTAATGGCTGTGTCCAACCACCCCAACCTCTGTGTTTCAGGCAGTAAATGGAGATTTTGTAGGAGCAGGACTCTCTATTATCCCAACACTACAGCATGCTTCAATATCTTACTGTCTGGTGACATTGAACTCAACCCAGGACCAGAATCTTCAGAGTCATCACACAGTCACAGGAATCCATCAAGTGATACCTGTCTTCAAGTTTATCTCCAGAATGTGAGAAGTCTGAAAAACAAACTGGACATTCTTCACAGCTCATTGGTAGCCCATCTTCAGCCTCTAGGAATGTTCATCTTCTTTGCCCTGACTGAAACCTGCAACGTGGTACCCGCCGCCATACATTATTCGAATCCACCACACGACCAGCTCGGTGATCCAGTGGTTAAGATGTCCGTACTAGAATTCGGGAGTCTCGGGTTCGAATCCCGCCCGATCTGCCTGAAATATTTTTATCAGGCACCGGGCAAAGCACTGAGCTTTCAGTGTTTATCACGTCAAAAAAACAACTCATTGAATTACATTCTCCTCGACGCAATCATCATACGTCCAAGGTGCTATGTGGTTTGAGGTAGAATCATAATTTAACTTCAATTTCATTTCATTACTTTTGTTAAATTATGGAAATTTTCATCCAGATATAATATCAGTATACACATAATAAAATTACTTACATCAATGACCACCTTTCTGACCAGTATGGTATCATCTACACAGTCAAACAAAGCTAGTAGCACTAGATGACCAAACTCCTCCTTGCATATCTTACAGATGAATGTTTTCAAGGACTTGATGATGGCTTTACGGTCCTAGGATGTGTTTCAGACAAATGAAACAAAGAATAAACTGAAAAGATAAGGTTCACCTTCTTGTTTGTGAAAGTATCGATTTAAACAGGATATTAAAATCTAAAAATTTAGTGGGCCTGACGTTTCGATCCTAGCAGGACCTTTCTCAAAGGCAGAGTGACAAGGACAAAATAGATAGAATGTACACGAAGTTAGGGGGAAGAGAGTTAATAGGACACGGATGAGAAACAAAGTACAAAGAGTAAAGCTGGTAGGGTGAGATCAAAGGTAAGGGCAAGGAGTATGGTAGGGATTAGTAAGATCAAAGAGAGAAGTGTGGAGGAGTGAATACAAAAGAAGGATTATCAGAAAGCTGCATGGTGTTAGTCTTGGCTGTTGAGACCATGTGGTTGAATAGTCCGAAAACGTTTCATCCACATTTTCTCACGGCTAAGACGGACAGCATTACTACTGTGACCAAGGGATTCTATGCCCAGTACACTCATATCTGATATCGAATGATCAGGGAGATTGAAGTGATACCCAACAGGGGTGTCCATTTTACTGGTTTTGATAGTAGACCTATGGCCATAGATCCGTTTTTTGAGGGTGTTTTTGGTCTCGCCAACATACTGAACATTACAAACTCTACAAGAGATGAGGTACATGTATATGATGTTTGAGGTAGTGCACGTGATAGAGCCATAGGTCATGTGGGTAGGACCTCCAACCCACCCTCTGGCTCCGCTACGTAGATGACACGTTCGTGGTCTGGCCCCATGGCCCAACTGCTCTCCATGAATTCCTGCAGTACCTCAACAGACAACACCCCAACATTGCCTTCACCATGGAAGTTGAACAGGATGGCTCCATCCCTTTCCTGGACTTCAAGGTTTCCCGCAACCCTGACGGTACCCTTGCACACACTGTCTACAGGAAACCGACCCACACGGACCGTTACCTCCACCAACGATCCTTCTATCATCCCGGCATCAAGGCTTCTGTCAACCACACACACTGGTGAGGCGGGCCTTCAACATATGTGATGCAGCCTTCTTACAGCCAGAACTGCAACACATCAAGTCTGCCCTCAAGATGAACGGATACAAGCCCAGCCACATCAAGCTCTCCACCCCACCCCCTGACCAAAGGGTCTCCTATACCCAAGGTCCCTCTTCTAGTTCTGACCTAGGTCCCACACCCAAGCCCCCCTCAGTCACCCTTCCATACATAGGACCAGCATCCCACCGGCTAAAACGGGTCTTCCACAGAGCGGGCATAAGAGTCTTCCACTCATCGACCAACAAGCTCCAGTCCTCCCTTCACACCCACAAGGACAAACCAGCCTCCTCGGACAACCAGGTGTCTACCGTATCCCCTGTGAATGTAGAAAAGTCTACATTGGGGAGACCGGTAGAAACCTGGAAACCCGACTGAAGGAGCACAAAGCACACGGCCGATGGGGTGACTTTGACAAGTCATCTATAGTCAAACACTCCCACTCTGAGGACCACCCAGTCAACTGGCAGGCAGCAGAACTAATCATCCCAATTCAACAATGGCACTCCCGACGGATCCGAGAGGCCATCGAAATCCGCAAGCACGACACAGTACCCCAAGACATCGGCTACCACCTCAGCGACATTTGGCTGCCCCTCATCCCGACCAATGGATCTTCTATATACTAGGTCACCAAAACCATGCCCACACCAGTCTAAGCCCCCCCTTCCCTAGCCGACTTATGGATCACCTATATCCACGGCCTCCCCACCACCTTCTGACACACCCCAGTGAGTACCCATAGGTTCCCCCCCCCACCAGTCTCCCCTTAGGGTTTCCCGCCTTCCCACCTCAGTGACCTAAGCCACCCTTAGGATAATCCTCCCCAGAGGATTATCTTTCCTGCCTTCCCGCCTCAGCGACCACCGGTACATAAGGAGTTCCACCACCGAGCCCAAGACATTCTCCTGATGACGACCAGAACATACTGGTCGAAACGTCGAGTTACCACTCAGGTTCTTTTCAGAACCAAACCTCTTCCTTTAAGAGACCTGATACATGGTGTCACCGCAAACCTTCCTATGTACTTGTATCTGTGATGTTCTTGTCACTCTGCCTTTGAGAAAGGTCCTGCTAGGATCGAAACGTCAGGCCCACTAAATTTTAAGATTTACTATCAAAACTGGTAAAATGGACACCCCTGTTGGGTATCACTCCAATCTCCCTGATCATTCGATATCAGATATGAATGTACTGGGCATAGAATCCCTTGGTCACCGTAGTAATGCTGTCTGTCTAAGCCACATGGTCTCAACATCCAAGGGGGTTATGACTAACACCATGCAGCTTTCTGATAATCCTTCTTTTGTGTTTACTCCTCCACACTTCTCTCTTTGATCTTACTAATCCCTACCATACTCATTGCCCTTCCCTTTAATCTTACCCTACCAGCTTTACTGTTTCTCATCCTTGTCCTATTCACTCTCTTCCCCTTCCTTCATGTACATGTATCTGTTTTGTCCTTGTCACTCTGCCTTTGATAAAGGTCCTGCTAGGATCGAAACGTCAGGCCCACTAAATTTTTAGATTTGCATTTTTGGTAATTTTAGTCAGTAAGCAGTTTGCAACATTTTTGTATATCACTCAGTTATTTGTGTTATGATTCCCAAAACATACGCAATTGTTTCCTGTATACAATACATGTCTTTAATTGCTTAATGACAATTCAAAAGACTGATATCTTACAGCATCCTTCCTTGTCAAAGAAATGTTTTTTTCAGAATGCCAAACATTTGCACAATTTGACTCAGATATTAACCCTTTCATTTCCATTCACAATGACATTAAATACAATGGGTCACCATTACAATTTGTTATTATCATGTGAGCTTTGTTGAAATTTGTCAATGTTTTCCTGTAATTCCGCTGCTATGAACGAGCTCTATGGTTGAATACCTCGAGGACTTCTTGCAGATATTGATTCTGAGAATGATTCTAAGTAATCTTACAAAGTATTGGAAGAGAAATCTTTTAATTTGTTGTCAGATTCAGACTAGATCTGTTGGACGAAGTATCACTTATTTTTTGGCGGAATTACTTGGTCATGGTATCAAGTGAAAGATTATTTCATGAATGAAAAACTTCTCACAGAAACCTATAGTAGTATTCAATGACAAAGTGATGAAAAAGGGTTTGAAAATAGTGATATGCTCAGAAATGTGTTGATTTTTTTAAAACACTTTGAATAATCATGCTGTAAATTGGGTTAATATGTTAAGTAGGGTTAATTAAAAAGTATATTTGATTACCTTGACAGTTCCAAACCACAAACAGTGCATAGCTGCCCTTGCACCATCATGGGTGTGTAGAATCTGAACAACAACATCCCGCATCCCTTCAATGAGTTCCTACCAAAGAAGTACAATTAGTTTAAGTAAAACACAAAGATAAAAACCTTGTGATTGCTGCCAGTGTATTTAGTGCTTTTACACTAGGCGAAATCCCCGGGGATTTCTCGAAAATTCCCTAGGGAATTCGTTCGGTCTGTTCACACTACAAAATCAATTCCCGGAGAATATTTACCCTTGCTCGGGAGTAAGGTAGAAGGAGAAAACCCCAGGGGTTTTACATTTTCCCCGGGGAAGAGCAACTAGTGTGAACGTCGGCGGGTTTTTACTTACCCCACCTTTTTGCGTCTATGTGGTAACTACAGAAAGTGCGCCCTTCATTTACACATTCCCGGGGGATTGATTGCCAGTGTTCAATGACCGTGCATATTCTCTGGAAATAGTGTCCCCGGGAGTTTCCAAATGGGGACAGTGTGAATGGTTGCAGGATGTTGGTTGGGTAAAAAATCTTTCCCCGGGGATTTATTCCAAGAGGATTGGCTCTGTAGTGTGAAATGGGCTATTTATATATATAGTTTTTGGAACATAAGCCACTGCTTATACATTGATTTTGCCTAATAAAAAGTTAACTGCAGTTAATATAATGCACGGCTTATACACCGAGCCTTGAAGAATAAACGCTGACATTAAACATGTATGTCCTTGTATATGAGACCAGAAAAGAGAAAAAAAACAATCATTACCTGACGCAATTTATGAACTAAAGTTAGAACAGACACTTTGTCAGAACAAAGCCCAGCTTGATAGCATTAGGAGGTATTAGAGGTATTAGGAGGTTTCGCACGCAAATGCATACGCGTACACATATGTTTAGCTATCCATACCAGTTAGAGGACATTCTGCCATTTTGCAATCCTGGTGTATAGGTACATGTACGTGCAGTGCTGTTCACAATCCCAACAAGGTGTAAAATAAGTGTAAAATGAGGTCTATTTCCAACACCATGTACATATGTTTTTAAACCTCTTTATTATCTTTTCCAATACTGAAATACCATCTGCACTTACTGTACATCCTTTTACTGCATATGTTCTACATGTTTTGATGTATAGCTCAATAGGAATCATATACTTGGGTACCAAATGACTTGAGTACCAAGTGTATGAAAATGTGGGTACTAAATGACCTGTTACCGTCTCCCTGATACTTCATTTCGAGGAGAAAAACTTCATGATAAATCATAAAAAAATCATGATAAATATTGACTGAACGTCTGGGTACAATCGCGGAGACTGAACAGGGTGTATTAAAATAAAATATATATTTTTTAACAAACTCATCAGCAACGTGTCAACAGATCATAAAAATATAATATACAAATTGCCAAACTTATTGTGGAATTGTTGGAGTGCTGTGGCTTATACTGCGAGTGGCTTATATTCCGAAAATTAAGGGATGTATATACATGTATTGGCGTTGGTATCGGTATTGCACATACTGGTATGTGTGATAATTATACATTTTGTGTCAGCATCTTCCTGAGTTGGCCCTTTATTGGAATACATGTACTTGTTCTTTCACATACAGTGGAACGTTTCTATAAAGAACATCCCGGAATCCATGAAAATGGTTTGGTATAGCAGTCTTTCCTTATAGCAGTTGTGGCCGCATATCCACAGACATAAATCAGGAGCCAAAGAGCATGTTCGTTATAGCCGACTGTTCGGTATACCGGCATTCGTTACAGCGACGTTACAGTGTAGTGTGATTGATTGGTCAATATGTTAGTCTGTTTTATTGATTGATTGTTCTTACATAGTCAGGTGGTCTAATAATTGCCGATTTAACTGAAAAACATTAATTTGCTTACTGTTTTCATCCTGGCTGGAGCATGAATCAAGAAATCCAAGAGAGCCTTGTGTACAATAGAATGCTTTACCACAGACCTGCAATATGAAATGACCCATTGCATCACATAATCTGAGCACATTCAATCCTGCATTTACATGTATGCTTACCCTACAGTTATCTCAGTTTATTAATGGTCCATCAGAGACCTTTACACTAAAAAACAACGTCAAACAAACTGACTTGGAACTCTAAAACAATTTTGAAAAATGGCAAAGAAAACTTTTTACTAGACTGGGATTTGAACCCGAGACCTCTGGTTTTGTGCACCCTTGCTCTTACAATCCGAGCTATCCAGCTCTTAACCACTTCGCGCCGGGGTTTTTATCAGCGCCGATGACCGCCATACGGGGTTTTTTGAACAATGCATCATTTTCAAATCTCGCTAAAACAATCAGAACAATATATTTATGTGAAATAAATCGATAAGCGTATACTATGGGTACAAGAGAGTAAAACCTGGCACAATTCGGACGTCGTTGTGGCTTTTGTCAAGAGATTATCCGTTCGAAAAAGGGCCCTTTGTGCATCCTCAATGGACCGTAATGGACGTGTGTGTGCGTGCGTGTACGCTGCTGCCAATCCCTGACCGCAGACTCCAGCCTCCACTCCAGGCAGTCAAATCTTCAAGTTGGTCGGCCACAAACGAGTGTACTGATCACGATAAAGAATGTGGGGGGAATTCCAATGCCAGACCGACGACCATTGGGCTGTGTGGCATGCAAATGCAATGTCCCCGCGTACTTTCAGCTGCAGCGCGGTATCCCTCGATCCTCCACAGTAAAAGTCCCACAATTGCACAATTACTGCTGCTAATCTTGCAATTCATGTGGCAACTTGTGTCAAAAAGCGTCTTTGTACTGATTCGTATTGCTTTGTTCTAAGCTGAAAAGAGTCTTTGCTTAGAATGTGGACAATAGTGGTGCCCGGATTCGGAGTGCCCCGTTGCATAGGCAATCCAATTGACCTCCGGATTCGGAGGTCCCGGCGCAAAGTGGTTAATAGTCAACTAGTCTTTGCCAGGGTGGGGCACCAGCAAGAAGCGTCCAACAATTAATTGCCATATTTTGTTGGAGATATTGCCATTTTCCAAAATAAAATAAAAAAAATCCAAAAATCTTGTGGTCAAAAACCTTTTACATCAAAGCCTTCATTTTCAGTTTTTCTAAAAAGGCTTATATTTCTAATGACATTAGGACTCACTTTTCAATCACTTGACTGAGGGTTTTCAGCATGTGCTCCATGATGCTAGTCTTCATCTCTGGTTGCTTGGTCAAAATCTCTTCAAGTGTATGGAGACCTTCTTCCTGGTGGAAACACAAGCATTTTACATGTAGCTGGTAAGGTGCTCCAGAATTAGGTCAATCCTTACAAAGGACAACACTTCAATGCTTAATGACAAAGGAACTGAATTTGCACAGTTTGGAAATGTGTACTCTTAAAGTCCCATGACATTTCTTGAACATTTAAGAGCCATTCTACTTTTGATATCAAGATTGACAGGGCTATTATACATATTTTGGACAGAGGAAATAACCATTAAATTTATAAGGGAAGCTGCTGAATAGAGGATTATCACCACTCTGGTTTTTCTTGTACAACGATTTACTTGTGTGTTATTACTACCAGTTAGTCTTAAAAAGTGCAACCACCCAGTATTTTGATGATTATATAGAAGTTGACCTCAAAAGGCAATTAAATATTGGTCGCTTTGTCGTTGGTCCTTTATCGCCGACCAATCCCTGCCCGGGAGACAGGCAACCTGTAGCGATCTCACACGCTCTCTCCCTCTTCCTGCTATACCGCTGAGCGCGCAACACCTCTGACAATTTGCCCCTAGCAGTTTTCTCTCCATTTCTCCGATCCGAGTCGCCATCCGGCAGTCTACCGCTATGGGCAACAGAGGCCATAAGCACAAGATCATGGAAGGCCCCAGGAAACACAGAAAGCGTGCCCCAGTAGCGGATCCTTCCCGTCAAACTCGGGCCCAGGCTTGGGCTATCCAGGCGCTTCTGATTCCCGCACTGTCTACGTCATTGCCGTCTGCTGCAGGCCTGATGAACAGCGCCACATCACCACATCATGGCGCTCACAACGTGGCTGCTTTGACATCGGTCGCCCCTACGACGGAGGCCGCAATTCCCGCCTTTGGCGCCAGCAGCACCCGCGGTGAGGCTGCATGCACGAGACCGCCTACTACCACCGCCAGGACAGCAGCTGACATGGCAGGGACATCGGCTGCAACCACGACCGGCGCTGCCACCCCATCAGCTCTGACTTACGACCCGGCCTTGAACACCAACATTGCGTCACTGGTGGCCCCAGCCAATGTCGCACCACCTCCCCAGGGGTGTCTTCAAGCGCCCCCTACCCGACATACCAGCCATCGTACTCTGGCGGCTTGGTGGCTTCCCCACCCCCTGGGCCTCACCCATCACAAGCTCCTGCGCCTGCCCCACCCCAGGCATAAGCCTTCCAGTTCCATCATGGCCAAGCCCTTCCTCCTTCAAGCTCAAGTGGGCCCTCCACTCCTGGCCAGCCCCTTGTTGTCCACCAACGCCCATCCTTATCTGGTGAGTTTGAGGTTGCAGGATCCAATTTGTCCCCTATTCCCCTGGGTGTTGCTGGTCAACTGTCCAACGGCCCATGAGTTTATAGAGCTTGATTCTCTTCTTGACCGCCAGGTAGCTAACCCCCTTCCTTCTAATCTTACTTTTTCCATGGACCAGTCTGGCCAACTGATCGTTTCAAATCCAAGAAAAAGACCCCAGATCAACTCAATCTTGGCTTTGACTGATGCATTTTTGGTTCTGGCATCAGTGTAGTATATGGGCTCCCATCCCTCTCGCTCTCAAGAAATACTTAAATACATGCAAGTGGTGGCGCATGACCGCTGTTCGGTTCCCTGGTCGGGGTTGGTGCGAGTATGACCTACAATTTTGGATGCGGCAGCAGTATCACCCTACTAGGTCTTGAGCCTCCATCGATGGAGAGTTGTGGGCATTGTATGTTGCGGCCCTGCCCCCCTCCCACGCTGGCACTTACGAATATGGGGTCCCAATTCAGCGCCCTGAAGCGGTCGTTGAGTGCTTTTTGTGGGCAGTGCTGCCAAAACTCCCGCAGCTCCGGAGTCTGTTTCACGTACAATCGGACCTCCGGTTGCCGGCGAGCCCAGTGTCCATTCCTGCCCAAGCTCTGCATGCCAGACAGTCGGCCATGGGGCCTTTGCTTGCAAATTCCCTGCCCCCAAGAAAAACCCCACCCAGCAGTAACGTACAACATGTCTTGACTCCATGCTCTATCTCCCCCAACTGCATTTGCTGTCTGGCAAATTCCCCGGTGGATCTGGCTCAACTTCTTCCCCTCCTTGATTCTTACCCCAACACTATAATAGCATCGTTGCTACGTTCTGGTTTCACAATTGGGTTTCATCTTGGCTATGAGGGCCCCGTGTTGCTAGGCAATCCTGCACTAGCTCTCGCCAAGCTGGGAAAGGAGGTTTCGCTAGGCCGCATGGCAGGCCTGTTTTAAACAAGCCCAATTGTTAGCCTTACATTTTCTCCTACATGCCTTGTCCCAAAGTCGGAGCCAGGTAGCTTTATAGGCTCATACACCACCTTTCTCATCCTGAGTCGGAATCTTTCAATGACAGCATTGACAAACAGATGTGCTCAGTGCACTACACCTCCTTCGACGATGCAGTTAACCTAGTAGTTAGCGCGGGAAAGGGCGCCCTCCTGGCTAAAGCTGACATCAAATCCACTTTTCGTCTCCTCCCAATCCACGCTGACGATTTTTGCCTACTTTGCATTTAATGTTCAGGATAAGATATTTGTGGACAAAATTTCCAGCATTGCGCGGGTCTTCCTGGTCTCTGGCCAGCTTCAAGCAATCACATGGCTGCATTCATTGCCCACCTGTCCCTTGAGGGACTTTCCCCTTCGACAATCGGTACGTACACAGCTGCCACTGCCGACAAGCCTCCCGCTGTGATACAAGTCGCCCAATAACAGTCGAGCTCTTCGTGTGAATCTGTAACCTTATATCCGCAATCTCCTCATCAGATCTCGAGTCGGCTTTATTCCGCCTAGCGTTCTCACTGTCCTTTTACAGGTTTTTCCGCATCAGTGAAGTTACGGCACCCAACAAATCCAGCGTAAGCAAGAGCATATTGAACCTACATGTACACGACATCTGGTTCGAGGGCGAAGACCGTTCGATTTTGGTCACGAGACTGAGGTATTCGAAGACCGATCAAAGGGGCCACGCAGTTGAACTCCGGTTCTACAGCCAGCCCAACTCCCCCACGATGCCCTGTACCTCTGTTCCCCCCCTTCCCTGGCCCAATTTTCATTCACTTTGACTGCTCCCCCTTGACATCGTCCCAGTTCCGACATTTGTTGCGCAAATCCTTGGAGGGACTTCATGTGCCCACCCAGGGCTTCACTGCCCATAGCTTTCAGGGCAGCCACATCTGTCGCCCTACATGGGATTCCAATCCCTGAAATCCAGACCTAAGGGGGCCATTCATAATTTTATGTTTCAAAATTTCGATTTTCTTCTTCAATCAAAATACATGTATGTGCACATACATATACATGTACAGACACTCTTGTTTCACTTTACGTCTGAGGACACGGCTTTGTCTTCTCCATTGTTCCTATACTTTTAACATTTTTCCATAGACTAAGCACATGTTCCTACGTCTAAGGACAAGAATGTTTTCTTTGTTGTTTCTTTATCCTGTCCTCGGTAGTAATTCAGTATCTGCACAAATGTACATGAACTTGTGTGTGTATGTGTGTCCAACTTAGGGTCGGCGTGTTTGTCTTCCCCGTTTGCAGAAGTGTCCGGATGAATGGAACACTTGAGCGAAGTTGAGATATCAAAATTTACATTTTTCAGCCCCCCCTTTTTTTAACAAAAAGGGAATTTCGATTTCAATTTTTTGCCTTGACCCACCCACCCACAATTTTGAAAAAAAGTCTAAATTTTAAAACTTTGAAAATTATGAATGGCCCCTTAGGCCGCTGGTCCCCTCTTGCAGAAAAAATCCTTTCCCTCCCTCCCTCAACAGGCACGGCGTAATTATTGCTCCCACCCAATTCTTGCCATCCGGGGTCTATCCAGACCACTGGGCTCTCTCCTTCTCATTCTGCCCTTGCAGGTTCCCATTGCACCTGGTTGATCGGTGACAGCATTGTCTATCATGCTGGAGCGAAGGCATCCCACCAGTCTTTGGCTGGTCTCCTCACATGGCGGGGCATGCGGGGAGGAAAGATCTCATCTATGCTTCACTCAGTCAGATCAGAGCTGAAGCGCTCTCTGGTCTCTCTTGTCCACCTCGGGACTAATGACCTTTTCTCAATCCCTGTTAAGGAAATCCAGGGGAGGTTGGAGGAGGGCCTCGAGGGCTTGCGGCACATGTTCCCACATACATGTATCATATGGTCCAACATCCTTCGCTCTAGTATTATGGCGAGAGTACCGGGGTCGGCAAACTAAATGTGAATACCCTTAACAAGTTTGCCCCACAGGGCTTGCACACACTTGGGGAATGCGCACGCAATCATCCATTCCCAGAATATTAACCCCAGCCAGCAAACCATTTACTGACGGGACAGTCTCCACTTTTCCCAATCAGGCAATCAGATATTCTGCCGAAACATCGATGCAGCCCTATCCTTCTTTGCCTCCCACCCCGCCTCCCTCCTGTACCGCCCTTCATTCCGGGGTACGGAGTAGCCCCCTCATTGCTCCCCCCTCTCCTGCTCAATTTTCTCAGTTTTCAGTTGTTCCTCATCTGGGCCAGCTGTCTCATCAGAAGACCTTGGCACCCACTGCGCATATACATATACAAGGGTATGTTACATAACTGTAAATATGTTTATATAAAAAAAACCTTCGTTGGAACCGACAGAACACCTGGCTTGGTAGTCAAATTGTAGCATTTGTATTACCCCGGTACCTTTTTCAATACTGACATAATGTCTCAATGAGACATCATTTTGAGGAAATTATAATTATTGACAAAAGGTCCGAGGTACAGACTTTGACTTTTACTAGTGCGCAAGGCATAATGAAAAATATGTAAACTGTGTTCGCAATTTTAGCACACGTGATCCATGGCACTTTTCACCTTCAACTTCAATAAGTTGTTTGCCCCCTTCTTACTAAAGAAAATGCTACAATGTCTATATGATGTCATTACAAGTTAAGATTTTAAAACAATGGACATGAATAACAAAAAGGGAAATAACTGAAAGACCAATTAAATTTATCTTTGTAAATAAAAAAATGAACACAATCCTATAGATTCTGTATACATTTCTTGATTAGTGAGAACCTCAATGAATAGTGATGTACCTCAATTTGAATCCCTTTCGACCGAAACAAAACCTTGATGTAGAAAAGTCCTAAGCTATCTTTTCAAACAGAAAATGTAATAACTGTTTACCTTCTCTTTACGTAAAATAAATTCTGTTAAACACTACTGTGTGAATTATGTTATTCATTAAATACCATATTTTTACTTGCATATCGATTTCATTTAGTCTTTGTATGTACTTACCTTAAAAATAGCAAACCGAGGGCCATAAAACTCCTCTAGCATTTTAGAGCGCTGTTTAGCATTAGCATGGTTATTGTATGCTAATTCTAAGACCTCTGCAGCTTCTCGATGACGGATCAATTTGTTAACATGACCATAAAAGCAGGTCATTATGTAACTTCTGTGATCCTTTGTACCATAACGTAACATCTTCATTACAAAGTGTTTGGAGTACTTTCCTTTTGCCAGCAAAAGGATTTTATCAGCATCTGAAATTAAGAGATACAACAAGGAAACTGAATTAAATACTTACTTTGTAACCTATACATGAGGTAGCAATTGATCATGTTCTTCCATCATTTGCCAGCATGTCTTTTTTGCATCTTCTCATTTACACGTTAAAGGTCAAAAGATTGCCAGTTTGTGTTAAACCATTAAACATCCCCAAAAAGCAATCCTGGGAAGGCTTTAGCTCAAATGGTAATCTGAGAAAGTAGAAAACTTAGGTAAAAAACCGTCACGTTTTTTGCACCATTCTGTAGTGTAAGAAATAGTTTATGACTTGCGAGTAATAAACTATTTGTCGATGTTTGAGTGAATATTTCTAGGGAAGTTGTAGGGAAATTCCGAAGACACCTGCCCAAGATTGGTATTAACCACATTAGATTAACTAGGCCAGTAGGCCTTTGATACATTCCAATGCAGGCTGTAGCCTATACCACAGTAGTGAACCCACTGTCCATTCATTGCCCATACAATAGAACACTAGGAGGGCAAGAAACTCTACCCAGGAGTGCATAAAAAGCTCCACCACTAGTAAGACTGGGCAGAGATTAACAACCACATTTGCTGGTAAGAACTGGATAGGTAGAAGGGTGGAAGGGCACACTTTTGTGTACTTGTTTACATCTTACATGTAGTTCATGAGTTAGTATCAAATCCCTAAAAAGTACAGCATCCCAGATTGTAAGATTTCAACATGAGGAATCTATCATGACCATCAACAAACTGCAAATTGTAAGGCTGTAGTCGTGGAAAAAAATTCTTGTCGACATGTCGCCAGAATTTTATGTAGACTGACAACATTGTTGCAACAGAGACCCCGATTTAGTAAAAATTAGTGGTGCCAATGTTGGATTTTTTTTAAGTTAATAAACGAATAGGGCATGTCAAAACGCCATGGTTGTGAACTTGTGAAATTAGTTTTCATGGATAATCTTAATTTCAATAAAATTTTACATTTAATGGCTTTCATATTTAAGATTATACACAACAAAATAATTGTTGTGCCGATATTGTGTGTTACAGTCGTAATTTCCTTAAAAAATCATAAAAAAGCGATTGCTTATTGTTTATTCATGACGTCATCGATCGGCGATGTGTGTTCTCACTGCAAGAAATAATGAATATTTATGAATTTGTTGCACAGCGGCTGCAGTGGTTTTCCTATTGGCTACGCACATGGAAGTTGGAGAACCAGATAGTTTCAATGAAAAGAAAAGACGTCACCGTCCGCACCTTGCTAAAGGTAGCCGCGTATTGGGCTCAAAAACGGAGGATCAGGAGGCCGTGTATTCAGCCATACATTCAGACAAACCTAGAAGTACATGTATGTGGCAAAGGAGGCCTTTTTCCGATGTACATAATGTACTTTGGTCCGTTTTTCAACGAAATAAAATACCCGGTGTTAAGTTAAAAAAGAAATGGCTGCTTTGGTTAATTTGATTTAAATTTAACACATTTGGGGATAGCCATAGCCACAAGGGATTATCCTGTCTGCTCAGGCATAAGTCCTGCATTGTTTGTCATTTCAAACATTGTCTGGGTTGATGCAGGGAGTGGAGCCAGCCATCAACCACCAAAGTGAACCACAGGCCAAGATCCACATGGTGACTGTATCTTGGGCCCTATTCCATTGAGCTACTCAAAGGCCCTATATACAACATTGGTCATTGACTCACTTGGCATGGAATGACCCTAAGATAAAACCAAACCACACACCCACAAAAGAGAATTGCCTTTGAGGTGTCACCCAAAACCTTTGCACAATTTGCTTCTGATTGTTAGAATCATTTGAGGTCACCAACTGCCAAATTCCTTAGTAATGAAATTGTCCTTGTTGATATTCAAGACAAGGATAAGGTGACCGGGTGACAATTGATGTCCCGATCATACATGAACATCTTGTCACAAGAAATAGATTAAGGTACAAGTGAACATTTTCTTTGCCAAAATAATTAATTGCTTTTCATTACTTGTACTCATCCTTTCATTACTTGTACTCATCAAATAAAATTAATAGCTGAATGCTTCTGACTGGTATCCCACCCCAGCAAAGACTAGTTGACTATTTGGGGAGGCCACCACCTAATGGCTGGATAGCTTAGATGCGCTGCACGCAAGGTTCAAGTCCCGGTTCTGTCAAATTTATTTTCTTTACCAATTTTCAAAACCTTTTTCAAAATTTGTCAAAACCCGCTGTCCTGCTCTTTTTATTATAATATGTGCATAATGAATTTCCAACTGTATTATTTTTGGCTGTTCATAAGATATGCTTCTATAATTCAAGTACCAGTATTGAGGTATGTGCGTATACATGTTAAGCATATGGTCAGTTCATAACTTCATATTGGTTTTTTTTTATTGGCAATTGTATTTCCCATAATTTTTGCACTTCCTTTAATTGTTTTCTTTCTACAGGTGTTTCAATGACTTACTTCAGCTGTTAAGGTCAATGACTGAAGATGCTTGCCATGCTCCATGGTACATGTACTGTAGAATGGCTCTTGCAGATGTACATGTACATGTCTGCTTAATTGCATGTAATTGTTCATGTTGTGTATTGCTGTGTCATTGTAGTAACTGCAAAAACATGACCTCTTCCTCATAAGATGCCAAGCTCTAGTCCACTGATGCTGATGCAATTGGTGATGATGTACAGTTATAGCATTGTTATTTTGAGAGGGCGTATCTCAGGAACCGTTGTGAGTTGAACCCTATATTTTTTTATATCTGTTCGTTTTCAATGTACCGTAAATTCCCGCGTACAAGGCGCACCCGCGTATAAGGCGCACCCCCAACTTTCGACATCAGCCGACAGAAAAAAAAAAGTTGCACGGCCAACTGGTAAAATATCGCCAACTCATGGGATCTTCTTCTGAGGTGCTTGTCAATTAGCCCCTGACCATTTTTCCCCTAAAAGTCTGCCATTGTAGGCCGCGAAACTCTGCATTTTGTAACATAAGGTTTAGGACTTCGCCCATCGCTTTGATCATTCTTCCGAAGTTCGACTTTCCAGGTACTCAATAGCGAATGCGGCGCGTCGCGGCGCATCAAAGATAACACGGATAGTGTGGGCCGCGTCCGGCGGTTACACAAAGCCACACAGGACACTGATACGGTACCAAGTTTCCACGCAGTACCCACGACCCACTAAAGAAGGTCACGGAGTACCGTAAGTAGCACACGGAACATGGACTGTACCATTCAGGTGTGGCCGGGATGTTCTAGTCGGCCTGACGGCAAAAATATGTGAAAATAGATCCCCAGAAAAAAGTCTCAATAGCCTACGTACATGTTTTGTAAAGATGGATTTGTAAGCAGCTAGGTCCACCCTAAACGAGAATATTATCGAGCTTATTATTGTATATACAGTGGTACCCCTCTCATGCCTAATGGAATAGTCCATGCTGTCAAGGAATCGAGATGTGGGCCGTGCCAAAAATTTATCGTCAAAAATGTGAGAATAACTTGAAAAACGATCACGTACGTTCGTAGGCCTACCTGAAAAAATGAATAAAGAGTGCAACATTTTTGTGCTGTATTGTGTAGTAAGTAGTGCTCCTTTTGCTGTCTGGCTTTCTCCTTTCGGGGCCTGGTTAAAAGGCACCCGTCATCGAACGCGCAAACTTTTGACAGCTCTAGGAATCTACTTTCACACGCAACCCAACCACGTGTTATTGCGCAATCTATATCGTGCAACGTAAATCACTCCCAACTACCGTTGGTACCCGTAGATTGGTACCGCTAGCGGTGTCCAAGATTCACTGGTACCCACAAACGAAAAGTTCGTTGACATGTCCTGCACGTGCTGTTGTGCACAGAATGCGCAATGTTTAGCTGGCAGTGCGCACGGTACGGTCAAGCTTCCGACACATCAATCTAGCGCGCTGTGCTAAGCTAGGGGCCGCGCTGGCGGCCGGCACTATTATCATGCTATTATATATCCCGCATGACCGGGAGCTGAAGTGTTTCCGGAAAGACATTTTCGGGGCAGCGTCTGAAAAAATAAAAAATAAATAAACTCTCCGGAAATCGGAATGTCAACACCAATAGGCTGATATCGCTTCAGGGCAATTTCTTTTCTGATTGGCAAAACTCTGACTCGTGAATCTACATGTAACATAATGGATTGACGTAGCGCCCCGCGATTTTCTGAGCCTTCCCAAGGCGCAGGTAGACAACTTCATTGGTTTATTTTACTTTACTTTAAAAAGAGTTACGGTCCGGACAGTAAAAATGTTCTTTCCCATTTTCAGTTCCCGTTCAGTTTTTTCTTATTTTTTTAAAAAAATTTTAATAAAGAAAAGAAGGGGGAAAATTGTAATGAATGACCTAACTTTTGATCCTAGCAGGACCTTCAACAGAGACTCAGATATAACGTTGATAACTCCGACAGTTTGCCTTTCGTGTGGAAAGAAAGCTACTAGGAAGACAACACAGCACAACAAAGGGGGGAACTAAATAACGCCCATACGCGGTTGGTGTTCCACTCTGCTCGTCATTTGGCTTATAGGGGTGCTCACATCTACCCACAACACATCGTTAGTACCAAAAACAAACTGAGAGCAACTTAAATATGTATTGTTTCTTTGATACCACAATCCAAGGTAAAAAGCTGGATTTTTCCAACTAAAAAAATGACATCCAAAATACTCAGCTGCTGTATTGAGCACCCCTCCCATTCATAATGGAATAGTCCATGTTGTCCACACACAGCTCGCCGCGGCGGGCCGCGGAGGGTCGCGGAGTGCCCTGTGTGTGCCGGGCCAGGGACTTCTCCATATTCATTCGACCATTAACATAATAGCGGACTTTACAGAGGGGATCTTTTAATGAGCAAGGGGACCGTCCGGGCGCCACGATTTAATCCGGGAGGTGGGACGCGGGGGGACGCGTCGCACTGCGCCGCGGTGGGTCGCGTCGCGCCGATAAAAATCTTTTTGACATGGTGCCTAATAAGACCGCCAGCGGGCTGTACCCGCGTATAAGGCGCACCCCCAACTTTGGGTTTTCACGTCGGTGAAAAAGTGCGCCTTATACGCGGGAATTTACAGTAGATGTTCTCAAAAAGAAATTGTGAGCCAAACCTGAGTTGGTCACCATTGGACCTCTGGTTGAGTTCATATGGAATCACCCATACATGTAAATAACTGATAACGCTCAGTGTATAAGCCGCCCGGTGTATAAGCTGCAGTTAGAAAATTAGGGTAGTTGTCCTAGGGTATAGGAGACCCATTGGACTGATGTGGGAGTATGGAGCACCTTTGGCTCTTTTCAGAGCCACACACTCAAAAAAGAAATTTGCCCATGGCATGTTGCTACTGCAAACCCATTACTTATTCTGGCTACTCACCATGAAAACCTTCAGACTCTTATTAATCAAGTAATATTTCAACATCAGGTAAAAGCTCCAGAAACTTACAACTGTAACATGAAATAGATAGCAACATCAGCCTGTTTCTGTATATCTTTTATTTATTAAAAGTATTGATATTACCAAAACATTAATAAGACTAACCTTTAACCTCATCAAAAATGTCTTGTTTCTGTAGAATACTTCCAAACTGCAGACAGCACTGGATGACCCTGACTGTATCATGAGCTGTCAGGAGCTGTATGATTAATAAAAGATGATAGCATGAGACTGAATGAGTTAACATCACTCTTACATATATATATGTTCTAACTGCAGACTCCTCCTTATAAATGTATGCTGTGTATGTAGGGGGTATGTACAGTATTATACTTTTCCATATCATGGAACACAGATGGAAACACAGACACCAGTATGAACATACATGTACATGTACACCAATATACACAGTTTAGTGGAAATTCCTTGAGATGACAGCAAAGGATTATGTACGTTTAGGTGTAAATATCTAGTATAAATCCATCATACATTGTTGTGTACATGTACATATACCTAAAATATACCTAAAACTATGAATGCATATCAATGTTGGTATGTGCATTACCTCAAACACCTTGCCTTTGATTAGTCCACAAAGCTCTGTCAAAAGCTTGTTTCTTTTCTCATCACTGCATTTTTTCCTGTAATAACATTTTCAAAAATACAATATTGAAACAATGCCCTAGTATGGAACTAAATGCATTGTCATGGTTGTGGTATATCCACTTATTTGATAAGCAGCTTGTTTGGCTTTGTCAGGCATTTGGTTGCTGGGTTTGAATCGATGACAAGGTTTGCTCATTGCACTTTTCTGCACAAGGAGTGCTTCCAGTGTTGTCACTTGCAGGTTCGGACGAAAGTCTGTTTGGTTTGTTCTCACCATGCTGAAGATACGCTCACAGGTTGCATTTGAGTGTGGAAGTACCAATATTCCCCTCTCTTCCTCCTCTCAGGAAGATAACTAAGGAACACCATCATATTCTCCACACTTCAGATTGTCTGGCTGATGCCATTCCAAATTCGCCTGTTTTGGCTTTCAGGCGGCCCTGTAACCTGCGTGACTAAATTGTCCAAGCAGAGGTTCCCCCTTTGGACACTTCACCTCCCACTAAATTTGGTACATTTAAGTGTACCTCGAAATGCATTGTTTGCAAGACACATGTCAAGGAAATAGACTCTTTCAATGGACATCTTTATGGAACTACCCACACGACCTATGACTCTATCACGTGCACTACCTCAAACATCATATACCTCATCTCATGTAGAGTTTGTAATGTTCAGTATGTTGGCGAGACCAAAAACACCCTCAAAAAACGTATCTATGGCACATACATGTGTAGGTCTATAATCAAAACCGGTAAAATGGACACCCCTGTTGGGTATCACTTCAATCTCCCTGATCATTCGATATCAGATATGAGTGTACTGGGCATAGAATCCCTTGGTCACCGTAGTAATGCTGTCCGTCTAAGCCGTGAGAAAATGTGGATGAAGCGTCTTCGGACTATTCAACCACATGGTCTCAACATCCAGGAGGGTAATGACTAACACCATGCAGCTTTCTGATAATCCTTCTTTTGTGTTCACTCCTTCACACTTCTCTCTTTGATCTTTCCCCCTCTTATCACTAATTCCTACCCTACTCCTTGCCCTTCTCTTTGATCTCACCCTACCAGCTTTACTCTTCGTCCTTTGTTTCTCATCCGTGTCCTATTCACTCTCTTCCCCCTTCATTTGTGTACATGTATCTGTGTTGTCCTTGTCACTCTGCCTTTGAGAAAGGTCCTGCTAGGATCGAAACGTCAGGTCCACTAAATTTTAAGATTCGTATTTTGGTAATTTTAGTCAGTAAGCAGTTTGCAACATTTTTGTATATCACTTTAAGTACCAATATTCCTACCACCACTAAAGCCAATACACCATAGACAAGAGTTCCATTAGATGAAGTGACTTAACCCAGTTCATGCCACTCTATCTGCATCTATGTGATCTATCGATAGAATTGCTAGTGTTAGGCTGTCCGTCTGAAAGAATGCATACTCTTGTTCAAGTTGGCTTAACTTAGAGTTAGATGTGTTGGGCAGTAAACAGCTGAACCTGTTTATGAAGTACGCAAGTGATGCATACGTCTTTTCATCTCTCATTTGTACATCAACAACTTCAGCATGAAGCAATTAAGATCATCATTTAGGGGGAATTTTGTCACTATACATGTATACTGGTGCACAGCTGAGTAAAATGCAGCCAAATCACTGTCAGTCAGCCGTCTTTTGGGATTCTCCTCTTTTTGTTCTGCATCAATGAATTATCTCACTTGAGCTTCAAGTACTAGTCCTGCATCTTCTTTCTGATTGAATTTCAGTGTGAAATTCACCTCACACACATTTTCACTCTTTTCAACAGACTGATCAGTTCTCTTCGTAATCTGTGAATGAGAGGGGCTTCGTTTTGAAGGTAGGTATTTAATCCATGAGATACAGGAAGACTTTCATTCAGGAAGAAACAATACAGTTTGGTCTGAGGTGAAACCAAATGTCTCTTAACCTGCTGAGGACGAGATTCTGTCATCTGCTTTGATGCTTGGGCTTTTGCCCTGACATGCCTGACAATTTCTTCCCAGCTGCACTAGTACTGGGGGTAGACTTTTGCCCCGATGAATTCTTCCCAGCTGAACTGGTACTGAGGGTAGACTTTTGCCCTGATGACTTCTTCCCAGCTGCACTAGTACTGGGGGTAGACTTTTGGCCTGATGACTTCTTCCCAGCTGAACTGGTACTGGGGGTAGACTTTTGCCCCGATGACTTCTTCCCAGCTGAACTGGTACTGAGGGTAGACTTTTGCCCCGATGACTTCTTCCCAGCAGAACTGGTACTGGGGGTAGACTTTTGGCCTGATGACTTCTTCCCAGCTGCACTGGTACTGGGGATAGACTTTTGCCCTGATGACTCCTTCCCAGCAGAACTGGTACTGGGGGTAGACTTTTGGCCTGATGACTTCTTCCCAGCTGCACTGGTACTGGGGATAGACTTTTGCCCTGATTACTCCTTCCCAGCAGAACTGGTACTGGGGGTAGACTTTTGGCCTGATGACTTCTTCCCAGCTGCACTGGTACTGGGGATAGACTTTTGCCCTGATGACTCCTTCCCAGCAGAACTGGTACTGGGGGTAGACTTTTGGCCTGATGACTTCTTCCCAGCTGCACTGGTACTGGGGATAGACTTTTGCCCTGATGACTTCTTCCCAGCTGAACTGGTACTGGGGGTAGACTTTTGCCCTGATGACTTCTTCCCAGCAGAACTGGTACTGGGGGTAGACTTTTGGCCTGATGACTTCTTCCCAGCTGCACTGGTACTGGGCATAGACTTTTGCCCTGATGACTCCTTCCCAGCAGAACTGGTACTGGTACTTTGGCCTGATGACTTCTTCCCAGCTGAACTGGTACTGGGGGTAGACTTTTGCCCTGATGACTTCTTCCCAGCAGAACTGGTACTGGGGGTAGACTTTTGGCCTGATGACTTCTTCCCAGCTGCACTGGTACTGGGGATAGACTTTTGCCCTGATGACTCCTTCCCAGCAGAACTGGTACTGGGGGTAGACTTTTGGCCTGATGACTTCTTCCCAGCTGCACTGGTACTGGGAGTAGGCTCGGCTGGACCATGTTTTGCTTGAGTAGACCCTACCTGTGTTGTTGTACCCGCAGAATTTACATCTTTTACATAGTCGATGACAGTACTTTACTTGCAGCACAGGGTGGATCCTTTGAATCTTGAGCCTTCTGCTTCAGACAGGTGGTGTCAACAGTTTTTCCAGTTTTAAATGTAATTCTTTTGCTCTTTTCTTTGAAAAAATCAGTCAATGGTTCATACTGGGCAAGAAGTCACTTGATGCAAATCCCAAGGGACAGCCACCTGCTGTTGCAATGCTTAAGCATCTGTAGTGGCTCAGAACCACTCTGAATCTGCTTGTCAAGATAGTAATAAACATCTAGCAGCAGTTTGTCAACTGCTATAGGCAATTTTCCAGCAGCCTTCTTTGCTGCTACATGTACCATGTGGCATGGACAACCAGCAACATAAACTCCTGCAACTTTCTCTTTCACAAATGCTGCCACACCTTTGTGAATTCCAGTCATTACAGATGCAATGTCACAGCCTAAAGATATGCAGTTCCCCCATGCAATATCTCTTTTAGTTAACTCATCATCCTGCAAGGTGAAGATTCCCTTCCCCGAACTGTCACTTCCTTGACGAAGACTTACAAGTACGGGTGTTACAAGGCCCTGATCACTGTTGTAAAGACTAATTACATGTACAAGTGGATACAAATGACCACTAAAGTCCTGAGTGTTGCTACCATCAACCGACAAGCTAAATGGTTGATTCCTCATAAGTTGTGTGTATTTTCCTTTCGTTTTGGCAGCCATGGACTGCACTATTGCTGATGTTTTTGTAGAAATGTACGATTGGAACTGTGCTTCTTTGCAACTGTTGAATCTGGGAACATCTTAGGAAAAAGATCACTGGCGTGGTCTGCAGCAGCAAGGGGTAAATTCAAATAAATAAAACTTCGGCACGGATTACCGTACCTGATTCTGTTCTTCCTCTCTCACCAAAAAATTGGACAGCCGTGAGCTAGAAGAAGCTGAGTGTGAAAAATCACGATGCTTTTTTGTTTTGATGTGCTTCTCAATATCGTAGGATCCAGCTTAGGAAATATTGTGCTACAAAACACGTAAGCTTCTAAGCGACGAGACCTTGCAATAAAAGCCTACTTGTTTGCGTATTCGTCCCTTAACTTCTGCTGATTTGTTGCCATCGTGCAAAAGAAAGTACCGGTAGGCTTCTAAAATTCACAACGTAAAGCCAAAAAATAAACTGTGAAGGCTGTCAGTGTCAGCCCAACCATGTGCACAACGTGTGTACAGTACAGTACTGTATTGTATGTGTACAATGCAGTGTGTATAGTGTTCTGTACATGTCACGTGTGGAAGCGTACTAAAAATAGAGTTCTGGTAAATTCAAAATGGCGGCCTACTGGAGATTTAAAATCCGTTCGGATTGGTCAACAGTTATACTACGTTTTCCGTGAATTGAGATTAGGAAGCCAAGGTTTACAAGAGCAGGAAGTTTTATTAACATGATTTGTCTCTACTTCAGTCATTCAGTTAGGGTTTGAGGCAATTGTACCTGAAAAGTAGATGATTCTTTACATTAAGGTCAGAGACCATCATCTCTTTAGCATACATGAATATTCATGAGGTTACCTCAGTAGTCCATTGAGTAATCTTTGTGGTGTTTACATTCGTGACAGACTTCGCTCGTGGATACTTTTGAGAAAGTAGGATATAACTTGTGTAACTATGTTGTATTTATCTGTATTTATCTAAGAATGTAAGTTTCCATAATGACTTTTGGTACTTTTAATTGATAGAAATGCTGTATAATTATAAAACTAAAGGATGCTTTGGATGAGCTAAAACTTTGTTTTGTGTAGTAATTCACTAGATTACAACTTACAAGCGTGAGCGTGGAGTATTATTGTAAACGCGCGCGTAATGCGTCATTTGTGCATTTCGGCGCGCAGTTTAAGTGTATACAACAGCAGATTTTCGATTCAGCGGAGGGTCACACCAACAATCTTGGTCGAGAGTAGTCTGTACTGCTGATCTCTGAGACGACGAGTTGAGGAGCTGCGGAGGAGTTGGGTTGTTGAGGAGCTGTGGAGAAGCTGAACGCGAAGTTGATAGGTTTATAGGCAAGTCATATCTTAATTTGGGGAGAAGCTTTAGGGGGAGGGAGTCAGAGGAGCTGAGGAGCCAGAGGAGCTGAGGAGTCAGAGGAGCCAGAGGAGCTGAGGAGTCAGAGGAGCCAGAGGAGCTGAGGAGCCAGAGGAGCTGAGGAGTCAGAGGAGCCAGAGGAGCTGAGGAGCCAGAGGAGCTGAGGAGTCAGAGGAGCCAGAGGAGCTGAGGAGTCAGAGGAGCCAGAGGAGCTGAGGAGTCAGAGGAGCCAGAGGAGCTGAGGAGTCAGAGGAGCCAGAGGAGCTGAGGAGTCAGAGGAGCCAGAGGAGCTGAGGAGTCAGAGGAGCCAGAGGAGCTGAGGAGCCAGAGGAGCTGAGGAGTCAGAGGAGCCAGAGGAGCTGAGGAGTCAGAGGAGCCAGAGGAGCTGAGGAGTCAGAGGAGCCAGAGGAGCTGAGGAGTCAGAGGAGCCAGAGGAGCTGAGGAGTCAGAGGAGCCAGAGGAGCTGAGGAGTCAGAGGAGCCAGAGGAGCTGAGGAGTCAGAGGAGCCAGAGGAGCTGAGGAGTCAGAGGAGCCAGAGGAGCTGAGGAGTCAGAGGAGCCAGAGGAGCTGAGGAGTCAGAGGAGCCAGAGGAGCTGAGGAGTCAGAGGAGCCAGAGGAGCTGAAGAGTCAGAGGAGCCAGAGGAGCTGAGGAGTCAGAGGAGCCAGAGGAGCTGAGGAGTCAGAGGAGCCAGAGGAGCTGAGGAGTCAGAGGAGCCAGAGGAGCTGAGGAGTCAGAGGAGCCAGAGGAGCTGAGGAGTCAGAGGAGCTGAGGAGTCAGAGGAGCCAGAGGAGCTGAAGAGTCAGAGGAGCCAGAGGAGCTGAGGAGTCAGAGGAGCCAGAGGAGCTGAAGAGCCAGAGGAGCAGACTGGAAGCCGACCGGAGAATCCAGTGATTGTAAGCTAATTATTATTAGAATCGGGGAACGAATGGACCTCAGATTAGTTTGTTTTAAGTTACATGTATTTCGGCTAAGGTGAATCAAGAAACTACTGCTGGTACTATCGCTATAGACCTACCAGAGGCCTTGACTTAGAAAAAGGGATAACTTGTGATACCGGCAGATGGAATTGCCGAGTAGTGTTTGTCCCGCACTGGCAGACTTAATTGCCTAGTGTTACGTGTTTATACCGGCAGACGGAATTGCCGAGTAGTGTTTGTCCCGCACTGGCAGACGTAATTGCCTAGTGTTACGTGTTTACCGGCAGACGGAATTGCCGAGTAGTGTTTGTCCCGCACTGGCAGACGTAATTGCCTAGTGTTACGTGTTTACCGGCAGACGGAATTGCCGAGTAGTGTTTGTCCCGCACTGGCAGACTTAATTGCCTAGTGTTACGTGTTTATACCGGCAGACGGAATTGCCGAGTAGTGTTTGTCCCGCACTGGCAGACGTAATTGCCTAGTGTTACGTGTTTACCGGCAGACGGAATTGCCGAGTAGTGTTTGTCCCGCACTGGCAGACGGAATTGCCTAGTGTTACGTGTTTACCGGCAGACGGAATTGCCGAGCAGTGTTTGTCCCGCACTGGCAGACGGAATTGCCTAGTGTTACGTGTTTATACTGGCAGACGGAATTGCCGAGTAGTGTTTGTCCCGCACTGGCAGACGTAATTGCCTAGTGTTACGTGTTTATACCGGCAGACGGAATTGCTGAGTAGTTTTTTGTCCCGCACTGGCAGACGTAATTGCCTAGTGTTACGTGTTTACCGGCAGACGGAATTGCCGAGTAGTGTTTGTCCCGCACTGGCAGACGGAATTGCCTAGTGTTACGTGTTTATATTGGCAGACGGAATTGCCAAGTTAGTAATATTAGTAATTAGTTCCGAGAGGTACTGGGCCTGATTCAAGCTGATTGGCAGAGGGGAAATTTGGCGACTGTTTATCCTTTTTCCTACTGGTCCAGAAGTTGTTATGATTCCTAAACTCCTTGGTGAAGAGTATAGCTCCTCGCATTGTGCTTTCCCAGCCCATTGTAGAATTGGACGCACACGGTTAAGATAGTTTTCTAGTCATTATTTTGTCTGGCGTATGAATTAAATGATTATTCGTTCAGTTGCATACGTGTTGTCTCTGAAGTTGTTTTCCTTTTCAACGACTCTTAGGTATAGTTAGTTTCGGTAATTGCTTGAGCGACCGTGGTGGCTTTTCTTGTTTTATCGGGTCATATATTGTGGCTACAAACTCTAGTCTTTCATCACGAAATACTAAACCGGTGAGGCGGAACTCCGTAGGTTTAGGGCCTTGAAATTTTCCGCCTGGTGGCAGCGTTATCGTCGGACCGGGTCGCGGGGCGGGATCTCACGCGGGGAACACCCCACTCGGAACGATTTTCCGCCACAAAACAATCGATGACAACCACAATACTGTATGTACGCTGTATACATGGTGTAACGCGCGTGGTACGAATGACATGAACAAAGCTGACAATGTACAAGTACATGACCTCGCTGGTTTTCCAATGCTGCCCACACACTTCCTATGCACGGTGCAGAATGCCAGTGATACTTTTTTGAGGCATGCGCACTAGAATTATAAGCAGCACTAATATTTGCCCCAATTTATAGCGTTCAATGGGGTGAGCTGGCGATCAATCTCGCTGGTTTCTAACATTGATTATATGCTGTGTACGCATTAACTGCAGAATGCCAGCGGGAAATTTCTTATGTGTGCATTACAGAAGTCGCTACTTGCAGACATAGTACAAACTACATGGTTTTATACGTTGGGAGTTGGAAATCGTAAAAAACATAGTCCAGATCGTATAATTGTAAACGAACTATCCAAATGGTAAAAATTACGCCTAAATCGTAAAGGTTGCCATCTCTGCTGTGTCCTTTAAGGCCACATCTTTCAACATTTATAGCAAAATTGAATCACCAGTAAATGTGTAAAATACACAAGTGGTGGCAGCATGGCAGGGAGGACATTCGCTTGTCAGGGGTTGCATAGATAATGTGCTGATGTCTGGGTACTTGTTCGAGCATGCTCAAGCGGTGCATGTAAAATTTTCACAATACCCACAGTGTTTCCTGGAAAAATAAACAGTGTACTCTCTCAAACACAAACACACACATATATGTTGTGTACATTTTGGGATTGTTTCATGATCACTGGGGGGGGGGGGGGTACTGCATGTTATTACAATCACAAGGCACACAAGTACACAATGACCATGCATCCTATTAGTGGAACTTATTTTGCCCATTGGAAGACTAGTGATAAGGCCAGTACTGATGTCCATTTACCGTGGCATTTCTTTGCAGTATGGCTATTGGCCACTACGGACATTAACTTCCAAGTGAACATAAAACAATTTCAGCAAAATAATATAGGGATGTACAGCATAAGCAAGAAGCTTGCAATAAACTTGATGATATCTTGCACTCGGCACATGAAAACAAAACTTATGATTCCAGTATTCATGAGAATTCATCTGAAAGACGCACAAAGTGACTTCACTATGTTAGATGAATAGAGAAGGGGAGGGGGTAGGAGGTGGAGGAAAGGAAAAATCTTATGATAATGTTTCAGTTTTTATCTGTGACTTACACTCTGACAGTGTTCCAGATGATTTTAGCCCTCTGTATTAAATCATGATTGCTCTTAAGTTGCCGCCGAGCTGACTTCCTATCTTTGAAACTAAGCTCTTCAAGTTTCAGGCGTTTTGTGTCAACTTCCTCATCTGATATAAAACAAATGGTGGAAATAACAGCATTGAGTTTAAATCAAAATATGGAACTTTAAATCAATAGGACAATAAATCAAAGAAAGGAAAAACTTAATGTGAACTTCTGAACAAATTGAAAAAATTGGCAAAGAAATTTTTGACTGGATCGGAAGTTAAACCCAAGCCCTCTGCATTATACTGGCAGTGCTCCTTCAACTGAGCTAGTGAGCTATCCAGCCCTTCCCTAATATTAAAATAGTCAACTAGTCTTTGCTGGGGTGAGGGCGCCAGGCAGATGCATAAAACCATTAACTGCAGTATATCTCCAGGGATCACACCCCTGCTTTCATTAATGGTTGAATTAAAATGAATGGTTCAAGTGCCGGGTCCTGTCAAAGTTTTCTTCTATGACTATTTGTGCTTTCTGCTGGAAAAAATTGTAAGCCTCATGTGTCTGACATTACACATACCCAAGAAAATGTACCCTAGAAAATAGCAGAATATTGTGGCCTGTTCCTTAACCTTAAAACAGCCAGAAATGTGCCCACAAACCCCACAATATTTGTGCATTTGATGCTTGCAATGTGGTTATACATTATACACTAATTTGGCTAAAGTTCATTAAAGAAGAATGAAACCCAGAGAAAATAGTTGGCTTATCTCTTTGGTTGATAAACAAAACCTACAATTACCCATGTGCAACTCACCTACGAGTTTCATAAAGAGGGAAAAATCATGGAATTCGGTGGTCGATTTTGCGTTCCCTCGACCCGCCATGTTTTTGAAATTCCCGGCAGGTCACTGCGGGGGGTATGACATAATGACGGGCAACCCCCGCATGGGCCCGGACGGACGTATCCCTACAACTTGTGTACACAACACATGTATACTGCGTGCAGTTTATATACACTCGCGAGCATGAACGATGGTGTACTGCCAGGCTTATGGTTGTAACAATGCCAGCAGAAAAAATACTAGGGAAATCTTTCCATGCAGTTCCTAACAAGGCCAAGAGACCTGAGTTGTTTGGAAAGTGGGCTGCGGCCATAAAAGTAGAAAAATTTCTCAATGTCGGCTACAAATATAGTCGAAATGACGCGATTTGTAGCGATCACTTCACTTACGGAAGAGGATTGGGCAGTTGACTTGCGGGCCAAACTCACCGGCTCGAAGCCGAGAAATATACTGACAGAACATGCCGTTCCTTCAGTATTTTTACATCGACTAGCGGTGGCATCATGTTCATCGACAGCTTGACGAATTGCCGCATTGGAATCCAGAAAGTTGAGTTAATTTTGATGATTTTCCTGTATGATATGATCGACTTTCGATGTATGTTTTCATTTCGGTCCTAGCGTGATTTTTCTCACATGCACGTTCTGCCTAGTCTTTCGCGCAGACTGCTTATCTGTAACTCATGGAGGGTAAACTCCATGGATATACATGTATTGTACCAATTACCATGGAGGAAGAAGGGGGATAAACCATGGAGGAAGGAATACGTACCGTGCCGTATTTTTATTTGTGCTGCAACAAGAACATGGAGCTAGGCCTAATTTACACGTTATCGGAACGCGACTCCAGTCGCCCACACTGTTAATTCCCTGGTCGCTGACCGCAACTCTTGTCACGCAGCGCTATTGTGTGCATAGCATACGCTGGGAAGTGCATGGCCCCTGACCCCCAATAAGCTCCACACAGCTTCACTAATACGTGTACAACTGAAATCTCTCCAAAACATCGACCATCTCTTGAATCATTTCTCGTATTTTCCTATTAAAATTACGCGTTCTGAAACAAAAGCCGGACACAGTGGGCTCCCAGACATAGCTGTCGGACCTTTATTAAACTCAGCCCCTGGTGTATAAGTTATTGTAGGCCTACTTGTTTAGCTGTTATAACAGGGCGCCATTCCGCGAAGATGAACCAGTGAAACAGTGAACCAAAACGTAATGTACACGTGTACAGTAGTAGGCCTACATTACATGTAGTACACAACGTGTACATTGTACATGTACATACACCATGTACATGTACTGTACATGTACATGTACGTGCACTGTACATGTACATTGTACCTGTACGTGTACAGTCCGTGCAGCGTATGCAATCAGGAAGCCGTGAAAGTGTTTGTAGATCAAGACTATACGCAATCCCCAAGCATAATTCAAATAATCACCAAAGCGAAAAACAATAAATCTGCAAAGGATTATAATATTATTTTCTCACACATTGAGGTATAATTGTTTTTTAAATGTTGATTAATATTTGTAGTTTAAATTAAAATGATTGAACAAGCCTAACTGACCAATCAGACAGGGTCGCCTCCGCCGTGATGTCATACCCCCCCGCAGTGACCTTCCGGGAATTTCGAAAGCATGGCGGGTTGAGGGAACGCGAATTCGACCACCGAATTCCATGATTTTTCCCTCTTTATGAAAGTCGTAGGTGAGTTGCACATGGGTAATTGTAGGTTGTTTTTATCAACCAAAGAGATAAGCCAACTATTTTCTCTGGGTTTCATTCTTCTTTAACCACTTCGCCCTGGGTTTTTTTACAGCACCGATGACCGCCATATGGGGGTTTTTGAACAATGCATCATTTTCAAATCTCGCTTAAACAATGGGAACAATATATCTCTGTGAAATAAATAGATGAGTGTATACTATGGATACAAGAGAGAAAAACCTGGCACAATTCGGATGTCGTTGTGGCTTTTGTCAAGAGATTATCCGTTCGAAAAAGGGCCATTGTGCGTAGTCAATGTACCGTAACGGACCCACAATTGCAATTACTGCTGCTAATCTTGCAATTCATGTGGTAACTTGCGTCAAAAAGGGTCTTTGTACTAATTCGTATTGCTTTGTTCTAAGCTGAAAAGAGTCTTTGTTTAGAATGTGGACACTAGTGGTGCCCGGAATCAGAGGGGCCCGTCGCATAGTCAAGCCAATTGAGCTCCGGATTCGGAGGTCCCGGCGCGAAGTGGTTAAAGAATCATTCTGACTGCCATAGCACATGCACAGTACAATCAACATGTAACTATTCAGCACCTGCTTCACAATCTCCCTTTTCTGTCAAAATAATAAAATATTGTTCGTGACATAAAAAAACGATGTGACGTCATGATGCCATCATCAAAGTATGCTATTTTTCAGCACACCTAAGGCATTGGTCAATCGTCTCAAATCGTCATCAAGTGTGTACTCTGGCTGTCGTCAGGAAGCATCGTACGAAATAGCAAATATAGCTTGAATCGTCACCTAAATCTTAGGCCTATAACGTTTTAAGCGCATGCGGAAAAGCCTTATACATGTGATGTTGCAAACAGATATAGAAGCTTTAGTTAGACTTACCCTTCTTGTCAGAGAGTTGTTTTCTCTTGACACCCTTCTTTTTTTCTGTGTCTTGGTTATCTGTTGTTTTCTTTGTGAATGTCTTCACATTTTTTTGTTGATTTGCTTTATTTGTGGGCTTTCCTTGGTGCATTCCTGCTTTATGCAATTGTTTTGATTTCTGAAGTTTGGAACTTGATTTACTTCCAGTTTTCTTTACGTTACTTTTTGATGGATATGATGCCACTTTTGGTGTAGACACTGACTTCATCTTAGTCTTGGCCATAATTCTTGAAACTGCAATTCTGAAGAAGAATGGAATTAGGAAAAGAAGAATAAGAAATATTACAATAGTTGTGTGTGGAGACAATCATGTTAATTATACATTTAAGTGGAGTTTGGATCTTGATCCCGAGTACATCTTTTATAAAATAATGTCCAATCTTCTTGTACACATCATGAACTCTGCATGCCTAACAAATACTACTAGCCAAAATGCAGCGGCAATCTTTGATTTCAAATCGAAACAGAAAATTTGTACACGTAAATCGATGACATTTTGACAGGTCCACATGCACAGAGGGTCTGTGTGAGTGTTTGCGCGCGCAAGTGAAAGCACACGTTGACTCCTATGGTTGCGCAAAACGTCATCGATTTGCGTGTATACCGTTTCGATTTGAAATCAAAGATGGCCGCCGCATTTGGGCTCGTCGGACGAGAGAGAATCTTCTTGATCACCAGAGGGGAAATTTTTCTTTTTTCCTCAAACGTGAGTAAAACAAATGACCAGTATTGAAAGGGTGATTCTCACTTAATCCAAAGATGGGTGCGTGGGACGGTTTCACGGTTGTTTTGGGGTAAAATCTGGGGGTTTTGGTCGGGGGTAGTCATGGAGTCGAACACATAGTTTATCGGGTTTCCAAGCAGGATTCCTTGGACCCTACTAATACTATCGCCCGAATCCCTCAAAATAAAAAAGGGCGATTGTAAGGGTCCAAGTTACTCAGACTAGTACTACTACTACTACTAGTACTATACTATTACTACTCAATACTAGTTAGTACTAGTACTAGTAGTAGTGGTAGTACTACTAAGTACTAGTATAAGTATTACTGCAGTAGTAGTACTACTACTACTACTAGTACTAGCATCCTCCAGTTACCGGTTTTCGACGATATATAAGGCCTTTTCTTCAAGCTGACCAATGTGGACGAAAGTATCACACTAAAAGAGGTCATGGAGAATGTTGATCAAGCCTGTCACTTCCGTAAGATTACCCGGTTTTGTTGATGTCCACGGCGCACTGCGCAGTAAGCATTGTCACCTATTTTCGACGGTGTTGTTTAGTAAGGTGCCAAACGCAAAATAAATTCTTAAAATAACTCAAATGCTGTGTGGCACAGTAAAATTCTTCCCTGTATGTTTTTTTTTTCATCTTTCGGGGTTTTTTTTGACAATGCTTCTAACACTTGCCTCAAAACATTCATAATTTATGCTTAACTTATTGTCCCATTGCCCTGAGCCACTTTGAGATGGGGAAGTTGGATTTACTTTTTGGAATCACCTATCAACTCCTTTCCCTTTAATTCGTGCTACCCTCTCCTTTCCCATCCTTTTCCAAATCATCAAAACTGTCCTCATAATAATAAGGAAATAAATTTAATCACCATAATGAATAATTCAAATTGAGAATAATTTTCTTAAAATGTGAAAAGAAGTTCATTTAACTGAAAGATCTTTTAACTTTTTTGAATTTGGATCTTCAAGTAAACCATAGAGGTGAAATATGGTAGTAGACCGTGGGCCAAATCGAAAAAGCTTACCGTTTTTTAATTGATCGTGCTCAACTCAGACGGCCAACTGATAGTCAGACAAACTGTTGTCAAAAAATCGGGAAAATGGATTGGTGGATGTTCTTTTGAGATTTTCTTGCACGTTATTGTATAGAACAAGAAATATCAACAGAAAAGTATAGTTTTTTAATTGCCGTACATGGCTGAGACATTATAGTCTGGTCTACGTCCCGATCGTATTTTAACATACACATGTATACGATGACGTTTGGGAGCCACGTTACATAGCGAAATCCAAGGTGGTGTCCCGTAACGATGGTCACGAGGATTTCCGTTCTGAAAGTCGTGTCGAAAGATCACAAATTGAGATATAAACTTTAAGTGGACAGATGGCAGCAAAGTTTTTGTCCGTTTTCCGAAGTAGCAACAGAGGCGCAACTGCAAACGAGTCTTGACGTTCCAACTTCCAGTTCCATAAATCATTCATCATGCAATCATGGACATGGTCCCACTCCCAGCTCCCACACTGCACTGCATTGACAGAAATGACACAATGACAGGACACCGGTAAGCCTAACTTATTATGTTTTTATGACGATACATGTCGGACTATGGAGCTTAGTTTCTACCTCGATGGTTGATCTCGTGTTAGATGGCATTATCGAAAAACAATAAATGACCTATAACACGTTTTTTTCTCTTTATTTTCATGGTTTTATTTTACTACACCCATCCATATCATATTCATAATCATATGCCTGATATGGGCATGGAGGAAGGAAAATAGAATAGAACAATTAGATTAGAAGATATTTGCACGGGACATGGGATAATTCACTCAGAGCCATGGAGAAGCCAAACAAACAAGAAATACATACAGTCCAATATTATTATTTTTTTAAATACCTTGATATTTGACTTAATGCCTGCAAAGAGAAATAATGCTCAAGTTTCCATAATTTCAAATATTTACATTATTTTCGAATTATGTGGTTGGAATCCTTTCCTAAACAATTTACCGACAGTTTAATGCTTTGAGCTACATTTACTGGCACAGAAATGTAGCTCAAAGGACCCATGCATTTTGTTTTTGTTATGGAACCACATTGGTCAAATGACAAAATATTTGACATTAGACATGTTAGAAAAGAACTCATTGACATTTTCAGAAATACTTCTTTTGTTTGTTCTAGTTGTGCAGTCAAATGAGGGATGACATCCTACCACCTACTGAAAAATGTTTCCTGTATTCAAAGGGGCAGGGGTATCTGCTTCTGACAGGAGACATGCGCTTCCAGCCTTCCACAAAAATGCATCATCTGTCGTTGCTATCAGTGGCAGACAGATCCGCTGATGAGGAAGAGAAGACTTCAGCAACTTGTACAAAGCGAGACCAAGACAGGAGGTTTGCTCCTCAAGGCTGCACATCAGAAGGATGAAGCTTTTCTCCTCAGTGTTCATGGCAAAGATTTAGCAGATGTAGTGGATTCCCGTGGATAGTGATGAAAAAACCTTAAAAGCTGAGGCAGATTTCTCTCACCAACTGGTAGTCTATGAAGAGATTATAAGACCAAACCAAATTTGTTTTTTTAAACAAGAGTTTAATCAATGTGTCAAATCCATTTACATGGTGTTAGATATAACATGATGTTTTTGATTTACATGGCTTATCAAAAATAAAAAGGAAAATGAATTTTGTCTAAAGTGAAGACTTTTTGCAGTAAACAATTTCTGCAACAAGATTGTTCACTGCAGACAGTAAATCACAGATTAATAGGAGTATGCAGTGTTTGACATCAATCTCACCCATTTACTTTTGTATTGAAAAATACTGAAAACTGTATATTTGGTATACACATGTATGTATGTAGTATGTATGTATAAAAGGATGACAAGTATTAAAGCCACGTCTCTAAAATATTGAATATTTTGTCTAGATTTTCATTCTCTAATTTTCCCAAATATAAACAGATAGATGCATAAAATGTGCTACCTTTTGAAACTGATAGTCATCTGGCAAATACCGGTACATTACAGGAAACATGAACTCTCAAGCTACCACTTTGCATTCATCAGAATTTACTATAAATGTTACTGGCTGTGAGCCCTGCAATTTTGTTATTGATAGATACATGTACTTGGTATGAAATAACCCACAACAGCTGAAATTGCATTCAATGGAGGGACACGGGAAAAGTGGTGCCGAGCCATACAAGCTTTAAAAGTGTTGTCCAGCAATGTTGATGATTAGTGTCAAGCAAGCTGGGTGCCGGTATATGCCAGGACAAGCTACGGGTAGTCTCCCTTTTCCAGATTTGAAGTTCAGTTGCCCATACTGCATGGATACACGAAGGGATGTCACAGATCCAAGCCGCGTGCGGTGTTAGCTGTGACTTGTACCTGCACGATGAAAAGTGGAGCCACAGAGAAAATCAAAATGAGGGTTTTTATTTCAATGACAAAAACAAACAGTTGGAACAATCTTCATTAAGTGATCTTCATTAATTTTTAATCAATTCGGAAATTTTGGGATAATGCTAGAATCATTTGTTCCACACTTCCGACTTAAAATTCTAATTTGTGATTTGAAGTTACACCATGTTGAAATAATTCAAAAGAAGTCACGGTGGTTCTGAAAAGAACTGGTGAGTCGTGTGATTCTGAAGATTTTTTTTAGTAATGTACTCGATCACCGGTCCTTTTCTGAAACACATCTCTTCTTGAGAGACACTTTGATGTGATGTAGCCGTGGTTGAAACCAATCTTCCTACCATGTCCACATGCAGTTTCAAATCTCACTTTAAATTCGTTGCCATTAAAATTAAGGTTAAAAGCTCACCAAGATTAATCCTTTCCTAGGCCAGTGCTATTAATTTCTTTGTGCATCCAAGGAAACATTTGATTGCATCCTGAAAAAATAATCTACAATCTACATGGTCTAAGATAGTACTACTAGTACTAGTACACTAGTACTAGCACTAGTAGTAGTAGTTACTAGTACTCAGTAGTACTACTATACTACTCAGTAGTACTACTACATGTATACTACTCAGTAGTACTACTATACTACTCAGTAGTACTACTACTAGTAGGCTTACTAGTACTAGTACTAGTAGTAGGGCCTACTAGTATTAGTAGTAGCCTAGTATAGTAGCAATGGGACAGGCCCTAGCAAAAAAAATTGCCCTGCAACAATGGCAAAAGCACAGCAGAAAGGGAAATGTTTAACATGGATCTTTTTAAGAGTGTGACACAAGATATCATAACAAACACAACCTACCTCCGATGATGAATGCCGTAATCGGCAGAAGTGACGGTGCAGTGGTGCCTTCCCCACGCCATACTAAAACTAAAAGCTGGCACGATAGTATGGACTGCGGTCCAGCTGATCAGAATGCACGACACTGCAATTCAATGTGTACGTAGCACGGAAGTGCATAGTACGAGTTGCGGCAGGTAAAAACGATCTCGGTCTTGTATGTTTTCCAAAAAAATCGCGTGATATGGGAACTACAAACAATTACGTGCTTTAGTTTGATTGCTTCAGTAATGCTTCTACTCCGTCAGTGACATTTGTGGCCCTGAAAACCGACAACACAGCCGTATGTTCGCAGAAAACTCTCAATACTTTACGCACATGTACTACTAGTAGTCTCCACTCGACGGCTGAATTCACGTAAACAAATGGTCGGTCACGTGAGAGCTGTCGCTGGTTCCCAGACGTCATTGTATGGATTTTAATAGCACCAGACTACGTTGATTTTTAGGCACATTCCGTAAGAAATAAACGAAGAAATACACATCGTTTTTTCATTCTAGCTCATTAACGTGCAAGAGTTGAGAAAAAGAACAACCTGTAAGTGGGATACTATATTTATTTCTGTCGGATTGTGTAAATAGAAAGTAGGCGCGTGAGTTGAGCCATACAAAAAGCACTTTTGGGCACTTGTCCCACGGTCTATAGGGTGGTATCTATGAGTGACACACGCAACATTTCTCATCCTTGTTAATTTTCACATCAGAAGATACATCGAGGCAGGATGTGATTGTTCGGCTTGGTCCAAGCTAATTGTGATTCAGCCATGGAAGCAGATTCTTTTTTCTTTGCCCTTTTGGTGGGGTTGTATTTTTTATCTGGTTGATGTCTTCTTCTGTGACGTTAAAAAAAAACCTCCACAATCCTCTTTCTCACTGCTTCTTCAGTTATGACCTTTCCCAATGTCACTCAAGAGACACATTTCCTCCTTCGTGGTACTTTCTCTAGCTGCCCTTTTATTTTATGTTTTAAAAAGCATATTAGGCCATGTTACTTTATGCCTTTAAATAATAATAATAATAAAAAAAATTATATAAGCGAGACGCCCTATAGGAGCCTCCATAGTTTTTACCCAGAACGGGCTGCCTCAAGTTGCGTGATATTTTTGTTTTCTACGTATGTTGGTGTTTGTTATGGTACACTCAGATTTTTGTTAGAACCAACAATAAAGAAAACTGGAGCTACGAAGCAACTGCCAATTTTGTACCTAGGAAAATATACCCCAAAAGAGCAACTTTTTGAATCACACGAGTTTGGCCTACTCGAAGAGCCTTAACTTTCCACATTTTCGGTGACGGACAAAGAGCAGGAAACAAACCGGAAGATATAAAGTCCGAGATCGTTATACGGAGTTGTTTTCATCGTGCGTTAGAAGACCAAGCGTCGAAAACGCGAACCGTCAAAAACTGGGCCCCCACGATAATACTAGCAGTAGTAGTACTAGTAGTACTAGTAGTACAGTAGTACTACTAACTAGTACTACTAGTAGTACTAGTAGTACTTCTAACTCACATTGCACAATTAAAACAACTTCGTATAACGATCTCAGACTTTGTAGAGTTTTTTAAACGTCACAGAAGAAGACATCAACTAGATAAAAAATACAACCCCACCAAAAGGGAAAAGAAAACAGAATCTGCTTCCATGGCTGAATCACAATTAGCTTGGACCAAGCCAAACTATCACATCCTGCCTCAATGTATCTTCTAAAGTGGAAATTAACAAGGATGAGAAATGCTGCGTGTGTCACTCATAGATACCGCCCTACCGTATTTCACCTTTATGGTTTACTTGAAGATCCAAATTCAAAAAAAGGTAAAAGATATCTTTCAGCAATTTTAAGAAACATTTAAGATCACATTTTAAGAAACTTATTCTCAATTTGAATTATTCATTATGATGATTAAATTTATTTCCTTATTATTATGAGGACAGTTTGGATGATTTGGAAAAGGATGGGAAAGTTCCTTTATTGCTGACCAACGAGTGGACGAGCAACTGCCGGTTACTTTCCCTTCCCTTGAATGCAAGTTATCTCACTTTCATCCCGTCACTCCTGATGAAATTTTGAGAACTGTTAAACAATCCACCAATACAAAGTGCCAACTGGATCCAATTCCTACATTTTTACTCAAACACCATGTCTTGACCTTACTCCCCAAGTTGACTGAGGTAGTTCATTCATCTCTACACTCAGGGGTCTTTCCCAATAGCCTTAAGGATGCAATTGTTACCCGATTCTGAAAAAGCCCTCACTTGACAAAAACGATCTTAAAAACTATCGCCCAGTTTCCAACATCCACTACTCATTGAAGGTCATTGAAACAGTCGTCTGCTCCCAAATCACGAAATATCTGGATGACCATAAACTTCTGGACCCATTGCAGTCAGCCTACAGAGTTGGTCACAGCACCAAAACTGCATTGCTCAGGGTACATAATGACATCCTCCGTTCCATGGATAACAGCAGAGCTGTCTTCTTAGTAATGCTTGACCTCTCTGCTGCTTTCGACACTCTTGATCACGATATCTTGCTGAAACGCTTTCACAATAGATTCGGTATCACTGGAACCGCCCTTCAGTGGTTTGCTTCCTACTTCACTGGAAGAACAAACCGGGTCCATGTCGCAGGCGTTGCATCTGATGTCTATCTTCTTGAGTTTGGTGTCCCTCAAGGATCAGTTATCGGTCCACGTGCCTTCACTATGTACGTTACTCCTGTTGGTGACATTCTTCATCGGCATGGAGTAAGTTACCACATGTAATGTATGCTGATGACATCCAAATCTACCTGGATTTTAATCCAACTATTCCGTTTGATGCCGAGTGCTGCTTGTTTAGGCTGTCTAACTGCATTCATGATGTCCAGACCGGGATGCTGGCCAACAAACTCATGCTAAATGAAAACAAAACAGAGTTTTTCATAGCATCGTCGTAACAACCATCAATCCTGTGTCATCTGTTCGGAATCTGGGCGTAACCTTTGACAACTCCATGTCAATGAGTCATCATGTGAATGATATGTGCAGGTCCATAAACTATCACATACGCAACATCAAAATGATACGCAAATACCTGGACTATGACACTTGCCATACTGTTGTTCGTGCACTGGTGCTCTCTTGCCTCGACTACTGCAACTGTCTGCTCACCGGACTCAAGCAATCCAATCTAAATCGCCTTCAAAAACTCCAAAACAAGGCTGCTCGACTGATCCATCAAAAGCCAAGGTTTTCCCACGCCACACCTCTACTCGTGGATCTCCATTGGCTTCCAGTTAACCAGCGCATTGTGTTTAGGACGACATTGAACATGTTCAAAACTGTGTCTAACAATTTCCCACCTTATATCTCGGATATTCTTGATCTCAATCACCAAGGCCTTCGTTCACAATACAATCTGGTAGTTCCTCGTACCCTCAAGAGAGCCGGGACCGCGCATTCTCCATCTCCGGTCGTAAAAATTGGAACGCTCTTCCAACCTCCATCCGCAATGCTTCATCCACTAACCAGTTCAAAAGACTTCTTAAGACTCACTTGATCAATAGGAACCTGTAATTAGCTTTTCCGCCGCTTCCAGGGAAGCGGAAAAGCTATATCTGTTGTTCAGCTTTTTTTAGCTTTTCCGCCGCTTCCAGGGAAGCGGAAAAGCTATATCTTTTGTTAAGCTTTTTCTTAGTCTTCTTCTCCCCCAAAGCCCATAGACAATGCACAGGGGTTTTGTAAGCACGACTTTGGTCATTGAACAGACTTGGATTTTTTTCAAACGTGGCAAATGCATAAAGCCCATGCTGAAATTGATCCTAAACACCTTGATATCATCATGACGTCATCACGTGTCACGTGACCTTGCTTTGAAGGGGCAAATTTCAAAATCCATTAAAAGCAAAAGTACAAGTTCGTTTGGTTTCAACTTTGCACTGTATCTAAGTTGGGAAAAGGTGTATCCAAAAATTGCCATCGATTGACCGTGACGTCATCTCATGAATATTTATGAGGTCATGAACTTTTCAGATTTTCACATTGAAATGAGCATATTTGGCCAACGGAGCGAGATTTTTTTCATTTTTTCTTTGATATCTATTGGGGACATGGTTTAGAAACACCTTCCGGAGCCAAAATGTCGTTACGCAATCATGACGTCATCAAAATGTGTGATTTTAAAACACATATAAGGCATTGGCTGATCATCTCGAAATTTGGTATGTAGTTAGCTATGATGCTAGACATTCCAAATCTAAAGTTTGGAACCGAAGGACCATTGTTTATATTTTTTATGAATTTTTGAATACCACACTCGAGTCCCATAGGCTTTGTGCACAAAATATGTACATGCGTTTTGGAGTAGGAATGGGGCTATTCTGCGACTTGTTACAAACAGAAGCGGAAAAGCTCTATGCTCTGTTTCACAACAGACATATATTTAGCTTTTCCGCCGCTTCCAGGGAAGCGGAAAAGCTATATCTTTTGTTAAGCTTTTTCTTAGTCTTCTTCTTCTTCTCCCCCAAAGCCCATAGACAATGCACAGGGGTTTTGTAAGCACGACTTTGGTCATTGAACAGACTTGGATTTTTTTCAAACGTGGCAAATGCATAAAGCCCATGCTGAAATTGATCCTAAACACCTTGATATCATCATGACGTAATCACGTGTCACGTGACCTTGCTTTAAAGGGGCAAATTTCAAAATCCATTAAAAGCAAAAGTACAAGTTCGTTTGGTTTCAACTTTGCACTGTATCTAAGTTGGGAAAAGTTGTATCCAAAAATTGCCATCAATTGACCTTGACGTCATCTCATGAATATTTATGAGGTCATGAACTTTTCAGATTTTCACATTGAAATGAGCATATTTGACCAACGGAGCAAGATTTTTTTTTTTTTTTTTGATATCTATTCCGGATGTAGTTTAGAAACACCCAAATGGGCCAAAATGTCATGACGCAATCGTGACGTCATCAAAATGCGTGTTTTCAAATCACATATTTGCCATTGGACAATCTTCTCGAAATTTGTTGGGCAGTTAGCTATTGGGCTAGACATTCTAAATCTTGAGTTGGGAATTAATTAACCATTGTTCAGAATTGTTATGATTTTTTTAATATTAAAATGTAGTCCCATACACTTTGTGCACATAATATGCACGTGCGTTTTGGGGTAGGAATGGAGGGTACGGGTTCGAAACCCAGTGACGTAAACTCTCTTTTTTTCGTCCGTCACAAATCCAATTAAAACGACGCGAAATGGGCCTCAACCTATCATAGAATAAACATATGTATTTTGTTCTGTTTTTCTCTGTCTGTTTTTGCTTGGGTGGTCACGTGATAGCTCTTTAAAGGGCCAAACTGGCATGTGCAATCATGCCGCGATCTCACATCCCACACGTGACAGTGCTTTAAAGGGGCAACTTGTACACTACACTGTAGTCATTAATTATGGCTTCACGTAGGTAGATGATAGATCTAAACTTCAGACGAAGATTACTACCTGAACCAAGAAAAAATCGTATTTTTATTTTGTCTTCAACCGACTCAACATTTACCCCGGATTGAAAATATCAAAACATATTTCAGGAATTTCCTTTGTTTTTCATTGTTTAGGTTTTTTATACTAAGGGCCATAGGTTTGTGTACAAATTAGCTGTGAAATCCATTAAGGGCCTAATATCAAATACAAATGGCTTCAAACTTGGCACATACTTAGGTTAGTAGATGGAGATTCATTGCAAAAAGTGAGATCATCATGACGTCATCAGGGGGTCACGTGACAGGTCATTAAAATGTCAAACTTCAAACTTAATTATTAGCAAAAGTATCGGTTAGTTTGGTTTCAATTTTGCAGCATATCTAAGTTGGGAAAAGATGTATCCAAAAATAGCCCTCATTCGATCGTGACGTAATCTCATGAATATTAATGAGGTCATAAACTTTTAAGATGTTAACATTCAATTGAGCATATTTGGCCAACGGAGCGAGATTTTTTTCATTTTTTCTTTGATATCTATTGGGGACATGGTTTAGAAACACCTTCCGGAGCCAAAATGTCGTTACGCAATCATGACGTCATCAAAATGTGTGATTTTAAAACACATATAAGGCATTGGCCGATCATCTCGAAATTTGGTATGTCGTTAGCTATCGTGCTAGACATTCCAAATCTAAAGTTTGGAACCGAAGGACCATTGTTTATATTTTTTATGAATTTTTGAATACCACACTCGAGTCCCATAGGCTTTGTGCACAAAATATGTACATGCGTTTTGGAGTAGGAATGGGGCTATTCTATGACTTGTTAACAACAGAAGCGGAAAAGCTCTATGCTCTGTTTCACAACAGACATATATTTCTCGTTTAGTCTTCTTCTTCTTCTCCCCCAAAGCCCATAGACAATGCACAGGGGTTTTGTAAGCACGACTTTGGTCATTGAACAGACTTGGATTTTTTTCAAACGTGGCAAATGCATAAAGCCCATGCTGAAATTGATCCTAAACACCTTGATATCATCATGACGTAATCACGTGTCACGTGACCTTGCTTTAAAGGGGCAAATTTCAAAATCCATTAAAAGCAAAAGTACAAGTTCGTTTGGTTTCAACTTTGCACTGTATCTAAGTTGGGAAAAGTTGTATCCAAAAATTGCCATCAATTGACCTTGACGTCATCTCATGAATATTTATGAGGTCATGAACTTTTCAGATTTTCACATTGAAATGAGCATATTTGGCCAACGGAGCGAGATTTTTTTCATTTTTTCTTTGATATCTATTGGGGACATGGTTTAGAAACACCTTCCGGAGCCAAAATGTCGTTACGCAATCATGACGTCATCAAAATGTGTGATTTTAAAACACATATAAGGCATTGGCCGATCATCTCGAAATTTGGTATGTAGTTAGCTATCGTGCTAGACATTCCAAATCTAAAGTTTGGAACCGAAGGACCATTGTTTATAATTTTTATGAATTTTTGAATACCACACTCGAGTCCCATAGGCTTTGTGCACAAAATATGTACATGCGTTTTGGAGTAGGAATGGGGCTATTCTATGACTTGTTAAAAACAGAAGCGGAAAAGCTCTATGCTCTGTTTCACAACAGACATATATTTCTCGTTTTACTTTGTTTTGTTGTCCACTGATCTCGTCTTTGTATTGGCACTCTCCCCAAGCGCTTTGCATCTCTTGAACAGGCGCTCTATAAATGCGTTTATTATTATTATTATAAAGTGAATTAATGATAACCAATAAGTTTTAAGCATAAATTATGAATGTTTTTAGGAAAGTATAACTATTAGTATTAGGAGTGTCGAAAAAAAAAAAGATGAACAAAAAAACCATACAGGGAAGAATTTTACAGTGCCACACAGCATTTGAGTTATTTTAAGAATTTATTTTGCGTTTGGCTGCACTGGGACACCTTTTACTAAACACCACCGTCGAAAATAGGTCACGATGCTTACTCATTACTGTGCGGTGCGCCGTGGACATCAACAAAACCGGGTAATGTTACGGAATTGACAGGGTTGATCAACATTCTCCATGATTATTCTAGTAGTCTGCGGTTGTGGAAAAGGTGGCTGAGACCTCTTTTAGTGTGATACTTTCATTCACATTGGTCAGCTTGAAGAAAAGGCCTTAGTTATATCGTCTAAAACCGGTAACTGGAGGATACTAACTAAAGTACTACTACTAGTACTACTAGTACTAGTACTACTACTGTACTAGTAAGTACTACCATGGAGGAAGAAATTCCTCCATGCTAGTACTAGTACTACTAGTAGTACTAGTAGTACTACTACTACTAGTAGTACTAGTAGTAGTAGTTGCGGTAACCGTAACCCTCATCCTCCCGAAGGTCGGAGACCTGAGGGTTACGGGAACGTATGTACAAAATTATAGCGAGGTTTTTGTTTTTACCATTTTGGAAACACCACTGTCCCGATCGCCCCCTTTTTCCACCCTTTTGAAAATCGCCACACACAATCTAAGGACATGCACTTGATCCCAAATGTATACTGAATGTGATCAGATAACTCAAAACATCGTGGGTAAAATACTTTTCCGAAAAACGGGCAGAAACTCACCAAAATACTGTCTGTAAATGTCCCGTCAACGTCTCCGCCAGGTTCGGAATCCGAACCTGGCGCCTCGACCAATCAGCGCTTAGTCTCGTGACGTATATCCCGCGCGACGGCTATTTGCTGTTTCGCAATAACAGTCCACACTCGTGGTGCGCGCGCAGGTCATCGTCCTGTGAAGAGCCGACTGGTACTGTATACAACCATGGATATGCGCGCGCACCACGAGTGTGGACTGTTATTGCGAAACAGCAAATAACCGTCGTGCAGGATATACGTCACGAGACTAAGCGCTGATTGGTCGAGGCGCCAGGTTCGGATTCCGAACCTGGCGGAGACGTTGACGGGACATTTACAGACAGTATTTTGGTGAGTTTCTGCCCGTTTTTCGGAAAAGTATTTTAGTTTTACCCACGATGTTTTGAGTTATCTGATCACATTCAGTATACATTTGGGATCAAGTGCATGTCCTTAGATTGTGTGTGGCGATTTTCAAAAGGGTGGAAAAAGGGGGCGATCGGGACAGTGGTGTTTCCAAAATGGTAAAAACAAAAACCTCGCTATAATTTTGTACATACGTTCCCGTAACCCTCAGGTCTCCGACCTTCGGGAGGATGAGGGTTACGGTTACCGCAACTATAATAGTAGTAGTAGTACTAGTACTAGTACTTGTAGTAGTACTAGTAGTACTACTAGTACTACTAGTAGTACTACTACTTTTACTAGTACTTAGTAGTAGTACTACTACTAGTACTAGTAGTAGTAGTAGTAGTACTAGTACTCACGTCTTTCTGTTTAAGTAACCAGAGTCCGACGCTTTCTAATTCTAATCCAGTCCGAGTAACTTGGACGCATACAATCGGCCTTTTAAAAAAAATTGAGATTTCGGGCGATAATTTTTTTTAAAGGGCGATTGTAAGGCACTAAGGGTCCAAGTTACTCTGACTAATTCTAATCACAATTTGAGAGGGTTTGCTTCTTAAAAAAAATGTTAATTGTTATGGTTACAATTTACATTTACACCATGGACTGAGGAACAGTTACACTTAGTTGACTTACACCGTTACCCGTTAGTGTTACACTTACACTGAGTTACAGTTACACAGTTGTTACACTTACATTGACTCAGTTACAATTTTCTTGAGGTCGGCGGGCCAAGTCAAGTGCCAGTGAAGTGGTTTCTTGAGGTCGGCGGGCCACGTGGTAAATTGAACAGTCCACGCACGAGACTGGACCAGACTGATCCTGGCCCTAAATTTGGGCCTGAATTTCGGCTGGCCTGCCCGTAAAGCGCTACGGTGTCCCATACATGACACACAATATTTGAATTGTCGTTTTGCTAGTTTAAAAATAAGAATAAGAGCGAGATTGTATTGCAACGTTGTGATAACATGATTCTATACATAATCAGCGTGAATACTTGCTTTTCTTTTTCCAAAAACATATATTTTTCAGAAAAAAAATGAATATACAGGATTTTACTTCAAATAAAACGAATTTGGAATACTCCTCTGTTGAAAAAGTGAGTGTACCCTACGCATTCCACTTAAACCTAATAAATTGGATATCATCTGAAAGAGTAAAAAAATCTACAGAGGATGTAGGCATTCACGAGTTCATTGGTGTAATCATTCATTCAGCCTGACAAATTTAACAAGGACCGAAATCCACTTTCGGTCAGAAACTCGCTATACGCTAATATGCATTTTGCTGAGAGCTCGAAATACTCCTCTTTTGGAAAAGTGAGTGTTGCACCAACGAACTCGGGAACGCCTACATCCTCTGTAGAATTTTATACTCTTTCAGATGATATCCAATCTATTAGGTGTTATTGAAATGCGTAGGGTACACTTACTTTTCCAAAAGAGGAGTATTCCAGATTCGTTTTAATTTGAAGTCAAATCCTGGATATTCATATTTTTCTAGAAAATATAGGTTTTTGGAAAAACAAAACAAGTATTCAAGCTGATTGTGTATAGAATCATGTTATCACAACGTTGCAGTACAATTTCTCTCTTATTTTTATTTTTAAACTATCAAAAACTCAATTCAAATATTGTGTGTCATTCACAGGACACCGTAACGCTTTACGGGCAGGCCAGCCGAAATTCAGGCCCAAATTTAGGGCCAGGTTCAGTCTGGTCGAGAACGGAGCACGTACGTCTAGACGGTGTTATCGTTTTGATACGCCACCACGAGAGGGCGTTCTTCCGCAGCCACCCGCTACCACGAACGCGAGGCGCACGCCGCACCGCTAGCACTGCGCGCACTGTACTGTACATGTACAGTGTACATTACATGTACATGTACTGTACACAGTCATGTAGTGATGTACATGTGTACATGTACATGTACAGTGTACATACATGTACTGTACAGTACTGTACACAGTCATGTAGTGATGTACATGTACAGTACATGTTCATGTACAAGTACCTGTACATGTACAGTACATGTACATGTACAGTACATGTACAATGTACATGTATCGTGGGGGCCCAGTTTTCGACGGTACGCGTTTTCGACGCTTGGCCTTCTATACTCACATCGCACGATGAAAACAACTCCGTATAACGATCTCAGACTTCGTATCTTCCTGTTTGTTTCCTGGTCTTGTCCGTCACCGAAAATGTGGAAAGTTAAGGCTCTCCCGGTAGGCCAAACTCGTGTGATTCAAAAAGTTGCTCTTTTGGGGTCTATTTTCCTAGATACAAAACTGGCAGTTGCTTCGTAGCTCCAGTTTTCTTTATCGTTGGTCCGAACAAAAATCTGAGTGTACCATAACAAACCCCAACATACGTAAAAAAAATATATATCACGCAACTTGAGGGCAGTCCGTTCTGGGTAAAAAACTATGGGGGCTCGCTCCTATAGTATAGGGCGTACGTCTTGCTTATAAGGCCTTATATAATTCATATCGTCGAAAACGGTAGGGCGGTATCCATGAGCGACACACGCAGCATTTCTCATCCTTGTTAATTTCCACACCAGAAGATACATCGAGGCAGGATGTGATTGTTCGGCTTGGTCCAAGCTAATTGTGATTCAGCCATGGAAGCAGATTCTGTTTTCTTTGCCCTTTTGGTGGTATTTGGTGGGGTTGTATTTTTTTATCTGGTTGATGTCTTCTTCTGTGTCGTTTAAAAAAAGTCCACGTACACTCCTCTTTCTCACTGCTTCTTCAGTTATAACCTTTCCCAATATTACTCAAGAGACACAATGCCTCCTTCTTGTCACTTTCTGTAGCTGCCCTTTAATTAATTTTTTGGTTTGTTTAACGCAGTACGTGGCTATTGTTACGGCAGCCGTAACGCAATTTCCATTTTCTATAGTTACGGCACTGCAACTGAGCAAGCGCGAGGACACGACAGATTTTGTTGTATGGGGTATAAATCCCACATGCACAGGCAGCGCCGCCTCAAGCTCAATACAGGCACAAGAAACATGGCAAATTCTCTGGCTGTAGGCACATAATTTGCTTGTCTTGTTGAAGCAAAATATCCCTGTAATTATCGGAATGGGAAAAGGCGTCTTTTACAATCATGTACATGTACATTAGAAACTCATGCGGTGAGATCGGCCCAAAAGCGGGTGCCTAACAAACTACGATGACGACTTCGCGTGCGTGCATGTGGCGGCAGAAAATACGATAAGTCATTCGATTTTCAGGAGGTTTAAAAGACCACTATACAAATTATAAAACTATTATACCTATAAACCAGCGTTGTAATTTTCTTTAATCAAACAGTGGCAATAAATAATGACGAATGTATATCATGCAAATGCAACAAATCAAGATCAAGCATGACGGTCAGACGGCAGCGTCGCCAGCTAAGATCGCGCTTCAGTCCAAAGTCAGCTTAGTGGTTTGATCTGGCATGTGTCCTCGCGCTTGCGCAGTGCCGTATAGAAAACGGAAACTGCGTTACGGCTGCCGTAACATAGCCACTGCGGTTTTTTTTAACGCAGTGGCTATTGTTACGGCAGCCGTTAGCTGGCGACGCTGCCGTCTGGCCGTCGTGCTTGATCTTGATTAGTTGCATTTGCATAATGCTTTCGTCGTTATTAGAAGGCCAAGCGTGGAAAACGTGTACCGTCGAAAACTGGGCCCCCATGATACTCGCTTATACGTAGTAGTAATAGTTATGGTGGCGCAGAAGGGACATTTTGTCGCAAATAATTATGTGCGCAAATAATTAGGACAAGCCCAAGGTTCCCTTAGTTACTTCCTACCACCCTTCTCTTCCTCCTCTAAGGAAAAACACCATATTCTCCACACTTCAGATCGTCTGGCTGATGCCATTCCAAATTCGCCTGTTTTGGCTTTCAGCTAGGCGCCCCGTAACCTGCGTGACATGCGCCGCGTAACTTGGCAGAGATGGAATTCCATACTTAATTGTCCGAGCAGAGGTTCCCCCTTTGGACTCTTCACCTCCAACTAAATTAGGTACATTTAAGTGTACCTCGAAATGCATTGTTTGCAAGACACATGTCAAGGAAATAGACTCTTTCAATGGACATTCTTCTGGAACTACCCACACGACCTATGGCCGTACCAGTGCACTACCTCCAGCATCATATACCTCATCATCTTTTGTAGAGTTTGTAATATTCAGTATATGTTGGCGAGACCAAAAACACCCTCAAAAAACGGATCTATGGCCATATATAGGTCTACTATCTAAACCGGTAAAATGGACACCCCTGTTGGGTATCACTTCAATTTCCCTGATCATTTGATATCAGATATGAGTGTACTGGGCATAGAATCACTTGGTCACCGTACGTAGTAATGCTGTCCGTCTAAGCCTTGAGAAAATGTGGATGAAGCGTCTTCGGACTATTCAACCACATGGTCTCAACATCCAGGAGGGTAATTACACCATGCAGCTTTCTGATAATCCTTCTTTTTTGTTCAGTCCTTCACACTTCTCTCAGTCTTTGATCTTTCCCCCTCTTCTCACTAATCCCTACCCTACTGCTTGCTCTTCTCTTTGATCTTTCCCCCTCCTCTCACTAATCCCTACCCTACTCCTTGCCCTCCCCTTTGATCTCGATCCCTACCAGCTTCACTAGTTGTCCTCTGTTTCTCATCCGTGTCCTATTCACCCCCCCTCCTTCCTTCGTGTACATGTATCTGTTTTGTCCTTGTCACTCTGCCTTTGAGAAAGGTCCTGCTAGGATCGAAACGTCAGGCCCACTAAATTTTAAGATTTACATTTTGGTAATTTTACTCAGTAAGCAGTTTGCAACATTTTTGTATATCACCCCAAATAATTATTTGCGACAAAATCTGCAATTCGCAGATTTTGTTGTAAATTTGTTTCAAAGAATCTAGGGGGCCCAAACCAGTAGTGCCGTAGTGTCGCATGACTCGCTGTGCGGCGCTTTGGTCAAAGGTCGCGTATATAGTGCGCTGTGGCCACCTCCCCCCCCCCCCCACAGGCCTGACACTGTGACCATAATACCGAGTCTCAGGTGTCAGGGAACATTCACAGCCCTGTTCTTCAATCTCCGTGACTTTCTCCTTTCGTGACTGTCAACAATACTTTTTTTTCGACCCATCGTAACGCGTTGCGCCGGGTCTAACACTGTGCATGTGTGTAGTGACCAGCCGCGGTTTTTGTGGCCCTCTAGCTTCTTTGAAAAAAAATTGCGATAAAATCTGCGAATTGCAGATTTTGTCGCAAATATTTGCGCACATATTATTTGCGACAAAAATGTGCAATTCGCAGTATTTGTCGCAAATATATGCACATAATTATAATATTTGCGACAAAATTTGCGATTTGCAAATAATTTATTTTATGTGGGCAAATATTTGCGACAAAATTTGCGAATTGCGATGTCCTTTCTGCGCCACCATATTAAGTAGTACTAGTAGTAGTAGTAGTACTTCTAGTAATAGTATAGTACTGGCGACGAGTGGCGAGTGGTAACGGATATGAGGTAATTTTCTGCGTTTTTCTAACAAATTAATGATCACTTGTTTAGGAACCGTTCATATTTTATCAAGGAATGTGGACAATTTATCATGGCTTTTTGATGAGTACTTTTTTTTCCGATCATTTTCACTCGACTTTGAGTTTGAGTTTAACTCAAGTCTAGTCGGTCAAGCACGGTCCGAGCACTTGGAAGTTGGACCCTTACAATCGCCCTTTTGTTAATCGCTGTGGCTATTGTTACGGCAGCCGTAACGCAACTTCCATTTTCTATAGTTACGGCACTGCAACTGCGCAAGCGCGAGGACATGGCCAGATCGAACGTGTACACTGACTACTTTGGAAGCGCGATGTTAGCTGGCGACGCTGCCGCCGTGCTTGATCTTGATTTGTTGCATTTGCATGATACATTCATCATTATTTGTTGCCACTGTTTGATTAAAGAAAATTACAACGTTGATTTATAGGTACAATAGTTTTATAATTTGTATAGTGGTCTTTTAAACCTCCCTAAAATCGAATGACTTCTTGTATTTTCTGCCGTCACATGCAAGACGCGAAGTCGACATCGTAGTACAGTGCATCGCTGACGACTTTGTTAGGGACCCGTTTTTTTGCCGATCTCACCGTGCGAGAGAATCTTCTATAAATGATTGACTAAAAGACACCTTTTTGCATTCCGATAATGACAGGGATATTGCTTCAAGACAAGCAAATTATGTGCCTACAGCCAGAGAATTTGCCATGTTTCTTATGGTACTGAGCTTGAGGCGGCGCTGCCTGTGCATGTGGGGTTTATACCCCATGCAACAAAATCTGGTATGTCCTCGCGCTTGCGCAGTTGCAGTGCCGTAACTATAGAAAATGGAAGTTGCGTTACGGCTGCCGTAACAATAGCCACAGCGTTTATTAATTACAAAAAAGGGCGATTGTAACTTGTGTAACTGTAACTGTAAGGGTCCAAGTTACTCGGACTAACTCAAGTCAAGATTAAAAATAAGATAGCTTCTTGTGGCTTGTGACAGTCACCCGTCCCTCGGGTGACTTGTCGTGTCTAAGTTACTCGGACTACGTCAATACTACTATACTATTACTACTACTACAGTACTACTAGTCCGAGTAACTTGGACCCGACAGGTCACCCTTTTTTTTATCGAATTTTGAAATTTGGAGGGACGGGTGACTAGCCTGTAGTAGGGGCCAAGGATCATGGCTATGCATATGCTCCTGCATCGTCTGAAATCTCTGTAATGTCATCTTTGAAAAATACCCCCGACCGAAATCCCCAGATTTACCCCCCAAAACACCAGTGAAACCGTCCCACGCGCCCATTGAGGATTCAGTGAGAATTACAGATTCCATTACTGGTCATTTTGTTTTACTCACGTTTGGGAAAAGGGAGAAAATTCCCCTCAGTTGACCGAGAACGGGTCGACGAACCGAATTGGGGTGGCCATCTTGGATTTGAAAACTGGATGACGTCACCAGGTCCGGGTGCGGAGTGGTCATCGGAAGTGTATGCGCACGCGGTGCGATGTCCCGGACGTTGCTTTGCACTGCTGTTCAGGAAAGTCGTAGGGCTCAACGCGTGTAAGCACGCGCGCAGACCTTCCGCAGACCACTCCGCACCTGGACCTGGTGACGTCATCCAGTTTTCAAATCCAAGATGGCCACCCCAACTCGGCTCGTCGACCCGTTCTCGGTTAACTGAGGGGAATTTTCTCCCTTTTCCCAAACGTGAGTAAAACAAAATAACCAGTATTAGAACCTGTTATTCTCACTGAATCCCCGATGGGCGCATGGGACGGTTTCACAGGTGTTTTGGGGGTAAATCTGGGGATTTCGGTCGGGGGTATTTTTCAAAGATGACATTACACGATGCAGCATAGCCATGATCCTTGGACCCTACAGTAACCCGTTCCTACAAATTTCAAAATTCGATAAAAAAAGGGTGACTTGTCAGGTCCAAGTTACTCAGACTAGGCGATAGCAGTGTCCAAGATTCTCAGTAAGGAAACACGAACAAACAACGATGTGTTCGACTCCATGACTACCCCCGACTGAAACCCCCAGATTTTACCCCCAAAACACCTGTGAAACCGTCCCACGCACCCATCTTTGGATTGAGTGAGATTCACCGAACTCAATACTGGTCATTTGTCTTACTCACGTTTGGGGAAAAAGGAGAAATTTCCCCTCAGGTGATCGAGAAGATTCTCTCCCGTCCGACGAGCCAAAATGCGGCGGCCATCTTTGATTTCAAATTGAAACGGTATACACGCAAATCGAATACATTTTGCGCGACTATAGAGTCAACGTGTGTGTGCGTGCTCGCGCACACCACGGACGTATGCGCACACACTCAAACAGACCCACTGCGCACATGGACCTGTCAAAACGTCATCGATTTGCGTGTAGCGTTTGCGTGTAGCGGTTGCGTGTGCAGTTCAAAATCAAAGATGGCCGCCGCATTTAGCTCGTCGGACGGGAGAGAATCTTCTCGATTACCTGAGGGGAAATTTCTCCTTTTTCCCCAAACGTGAGTAAAACAAATGACCAGTATTGAAATCGGTGAGTCATTGTTAGTAACATTTTAAACTACCCTCTTTAACTTTTTGACTACCGGTACCCTCAAATGAAATCCCAAGATTTACCCTGAAAACACCCGTAAAACCGTCCCACGTGCCCACCTTTGGATTCAGTGAGAATCACAGATTCCAATCCTGGTCATTTGCTTTATTCACGTTTTTTTTTTTGAATCCCAAACATCTACCCACTATGAAATAAAGCAAAATGGTTTGAAAATGATTAGATCCTGTGCAGGGCTTAGCATTTGAGCACATCAGTACTTACTAACTGCTAACGTACATGTAGTAGTAGTAGTGGTACTACTACTACTACATTTACTTACTAGTACTAGTAGTACTACTGTACCACTACAATAGTAGGCTACGCTGCATCACTGCCATCACATGTTGTATCACATGGGGCCTTAGTCAAAACTCGGCTCATGCTCTTTCTCTGTCTTTCTTTCATACAAGGCATGAAAATGGGAGGCCTTTGGCTTCATTTTTGAATGTTATTTTGTGTTTTGAAAATTAATCCAAAGCTTCAACTTTATCTACTAAGTAGTCAAAGATCTCCAACCTGTGTTTTCAGCTTTTGGATAACAGTGATGAAGCCGGAGCTGAAGCCTAAGCCGGGTTTTGTAAAAGGGCCCAGGGGGGATTTCACAAAGCCTTACGATGCATTGCAATCCAACTTACGATGGATCACCCATCGTAAGTTGTGATAGTTGGGATTGGCAGTATAGACCCGTCTTCGATGACGTCACGGTTTTGTTTATCGGCCATCTTGGATTACGCACATGAGCACGTCGCCGCCGTTTCTAAGTCAGCTGTGCATACAAACAACTCCACATGCATGGCGGCAACTTTTGAACTCGTCGTAGTTGTACTACTACTACTACTACTACTTTTTACTAGTATTAAATACTAGTTGTGCCATGGAGGAATCTCTCTTTATTCCTCCCTGGTTGTACCATGGATTGGAGGTACTTGTTTTGTTGAAAGATGATTAACTTTTGCGCTGTCCTTGGCTTTGGAAGTAGGGGGATCATGATAAGAAATCTTTTTATCGTTTACCCGCTGTACTTTCGCTAAAAAGATGGACAAAATGGTTGTCGCGGGTTAATTGTGTACGGATCTATTCCAGCAATAAAGCCGAGAATGTCGAGAGAACTGTAATAAGCCGACCGTGCAGCATTCAAATTCGGCATGATGACTAACGTAACATTAAACGAACACAAACGTGCGAGCGAAAGCGTATGTGTGTACTCCAAGATGGCGGATCTCGCTGTTTCTAGTAGCCACGTGACGTCAGTAAGAAGGGTCTATAGTTGTGATAGGCAGTGTAGTTGTGATCTAGGCAGTCTTGTGATTGATCATAAGTAATGATGAGTTTGGTCAAACCGACCACTGCAGCCTTTTTACATGAAAGTTTATGATGAAACTCCTCTTAGGCCTAGGAGGCACATGTACATGTACATGTACATGTATGCCATACATGTACCTCAAGGTATTGCTACATGTCGTAAAAATAATGGCATTGATGTTGCTGTTAGCCCAACATGAACATCGAAGAGCACTTCGCTAACAGATTGTTTTTCAACATAACAAATAATTTGGATACTCTCGACGACAGTGAAAATATAGGGGGCACTAGGGCCTATAGGTTTTCCTAATTCATATTGTAGAAAATAATTTTGCAAGATACTTTTGAGCTTCAGGCATTTTTAATGTATATTTGGCGGACACCGGTATTCTTCTGCAAACCGTATTTTGCCGTTCCCTAATTCTGATTGCTAAATTTTCATTACATCATGCTGGCCTTCATGCGCCTCCGGTAAAGTAATGTTTAGAGAAAGAAGGTCAGCTTGACATAATGAAAATTGGCCGATCATAATAAGGGAACAGTTTTCTAGGAAGTGAGTTTTTAGGCCTTTTCCTGACACACAGGTAGCCATTTTGGATGTGAATAATGACGGATGAAAAGGCTATTGTGTGGAAAGAGTTCCACATTTACATACACTTGGGTATGCATTGATTTCTGAAACAATCCGCAAATATTTAAATTTGGTAGATTATTTTAGTGAGATTAATTGCTGATTTGTATTTTGTGAAAAAAAGGAAAGACAATTTTAAGGCACCAGGATTTGAATCCCGAGCTATCAAGCCTTTAGGTAGTCCGCTATCATTACTAGTATGGAATCGTGGGGGCACTAGTCAGAACTCAGAAGTACATGTATTTAACCATTTATTCCATGGCTTCCCTTTTGTTATTTAAAGTTAGCTCATGAATGATCTCATATGAATCATCTCTTCTTAGCCTAATCATGTCCTCTACTGATGAGCGGAGCCCCTTGATGGGTCGTCATGGTGATGCCATTCCGGCCAAGATGAAACCAGTTCTCGCCGATCTACAGTCTGAGGAAGAAGTCACCTCACCTCTACTTGAGGTGGATGTAAGAACCCCGGACAACTCGGAGCTTAAAAACAAGTAAGTCAGCTCAGATTTGTATAGACATCAACAAACGGTGAAAATCGTACCTCAGATTTGTTTTCATGACCTGAATAAGCATTTAATGCCACCCAACAACTTCCGGTTCGAGTTTCAAGACAGAATGATATAGGGATGTTCGAAGTCACAATATTTATTGATATCGCTATATTGCTTTCTGATAATAATTCAGCATTTCAGAATATCACAATATTCTCGATATCACAACAGTTACCGATACCATGTCCCCATGAAGATAATAAAACACATTAGAAACTTTCTGGCATCAATGGCATCAATGGCATCAATGATTTAAAGGAGTGGATTGTTGAGAAAAACATGGAGACCTCCTTGAAGATATTTTTAGATAAAGAGTTTCATACCATGTCAGCCTTTTGCGGTTTATTTCCCATTACACAAGGTATTTGCACTTGGTTGACAATGCTTAGCTAAGACTCGCTCCATGTTGTGGCCCTCTTGTATTTGGGACATTTCTCTCAATCTGTCTTACCTTGACCGATCCTTGCCATGGAAATAAATGCAGTTTCAATTTCTTTCCAATGTCTCCAAATACAGCCAAGTAAAAATACGGAAAGATTTTAATTTAATACCTACACCCTAAAAGGGTAGAACATAAATCTAATAGATCACCTATTATTACGTGTATATGTAGATAACTACCATTGTCTGGCACAACCATTGGCAAAAGAATTGGACGTACAGTCCAACAATATTGTCTACATTACAGTTGGTGGCCTAATGTGGGTTTAATTTTTTTGCCACCTTTTTACTGTGTACAGGTGTAGGGGTATTAACTCAGATCTTTCCAAAAATACATACCGTACTCGTAGATTCTCATAGTAGTATGTACGTATATGTAATTGTTTTATTCTATTGAAAACCAAAGATATTAGTTTGTTGGATAACAACGTTGGATAATGAATTTGAGATGACTCTGATAAGTTTGGGGTAATGTTGTCCCAAAATCTCACAAGCTATAGGACAAATTTACTCATGACAAAATACTTTGGTGCATTTTTTCATCCGAGGAAAAACATATATTTTTTTCAATAGGTATGACAAATTTAGAAGGCCAAGTTCAAATTTGCGTCATTCATGCGGCTCACCAGGTACCAGTGGTGGAATTCCTGATAACAAACGCAGGTGAGAAAAACTTAGTGAGGTAGTATTAGTGGGTAACTTGGCAGGATGTTTGATGAAATACCAGGTTATCAGTTACAGGGCTGTAACAAATCCCAAATAAGGAAAACATCGAAACCAATCACAAATTGACTTATCATGAAATCAATTACATGTGCACAGTACGTAGAATAACAAGGATTAATTTCATTCATAGTAGGCCTACTTAAGGGTTTGCACTGAACATCAAAATGAAAAATTGCAGAGGTTATTGACGTTGTTTTTTGCGGCTCTGAAGTTTATATACATGTGTACATGTAGATGTACAGTATGTGAGTATGTGATGCCCAGTGGCCAGCAGGCAGATCGTGTGAAGTTTTTGCTGCCATAGCAGATAGCCGGGCTTAGGAGATAACGTTTTAATCCTACATGTAGCCAAACTTTTCTCAAAGGCAGGGAAATTACCTTCTTCTCCTCATCCGCCTCCTTCTGCTTTCTGCCAAACTCAAAACATTGTCCTTTAATATCTTCAAAAATCGATATTAAATCAACAGTGGGATCCCTTGTATTGCTGCTTGTTGCATATGAGAACACATTGCAGGGCCTACATTTTGAAAATCTGTGTGATGTACATGTAGGCCTGGGCAGAAACCCGGGTATCCGAAACCCGACCGAAGACCATAGATACCTGGTTCCATTTTGTGGCTTTGGGTACCCGATTTTTTATTTTGAAAAGTGCGGGTTGCCGAACACAGAATAAATCAAGTTAAAAATCACACTGGACAAGTCATATACATGAAGTTCAGACGGTTAACTCTTCATCAACCCCACCATGCGATTGACATAAAGGTTTTTGTTACTGACACTGTCAAACACCTATTGCTCCACGCGATACCACAGGTCAACCACAGGGTTAATTCTTCTCTCAGAAGTGTCTACAGGAATATTATTCACATTTTTCACAAGTTTTCATTTTAATGCAGAAGTTTTTATGCGGAAAAACTCTGTGTTACTTTGTAAGCAGACATAAACATTCTTGTTTAGATTTGCATTTTGATCTTTTAAGTCTGCATGCATGGTTGACGCTTCATTTCTTTTTCTCTCTTTTTTTTCATTTAGGAAGCCATTTCACTATTCATCTGTCCCCACCTATGTGACAGATGATGGCAAGATTGAGCATGCAGTGGATGAGAGGACAGCAGCCACATTCAATCGCTATCGTTACTACAACCGGCTCGCTGGTAGCCCAAGCCAACGAGATTCGGCATTGGTAATCATATTCAATCTTTCTCCTTGGTTCTGGAAGAAATGATTTTGCAAAACCTTTATGGCCCATTGTAATCAATCTATGATCAGATCTAGAATCTATCAGATCAGCTGCAAGGTGCCATCGTGTATCACACATCATCTTTAGGATTGATTGTTGTGTAAAAATGGCTGGTATGTGTAGTTATGCACTTAACCCTGGCATGCACAGAAAGTCCTCAACTCTTGTGGAAGGATGTCCTCTTGTGGAAGGATGAAAGGCTAGGTTTCTTGCAACTGCCTTGTTTTTTGGCTAAAATATGTAGTATATTGATGCAGAACCTGTCTGCATTCGTTTGTAAATGTGCTTCCCATTTTGTTTTGCGCGAAGCACACTCAATGGACTCTTAGCGTGCTTAGGGGGAAAAGCCCCTTCTTTCTCAATTTATTTCGATATTATTCATCGGAGCAGTATAACTAGAAACCTAAGGCATAACATATATCTCAAAATTTAGTGGGCCTGACGTTTCGATCCTAGCAGGACCTTTCTTAAAGGCAGAGTGGCCTTGGTATTTGGTAATGACTATTGACTAAAAAAAACGTTTTTCAAAGGTAAAATGATAAAACTTCTTGAAGATTGAATTTGTTCATAATTATGTGATTGTCAATATAATTTTGTGGTATTTTTCAAATGTCTCCAGTGTTTACCTTCATAGCAAACACTATACATGAACATGTACCGGTATGTACATTTCCATGCATGCTTGTTCTCGGTCTCGGTCTCGGAAGTCTCGGTCTCGGTCTCGGTCTTATCAAAGTCTCGGTCTCGGGAGGCTGGTCTCGGTCTTATCAAAGTCTTGGTCTCGGGAGACTGGTCTCGGTCTCGGGAAGCTGGTCTCGGTCTCGGTAGGCTGGTCTCGGTCTCGGTCTCGGTCTTGGTCTCGGTCTTATCAAAGTCTCGGTCTCGGGAGGCTGGTCTCGGTCTTGGATGCTGCGGTCTATGCAAGACCATAGCCCCACGCGGTCCCGAATCCCGTGCAACACCATAGCCCCACGCCGTCCCGAATCCCGTGCAACATCATAGCCCCACGCCGTCCCGAATCCCATACAATACCCCGAGACGCACGTGGTCCCGAATCCCACGCAATACCCCGAGACGCACGTGGTCCCGAATCCCACGCAATACCCCGAGACGCACGTGGTCCCGAATCCCACGCAATACCCCGAGATGCACGTGGTCCCGAATCCCACGTAAAACTCGAACCCAACACTGTCCCGAATCCCGTGCAATACACGAACCCCACCCCACACAACGCTGTACCGTATCCGCTCCCGTGCAATACACGAACCCCACCCCACACAACGCGGCGCGCCGTACCGAATCCTCTGCCATAGCAATACACGAACCCCACCCCACACAACGCTGTACCGAATCCGCTGCCATGCATGCAATACACGAACCCCAACCCACCCCACGCCGTACCGAGTCCGCTCCCATGCAATACACGAACCCCACCCCACACAACGCCGTACCGAATCCGCTCCCATGCAATACACGAACCCCACCCCACACAACGCTGTACCGAATCCGCTCCCATGCAATACACGAACCCCACCCCACACAACGCCGTACCGAATCCGCTGCCATAGCAATACACGAACCCCACCCCACACAACGCTGTACCGAATCCGCTGCCATAGCAATACACGAACCCCACCCCACACAACGCTGTACCGAATCCGCTGCCATAGCAATACACGAACCCCACCCCACGCCACGCCGTACCGAAACTCCATTCCTGGGACACCTCCCGAGCCAATTACCCGGTTCCAAACTTGGGACCGGTCCCAATCCTGGGACACCTCCCGAGCCAAATACCCGGTTCCAAAGCTGGGACACCTCCCAAGCCAAATACCCGGTTCCAAAGCTGGGACACCTCCCGAGCCAAATACCCGGTTCCAAAGCTGGGACACTTCCCGAGCCAAATACCCGGTTCCAAAGCTGGGACACTTCCCGAGCCAAATACCCGGTTCCAAACCTGGGACACCTCCCGAGTCATTACCCGGTTCCAAATCTGGTACCTCCCCCCCCGCGAAGGAACCGGGTCCGAGTCCAATGCAATCGTGCAATAGCCGAGTCCTACGCTGGAGCCGCGCAAGTCCGGCAGTATGTACGTGCAGAACAATGTAAGAACACAAGTAACAAGACAAGATAAATATATCTCTGCCTAGGGAGCCAAGTGAACCCGTCACAACCATGTGGTCTGTAAAAGAATCGCGTGATTGGGCATTGGTAGGCGATGAAATACTGATGAAATCACACATGCTTGGGAGCCCTACTCAGACTTGCGCCACACGGCAACACAAGTACAGTGCGTGTAGGGTGTAGTACAATGTATGCGTGCAGAATTATCCACGATCGAATGGGGTCATTCAATGCGTTGCTTATTGCTGCCACGTGCAGTACCACAGTAGCAGCCTGCGTTCGATTGTTGAGAATTTACAGGCATACAAAGTAAATTGTACATGTACATGTGTCATGCACCCATTGCACTGTGCATGTACAAACCAACATTGCATAAGTTATCCATGGTTGGGGCCAGGCCATTGCGTGACTGCGTGTTCGCTAAATGTGCGCTGGGCCGCGCTGGCCACAGAGTTTGGAACCGGTTCCTCTGAAGCGGGAACCGTCCAAAGCGGGTACCCGGTTAAAAAAAAAAGCGGAACCACGGTTCCGGTTCCCATTTTGGAACCGCGGTTCCACTTGGAACCGGGAGAACCGCCCAAGCTTAGCACACACGCAGGAATTTTGTGAGGGCCCCCATCAGGCACTCGGAAGGCCCCGCGGGTTACTCGCGGAGATTTCTGATAAATTGTGACCGGTATCATAGATGAAACCGTTCCTTTGATTTGTTGGAATTGAAAAAGCTGCGTCTGCTTTTTGTGATCCCCAAACTGCCGAAGCCAGGTTTACAACTATTGAATGAAAATGGGGGTGTGATCCCTGGAGATATACATCAGTCAATGGTTGAATGTCTGACTGGTGCCCCCACCCTTGCAATGATATAGTGACTATTTTGGAAGGCTGCTAGCCTGCTAGCCTGCTGGATAGTTCAGATGGTAAGAGTGCTAGTACGCAAAACAAGAGGTCTGTGGTTTAAGTCCCTATCCAGAAGAAAAACAAAATCCCTGCCATTTTTCAAAATTATAAGAAATTTTTGGTAGGGAATATTTTTTGTCTAGAGGCACAATGTAGTAACATGGCGCTTAATATGGCTGTATAAGCGGCTTAATACGGCTGTATAAGCACACCATTGTCTGTCAACAAAATACAAATCAGAACATGGGTAAATACATACCTGTATAACACAATACAGCAATGTTATCTCTTCCTTCAGGAAATCCCAGACCATGTTCTACCTTCCTTCCTTCTCTCTGTGGACCTCCCCTTCAAAGATAAGGAAGGCAAACAGGGCAGCATCGTCACAATGTAAGTTTATTGTAGTCTCAGGAGACCTTCGGCAGTCTGCTCCTGTCTTTCCTATTTGTTCAATCTTCTCCTTCATTTACTGTTAGGTCAGAAATGTTTGTCTCCACAAGATGTTGTGTCAAAAATCTAAATTTGAAGGTCTGAGCAGGCAGTTGTACAAGAGCATTTACTTTGTATAAGAGCCTTTTGTATATGGTACACTGTATGTTAATGCAGCTCCCTACAATTACTCATTTCACAGTCCGCAGACACTACGTACAACTGAGATGTATTTAATACCGCCGCCCAATGTACTCAAACTTTTCAGAAATTTGCAACAAAAAAGGAGTGCCCAAATATTAACATACATTCCACTTGATTCTACTGTGATTGCTTCAAAATGGATTCAGGTGATCAGGTCATGACTGTCTTCCCAAGCAGCCATTCAAATAATCAGTGCTTGAAATGAAAGGAGCGTGATCGTGCTCGCGCTCCTCCACGCTCCTTAACCACTTCGCGCCGGAGGGTTTTTCAGCGCCGATGACCGCCATACTGGGGTTTTTGAACAATGCATCATTTTCAAATCTCGCTAAAACAATCGCAACAATACATTTCTGTGGAATAAATCGATAAGGGTATACTAGGGGTACAAGAGAGTAAATGTATCAGGTCTCTTAAAGGAAGAGGTTTGGTTCTGAAAAGAACCTGAGTGGTAACTCGACGTTTCGACCAGTATGCTCTGGTCGTCACCGCAAACCTTCCTATATTAAATTACTTATTGATTGATTTGCTCTAAATAGCACAACAAATTGTCTGATTTAACTGAAATACATTAACTTACAAGTAACGGACAAAATGAGAAAATGGCATAAATCTCATTTTGGGAAAACTCTTCATTTGTTTGATGCATAGCAGATTGATTTACAAAAGCTGGTTTTTCTTTCTCTATTCATCAGCTTTTCGATTTGGAACACGATGATGGGTACCTCCTTGCTGAGCATGCCCTGGGCTATCCAACAGGCTGGATTACTGATGGGTCTGGTTCTACTTGTGGGCATGGCTGGGATCACACTCTACACTTGCTTCAGGGTGGTGCAGTCTGTGCAGAAACTAGGTCTGTATAGTCTCCTCTTTCAGGCTCGTCATTGACATCTCACCTGCTGACAGTATGGCCGATACTCCCAAAGATACTGTATTTGTATGCATCATGAACGGCAATGCACAAAGCCAATTAGTTGGAAATTAAAATCGACACAATAGACAGTCATATTGTTCAACATTTGAGACGCCTTTACATATAGAGAAGGATTCCATGCCCAACCTTCAACCTAAGTCTTATAATTCTATGAAAAATACCTCGGTTGCAGACTGGGTCTGCAACTTTAATTCCCAATGACATAACAAATACATGTACCTGACTGTTGATATCAGCTTTCCTTTCTATACCTGCTGTATCTGCATTTAGTGAATTGATTTTTGTTTGTTTCCCTTTGTTTGGTTGGGGGTGGGGTTGTTTTTTAGAGAGTGGAGGCAAGCTTCTAGAATTCTCGGATGTCTGCCGTGCGTATTTGGGACGTTTTGGGGAGTATGTCTCCATTTTCTTTTCGCTGGCAGCCTTGCTCGGTGCAATGATCGTCTACTGGGTCCTTATGTCCAACTTCATGTACAGCTCAGTCAGTTTTATCTATGGTAAACATTACATGTATTTAAACATCATTGGACTTTCGTTGACTTAATTTTTTGCTGGTATTTTTAGAGTCAATAGTGTTTTTTGGGTTTATAGACAAATGACTGAGTTAATTATTATTAGTTTATTTGTTCATAGTAGTTTGTATTTATTTTCTGTAGCTGAGCCACGGCCATATACTGTACATGTACATTTACTGTGAAGTACATGTACATACATACACTACTCTGTATATGGCACAAGTATGGCATTATGTGGACCACATTTAGCAGCGAAATGCTTGGCATTAAGATAAATCTTAAAAGTGGACCAGTACTGCTGCAGCCTATTGTCAGAGGCCAACTTTCTGCAATCTTTAAACTGTTGTTTTTTTGTTGAGTATTTTATGTTGAGTATTTGATAAAAAGTGAAATTCATTGATTAATCTTCGGACTATTCAACCACATGGTCTCAACATACAGGAGGGTAATGACTAACACAATGCATGCTTTCTGATAATCTTTTGTGTTCACTCCCCCACTCTTCTCTCTTTGATCTTTCCCCCTCTTATCACTAATCCCTACCCTACTCCTTGCCCTTCCCTTTGATCTCACCCTACCAGCTTTCCTCTTTGTCCTTTGTTTCTCATCCGTGTCCTATTCACTCTCTTCCCCCTTCCTTCTTGTACATGTATCTGTTTTGTCCTTGTCACTCTGCCTTTGAGAAAGGTCCTGCTAGGATCGAAACGTCAGGCCCACTAAATTTTGATTAATTTTTAATGAATATTATTTTCTCAATGTATTGACTGATTGCTCAAAGTGCGTGCATTCTGATTAGTTTCTTGAATGATTAATTTCTTAATCTATAAAAGGTTCCCCATAGAATGTGTTGTCATTGATTCTTTTCTCAGTGTTTCCTTGATTTGTTTGATTCTTTTCTCAATATGTTGTTGTATATTTTGTTGATTGGTTGGCCAGGTCATGCATTGGGCATTGCAGATACTGACAACTCATCCCATCTAATCTGTGCAATGGACCCAGACAAGAAGCTTACCATTGAAGGCAATAGTAAGTCTAGACATGTCTCAAGTAGTACTTGCTAGAGGAACTTGTGACATAAAACCCTTGTGTATCAAATAATGTGTTTGGATACAATAATGAAATATTGTATGTATATATTTTGGAACTTGATTTGTGAAACGCAGCTTTGTTAAAATTCAACTAATTGAAATAAAAGCCTTAACAATATGTTTATGTTCATTCGGAATACTTATGCATTGGCGTTATCAAGCCAGCATTTCAGCGATGGAACTATGACAAAAACAATGGAACAGTTTAGTGTGTATGTGCAGCACAGATTGGGCAAATGAGCTGCTTACTTATGACCTGTGGATGAGAACACCCTACTAGTGCATATGCATGAAGTCAATGACGTCCAAGTTGCAAGGATCATTGTGTGCTTTGAAACTCCTTGCAGTGACTTTGATAGAGCAGGCATTCCCCACGACATTTGCAAAGGTATGGAGTAAGACCCGGACTGTTCCCCTCTTCCTCTGTCTCCTCATCTTCCCTCTTGTCAACTTCAAATCTCCAACTTTCTTCACCAAGTTCAATGCATTAGGTGAGTGTTGCATAATTGCATAGAATCATAAATGTTAATATGCTATGTTTGCCTCAGTTACCTTGTGATGCGATTTGTGAATTTTTTTGTTAGTAATTTCATATAGCTGTTTATGCACCAAAGTCTGCTTAACCACTTCGCGCCTGGTGGTTTTACAGCACCCATGACCGCCATACAGGGGTTTTTGAACTATGCATCATTTTCAAATCTCGCTAAAACAATCGGAACAATATATTTCTGTGAAATAAATAGATAAGCAGGGCTTGAAACGAAAGGAGAGTGATTGCACTCGCGCTCCTCCGCGCTCCTTAATGTTTTCCAAGGAGAGCAAAAAAAAAGCGCTCCCTACAAATTTAACAAGAGCATTATGATTTTTTAAAAACCGTGAAAGTTTAATCACCTTTGTTTTGTTTTTTGTTTTTTTACATGAGTTAAAAGCGCAAATGTTTTGTGTCAGAAAAATTTAAGACATTTGCCAACCAAATCTGCTCTAAAAACGGTTTTTGGGACCGTACTCGTTGTCGTGATTTAAGTTGAGTTGAGGCTGATCGTTTGTCGATCGTGATGGAGATCGCACGCTGTCCAGTGTGTGCACTCGGCACGTGTACGTATGCATACGTATGTATACGTATGACTTCCGCCAGCCCTTACAGTTGTTTTCTAACAAATAAACTAATGTTTATTACATTTATACCAGCGATATTTCGAGTTTCGCGGTCAAACAAAGTACGCACACCTGATAAGAAATATATTTTCTAGAATTCTAGAAAATTTGAGAAGGATTTTTAATTATTTTCTTGAGATATCGGAAGTTCAAAATTGCCAAATCACTCCGTGCAGAGAAAAAATGGCGGAGAAAAAGTCAAACTCGTGTTTTCCGGCCGCCTAGTGCACCCTTTAAATTGAAGCCTGTATTCTCTCCTTTCTATTAATACCACTTTCAACATTAATGACGAAGGGATAAATATTAAAGAAGAATGAAACCCAGAGAAAATAGTTGGCTTATCTCTTTGGTTGATAAAAACAACCTACAATCACCCATGTGCAACTCACCTACGAGTTTCATAAAGAGGGAAAAATCATGGAATTCGGTGGTCGAATTTGCGTTCCCTCAACCCGCCACGTTTTCGAAATTCCCGGCAGGTCACTGCGGGGGGTATGACATAATGACGGGCAACCCCCGCATGGGCCCGGACGGACGTATCCCTACAACATGTAAACACAACACATGTATACTGCGTGCAGTTTATATACACTCGCGAGCATGAACGATGGTGTACTGCCAGGCTTTTGGTTGTAACAATGCCAGCGGAAAAAAGCTAGGGAAATCTTTCCATGCAGTTCCTAACAAGGCCAAGAGACCTGAGTTGTTTGGGAAGTGGGATGCGGCCATAAAAGTAGAAAAAATTCTCAATGTCGGCTAGAAATATAGTCGAAATGACGTGATTTGTAGCGATCACTTCACGGAGGAGGATTGGGAGGTTGACTTGCGGGCCAAACTCACCGGTTTGAAGCCGAGAAATATACTGAAAGAACATGCCGTTCCTTCAGTATTTTCACATCGACCAGCGGTGGCATCACGTTTATCGACAGCTTCACGAATTGCCGCATTGGAATCCAGAAAGTTGAGTTAATTTTGATGTTTTTTCTATATAATATGATCGACTTTTGATGTATGTTTTCGTTTCGGTCCTAGCGTGATTTTTCTCACATGCACGTTCTGCCTAGTCTTTCGCGCAGACCGCTTATCTGTAACTCATGGAGGGTAAACTCCATGGATATACATGTATTGTACCAATTACCATGGAGGAAGAAGGGGGGATATACGTACCGTGCCGTATTTTTATTTGTGCTGCAACAAGAACATGGAGCTAGGCCTAATTTACACGTTATCGGAACGCGACTCCAGTCGCCCACACTGTTTATTCCCTGGTCGCTGACCGCAACTCACCCAGCGCTATTGTGTGCATAGCATACGCTGGGAAGTGCATGACCCCTGACCCCCACTAAGCTCCACACAGCTTCGCTAACACGTGTACAACTGAAAACTCTCCAAAATATCGACCACCTCTTGAATCATTTCTCGTATTTTCCTATTAAAATTACGCGAGCTGAAACAAAAGCCGGACACAGTGGGCTCCCAGTCATAGTTGTCGGACCTTTATTAAACTCAGCCCCTGGTGTATAAGTTATTTTAGGCCTCCTTGTTTAGATGTTATAACAGGGCGCCATTCGGCGAAGATCAAGAAAACAGAGAACCAAAATTGCGCAGCGTTTATTTTGTTACAGATACCAACTTTAATGTACACGTGTACAGTAGTACATTTTGTAGTACACAACTTGTACATTGTACACGTGTACAGTAGTACAGTGTGTACATGTACATTACATGTAGTACACAACGTGTACATTGTACGTGCACTGTACATGTACATGTACAGTCCGTGCAACGTATGCAATCAGGAAGCTGTGAAAGTGTTTGTAGATCAAGACTATACGCAATCCCCAAGCATAATTCAAATAATGACCAAAGCGAAAAACAATAAATCTGCAAAGGATTATAAGATTATTTTCTCACACATTGAGGTATAATTCTTTTTTAAATGTTGATTAATATTTGAAGTTTAAATTAAAATGATTGAACAAGCCTAACTGACCAATCAGACAGGGTCGTCTCCGCAGTGATGTCATACCCCCCGCAGTGACCTTCCGGGAATTTCGAAAGCATGGCAGGTTGAGGGAACGTGAATTCGACCACCGAATTCCATGATTTTTCTCTCTTTATGAAACTCGTAGTTGAGTTGTACATGGGTAATTGTAGGTTGTTTATATCAACCAAAGAGATAAGCCAACTATTTTCTCTGGGTTTCATTCTTCTTTAAATTACGCGGAAACAACATACGGAGACGAACGATGGAAGTAGCGCATTTTAGTTATGACCGATTTACCTTCGCGATGTTAACGAGGTTGGCAAGTCTAGGTTTGGTTTCCGCCTCTAAGTAAAGCCATAGCGACACTACAGGACCAGTAGGGCCGAAACAAGCCTATGCGTTGCAATGTGACATGACAACACGTCTTTGTACACACTGTACAGTATACTGCACAGTCCACGTGCACAGCGGCAGCATGGCTACATACGAGTACGCTGCGCTTCTCAAGCCTGATCGGAACTTCCAGGAGCAATTAGCGAGACGGTTACTCTACAAAAAAGTACAATTTATTTTAATTCCGAAAGAAAACATGAATTGGGATAATAATGGGTTTCTTTCTTTGTCGTTAGAAAAAAAATCGCTCTCCTTAAATCAACAAAGTGAATTAAGGAGAGCAATTTTTAGCTCTCCTTGTATTTATTAAAATGAAGGCCTGGATAAGAGTATACTATGGGTACAAGAGAGTGAAACCTGGCACAATTTGGACATTGTTGTGGCTTTTGTCAAGAGATTATCCCTTCGAAAAAGGACCCATTGTGCTTCGTGAATAGAGCTTAACGGACTTCTGTGTGTGTGTGTGTGTGTATGGTACTGACGATCCCTGACCGCACACTCCACTCCAGGCAGTCAAATCTTTGAGTTGGTCGGCCACAACCGAGCGTACAGATTGCGGTGAAGAATGTGGGTGGAATTCACCTGCCTGATCGACGACCGTTGGGCTGTGTTGCATTCCAACACAATGTCCCCCACGTTCTTTCAGCGGCAGTGCGGTCTCCCTCGATCATCCACAGTAAAGGTCCCACAATTGCACAATTACTGTTGCAAATCTTGCAATTCATGTGGCAACTTGCGTCTAAAAGGGTCTTTATTACTGATTCGTATTGCTTTGTTCTAAGCTGAAAAGAGTCTTTGTTTAGAATGTGGACAATAGTGGTGCTCGGATTTGGAGGGCCCCGTCACATAGTCAAGCCAATGGAGCTCCGATTTTGGAGGTCTCAGCGCAAAATGGTTAACCCCTTGCGTACGGATGACGTGTATAGACTAAGACTGTTCTTGTCGACATGTCGCGAGAATTTTATGCCGATTGTCGACATTGTCGCGACAGAGACCCTGATTTAGTCAAAAATCAGTGGTGACAATGTTGGAATTTTTTTAAGTTAATAAACGAATGGGGCATTCCAAACCGCCATGGTTTTAAACTTGTGAAATTAGTTTTCATGGATAATCTTAATTTCAATAAAATTTTATATTTAATGGCTTTCCTATTTAAGATTATACACAACAAAATAATTTTTGTGCCGATATTGTGTGTTACAGTCACAATTTCCTTAAAAAGATCCTAAAAAAGCGATTGCTCATTGGTTATTCATGACGTCATCGATCGTGTGTTCTCACTGCAAGAACTAATGAATATTTTTGAATTCGCTGCACAGCGGCTGCAGTGGTTTTCCTATTGGCTATGCACATGGAAGTTGGAGAACCAGATAGTTTATAATGAAAAGAAAAGACGTCACCGTCCGCACCTAGCTAAAGGTAGCCGCGTATTGGGCCCAAAAAACCAGCTGCGTATTGGGCCAAAAAAACCAGCTGCGTATTGGGCCCAAAAACGGAGGAGGCCGCGTATTCAGCCATACATTCAGACAAACCTAGAACGTATGCGGCAAAGGAGGCCTTTTTTCGATGTACATTATGTACTTCCGGTCCATTTTTCAACGAAATGAAATATGCGGCGCCGGGATTTTGGGCACAAACATGCGGCTACTTTCAGCTGGGTACCGACCACGACGCACGTGCGATCTCATTTCTCGATCCTTCCTTCGGACGTCCACGAACTTTCCCGATCTCTGCATTGCACTGGTATCTCGTACGCACGTGTATTAAATGCATGCAATGCAGCGACGTTCACCAGCTACTGTACTGCTGACGACCGGCCATAGAAACGTGCGCTTTACAGTATTTACACTGTACTGTGTACATCGTAATGGCAATTCGCGTCGCGATCCATTCTAACTTCCAACTACCGGTACATTATTTAGTAACTATTATTTTTGCGACGTGGATAAACAAAAATGAAATGCTAAACGCACAATTTTAGGATTTTTTGTTCCCTTTTTATTCCCTTCTTTTCAGAGATTCTATGGCCATTATGAGGTAGGCTAATGTAGGCTAATGTTTTTGTCGACAACCGAAAAACCTTGTCGACATGTCGGAATATTTCTTTGTCGACAACAATGTTGACAAAAGCCTTGTCAACAGCCTTAGTATAGACGCTCTGGGACATTCAAAAATTGGACACTGCTATTGTCCAAACTGCAATATTTATCATGACAAACACCTTTTTTGATGTCAGTTGCCGCATGAATTGCCAGATATGGTAACAATGGCGGTATTGTGGGGTTTCATTGTGAATGATCGACGGTCTGCGCGCTGTTACAGAAGACGGCATGCTGGCATTCCCCACAACCAATGTGGTCACTGGACAGACTGTGGAATGCACCCGCTGCCTTTACTACAAATGGCACGCTCTGTTGGGGCCATCCAGCTGGATCCTCGGTCCGCTGGAGTGCAGGCATGTTTGCTGTCAAAGGGAAGCAGCACGCACAGTTCTCGGAGTCACGTTGCACAGCTTCATAGTACTACACACAAAGGGCCCATCTTTGAGGGCTGATAATCCCTTGACAAAAGCCACTCAGACTTCCCATTGTGGCACATTTGATTTCCTGATACAAATAGTGCACTCTTATTGATTTATTTTGCAGGTTTATTGTTCTCTGATTGTTTAGTGAGCTTTAGAAATGGCACTGTGCCGGCCATGTGCACTAAAATAATCCCGCCGTCAAGGGGTTAAGCATGAAAATCCTTGCTTCATAAATCAGGTTGCCACCCAAATTTCCACTTATATTAATGCTATTCACCCAATATCCCAATGCATGTCAAACGCAATCAGTATCCATTGAATTACAGCTGGTAATCTTGTTTTAATGTTGGAAAGTCTTCTCATGCTTAGCAGGTTTTCGTGCTCAAGTAGCTCTATGACATTGTGTCCAGTTGAGATTCCCATAGAATGCTGAGTGATTGAAGCTGCATGTACATGATGTAGCCAAAACAGAATGGTTTCAAATGTGCACAAGTAATTTTGAGAGGATAATGCTGACAAAAAAAAAATATTTTGTTTTTTTTCAGGCACCTTGTCAGTGCTGTTTCTCATTGTGTTTGTCAGTTTGCAAGCCTTCCAATTTGGAGGCTTCCATTTAAACTTTGAGAACCCCCATTCAACAAGCTATGCTGTATGTGAGTATAATCATTTTAACAGACAGACAGGCAGGCAGGCAGGCAGGCAGACAGACAGACAGACAGACAGACAGACAAGCAGGCAGGCTGGCAGGCGGGCAGGCAGACAGGCAGACAGACAGACAGACAGACAGACAAGCAGGCAGGCTGGCAGGCGGGCAGGCAGGCAGGCAGACAGACAGACATACAGACAGACAGACAGACAGACAGACAAGCAGGCAGGCTGGCAGGCGGGCAGACAGGCAGACAGGCAGACAGGCAGACAGACAGACAGACAGACAGACAGACAGACAGACAGACAGACAGGCAGACTGATAGACTGACAGACAGACAGACAGACAGGCAAGCAGGCAAGCAGGCAGACAGGTGGGCGGGCAGGCAGGCCGGCTGGCTGGCTGGCTGGCAGGCTGGCTGGCAGACAAGCGGGCGGGCAGGCAGGCCGGCTGGCTGGCTGGCTGGCAGGCAGGCCGGCTGGCTGGCTGGCTGGCAGGCTGGCTGGCAGACAAGCGGGCGGGCGGGCGGGCAGGCAGGCAGATAATACTGCTTTCTCTCTTTTCAAGAGAATTAACACAGATTTGTTTACATTCCAACTTAGTATGTCAAATATTGGACCCACTTCTTGTTTCACTTGCACATACATTACATAATGATTTTCTTTTTTCTTCACAAATTCAATTCAGTTTTACACGCATTTCATCTTTTCATGGCTTGTGCTGGCAAGGTCATTAATAACTTTCCACAAAGATTTGTGTTGTGCACATCATTCTTCATTTGAAGAATTCATATTTATTTTGATATTGCAAAGCCACATTAAATTTCTTAAAGAATAACGCTTGAGATGCAAAGAAATAATGCAGATTAGCGAGGCTTCATTTATTTCATCTAATCAATGTATTATAATGTTTTAATATCATTTTGATCAAAACCTAATGTTTGCTTCTATTGAGTGTTGTATTATGGAATGTTAAACCCCAAATTGACCCTCTTCCTTTTTTCTAAAGTGAAAATGCATCGTACACTTGTGCCAAAAATGCACCTCTTTGTGAGGAAACAATTCTGTTTCATTCTCACAGTGTTAAGTTTTAATTGCGCTATACAAATTTATTTGTTCTTCATAGTTTGATTTGTTGTCACAAATATTGGAACGTATTGAGATTTTTATTATTATTTTTATTTCTTTTTTTTTGGCACAGAAACAATATTTCTTCTTTATTCACCTGTGTTATGATTTTTTTTTGCTTCTAATGTGGGATAATTAAAAAATGCCTGTTTGCTTTTTCTGCATTGATTTTCCTACCCATTGCGCATTTGGTTGGCTTTGACTATGGCAACCAGTGTTTAGCTCCCACTTCCCAGCATTCAGTGGTATGCTATCCCTGGGTTTCTTCATCCATAATGCCATCGCATCTATCTTACGTGGTCAACGCCATCCAGAATACAATGTAAGAAATCCGAGTGCTTCAAAAAATGCAGTGTTGAGTGGGTTGTTCTGATATTTGTTTCAGTTCTTTGGGGGGTCTTATGATGGATAGGTCATCTGAATTTTGGTGGGCTACTGAATGGATTGTTGCCATTTATGTTATGGCAACATGATCTTTATAGGCAAAGCTATAATGAGAAGGTGACAAATACATAGTTGTGTATGTGTGGCACGCTGGATGGGATTATGGGCTACTGTCATCTCATGTCATTTCCACAATGGGATTTAAATGTACATACAGTCGAATCCTGTTATAACAAGCTCAGTTATAACGACAACTCAGTTTTAACGAGTCCCCATCAATTTGTGCACATTTGTATGGGGAAATATTCGTGTATAACGAACATGCACACTACGAGACTCCAGTTATAACAAGCATTTTGGCCGACCGAACACGAACAAAAGCATGTTCAAGGCCATTTATGACGACCTCTTTTGGAAAGTCTTGGCGCCGCAGCGTGTCAAAAACCAAACCTTAATCAGGAATTGTGTCTTTCAATGCCCCATGCATGCACGCAGTGCTGTGGTTTCACGTGAATGTTGTTTCATCTCACCGATAATGGGACGGCTTGTATGGTGGCCCAGAAGGGACATCAAAAATCGCAAACATCTTGAAAAATCCCCCTTGCGGTTTCAGACAATGGGGCTTTTAGGGGATAATGAGTGCATGGAAGATTTGCTCCATATACGGTAGTTTAATGCCCAACAGTGCGGACGTAAACTGCTGCTGATTTGAAATCCAAAGAATAATAATTCGGAAGTAATATTGGGGCGCCCTCTCTTGACTAATTCAAGAATAGCGGAACAAAATGTCTCGTTTTTTATCTTGTCCGGATTAAGGTCATAAAATATACCATTATGGAGGAAGATATTTTCAACCTTTGTTTTATTTATTTTATTCACCAGCATTTGTATTCCAAAATAATGTGAAATAATCTACATTGCATTGGCTTGAGTCCAGACGTACGTTTACACGATTGCAATACACATGTGCCCATACAACAATCAACGTTGGCTGTGCATAACCAATGGGAATAACTGCATTCTGGTTAAAATGAGGGAATTGCAAAAGTTAGGCGGACCTCGTTATAATGGGAGTCGACTGTATTTACAAGGTATTGGAGTCAGGGCACTAAATACAGGCTCACAACACATGCTCATGGTCACTATCAAACATCAAATCCTTTAACATACCTTTCATACCTGTCTGTAAAATCCTCAAGGTGCTCGGCCCCAGCCTGCCGGCTGAGTTCGAAAATTGCAGTGAAGTCGGATGAATTTCCACTGTCTGCCCAGTGGGCATAGCATGGATTCCAGTTGCTTACCCTATGTGGTGTGAGCATGGCTGACATTGGCAGGACATACGGTAGCAGCTGCTTGCTGCTAATACAACAACTGCACAGGTCTTTGGACAAAATTTTGGAGACCTATCTGGCTACTCATGTCACAAAACGTGTCATGCTAAATAATGCTTTCAGGAAGGCTGAAAAGAGTCTTTGTTTAAAATGTGGACAGTAGTGGTGCCTGGATCCAGAGGGCCCGGTAAAGCCACCAAGGTACTATATTCAGGGGTGCTATCATGAAGTCGTTATGTAAAGTTACTTGAAGTTGTTTGATCAATGATTCTACCAGCCACCCAAAAATTATAGGGAAAACTGAGCCTACATGTTAATATTAACACTGGTAGCTGTTTCTATGTTGGTCACTAGAAGTTTGTGTTCATGGTCTGGCTAGAGCTATCAAGCGAAAGGTTAAGGTTGACCACTTTGCATCAGTGCCTCCTCTTCAGCCTACCACAATGCAATATGCAGCATGACAAACTCCTGTTTTGGCACAAATTGCCACATTATTTGCCAGATTCTCTGTGGATGAAGTAGGGGAAGTGCACTGCCACGAAAGACAGTGTGTTGGCATGTCCCACAGCCTAATAGTTGTTGGACAGATAGTGGAAATCCACCCTCTGCCTTCACTGCCTTCACTGCCTTCACTACATAAAACATTTGTCCACCTGGAGTGGAGGCTCATGTGTAGTCACAGGGCATCAGTACAAGTGACACCCTGACACATATTACACATCCACAGTCAGACTTCACTCCATTGTCTTCGCACTATGGGCCCCTTTTTCTGGTGGATACGCCCTTGACGCAAGTCATACCAATGTCCGAATTGTGCCAGGTTTGATTAACTTCTTGGTCCCTTGACTTTCTCTAATCCCACATCTAACCTTGTATCCTGCATTGAATGAAATGTATCACAGGTTGCAAACTAAAAGTTCACAGCATGGCAGAAGAATTTGTTTGTGCTTTAGGGTCTTACATCTGTTTGACATCTGTTCAACAGTGGTCAACACCCAGTTCCCAGTATTCAGTGGCATCTTAGCTCTGGGCTATTTCATACACATGTGCATCTCCTCCATACTGCGGACGCAGATTAACCCTGAGAATAATGTGAGTTATAAGGTGTGGTGAGACAGGGAGCTAGATGCAAGGATACAGCAGTGGGCGAGATGTAGTTGACCAAAGTACCTGCACTGGGAGAATCCTAGAGCACATTGCCACACTCTCCCAGTCAGAGCAATAGCATTGTATTGACTAATATGAACAGGATTTGGGATATATTTAGTTAATTATCAGTGACTTGTATTCTGTTTTCATTTTGACTTCGTGTATTGGTGCCATTATTGCCATTATACCAAATTGAAGCCATACCAACTCAGATGCATACCAAATTGAACCCATACCAACTCGGATACATACCAAATTGAACCCATACCAACTCGGATGCATACCAAATTGAACCCATACCAACTCGGATGCATACCAAATTGAACCCAGACCAACTCGGATGCATACCAAATTGAACCCATACTAACTCTGATGTATACCAAATTGAACCCATACCAACTCAGATGCATACCAAATTGAACCCATACCAACTCGGATGCATACCAAATTGAACCCATACCAACTCAGATGCATACCAAATTGAACCCATACCAACTCGGATGCATACCAAATTGAACCCATACCAACTCGGATGCATACCAAATTGAACCCATACCAACTCTGATGTATACCAAATTGAACCCATACCAACTTTGATGTATACCAAATTGAACCCATACCAACTCTGATGTATACCAAATTGAACCCATACCAACTCGGATGCATACCAAATTGAACCCATACCAACTCTGATGCATACCGAATTGAACCCATACCAACTCTGATGCATACCAAATTGAACCCATACCAACTCTGATGTATACCAAATTGAACCCATACCAACTCTGATGCATACCAAATTGAATCCATACCAACTCGGATGCATACCCAATTGAACCCATACCAACTCTGATGCATACCAAATTGAACCCATACCAACTCGGATGTATACCAAATTGAACCCATACCAACTCTGATGCATACCAAATTGAACCCATACCAACTCTGATGTATACCAAATTGAACCCATACCAACTCAGATCCATACCAAATTGAACCCATACCAACTCAGATCCATACCAAATTGAACCCATACCAACTCGGATGCATACCAAATTGAACCCATACCAACTCAGATGCATACCAAATTGAACCCATACCAACTCTGATGCATACCAAATTGAACCCATACCAACTCGGATGCATACCAAATTGAACCCATACCAACTCTGATGTTTACCAAATTGAACCCATACCAACTCGGATGCATACCCAATTGAACCCATACCAACTCAGATGCATACCAAATTGAACCCATACCAACTCGGATGTATACCAAATTGAACCCATACCAACTCTGATGCATACCAAATTGAACCCATACCAACTCGGATGCATACCCAATTGAACCCATACCAACTCTGATGCATACCGAATTGAACCCATACCAACTCTGATGCATACCAAATTGAACCCATACCAACTCTGATGTATACCAAATTGAACCCATACCAACTCTGATGCATACCAAATTGAATCCATACCAACTCGGATGCATACCCAATTGAACCCATACCAACTCTGATGCATACCAAATTGAACCCATACCAACTCGGATGTATACCAAATTGAACCCATACCAACTCTGATGCATACCAAATTGAACCCATACCAACTCTGATGTATACCAAATTGAACCCATACCAACTCAGATCCATACCAAATTGAACCCATACCAACTCAGATCCATACCAAATTGAACCCATACCAACTCGGATGCATACCAAATTGAACCCATACCAACTCAGATGCATACCAAATTGAACCCATACCAACTCTGATGCATACCAAATTGAACCCATACCAACTCGGATGCATACCAAATTGAACCCATACCAACTCTGATGTATACCAAATTGAACCCATACCAACTCGGATGCATACCCAATTGAACCCATACCAACTCAGATGCATACCAAATTGAACCCATACCAACTCGGATGTATACCAAATTGAACCCATACCAACTCTGATGTATACCAAATTGAACCCATACCAACTCTGATGTATACCAAATTGAACCCATACCAACTCTGATGCATACCGAATTGAACCCATACCAACTTTGATGCATACCAAATTGAACCCATACCAACTCTGATGTATACCAAATTGAACCCATACCAACTAAATGTATAAGCTGCACAATGGGAACTTTTCTTTACCGGTTTCGTCATCATTATACTGCAAATGCAGTCCTGTACCAAAAATTTAATGAAAATTATATTTAGTCTTTTTAATTTTAAAGTCTCTGTCTTAATTTCATGATGTTCATGATTTTTAGAAATAATTCAAGGGAAAAAAAAGAAGACATTTCACAAGTAATTTACTCAAGGAAATTTCACTGAATACTGGTTTATACTCCCACATGTTGGAGTCATTGTTGGGGTAATTGGTTAAAGATCATATACCAAGGCCGTGACCCAGACAGTCAGTTTTATTCTCCAAGGCTCAGCGTGTAAGCCACCTGGTGTTTAAGCCGAGGTAAACTCAAGTCATAGATATAACATGATGTTTGTGTCGAGGAGAATGTAACTCAATTAAGGTTTACCCTGCTCACATGATAAACACTGAATACTCAGTGCTTTGCCCGATGCCTGATGAAAACATTTGATTTTTAATTCCATTCCATTCCATAATTGAATTACATTCTCTTTGACCCAAACATCATGTTATATCTATGATGCAACACGGTGTCCGCCGCTATACAATTTTTGAATCCGCCACACGACTTTGATCAGCTCGGTGGTCAAGTGGTTAAGACATCTGTACTAGAAAGCAGGAGTCGCGGGTTCGAATCCTGCCCGAGTTGCCTGATATTTTTTCATCAGGCATCAGGCAAAGCAATAAGTACCGTTATTCAGTGTCTGTCACGTAAAGCAGGGCAAATCCTCATTGAATTAAACTTAATACATGGCTTATATTCCGAAAATTATGGTACTGTAATACATTTCTTCGTAAAATTTAGTGGGCCTGACGTTTCGATCCTAGCAGGACCTTTCTCAAAGGCCTTTGAGAAAGGTCCTGCTAGGATCGAAACGTCAGGCCCACTAAATTTTACGATTTACATTTTGGTAATTTTAGTCAGTAAGCAGTTTGCAACAGTTTTGTATATCACCTTAATACATTTCTTGGTAAAAGAAGTGGAGCCCTTAATTGTGTGATACGGCAGTCAATCTCAGAGTGCGTGACATATTGAACCTAGTAAGACATTTCTTTCACAGCAGGAACTTTCATTTTGCCTTAAGAAAGGTCCCAATGGGTTCAAAATGCCAGACCCTTATTTTTTTAATAGTTTGTGTGTTTCAAGCCACTCGACTGTGCAAGCAGTTTGTGGCATTTTCAACCATGAATCTGTATACTTTCTTTTTGTAGGGTCGTGACATGACCATTGCATACATTCTGGTGGCAGTCACTTACACATTTGTCGGTGTGATGTTTTATGCCACCTTCCCACTGAAGAAGGAGTGTCTAGCAGATGTGAGTAAACTGGCATCAGCCATTATCTTTTTCTATACCTACGGTAAGAACAAGTTGGATCCACGGTAGATGTTGGATGCCCCTATCCTGTCCCATAGACTTTGTGCAAAAATGTGTGTGTACTTTTTGGGGTAGGCATGGACGGTATGGGTTTGAAACACATGCCAACTTTTTTTTCTTCCTTTGCAAATTCAATCAACACGATGTGAAGATGGCCCACATCCAGTATAAAATAGAAATGTCTATTTTTGTTTTTAATCGAAGCTCTAATTCTACATACTGTTTACTCATAACCTGTCCAATGTGTTCACCACTTCTTTCCATTTGATCCTCTGCTCTTGACTGTCCTTTTGACATCCCCCTTTTCTATCATCTAGCTTTCCCTTTGTCTCCATCTTCTGTCAGATTTCTTCTTATCTGTTTTTTTTTACCCCTGAGAAAGGTCTTGCTAAGATCAGTAGACTTATCAATCTATTCAATCAATATTCTATTTTGTCTAAGATTGTATTTTTAAAAATTTAGTGGGCCTGACGTTTCGATCCTAGCAGGACCTTTCTCAAAGGCAGAGAGATTGTATTTTGTTGGCAAATGGTGCCAGCATGCAGGGTGTTACTGCTCTTACGCTCACGAGCCAGTATGAATATAGAGGGCGCTCTTAGTCACGTCACATGACGCAAATGAACGGGTAACACGAGACCATCGATAGACTCTGCAACTAAAAGTTTATTGTCTCATCGTGTCGGTGTGTCTACCAGGTTCCGTTGGTGACTGAATACAAAGAAAGAAATACAATTACTTGGCAAGGTTATAATAATAGTTTTATGATGTAACAAGTAACAACAACATCGAAAACCAGTCCAATGAATGCGAGGAAAGAGGAGTGCATAGTCGGCACACAGTCTCAGAAATATAAAAATAAGCTAAGTGTTCTTTGGTTCGTCCATACAAGTTGCAAGTATGTATACTCTGAAAGAAGAGATAAACAAGTAAACCAGTTACAAAACATAACGATTGCTCACGTGAATATGACCGCCCTGAGTCTCAATCTCTCTGTTCACCAATGCACACTGCTCGACATATCAGAGCTGTAAACAATGATTAAATATCATAAAGATCACCAAAAATCAAAAAGTTTTTACAAGGGCACAAGATTATGGTAGCAATTTACTTATAATGGCAAACAAGATCATAGAGTGTTTATCTTGTACAATAAAAAAAGAACCTTGTCTGTTTATTGAGTGTACTTCACTGCAAGTCGCTAGTTTCTGGAGTAATTTGAAGCCTTAGAATACTGTTGTTGGCAAATCTAAGTCGTCAAGGAGAAGCGTACTATGATACTATTACGAGATTTGACTCCTTCCATGAACGTCTTAACAAGTTTCTTAACGGAAATTATACAGAGGTTATAAGTACACTTTGGCTATACGAGGAAAAACTACATGTCGAAGATGGCGTCTCTCCGCCTCACGTGGCAAGATTAATCAAACAGACCGTGAACCTTTAACAAGCACAACGGTAGAACTATTACTTAAAATGACAAAACTATAACTACGAGACTACAACTCAACAGTTCGTGCAACAGCTGAAAGTGACATGATTTCCCCTTGACAAATAGGGTTAAAGCGAACAAATTTAGGGGCCAAAATCTAGCGTTCTCAGCTTGCCATGCGGGCATCGGGTCGCGATCCAATAATGTTTGACGCTGCTCAACGCTGTAGGCCGTGGGCACGAGAGGGCGTACTGCTCTAAGGGGTCAATCTAACACAGGGAATTACTGAAAAGGTGATAATTAGTTGTTTTCTTGTTTGAAACAGAACCTACTGGACAACTTCTCCCCTGGTGATGTGCTGGCCTTCACAGCAAGGCTCTTCCTGCTCTTTCAAATGGTGACACTTTTTCCTCTGCTCGTCTTCATCTTCAGGATCCAGTGTCTGGACCCATTGTTTGGAAGTGCCTATCCAAGGTCTGATGCCCTGCCTCTCTCCATTGAATTTTTAATTGATTAAAATTGCAAAGGAAGTTTTTAAGTACTAGAATTTGAACCCATGCTATTTGTTTAACATACCAATGCTCTACAACCCGAGTCAGAACCATCGAACCAATGCTTGTTACATATCTCTATGGATTCAGATTACCGGTATACGTAAATCAGTAGGATTTAATTTTTTTTTTTATAAAAGTTGCCCAACACAAGGCCTCTAAAGCCCACTCAGGGTGAGGGCTAAAAGAAAAGAAAAGGAGAAAAACCACGAGCAAACCAGATAAAGAGGAAGAAAGATGAACGTGGATTTTACGTTTGAATTGGGACAGGTTATAAGAAAGGGGGAAACAGGTTGCAGGTAGAGAATTCCAAAGTGTGGCAGTGCGCAGGAAAAAGCTAGAGGAGTACCGCTTTGTATTAGCCTTAGGAACCATAACTACATATTTGTGCATTCGCGTTGAGAAGTGAGTGCTACGAGTGAAGGGACGATCATGGGGAACCAAGGCAGAAATGCCATTGTAACATCGTCCATGGTAGTACCTGTAGAAAAGGGCAAGTGAGGCCACAGAGTGACGGTGAGATAGAGGTTCCAAGGAAGGATGTAGCTTTTAAAGTGTTTTTTTTTCAAATAAAATAAAAAGAAAACACTTTTAAACAATGGATTCAATTTGCAGAGTGAATTTGTTTGAAAAGTGCTGCTACATAAGGCTGAATTTTTTAATTTGGGAATTTTGCTGGAAAATGATTGAGTATTATTAGTGTGATTAATTCTACTGTCTTATCCTGTATGTAGCTGGAAGCATGTCCTTGTACTCAACATCCTTCTCATGACCATAGCTGTGCTCTTTGCTGCCTTCCTTCCTCAGATTGGAACCATCATCAGGTAAGAAACCCCTGAGAAAGTAGCTGGCTGTGGCTCTCCTAACAGGAAGAGGGTCACAGCTTCTCCCAGAAATCATCCCTGAAATCATCCCATGACCTGTGATGAAAGGCACTGAATGCAGCCATCCACTGTCCATTCAACCAAAATAGAAGGGCTGCATAGGCAGTGGTGAACATGCTGTTCACAATTCGTAACTGGAATCATACCAACATGTCATAGCAGGGCAGTCTGTTGGCCAGCTTTCTTAAAAAACATATATACCTTGAGGAATAATAGGTTTGCGGTGACACCATGTAAAATTCTCTCTTGTGAGTGTGTGTGTCTCTGAAAAGAACCGGAGGAACTCGACATTTCAAACAGTGTACTCTGTTCATCTTCAGGAGACTGAAGATGAACAGAGTACACTGTTCGAAATCTCGAGTTCCTCCGGTTCTTTCCAGAACCACAAAAACTCACCGCAAACCTATTACTCCAGCTATTCTCACCATGAAAACCTTCAAATCTCATATAGGCCTATACCTTGTCACACTGGTGAGAGCCAGTAAGGCATTCTCATGTATGTTGCTTAGGATTGAAGCCAGTAATGGGTACCCAATCACCACATATACCATACATGTACATGTAAGTGTGTTACTCAAATCGTGCAAATCAAATGTCAAGTGATTGGGGAGCCTGAGAAAAGCTATGGGTCTTCATTCCTGAATCTCTTTCAAACTTCTTGCCTTGTCAGGTTTTCTGGTGCATTTTGTGGGCTGGCTTATATCTTCACTCTGCCCTGTGTGGTTTACATGTTGGAGCTGAAGCAGCTGAACCGTCTTACTTTGCCAGTGGTCCTAGTCCATGTCTGCATCATTAGCCTGGGAGTGGCCAACTTCATTGGTCAGTTTGTCATTCTTGCCATTTAGCAGGGACTATCCTCATACCAGCTGGCCAGTGCAGTCATTTCCATATTTGCATTTCATTCTCCAAGAGCACATCAACCAACTGAACTCAACTTGCATCTGTCTGTGACAGTAACTTCGAATGACCTGTCTTTAAATACGATTGCTAGACAGGAGAAGGGCATTAGTAATTCATAACAATGGGAAATCGGATACATAAATGGATTTTTGTAATACAAATAGCACGTTATTTGCAAACATGCAAATGAAAAAGTATATTATGTATAAAGTCTCTTCTTTTTGGGGCCAGTAGATATCCAAACAATTAACACCAGATATATTGTACTTTTGTACAGTTTCTTGGGGTTATTGAAATTGATACATTCTGAACTATCTTAGCCATGGCAAAAATGGATTGTTATTATCATTGTAGCTGGTCATGTATAGCAATTAATGTTGCTAGTCATAAATCCAGAATTCCAGGTAGCTCCAATATTCAGCTGAAAATGACTTTCTTTCAATCTGCAAGCTTTTTGGACATCAAGTGAGTTTCATGGTATAATGTTTTTGTACTTTAATTTTTCTCTCGGTGAAAATGTGCATGTTTTAAAACAATTGTGAAAGCGGGGGTGTGATCCCTGGAGATATACGGCAGTTAATGGTTGAATTGCTTCTGCTTGGCACCCCCACCCCAGCAAAGACTAGTTGACTTTTTGGGAGACCACCATCTAAGGGCTGGATAGCTCAGATGGAAGAGGACTGGTACGTTAATCCATAGGTCTCAGGTTCAAGTCCCGGTCTAGTCAAAGTTTTCTTTGCCAATTTTTCAAATTGTTCAAAAGTTCCCAGTCCTTTTTTCCTTGGTTTGTTTGACTAAAATAGTTGTGAACATTTTGTGGATTTGCCCCATGCTAAACATGCTAAACTCTGACATCAATTCTCATGCTTACTCAGGCCTGGCCCATGAGTAACTGCAACTTAGTTACTCGGGTAAGAATCTGACAATACATCGCAAGAAAATAAGAAGATGAGTTTTTTAGCAAAAGAAAGTGAAATGTATTTTATTAAATTACTTAAAGGGGAATAAAACCCAGAGAAAAATGTTGGCTTATCTGATTGGGTGTTAAAAACAACTTACAATTACCTATGTGCTACTCACCTACTGTACGAGTTTCATAAAGAGGGAAAAATCATGGAATTCGGTGGTCGCATTCGCGTTCCCGCAAATCGCCATCTTTTTGAATGGCCCGCCAGTCACTGTGGGGGTAATGACATCGCAACGGAAAACTCCCGCATGGGCCCGGACGGATGTACCCCTACTACATGTATATACTGCGTGCAGTTATACCGTACACTCGCGAGCTGAACGATGGTGTACTGCAAGGCTTTTGGATGTCAAAATGCCAGCGGGAAAAAGCTGGGGAAATCTTTCCATGCAGTTCCCAACTAGGACAAGAGACCTGTTTGACATCCAAAAGCCTGGCAGTACACCATCGTTCAGCTCGCGAGTGTATAACTGCACGCAGTATAAAAATTATAAATGTACATGTAGTAGGGGTACATGTACATCCGTCCGGGCCCATGCGGAAGTTTTCCGTTGCGATGTCATACCCCCCGCAGTGACTGTCGGGCCATTCGAAAAGATGGCGGTTTGCGGGAATGCGAATTCCACCACTGAATTCCACGATTTTTTTCCCTCTTTATGAAACTCGTTGGTGAGTAGCACATAGGTAATTGTAGGTTGTTTTTAACACCCAATCAGATAAGCCATCATTTTTCTCTGGGTTTCATTCCCCTTTAATGGCCATAGAACATTATAAAAGGCTTCATTCCTGTCCACTTCATGAATTTTGTTATGTTATGTTATTAATGATTAATTATGATCACATAGAATACCAGGTAATTTGAAGCAGTGATGGGCTTTACAGTTGAGGCTAAAGCAGGATTATGTATGAGGGATGAAGTCCAATGCACATTTTAAATGTTGTCATATATGAGCTTAATGTTTATGTTACACACTTGGGGCTAGTTTGACCCATTTCATGCAGCAGAAGCCTATAAAATTTCATTGTCCCCTAAATTTAATCTGAAAATTTACAAAATAGGTTTGTACAGTTTTTTTAATATTCAGTCACAGTCACAGTGACATTTTTCCCCCTTTTTTCCCATTATTTGTTTTCCCTTTCAAGCACTTTTTCCTTTTAAACCTTTCATATTTTTCAAAAATTATTCATCATTTAATCCTGCAGCTTTAATATCACCTTTTCAGTTTATTTGTAAAACAATTGTCCATTTAAACTGTCAAACCAGAGGTTCATTCCAATATTTTAAGCTATTTTCACAGTTTTCCTTTTCTTTCTGTTTGAATTTTGTCCCTTCTACTTTTTTCCCTCAGTCAGTATATTCTTTTCAAAATGTTTGTAACTGAATAGGCCACTTCAACACAGCAATAGTTTTCATGTCTTTATTTTTGGTGATTGGTAAACCTAAGATAAAAATAACTTACCAGTAAACAACAGCTTCTAAGTCTGTTTGCAACAGCTTAGGGCATTTCCGCAGAAGTACTTAACAAGAAAAATTTGCTAGACATACAAATGACATTCCTGCAGTGCAGACATTTCTGAAACCAGAATTGACCCAACCAGCAGTAATTGCCTTGCACTGTGGTGTACTGTGTGTGAGAGTCAAGGCATATGAGCCTGTAGCAGGGAGCCACATAGAACCTCATCGGGACATTATGCACACTAACCACTTTGGGTCGGGGACACCCCATTTGGGGTCTGCTATGGTTTGACTATGTGATGGGCCCTCCGAATCCGGGCACCACTATTGTCCACATTTTAAACAAAGACTCCTTTCAGTCTCTAACAAATCAATACAAAGTAAGACAAAGACCTGTTTTGACGCAAGTTGCCACATGAATTGCCAGATTAGCAGCAACAATTGCGCTATTGTGGGACAAAATGAAAACAAATTTGTATATGATGTACTTTAACCTTGTGATTATTTTTAAACAATGATTATTCATAATGATAATTCAGAGTCCTATTTGTGCGTATTAAATATTTAACTGTACCAAACATCATGGTGAACATTGGTAACGCAGTTTATACATTTCCAGTGAAATCTATGTTATTGTAATAATTATTGCAGACAGGAGTTTTGTGAATTACTACACTATATGAAATTGAATGGACACTGCCAACAAAATTTAATCTTCGATTGAAAAGACTATTATCACATTTTGTTTTGGTCATTTCAAGAATACATCCATGAACTTGATATTTGAGATGTCTGGATATTCTATAGTCATGTAAAATTAGTTAATATTTAACATTTGGGCAATAAAAGTATTGTTTATTTTCATGCATTGGGTGGATCTTTTGCATTTTGCGTTTTGTTTGAGTTTGGCGATCTTTGAGTTGTTAGGCTTTATTCAAGTGTCTATGGTCTAGATATGAAATGCTTTAAGAATCATGATGAAAATGCAAAGTAGCATAATGCATATGCAGGACTTTTGATAACAAACACGCCTTGTAACTTTGGTAATTTTGGAGATCATGCATAAATAAGACTTAAGGCTTTGCATGGTGGGTGAATCAATCTAGGAAGGTTTGCGGTGACACCATGTATCAGGTCTCTTAAAGGAAGAGGTTTGGTTCTGAAAAGAACCTGAGTGGTAACTCGACGTTTCGACCAGTATGCTCTGGCCGTCATCAGGAGAATGTCTTGGGCTCGGTGTTGGAACTCCTTATGTACCGGTGGTCACTGAGGCGGGAAGGCGGGAAAGATAATCCTCATTGAGAAGAGAGTCATTAGCAAACTCCTCGATCTGCATAGAGCCGATGCCCTCCCCTTCCCCCTGTACCGCAAACTCAGACCCTCCAGTTCCGTCTGCCCTAGGTTCTTCGGGCAACCGAAGATCCACAAACCAGATGCCCCACTTCGCCCCATCGTTGCCTCTAGAGGTTCCCCCACGTACAACACCGCCCAATATTTAGCCAAATTACTCAGACCCTTGGTGGGTCAATCTACACATTTCGTCGCCAACTCTGCCCACTTCGTCGACATCACTAAGAAACTCACACTGAAACCCACTGATTTGCTGGTCAGCTTCGATGTAGTTTCCCTATTCACCAATGTCCCCACAGGCGAGGCCTGTTTGTTAACTAAGGAAAGACTCACGCATGACCCTACACTGATAGAACGCACCCAGTTGTCCCCGGACCAGATCCATGACTTGCTGCTAACCTGTGTTGCCTCAAGCTGCTTCCAGTGGCATGGCGTGTTCTATGAACAGACGTCCGGCACCTCCATGGGATCTCCTTTATCCCCGGTCCTTGCAGATGTCTTCATGGAGGAGTTCGAGTCGTCCTCTCTCCTCACTGCGAAGCTCCAACCCACCCTCTGGCTCCGCTATGTAGATGACACGTTCGTGGTCTGGCCCCATGGCCCCACAAGAATTCTTGCAGTACCTCAACGGACAACACCCCAACATCGCCTTCACCATGGAAGTTGAACAGGATGGCTCCATCCCTTTCCTGGACATCAAGGTTTCCCGCAACCCTGACGGTACCCTTGCACACACTGTCTACAGGAAACCGACCCACACGGACCGCTACCTCCACCAATGATCCTTCCACCATCCCGGCATCAAGGCTTCCGTCAACCGCACACTGGTGAGGCAGGCCTTCGACATATGTGATGCAGCCTTCTTACAGCCAGAACTGCAACACATCAAGTCTGCCCTCAAGATGAACGGATACAAGCCCAGCCACATCAAGCTCTCCACCCCACCCCCTGACCAAAGGGTCTCCTATACCCAAGGTCCCTCTCCTAGTTCTGACCTAGGTCCCACACCCAAGCCCCCCTCAGTCACCCTCCCATACATAGGACCCGCATCCCACCGGCTACAATGGGTCTTCCACAGAGCGGGCATAAGAGTCTTCCACTCATCTACCAACAAGCTCCAGTCCTCCCTTCACACCCACAAGGACACACCAGCCTCCTCGGAACAACCAGGTGTCTACCGTATCTCCTGCAAATGTGGAAAAGTCTACATTGGGGAGACCGGTAGAAACCTGGAAACCCGACTGAAGGAGCACAAAGCACACGGCCAACGGGGTGACTTTGACAAGTCATCTATAGTCAAGCACTCCCACTCTGAGGACCACCCAGTCAACTGGCAGGCAGCGGAACTAATCGTCCCCATTCAACAATGGCACTCCCGACGGATCCGAGAGGCCATCAAAATCCGCAAGCACGACACAGTACCCCAAGACATCGGCTATCACCTCAGCGACATATGGCTCCCCCTCATCCCGACCAATGGATCTTCTATATCCCAGGTCACCCAAACCTTGCCCACACCAGTCTAAGGCCCCCCCCCCCCTCTTCCCTAGCCGACTTATGGATCACCTATATCCACGGCCTCCCCACCACCTTCCATTTCATGCATATGCATGAGTTCAGCCCATGTAGGACCTTCGGTAAGCTGGTAAGGGAGAGTCTTAAGGATATAATCCTCAATGAGGCCAAGTTTTAAAAGCTGATATTTGATTTGTTTTACATCTCAATCGAAAAGCATAAGCATTATTATGCATGAGATTTTAAATTGAAATAGTTCAAAATATGAAACCACATATACGTTGAGCTTCACAATTACAAGAACCATACACAACCTTTATTTAACCAGTTTGTTTTATTTTTTTGTACAGAAAAGAGTAAATAGCCTGATACACCATACCTGTAAGATCAAGTAGTGTAAGCAAAGCAATAAACAGGAGCAACTAGGAAATAACATTACTCTGCGAATCACTGGCTAACAAATCAATCAGGACAAAAGTAAAATATCAAGGACATCTTAAGAACTTCACAAAAACCTCACAAAAATGTATTCCAAGTGTCAAAGAAATGTCAGAAGCAACACGCTTTTAAGTTGGATGGAATTGAGAAAATGTTCAAATCTTTTGCATTAGACTTAATCCTCCACCTTTAAACACTTACAATGTATTTTATTTCACCCCAATCATATTAAGACCTACTTAGTGCTGGTTCAAGGCCATTGGGACATCTTTTTAAAGCCAGGTTTAATACCGGTAGTATCTGGCACCCCCTAATTGGCGACTATTGTGCACATACGCCTGGGGATAATTGTAAGCATAATGGATTTAGAAGTAAGAAAGGGATTTTTTTTTTTGCAGATGCTTCCTTGCTTCAGTGGTGAACCTTGCTATGCACTCCTATAAAACCATCAATTTTTATAGACAAAAGATGCCACAGCATAAACTGAACAAAATCATGTATGACAAATGATTGAACACAAAATGAATTCCAATATTTTGCATACGGAATTTTCACAGACTTTAAAAATGAGCAGCCGCAGTCTTTTCCCCCATAAACAATGACAAGAATGGTACAAACAACTTGCCAACTAGAATCATGTCTTTCTAGGTTTAAGTTCTAAAATTGCCAAAGATGCCTTTACTTTTCATAACCAAATAACAGTCAATCTTAAACAAAAGAAGTCACTAGCATTTGAGAAATGGATGAAGCATTACAATAAAAGGCAGCAATGTTGAACAAAAATAGACAACCCAACACTGCCTTTCTCAATACAGTTATATATTAATATATCAGATAAGGTTGCAAAGGATAATAAGCAGGCCTTATTTTGCCTACAATACAAATTTGCAGGTTAAGAATCAACTGTTAAAAAGGTGGTAATGCTATCACTTACAAAACAAAATTCCAATTTCGTGTTGGGTGGGCGTATTTACAAGGAATGGAAGAACCGGATTGTTGCAAATTCGAGTTTGTTTAACTATTGAGTTTAATTATACGAACCAAATCTTTTCCCTAAATTTTTCCCAAGAAAAATATACATTTCAGGGTAACTATGGCCCTAATTCCCTTGAATGTATAAAACCCTGCATTATAATTTACAATATTATTGCCTCAATTGGCTATGATATACAGTAAACAAAAATTGTGGTGTGTCATTTTGGGCATATTAGATATTGTTCTTGTCTTTGGTGTCATCTCATCCCCAAGCTACATCTTGTTCAGTCTGTCAGAGGCCAATTTTTGACCAGAAAGGCTTTTTCCTAACTGTTAAAATGATCAAACTGTCTGGAATTCTATTATCTGAAATTGTTTTTCCAAACAGCTCAGCTGCATTTGTGACATTTCTAAACAGAATAGGAATAGGCTTTGAAATGGGTACATAAGTCTGAATTTAAATACTGGGAGATCAAACCAAATAATAAGATAATATTTCTTACACAATTACTAATATTATTATTAGCTTGGGTTATACATGTACATGGCCAAATTCATTGTTTCTTGTGCTTGTGATAATCTATGAAGCTTTTCATTCTTAATTAAAAGACGCCCTTCTGTTAATTAGTCTAGGGGACAAATAATATACCGGCTGTCCTCACAATTGACGAAGCCATTACCCCTAGCACATCCTGTTTCTTTGAGGTAAGCATGTTTACAGGGTAAGCCTGAATTTCTGCTTGTGGGTATATGCCTCATTTATTCTTTTGGACAAATTATTCTACCCTTTTGCAGGGCATTCCATGCTTACTGCAGTAATACGAAGACTACAAGACATGAGTGGATGAAAGATTAACTGTGTCAACTACTTGATTGCAATTGCAATCAAGTAGTTGACAGTCGGTGGCAATACCCAAGACTGAGACCTCCACCTCAATGCAAAAGATCAAGACACAGGTCACTATGCTGATGGTGTAGCTCATCAAACAAGCCAAAGTCTCCCACAGCCAAAGGTTTTGCCATTTACTCTGCAATAGATAATCAAATGAATTATTTCCACAGTTTTTTGCATGTTTCTTCAAGCCTTAACCTGATACTACATTATTTGTGACCCAAGCCCTAAGCCCAGACAAGAACAAAACCTGCAGATTTTGCAACCTCATAATTGGTAAGATGTAGAACAACTGTTACATATCCTCAACCTAATCTGCTCCCTTTTTTGCAGCTTGATAGATTTTATAGATAAGAAAAACCTTATCTTTGGTCAGCATCATGGAAGCCAAATTCATTATAAAATACTATAACACAACATGTCTGCCAAATATAAAAAGATAGACCTTTTAAAAACCAACAAATTTAATGGTGCAAATGGTGAAGGCGCTTAGTTTGATAAATAAAGTTAAATAGAGGGTGAGGGAAGGGCATGAGCTACCGGTACATGCTAGACCAAAGAAAGTGCTTTTAACAATGACGTTAATTTTCCTGATAGTGCTCACACATTTGGTAAAAAAAAAATTACCCAAGAAATACTTTCAATCTTCGGGGGTTTTTATTTTACATACCGGTACACAATAGGCCTAAATCTTGGAATTCTTTTTTCAGTGTGTTGTTCTTTGTTCACCTTTTCAGCGATGGCAAAAATATCCAAGAGTTTTTTTTTTTTGAATTAGCGATTTCGAAGTGTTCCTGCCCGCAGTCTTCGGATGATTCCGGTCATGGTGTCTACTATCTGCTCAAAACTTGGCCTATCCCTGGCCCTGTAAATGGAAACATACAAACTCTTACATTGGAGTATTTGCATATTGAGGTGACAGTGTGACTTCCTATGAAGTAGCGTGTTGGAATCTCTTTTCACCCTATTAATTGTTAATTATGAGTTCTAATGGAGAACTTGGCTTTAAAAAGGTTTTCTGTTGTTCTGAAATCTCAGAAAATAATATGCCATGAGCTGGGGTGTTATGAGGGTGGTGTGGATGGGGGCTACCTGGGCTGATGGTCCAGGAGGGTGAAGGGGTTGAGGTACAGTTTCTATATTGCAAATAAAGTACTCTCTCTATATATAAATATATTGCAAATAAGCACACTGTGTGTTTGGGGCACGGAAGGGGTAGGGAGAATGAGTGAGGGAGGTGACGGAACAGCAAAGGGTGACAGGGAGAGGTCAGAGGAGGTTTGACAGTCACGCTGCATTTACACTAGATCCCGCGAGCTGCATCAGATTCTGTGGTCATGGAGGATCAGATCTATGCCTCATTGACACTGGATCCTGATCCCATAGTGATTGCGTGTGGAGCAACCTCCAAAGTTTATTCACGTACAGTAAACCTCGGCTAAGTTGACATCGTCTTACATGTACTTGTCAGCTTGCTCAAGTCGGCAGTCTAAACAATGCCCCAATTTCTGTAATGCATTTCTATGCAAATTTCTGAAGTCTAAGTCAACAAATGTAAGTCATCTCGCCCAAGTTGGCACAGTTCTAGTGAACCCTTGTCAAAAGAAAACATAGTAAAATCCTCTCTGTAATCACATCTGAACAAAATTTAAAAAATCCTGCCAATTTCCAGCACCTTGTGGTTTCCATGGTATTTCGAGGGGCAGCTATTTTATGTCCAAGTGTTTACTGAAGAACTCGCATGTGCAAAGGTTTCACATTATTTTTTGTGCGTATACTGTTTGCACACGTGGGGCTGTGTGAGTGGTGGGGCTGTGTGATTGGTGGGGCTGTGTGACTGGTGGGGCTGTGTGACTGGTGGGGCTGTGTGACTGGTGGGGCTGTGTGACTGCTGGGCTGTGTGACTGGTGGGGCTGTGTGACTGGTGGGGCTGTGTGACTGGTGGGCTGTGTGACTGGTGGGGCTATGTGACTGGTGGGGCTATGTGACTGGTGGGGCTGTGTGACTGGTGGGGCTGTGTGACTGGTGGGCTGTGTGACTGGTGGGCTGTGTGACTGGTGGGGCTGTGTGACTGGTGGGGCTGTGTGACTGGTGGGCTGTGTGACTGGTGGGGCTATGTGACTGGTGGGGCTATGTGATTGGTGGGGCTGTGTGACTGGTGGGGCTGTGTGACTGGTGGGGCTGTGTGACTGCTGGGCTGTGTGACTGCTGGGCTGTGTGACTGGTGGGGCTGTGTGACTGGTGGGGCTGTGTGACTGGTGGGCTGTGTGACTGGTGGGCTGTGTGACTGGTGGGGCTGTGTGACTGGTAGGGCTGTGTGACTGGTGGGCTATGTGACTGCTGGGCTGTGTGACTGCTGGGCTGTGTGACTGGTGGGGCTGTGTGAGTGGTGGGGCTGTGTGACTGGTGGGGCTGTGTGACTGGTGGGCTGTGTGACTGGTGGGGCTGTGTGACTGGTGGGGCTGTGTGACTGGTGGGGCTGTGTGACTGATGGGGCTGTGTGACTGGTGGGGCTGTGTTACTGGTGGGGCTGTGTGACTGGTGGGGCTGTGTGACTGGTGGGCTGTGTGACTGGTGGGGCTATGTGACTGGTGGGGCTATGTGACTGGTGGGGCTATGTGACTGGTGGGGCTATGTGACTGGTGGGGCTGTGTGACTGGTGGGCTATGTGACTGGTGGGGCTGTGTGACTGGTGGGGCTGTGTGAGTGGTGGGGCTGTGTGACTGGTGGGGCTATGTGACTGGTGGGGCTATGTGACTGGTGGGGCTGTGTGACTGGTGGGCTGTGTGACTGGTGGGGCTGTGTGACTGGTGGGGCTGTGTGACTGGTGGGGCTGTGTGACTGGTGGGGCTGTGTGACTGGTGGGGCTGTGTGACTGGTGGGGCTGTGTGACTGGTGGGGCTGTGTGACTGGTGGGCTGTGTGACTGGTGGGGCTATGTGACTGGTGGGGCTATGTGACTGGTGGGGCTATGTGACTGGTGGGGCTGTGTGACTGGTGGGCTATGTGACTGGTGGGGCTGTGTGACTGGTGGGGCTGTGTGACTGGTGGGGCTATGTGACTGGTGGGGCTATGTGACTGGTGGGGCTGTGTGACTGGTGGGGCTGTGTGACTGGTGGGCTGTGTGACTGGTGGGGCTGTGTGACTGGTGGGGCTGTGTGACTGGTGGGCTGTGTGACTGGTGGGGCTATGTGACTGGTGGGGCTATGTGACTGGTGGGGCTGTGTGACTGGTGGGGCTGTGTGACTGGTGGGCTGTGTGACTGGTGGGCTGTGTGACTGGTGGGGCTGTGTGACTGGTGGGGCTGTGTGACTGGTGGGCTGTGTGACTGGTGGGGCTATGTGACTGGTGGGGCTATGTGACTGGTGGGGCTGTGTGACTGGTGGGGCTGTGTGACTGGTGGGGCTGTGTGACTGGTGGGGCTGTGTGACTGGTGGGCTGTGTGACTGGTGGGGCTGTGTGACTGGTGGGGCTGTGTGACTGGTGGGCTGTGTGACTGGTGGGCTGTGTGACTGGTGGGGCTGTGTGACTGGTAGGGCTGTGTGACTGGTGGGCTATGTGACTGCTGGGCTGTGTGACTGCTGGGCTGTGTGACTGGTGGGGCTGTGTGAGTGGTGGGGCTGTGTGACTGGTGGGGCTGTGTGACTGGTGGGCTGTGTGACTGGTGGGGCTGTGTGACTGGTGGGGCTGTGTGACTGGTGGGGCTGTGTGACTGGTGGGGCTGTGTGACTGATGGGGCTGTGTGACTGGTGGGGCTGTGTTACTGGTGGGGCTGTGTGACTGGTGGGGCTGTGTGACTGGTGGGGCTGTGTGACTGGTGGGCTGTGTGACTGGTGGGCTGTGTGACTGGTGGGGCTATGTGACTGGTGGGGCTATGTGACTGGTGGGGCTATGTGACTGGTGGGGCTGTGTGACTGGTGGGCTATGTGACTGGTGGGGCTGTGTGACTGGTGGGGCTGTGTGAGTGGTGGGGCTGTGTGACTGGTGGGGCTATGTGACTGGTGGGGCTATGTGACTGGTGGGGCTGTGTGACTGGTGGGCTGTGTGACTGGTGGGGCTGTGTGACTGGTGGGGCTGTGTGACTGGTGGGGCTGTGTGACTGGTGGGGCTGTGTGACTGGTGGGGCTGTGTGACTGGTGGGGCTGTGTGACTGGTGGGGCTGTGTGACTGGTGGGCTGTGTGACTGGTGGGGCTATGTGACTGGTGGGGCTATGTGACTGGTGGGGCTATGTGACTGGTGGGGCTGTGTGACTGGTGGGCTATGTGACTGGTGGGGCTGTGTGACTGGTGGGGCTGTGTGACTGGTGGGGCTATGTGACTGGTGGGGCTATGTGACTGGTGGGGCTGTGTGACTGGTGGGCTGTGTGACTGGTGGGGCTGTGTGACTGGTGGGGCTGTGTGACTGGTGGGGCTGTGTGACTGGTGGGGCTGTGTGACTGGTAGGGCTGTGTGACTGGTGGGCTATGTGACTGCTGGGCTGTGTGACTGCTGGGCTGTGTGACTGGTGGGGCTGTGTGACTGCTGGAGCTATGTGACTGGTGGGCTGTGTGACTGGTGGGGCTGTGTGACTGGTGGGGCTGTGTGACTGGTGGGGCTGTGTGACTGGTGGGGCTGTGTGACTGGTGGGGCTGTGTGACTGGTGGGGCTATGTGACTGGTGGGCTGTGTGACTGGTGGGGCTGTGTGACTGGTGGGGCTGTGTGACTGGTGGGGCTATGTGACTTACTCTTCCTCCCAGCAGGTTCGCATCAGCAAATAGACCTCATGGGGGCACCTGTCAGGCTGGGCCAGTCTAGATCCACTCTCTATGAAGGCCATCAATTCCTGGCCCTTCATGTTCTGCAAAAGACCAAGCAAAAGTCAGAAAGAACACAGTACAGGAACCTTTCAAAGTAAGCTGTTGAAGGATACAGCCTTGTACATATCCCTTAGAATTAACCTCTTGGTGCTTGGTCATTTCCCAGTGCCCACGACCACCACACAGGATCTGTTTTCTGTAATATGCCATTTTCAAAACTTGCTCAATAATTGGGAACAATAGATATCGGGTGGAATGAAGAAATAGAAGTACACAATGTGTATAAGTGAGTCAAACCTGGCACAATTTGGATGTCTGCATGGCTTTTGTCAAGGGGTTATCCAACAGAAAGGGCCCATTGTGGTAGTGCATTGATGCATAGCACTACTGTACATGAGTATTGTGTGGCTGAGTAGCACATGTACCAATGCCCTTTGACTAGTCTCCACTCAAGGCAGACAAATCATTAAGGTGGTGGGCCCCAACTGAGTGTGTATTTTGCGGTGAAGGTCAGGTTTCCACTGTTTGTATGACCATTGGGCTGTGGGACATACCAACACACTGTCTTCCATGGCAGTGTGCTATCCCTTGATCATTCACATTAAAGTTCTCATAACAGTGCAATTATTCTCGCAAAACTGTCAATTTATGTGGCAGCTATTTTTCAGGCTAAATATTACTTTGAGGTACAGTAGTGCTTAAAAGTAAGTACCCATAAACGAACGAGCGAGTACGAGGGGATACGAGCGCTGTCGAGGGCCTCGTAAACGCTCGAGCGCACTCGAATAAACTCGCCAGCGCTCGCAGGCGCTCGTAAACCCTCGCTCGATAAGCCCTCGCTCGAACTCGCTCGAAAGCAGCCTGCGAGCGCTTGCGAGTATTCACTGACCCGCGACCGGCCAGTTGGGCTCGCCGTGAACAAAGATTGAGCGAACCAACTACAGATGCACGACCAACTACGGACCAACTCAAACGGAGCGCCGTCATTGCCCCCACGTTTATGTGACGTTTGCGTTGGTAGTTTCATTGTAGGCCTACTTGTTGACTTGATTATTTACGTTGGGTTCATGTGGTCGTTCTGAACGTTAATTTACTGGTACTGATGTTTTGCACGTTATTTATACAATTATTTAATGAAATGCCTCTGATGAGTCGATGGCGATTATTCATACTCATAGTGGGTTGTTCACCGACGTCGAATTTGTTCGGACGAGCTCGCATGTGGAATTTCTCAACATTATACTGAAACAATTTTTACAAAACTCGATCTCCAACATAGTATTATTACCTTACATAATTTTTTTTGAATATCTTATCTCTGGTTTGTGAAAGTTTCAATCCAATACAATCAAGTTACGGAGTAAGAAAAAAACGGAAAGGTCACGAATTTATGGGTCTCCACTCCGTTCCCGAGGGCGAACGGCCCGGTAAAAATACCATGTCGAGCTAGCTCCGCAAGGCTCCCTATGCAGAAGCGGCCGCACGTGTTGCGAAGACCGTACCATTGTGAAAATACAGGGTAGGAAGGGGGGTTAATGGCCTACACTTTGAGGAGGGAAAAAATATCGGCCGAAACCCCCGACAAAGGGAACCTTTTAGTGGCATATTGTACGCCATCTGTCTTGTATTTCTTGTTCGTTTAGGTTTTGATATTGAAAAGTGACATTTTATCCTTCGATTTATGTGATTGTTTGAACGGAAGTTGTGCGTACACCTCTTTGAAAATGGTGTGTTCCAAGCTCACTTCTGCAGACTTTGACATCCGGGAAATTTACGCCGAAGCTTTGTCAAGTTCCCAGTACTATTGTGCGCTTAACGGATACACCCTGTATCAGGGAACTGACTGCGTTTTTTTTATACGCTTTGACATGACAAGCGGTTGATAATCGCCCGCAAAATATCGACAGCTAACAGGAAAGCCTTGGCACCCACCTACTGTACATAGGCAAGAACTCCCAAATCAGTGGGTCAAATGTTGGCCGAGTCGTCCACATTTTAGATTACCGCCTAGTTGTCATATACAGTGCGTGTAGGACATGGCCCATTCGGCCTGACCATCACGCCTCTGATTATGATGTCCGAAAGAAAATAATTAAACCCGAGAATATTATTAAGTCATAGGCCTAAATAATTTCACATGCATTAGAAATCAAGTAATATCCTGATATTTAAAAGTTGGCCTTTATATTCGGAAAACAAAAGACTTAATAATGTATATATTCACAGAGAGGCACATTCCTACTTCCAGACACCCTCAAAAAAGCAAAATAAAAATCCTCACGAAATTAATCCGAAAAAAGGAAAAACCTTACCAAAAATATTCAACGCTAGGCATGTATTCCTTGGGAATTATCTACACATGTCCTTTGAAAAAGCCCTCATAAGTAAGACTGTCAGCTTAGCCCCCTCCTCCATTCATAAAAAAGTAATACCCATAAGGCAAGGCCAACAACCAGCATGAAAGTAAGTCCACCTCCATCCCCAAAGAAAGGAATATATCACTCCCAAGATCTCGACCACGCAGCTAAATGCCTGGCACTATACGACACGATTAGCAGGTCTGGAGCAGGGAACGCTTCGGTGCGGTAAGGGGCCTTTTTTCTTTGATGAAAGCCGTCTTGCTGGGTTTACGATTTAGTTCAGGAAAAAGTCGATAACCAACAACTGATACTTCAGTGCAAAGCCTTGGAAGATATAATAGGACATGAATGCGGTCTCAAAGGGAGGATTGAGTGTATTTAAATGAAAGGAAAGTATATCATTCATTTTATCGCCAACTTTTCAACGGGTCACTGAAAATAATTCCGAGAGCCGGACGTCAGGGCTGAACCACAAATTTTTACTAGCACGCGGAAAATAACCGAAAATAAATGCATGAATTGAGTTACCAAAGTGATCAATGCACGGTCAATGGGTCGCGGCCTATAGTGCAAGCTAAATCTTAACAAAAGACCTGGACTGGGGACGTCCACGCACGCACTCCTTGCAAAATAGAAATCCTGACGAAATATATCCGAAAAAGGAAATGTACCTTACCCAAAAAATATTCAACGACAGGCATATATTCCTAGGGAATTATCTATACGTGTCCTTTAAATAAGCCCGCATAAGTAAGACATTCAGCATAGCCCCCTCCTCCATTCTTAAAAAAATACCCATAAGTCCATAACGGCATAAGGCCAACAACCAGCATGGAAATAAGTCCACCTCCATCCCGAAAGAAAGAAATATATAATCACTCCCAAGACCACGCAGCTAAATGCCTGGCACTATACGACACGATTAGCAGGTCTGGAGCAGGGAACGCTTCGGTGCGGTACCGGGCCTTTTTTCTTTGATGAAAGCCGTCTTGCTGGGTTTACGGTTTAGTTCAGGAAAAAGTCGATAACCAACAACTGATACTTCAGCGCAAAGCCTTGGAAGATATAATAGGACATGAATGCGGTCTCAAAGGGAGGATTGAGTGTATTTAAATGAAAGGAAAGTATATCATTCATTTTATCGGCAACTTTTCAACGGGTCACGGAAAATAATTCCGAGAGCCGGACGTCAGGGCTGAACCACATTTTACTAGCACACGGAAAATAACCGAAAATAAGTCCAAGAACTGAGTTACCACAAGTGATCCATGCACGGTCGATGTACGTATGGGTCGCGGCCTTTAGTGCAAACTAAAACCTTAACAAAGACCTGGACTGGGGACCTCCACGCACGCACATCTTGCAAAATAGAAATCCTTACCAAAAAACATTCATTCGACGCCAGAGTTATTTGCAAAAAATTTTTTTCATTTTCAAATTTGTCTTGCTTTCCATGAAAAAGTTAATCGAATTTTGCGATGCAAATCCAGCTTTTTCACGTACACATGGAAGCCGGCTAAAAAGAAATAGGGAAACTTGTTTTATATCGACCGAGACCTACATGAAACTACCAAAAATTGCTACTTAAAAAGTCTCCCAGGAAAGCAATTTACAGCCCTATAGCGCAAGCTAAAACCTTAACAAAAGACCTGGACCGGGGGCGTCAACGCACGCACTCCTTGCCGGTGTTCTTTATAAGCCTTTGCGGTCGCCGATCCCACTGAGGAGCGGGCGCTCGCACAGTGGGCTGCCCAGCGGATTCGCAAACGGGTGCCTTCTCAACAATGCGAGTGAGGTCAATGGATACGCCTGGATAGCCCTCGCAAACGCTCGTTGTTGATGAGCCGCCCTCCACTCTTCGAGTGTTTACGAGGCCGCTCGATATCCCTTGCTAATCCTCGACATCACTCGAAACCGCTCGCTACCGCTCGTGGTTTTGTCGAGCGCTAGCGAGTGTTAACGAGTTTGCTCGAGTGCTTACGAGCGAGTGCGAGTACGAGGGATACTTACTTTTAAGCATAGGTGTACGTGTAGGCTGAAAAGTCTTTGTCCAAAATATGGACAATAGCTGTGCCTGTATTAGGAGGGCCCAGCACACCACTGATGCTCTGAATTTGGATGTTCCAGGTCAAAGTGGTTAAAAGCGATACAACATTTGTTTCAATCATTAACCACTTCGCGCCGGGACCTCCGAATCCAGAGCTCCATTGGCTTGACTATGCGACAGGGCCCTCCGAATCCGGGCACCACTATTGTTAACATTCTAAACAAAGACTCTTTTCAGCTTAGAATAAAGCAAATCAGTACAAAGACCCTTTTTGATGCAAGTTGCCACATGAAATGCAAGATTAGCAGCAGTAATTTTGCAATTGTGGGACTTTTACTACGGAGGATTGAGGGATACCGTGTTGCCGCTGAAAGCACGCTGGGACAATGTGTTGGAATGCAACACAGCCCAACGGTCGTCGGTCAGGAAGGTGAATTCCACCCACATTCTTCACCGCAATCTGTACGCTCGGTTGGGGCTGACCAACTCGAAGATTTGACTGCCTGGAGTGGAGGCTGGAGTGTGCGGTCAGGGATTGACAGTACCGTACACACACACACACACACACACACACACACACACAAGTCCGTTACGCTCCATTCACAATGCACAATGGGCCCTTTTTCGAACAGATAATCTCTTGACAAAAGCCACAACGACGTCCGAATTGTGCCAGGTTTTACTCTCTTGTACCCATAGTATACCCTTATCGATTTATTTCACCGAAATATATTGTTCCGATTGTATTAGCGAGATTTGAAAATGATCGGCGCTGAAAACCCCCCCAGGCGCGAAGTGGTTAACACATTAGGCCTATACGTGCCATATATCCTTGAACTAAGATGCATGTACATGACATTTATTTAGGCCAAATACCCAATGCATATTCCTATTGCACAAATGCGGTAAATTATACAAATCTTACAAGTGCCTAAAAATTTGGACCTACACATGTATGTAGAAGAACTTCTCTCACAGGCAGAATGGCAAGCACATGCAGATATATCATACAGCTAGTTGATAAACAAGGGGAGGGCAAATGGAAAGCAGTAAGGGGATGATCAAAAAAGGGGAGGTCCCAGTTTTTCTGCTGCTGAGGTTAAAAGTGACCATTAACCACTTCGCGCCGGGGGGTTTTTCAGCGCCGATGACCGCCATACGGGGGTTTTTGAACAATGCATCATTTTAAAATCTTGCTAAAACAATTGGAACAATATATTTCTGTGAAATAAATCAATAAGGGTATACTATGGGTACAAGAGAGTAAGACCTGGCACAATTCGGACGTCGTTGTGGCCTTTGTCAAGAGATTATCCGTTCGAAAAAGGGCCCTTTGTGCGTCGTCAATGGACCGTAACGGACGTGTGTGTGTGGGTTCGTGTACGCTGCTGACAATCCCTGACCGCAGACTCCAGCCTCCACTCCAGGCAGTCAAATCTTCGAGTTGGTCGGCCACAACCGAGCGTACAGATTACGGTAAAGAATGTGGGGGGAATTCCAATGCCAGACCGACGACCGTTGGGCTGTGTGGCATGCAAAGACAATGTCCCCCGCGTGCTTTCAGCTGCAGCGCGGTATCCCTCGATCCTCCACAGTAAAAGTCCCACAATTGCACAATTACTGCTGCTAATCTTGCAATTCATGTGGCAACGTGCGTCAAAAAGGGTCTTTGTACTGATTCATAATGCTTTGTTCTAAGCTGAAAAGAGTCTTTGTTTAGAATGTGGACAATAGTGGTGCCCGGATTCGGAGGGCCCCGTTGCAAAGGCAATCCAATTGACCTCTGGATTCGGAGGTCCCGGCGCGAAGTGGTTAACAACATTTGCTGCTTAAAATTCCATCTGGATTTTGGCTGAGAAATCAACTTAACCAAGATTGCAAGATTAGCAGCAGTAATTGTGCAATTGTGGGACTTTTACTGTGGAGGATCGAGGGATACCGCGCTGCAGCCGAACGCACGCGGGGGACATTGTCTTTGCATGCCACACAGCCCAACGGTCGTCGGTCTGGCATTGGAATTCCCCCCACATTCTTTACCGTAATCTGTACGCTCGTTCGTGGCCGACCAACTCGAAGATTTGACTGCCTGGAGTGGAGGCTGGAGTCTGCGGTCAGGGATTGTCAGCAGCGTACATGCACTCACACACACACGTCCGTTACGGTCCATTGCCTATGCACAAAGGGCCCTTTTTCAAACGGATAATCTCTTGACAAAAGCCATAACGACGTCCGAATTGTGCCAGGTTTTACTCTCTTGTACCCATAGTATACTTTTATCGATTTATTTCACATAAATATATTGTTCCGATTGTTTTAGCGAGATTTGAAAATGATGCATTGTTCAAAAACCCCCGTATGGCGGTCATCGGCGCTGAAAACCCCCCCGGCGCGAAGTGGTTAACTAAAAAATCACTGAGCGTTCATATGCAATGTTCACAACTGTGGCAATGTGTGCAAAGGTCACGGACATTCTGACCTGTCCTGGCTACGGTACTTACAGTTAGGAAATGCACTTTGCACTGCTGGACAGTGCTGTAGTTTTGGGAATATTAGCTGCTATTTAATCAAAATGAGATCTAGTCTTTGAATTTAAAAGTCTTGATTTCAAAAAGTCAATGTAAAAAAAACATAGAATTGTTTGCTCCTGAAATCGTGGCATCATTGGTAAAAATGTATCTAGTCGTTTTTGGAGTGCCATGGATCAGGTGTGGTAAAATTGCAACCTCAGTTCATGCACTTTTCGTTATTCGCTTCTATTAAAGTACAAGTCTAGTAATGCACATTCATCTAGCGCTCTGGCATCAATTTTTTTAAGAAGTTGGATGATTTTTTTCTTTATGTTGAATACACTCAGTCTCCTGCTTGCTCCGCTAAAGTAACAAATGTCTGCCTTGGACCTTCAGTCAATAATTATCATGATTTCTGAGGGTTGTTTTTCATAACTTTTCCTCCTAAAAAAAACAGTGAGAAGGTATTGTCAGTATTGTAAAAAAGGTAATACCTCCAAACAGTACAATTTTACAACCAAGCAGGACGTCCTTCTGTTGATTTCAACTTTCATTAATAGAGTTCCTCAGGCAAGAATGGATATTTTAATGTTTGGGGTTGAAAAGAACTATCCCATACACATACAGTAATGTCAATTTGATTCTTCAAGGCTAAGCATACAAGTCGCAAAATCAATGCGGCTTATATTCTGAAAATTACTGTTCTTTGTTTGCGCCTTGACACTGGACTGTACATGATTGGGTGGTTCTTATTTTAATCATAGCTGTTGACAACTTGTTCGTATCTATTCCCGAAAGCCAATGTGTTCATGAGTTAACAAGCTCTGTGAGAACAGATATAACAAATAGGCCTTATGCCACTAAATTAATAGGAAAATGATAAAAAACCACCAAAATGTTTGTTTGTTGAGAAACAGAATGATGGCTTGAGAGCAACTGTGTACATGCATGCATGTGTGTGTACAGTATGTACACCATGACGTAATATTAGAGGTCAGCAGTAACCATTGAACATGAGGGAGTGGAAGTCATGTGTACAGTCAGGTCAGTTGCATTCACACCCCATTCCAGAACTAAATATTGCAACTAAAGTATCATGCTTGACTGCTAAGTCAGTTAACATCACAAATTTGTGCTGTTTACTTTACTGCTAACTTTGGAGTTAGCAGCAAAGTTAGTACTGAAGTTGACAGTGAAGTTAGCTAAATTTATATCCACACAGCCACATTTTCACTGCTATGTAATAGCAGCTTGTGTGCACCTTCTCTTGGAATGATTTTTAGTTTCAACAAAATATTGAACATTACAAACTGTGCCAGAGATGAGGTATGCTTTGTTCAAAATTCTATAATTGTTTGGATGCTGCTGAACACTCAGTTTAATTTACTTACGGCATAAGGCTTCTTTCCATACGACAAGGCCTCCCACAGTGTGACTCCATAACTCCACACATCACTCTTACTGCTGAACTTGAACCTGTAGATGCACTCAGGAGCATACCATTTCAAGGGCCACCTGCCAGCTGTTTCTGCCTTCACAGTGAATAGACAATAAAGAGTTCATTAGATAACCTGCATACATGTATGTTCAATTTCATGGCAACTTTCGTCTCATAAATGACAGTATGCATATTTACTTGACGAGTTTATTTCCAACAGGCTACAATTTGACTTTTTTGAATAAGAAGTATTTCCTATGCACCAGAAAGACTGTCACACTTTTTAAGGGATTTGTACCTTTCATTGTACTTTTATTGTATTTTGCAATGTATTGTACATGTTATCTATGTGTTGCCTCCCAAATGTTGTAAAAACATCACCACAGAAGGCACATTAACCACTTAACGCCGGGACCTCCGAATCCGGAGCTCCGTTGGCTTGACTATGCGACGGGGCCCTCCGAATCCGGGCACCACTATTGTCCACATTCTAAACTAAGACTATTTTCAGCTTAGAACAAAGCAATACGAATCAGTACAAAGTCCCTTTTTGACGCATTTTGCCACATGAATTGCAAGATTAGCAGCAGTAATTGTGCAATTGTGGGACCTTTACTGTGGATGATCGAGGGATACCGCATTGCCGCTGAAAGCACGCGGGGACATTGTGTTGGAATGCAAAACAGCCCAACGGTCGTCAGTCAGGCAGGTGAATTCCACCCACATTCTTCACCGCAATCTGTACGCTCGGTTGTGGCCAACCAACTCGAAGATTTGACTGCCTGGAGTGGAGGCTGGAGTCTGCGGTCAGGGATTGACAGTACCGTACACGCACGCACACACACAAGTCCGTTATACTCCATTGGCGACGCACAATGGGCCCTTTTTCGAACGGATAATCTCTTGACAAAAGCCACAACGACGTCCGAATTGTGCCAGGTTTTACTCTCTTGTACCCATAGTATACCCTTATCAATTTATTTCACCAAAATATATTGTTCCGATTGTTTTAGCAAGAATTGAAATTTTTGAAAATGATGCATTGTTCAAAAACCCCCGTATGGCGGTCATCGATGCTGAAACCCCCCCCCCCCCCCCGGCGGAAAGTGGTTAAAGGAATGAATACCATGTCTGTCGAAAATAAGAACCAATGGAGACGATGTTGAGTGTTCAGAATGGTCAGTGTTGGCTGTGTTGCATCTGACTTGGTGTTGTGGATGGGATCCTGTTGTTAATCCTTTACATCATGGTGTCACCGCAAACAAAAAATGAGTTTTGCCACCATGCATGGCCTGAATCCTTATTCATCAATGCTCTATGGGGAGCTTACTACAAGCCAAGTCAGAAGTCTTGAACGGACTTCCATATACGGTGTTTGAAACTCATCAATAACTTGGCTTTCCTGAAAAGATGCCAGGACTCAAAGATCATCCCAAATAGACTTAGACTACAGGATCTGCAGCCGATTTCACCAAACCTTGCGCAATGGCGTAACTTACCTTGCGCCATATTTTACGGCGCAGCTTGCGCAACGAATTTACAAACATTTCATGAAAGTGGTGCCAGGCCCACTAAATTTTAAGAAAGTGGTGCCACATCAAAAACTGTGCAAATCGCTGGCTTGCGCCACATTTTATGGCTGCACCATGGGATGAGGTGGCGTAAGTCGAAAACTGTGGCATTGCTGTTGCTAGCACAACACGAGCATCAGAGAGCCATCCGTTGATAGCGTTTGTTTCATGACCGAAGCAATCCTTTAGATTCGCTGGAAGACAGCGAGATTATATAGGATACGGTATAGATTCACCCGGGAGGAACTGGGAGATGTCTTAATGCATTAAACATGGGTAATTTCAGGTTTGCCACTTTATACTATGGCACATAATTAGGTCTTTTATCTTTGAGAAATGCTAATTTGAAGACCAAAATACTATTTGCCATGGGAAACCATCGTCAAAATGTAGTTTTGATTGTTGGGATGATGCAACAATGCTAGGGGAAGCTCCCCGGTTTCCTGGTCCCATGACTGGGCGTGGCAGTGCAGGAATTCAGCGGTGCGTGGATATTCCATTGCAAACTCACTGGAGCGTTACTTCGCATATAAGCTCATGCACGGTCCTAGACCAAAACACTTCAGGCAGTTCACTTGCTCTGAAATTCGAGTCCATTTCGAGTGGCAGGAAAAACCAAAGATGATACAAAATTCCAGCAATTGCAGAACGAGCTAAAGGCCCCAAAATTGTCCAAACAGGGTAACATCGCCCAGTTTATCTTCTGTGGACAGTTGGAGATACAGTTAGGCAAGATAAAAGTCGCCATTTTGCAGAAGGATGATATTCAGCAAGCCATAGACGCCATACAGGAAACGGAAGAACTGGTCGCAAGCCAAAAGCAAAAAATACAAATTGCGGATTCCAGCAAAACAGGTTGGATGACCATCCAACATCTGGAGAAGGCAGAGAAGGCCAGTATATCGTCATGACCAAAAGAGAGTGGCAGCAACAGAGGAGGCAGCTGAGAAAGAGCTGGAGACGAGGAAGAAGCAGAAGCGAGCATTGCCTGAGAGAAGACCTCAAGACAGTTTTGCTGCAGATCGTACTCTTTTTCGAGGAAATAAGATTAAGAGAGTTAAATAAAACCACACCTGTATTCTTTGTCAATGTTCAAGCGGTTCAAGGGCGGCTGCTTCCCATGCTCTGATTATTAAAGCATTACACGAATTTGAAAATGTCATGTGCATGTCTCTTTGTTGTGTCGTCCGATGGAATGAAACTGTTTTTCATGCGTATGAGCGAAGCGAAAGGAGCATGAAAATGTAGTTTTGTTCGTTGTGATGACGCAACAATGCTAGGGGGAGCTCCCCCGGTTTCCTGGTCCCATGACTGGGCGTGGCAGTGCAGGAATTCAGCGGTGAGTGGATATTCCATTGCAAGCTTACTGGAGCGTTACTTCGCATATAAGCTCACGCACGGTCCTAGACCAAAACACTTCAGGCCATTCACTTGCTCCGTTGGTTACACGCCAGTGATTCTTAGTGTTAACTTCCGAGAATTTTTTGTTTTTTTGTTTGTATTGGTTTGTTTGTTTGCTATTTTCTTATATTGTATTCTTCTTCCCCTCGGGCCTGCCAGTTGTTGGCGCATGTTACGCCTGCAAGATGCCCGGCCACTGGGCAAGAGAGTGCCCGTACTCCACTGGATCCCTCGGCTCTTCCAGAGTCAAGCCAACCGCACAGGCTTCCCCAGCCTTTGCCTGCAACAGTGTCCACTCAAGAGGACTCCTGTGGCAGGTTCCAGTTGCCCAAAGAGCCCTTCCATCCCTCATGCCAGCGATCGGATCAGCCCCAAGCAACCGAGCAGCAGGACACAATTCCATGGCAACCGACACCACCTCTTAGGCTCTCCCACCTTGAAGACAAATTCAAAGATGTCTTGGAGGTACGTTGCAATTACGAGCTTAGTGATTTAAATGAGTTGAAAACGGACAATATCAACATTAAAGGGAGATTGAGAGAACATGAGAAATTTTGGAGAGATATTGGTGCTTCGAAGATGGTGTTATCGGTCATAACACATGGTTATGAAATTCCTTTCATTTCATTGCCCCCTCCACTTAGGCTCCGCGATAACAGTTCTGCCTTGAAAGAACATTCCTTCGTGACAGAATCGATTCCAGAATTATTACAGTCTGGTAGAATAACGGAAAAATTACAGTCACCATATACAGTCAGTCCACTTTCAGTAGCTTCACAAACCTCAAACAAAAAGAGGCCGATTCTTGATCTCAGTATGCTGAATAAGTTCGTGCGTAAGGTGCACTTTCAGTTAGATGATTGGAACATTGGGCTTCCATTTCTATCGCAGAATTCTCGTATTGCATCTTTTGATCTAAAATCTGGTTAACACCACATTGACATTGCCTTGGAATATCAGCGATATCTTGGTTTTTCTTGGGAGATTGGAGGAATAACCCGATTTTTTTAATTCAATGTCCTGCCTTTCGGCCTAACATCAGCACCGTATTTGTTTAACAAGATTTTGAAGCCCCTTGTAACTCACTGGAGAACTGCTGGAATTCTGATAGCTGTATACTTAGATGATGGATTTTGTATCATTCCCAATAACACACAAAATAATGAAGAACTTAATCTTGAAATAGCAAAGACTGTATCCAGACACATAAAAGTTGACCTGTTAAGAGCCGGTTTTATTTATAATATTAAGAAGAGTAATTTGAATCCCTCTTCCTGTAAAGAATGGTTAGGCGTGAAGTGGGATATAGCAGCTGGTATCTTACAAGTCTTACAGAGACGAGTAGACAAAATCATCCAATTGATATCTGTTATCCAGCAATCTAAAATTATTACTGTCAGACAATTGCATTACCGGTATTTGTAACGAAAATAATTTCCCTAAGCCCAGTATGTGGAAATATTACTCGATTAATGACTAGGCATTGTCAAATCGAAATTGCAAAAGCCAATCACGAAGATGACCCCACATGCTTAGATGAGCTTTGTAATTCTGAAATACAATTTTGGAAAAAACATGTATCAGAGCTGAACGTTCGATATGTCTTTGAAACCGCGACATTTTCCAAAATATCTTGCTGTGAGGCCAGTTCAGTTGGCTGTGGTTCAATCATTTGTAATGATTCACACGCTGCTCACAAACAGTGGACAGAATGGGAAGCCAAACAGAGTTCAATTTGGCGTGAATTAGACTCGATACAATTTGCAGTTTTCTCTTTTCGACTCATAATTTCTAACTCCCAGTTAACCACTTCGCGCCGGGACCTCCGAATCCGGAGGTCAATTGGATTGCCTATGCAACGGGGCCCTCCGAATCCCGGCACCACTATTGTCCACATTCTAAACAAAACTCTTTTCAGCTTAGAACAAAGCAATACGAATCAGTACAAAGACCCTTTTTGACGCAAGTTGCCACATGAATTGCAAGATTAGCAGCAGTAATTGTGCAATTGTGGGACTTTTACTGTGGAGGATGGAGGGATACCGCGCTGCAGCTGAAAGCACGCGGGGGACATTGTCTTTGCATGCCACACAGCCCAATGGTCGTCGGTCTGGCATTGGAATTCCCCCCACATTCTTTACCGTAATCTGTACGCTCGTTTGTGGCCGACCAACTCGAAGATTCGACTGCCTGGAGTGGAGGCTGGAGTCTGCGGTCAGGGATTGTCAGCAGCGTACACGCACGCACACACACACATCCGTTACGGTCCATTGACGACGCACAAAGGGCCCTTTTTCGAACGGATAATCTCTTGACAAAAGCCACAACAACGTCCGAATTGTGCCAGGTTTTACTCTCTTGTACCCATAGTGTACCCTTATCGATTTATTTCACAGAAATATATTGTTCCGATTGTTTTAGCAAGATTTTCAAATGATGCATTGTTCAAAAACCCCCGTATGGCGGTCATCGGCACTGAAAACCCCCCCGGCGCGAAGTGGTTAAAGATCTTTACTGACAGCCAATCCGCAGCTCGTATTGTAGAGTCTGGGAGCATGAACTCAAAATTACAGAAAATCGCTGTAGACATTTTCAATACGTGTTTGAGAAATAAAATTCGATTAGAAGTACAATGGATCCCTAGAGATCAAAATAAAGAGGCAGATTTTGTCAGTCGATTGATAGACACAGACGTTTTGGGAATATCTCAGCAACTGCTCCATTCAATGAATACCTTTTGGGGCCCATTCACTTTTGATTGTTTTGCGTGTTATTACAATGCAAAATTACCCCGCTTTTTCTCCAAGTTTCGGAACCCAGGAACAGCGGGGGTGGATGCTTTTGCTCAGAATTGGTCAAATGAAAACTGTCTTTTAGTGCCTCCAATCGTTCTTATACCAAGTGTACTCAGATATATTTATTTGTGTAAAGGAAAGGGAGTTTTGGTTTGTCCCTGGTGGCCATCTTCCTCCTTTTGGCCACTCCTTTGGTCATGTTATAGAGTTTGGATAAAGGCAATGTTTACTGTGGAAGGATCGAAGGTACTGCAGCTCGGTAGAAATAAGAATTCCATTTTTGGTCCTCTCACTTTTAAAGGTCATATTTGTGCTATTTACGTTGATTGTTCCTATCCAAAGAGTGATTAAGGATATGAATGTTTAACTTTAACTTGTTGGTTTTTCCTTCTTTGCATTAGACAATTTACAAACAATCCTATTGGAGTGGATTTCCAAAGGAATTGACAAGATTCAAGGATATTATTTTCCACGAACTTTTGTTTTCCAAGGCAGAGGGGACTATCCACGGATATCTTTATGAATGCAGGGCTTTCTTTTCGTGGCTTAAACATTTGAATATTCCAGCCGTGCTTCCTATCTGTGATGAAATTATCGCGGTATATATAGTCGACAATTCTGGTTTGAAATCTAAAAGTTTACTCATTTCTACTGCAGCGGCCATAAAGTGGCTTCATTCACTCGTGAATTCCATCCCCAACCCGGTAGATTCACCAGTGGTACAAAACATTATTCTTGCTCAAAAGAAAAAACTTCATAAACAACCGGACCAAAAAGAACCAATTTCTTTGGATACAATTAAAATTATAGTTGACCAATTTGGAAAGTCAGATAGTTGTTTGATGCAGCTGAGAACAGCTTGTTATGTCTCACTTAAATTTTCATTGCTTTTTAGGCACGATGAAATGGCTCAAATCAAATCCAGCCATATCAAAGAATTTCGGATGACAAAGGATTGGAAATTCATATCCCACAATCAAAAACAGATGCATTTAGAAGAGGTTCGACAGCTTTCATTGCCAATACCAAAGATGATTACTCTCCAGTGAATTTAAATAAATGTAACTTGCATTTTGGCCAGGACGAATTTCTATTTACTGCTCTCTCATATCAATCAAGTAACAAATCATATAAGCCTGTTCCACGAAGACCCCTCAGCTACATGTATACTACACAAGTAGGTACGGGGAGCTGTTTCTGGATGCTTTGAGACAGATAAGGGTTGAAAATCCCCCCAAAATATGGGCTCCACAGTATGAGATCAGGGGGAGCATCCCACTTGGCAAATAAAGGTGTATCAGAGGAGTTACTAATGGAACATGGTCGTTGGAAGACTCAAAATGCAAAGAAACGGTATGTAAAGAGAGATCTTGATCGTAGACTTAAAAACGTAATGCAATAAAATGGAAATGTTGATACTCATGGCAGGGTGAAAGATGTGATGCTGAGTACTACTATTAGTATTTCTGAGTATAAAAGGTATTATATTGTCAGAAAAGTTGTTTTTTGCAATCACTAATGTTCATTTTAGGCTTTGGTGAAATGGGACACATGTTGTTGTGTAGCTGTGCAATGTTTGGTGCAATCGGCTGCTGATCTGTAACACCAAGTCAGTCCATATCCTGCAACCTCCACGCCTGTGACTCCACATCTCCAGCACCCACTCCCAACTTCCCTCTCTGGACAAAGATTTGGTCCAACCAAGGGACTTCCACAAGATTCTAAGCCTCTCCCGGACCTCAAACTACCAAGCCTACAAGACCACACGCCATAAATAGATCAAGAAATTTCCGAAGCTCTACTCAGTTTGTACCCTCCAGAATAGGCGATCCAAAGACCCCACATTAGACACTGAATGGAAGAACGCCAGAAAACTGCAGGCTCTCCAATGCTCAGAGGCCATCTCCTACCCCCTGTACAGTAACTCAGACATCCAGTATCATTTGCCCTGGACTCTTCGGGCAACCCAACATACACAAACCTAGGGCCAATTTCATAGAGCAGCTTAAGCGTCAAAATGTGCTTAAGCGCAAAAACTCATGAGCCACAGGATCCCCTTGCCTACCCAAACTTCACTTTTGTTTCATGCTAAGTAAAGAAGAGTGGAAAACAAGTCAAAAGAAATATAGGAAGGTTTGCGGTCTCCTAAAGGAAGAGGTGTGGTTCTGAAAAGAACCCGAGTGGTAACTCGACGTCAAAAGCAATGGACACCACATCGGTGAAGTTTGTAATCCTGCTTACAAGAGGAAGACTTTTTCTGCTAAGCAGATTTTCACGCTTAAGTTGCTCTATGAAATTGGGCCCAGGGATCCCTTTTAAGCAGCAATTTTAAGTAGCACCTTTATAAAGATGAACTTCATCACACCTCCACAATGACCACAACTTAGAAATGCTGACTGTAGGGTCTCCTATACCCAAAGTCAACCCCCACATATAAGGCCACAATCAGCCTCCCATACATCGGAAATCAATCCACAAAATTTAATGCATCCTCAACCCGACAAACATCTGGGAACATGTATATTGGCTTCAACTCCAGCAACAACTAGCATCCCCTACTACCGACCAATAGGTCCTCTGTACCATTGGTCAAGAACCATTATTATCTACATCCGCGAACTTCCTTGTTGCATTGGTTGCTTAAAATGACATTCCTCAGTGTCCCATGGTGATTTCAGCATTTGTGTGTATAACCCTTGAAGTTACTAATCTTGCAGTGCTAAACGATGTTTAGTTATTACATGAGTTGCATTGTCCATTGTTTGTCAGTGAGACGCATGCACATACTGTATGTCCAGCCAAGTTACAACAAAGGAAGGATTGCCCTGAAGTGAAGAGGTTAACCACTTCGCGCCGGGACCTCCGAAATCGGAGCTCTGTTGGTTTGACTATGCGAAGGGGCCCTCCGAATCCGGGCACCACTATTGTCCACATTTTAAACAAAGACTCTGTTTAGCTTAGAACAAAGCAATACGAATCAGTACAAAGACCCTTTTTGACACAAGTTGCCACATGCATTGTAAGATTAGCAGCAGTAATTGTGCAATTGTGGGACCTTTCCTGTGGATGATCGAGGGAGACCGCGCTGCCTCTGAAAGTACGTGGGGGACATTGTGTTGGCATGCCACACAGCCCAACGGTCGTCGGTCATGCAGTGGAATTCCACCCACATTCTTCACCATAATCTGTACGCTCGGTTGGGGCCGACCAACTCGAACATTTGACTGCCTGGAGTGGTGGCTGGAGTCTGTGGTCAGGGATTGTCAACACCGTACACACACACACACAAGTCCGTTACGGTCCATTGATGACGCACAATGGGCCCTTTTTCGAACGGATAATCTCTCGACAAAAGCCACGACATCCGAATTGTGCCAGGTTTTACTCTCTTGTACCTACCCTACCTTTTTTGATTTATTTCACAGAAATATATTGTTCCGATTGGTGGTTCAGGTCGGTGACCTATTAGAAGAGCATTGTTTATCAATGGATCTGGAGACATTGTTGATAGCATATTAAACTAGTCCCTCACATTTCCTCCACAGACCATGGTATTCAGTTGTACTGCTCATTTCTATAAGACTTATGGTTGATTATAGCATACAATAAATGCATTGTGTCAATAGGCAATAAGTATTCTTATGAGCTATATATTATTTCCCCAATTAGTTAATTCTGCTCTCTCCCTCAACTGACAGAATTTTGTATTTTCGATAAATTTGCTTGCCTTGTTGGACAGAGAAGATGTACTAAACACTACCTATGTCACGTTACATTTAATGTCACTTTTTTGTGGGGGGACCACCTGACACCATCAACAGGATGGTCCAACACATACAAACACAAAAACCTCTATCATCATCTTCCCATCTTAATGATTTTCATCGGATGAGAATTAGGCATTCTGTTTTCTCATTCAAATCTCGTAATCATCTCCATCCCATTCTAAATATAATTTACTCCATGCTTCCCTCAAGGGACCACAAAGTACAGTTTCTTACCACATAGTACTGGCTGTCTAGGCCCAATGCCTTAGACATTCCAAAGTCACTGATTTTGGCAAATGTCTCGTCTACCAGGAGTACGTTCCGCGCTGCAAGATCTCGATGGACAAATTTCTGGCTTTCAAGGTACTGCATGCCCTTAGCAACCTGCAGCATCAGTTCTAAGACATTGCGAATGCTCATGTTGCTAGGGAGAGAGACACAGAGAGAAAAATGGAGAGGAAAGAGCAAGACAAGATGACAATACCAAAGCCTCTTTAATACCCTTTCATGGGAGACACTGAAAAGTTAATTCATAAAATTGGGAGATGATTGGGACAGAGGCCTTTGATTACCGGTACCTTGGTGATGCTATGGATGGATAAAATACCATTGAAACCTTTGCTTTATGGCAACATGCTCAATAGATACTGCATCTCTTAATGTAAGTACATACAAGCATCTAGCAGATACATTGATGCAGTGATGCCAGAAATTGCCAAGGCATCTAGGATTGTATAGCAAAGTACACATTTTTCACAAACTGAACTGAAAGTCCGTCAGCTTAAGGCCTACATGTAGACTTACGTGTGCCTTTTGAGGTATTTGTGGAGTGGTCCAAGCTCAGCTAACTCCAATACCAGCATCATCTCATAACCCTCACAGATACCTAGAGGAGTAAGAAATCAGGGGAGGAACAGATGCCAGAAATAAGACAAATCCTTCAATCTACTGAAAACAACCAACCATTGCTTCTATGAAAAAACACATTGGAAAATAATGAAAAACAAACACATAAACCATTATATATCACAGTTACAAATCTTTACAGTCTGAGGAAGTGATATTCAAATCTTGGGTGATTTTATCTATTTTTGACCACAGACTGACTGCAAAGTCTTGAAAGAAAACCCAGCAATACAGCAGACTAGGTTATCCCATGGGACTATATTTTGTACATCTAAAAATGACAGGACAGGACAATGGCAGGAGTCAATAGAGCAGGAAGCATACAATCTCACCTATCATTCTGACAATGTGCTGATGATCCAGATCTGCCATGATCTCAGCTTCCCTCACTATTTCAGGCTGAAAGGGACAATAAGAAAGTTGGGATAACATTTCAATGCCCACATTCATTTCATGAAGCTGCAGTATATACTGGATACAAGTCCTATAGTGGTTATTTTTTTTGTGAACAATCATTTATATTCTAAATTAATACAAAACACTTCGAAGCTGCTTTTCACTATAAGAAGACTGACCTAAATTACTCTTTGTTAAGAAATTGCACAGATATGATACATGGCAACTCGCCTTGGAGTTGGGAATTCCATTTTCAGTCTTCAGCGTCTTCACAGCTACTGGGATGTGGGTTCCATGCATGTAGTAGGTACCTTTTAAGACTGAGCCAAAGTTCCCCTTGCCTGAAATAACCAAAGAATCACCAAAGTGAAACTATTTCAAGCTTGAAAGCTTGATGCAGAGAAAAGCACAAAATACAGATAAAATACCACAGAGCTATATATTTTAACAGAATATAAATGAAGTGCAACTGCCATTCATGTAATCTTTACAGATTTCACTTAATAACTTTAGCCAATGCGCATTAAAAGTAAGAAAGAATGCATTGGTGAGTGCTTGTGACATTTGGGGTTCAGAACTTGAGTCATCCTTTCAAAGAAGGGCTGTTGCAAAGGATGTCATTGAAAGCAGACAATTGTGAGGAAAAGAAGAAGTAATTCACCGATAGGTTCGCCACAATACAGGTTTTTGACATCTAAGAGCTTGGTGTGTTTGGTCTTGGCCACTTGTCCATAGATCATCTCCCTGTCATTTGGGATTCCATACATCTTATCATCTTCCAGAGGGGGCTCATGGCTGGATGGACGGTGTGGGGAAGGCTCATCAGCTGGAAGGTGGGGCAAAGAATGGCACAGCGAGGGAAAGAGCATATATGAATACAGTCGACTCCTGTTATAACGAGCTCAATTATAACGACAACTCGGTTATAACGAGCATATTTTCAAAGTCCCAATCAATTTGTGCACATTTGTATGGAGGAAATATTTGTGTATAACGAGCACGCACGCTACGAGACTCCGGTTATAACGATCATTTTTGCTGACCGAACACTAATAAAAGCATGTTCTCGACCCATTTATGACGACCTCTTTTGTAAACTACGGGCGCCGCGGCGTGTCCAAATCCAAACCTTATTCAGGAATCGTGTCTTTTAATTCCCATGCATGCACACAGTGCTGTGGTTTCACGTGAACGTTGTTTCATCTCACCGATAATGGGACGGTTTGTATGGTGGCCCAGAAGGGACATCATAAATCCCAAACATCTGCGGTTAAAAATCCCCCTTGCGGTTTCAGACAATGGGGCTTTTAGGGGATAATGAGTGCATGGAAGATTTGCTCCATATCTGTTAATACACAACAGTGTGGACGTAAACTGCTGATGGTAAATGCTCCTAATCCAAAAAATAATAATTCGGAAGTTTTATTGGGGCGCCCTCTCTTGACTGATTCAAGAACAGCAGAATGAAATGGCTATTGTTTTTTTATCGGAACATTGTGTGTGAGTGACGGAAATTTACGTGCTCGAAGTTTCCATTGTGTCCTAATTAAGGTCGTTAAATATACCACGGAGGAAGATATTTTCAACCTTTGTTTTATGTATTTTATTCACCAGCATTTGTATTCCAAAATTTATGTAATGTGAAATAATATATATATTACATTGTATTGGCTTGAGTCCGGATGCACGGTACACGATTGCAATACACACGTAAAAACATGTGCCCATACAACGAACAACGTTGGCTGTGCATAACCAATGGGAATAACTGGTTCCGGTTATAACGAGGGAATTGCGAAAGTCCGGCGGACCTCGTTATAACGGGAGTCGACTGTATTGACTTTGTGTGCAGATGGGGCCTCTATGACCTTTATGATCACCATCATGATCAGCCTCATCCTACTTTTCATCAGAGTGCTGATCTGGTTCTTTCCACTTTCCATAACCATGGTGATTTGGTTCCTCCCACTTTGTTACCACGGAGATAGCTTCTCCATTGTTCCATCAGCAAAGGTTATGTGATTGCTGAACCTAGTGTGGCTAACTCACCGTGGTGATCAGGCTCCTCCCACTTCCCATTGATGATCTTCTCAATCATGGGCTGCTGGTGGGGTGTAGGGTGTGTCCGTGGGTAGGTGGGGGGTAGAGGAGGTGTGAATGGCCCAAGTGTGGTCTCCTCAGCAGATTGGGTGTTGATCTTGTAACAAAAACAAATTGAAAAAGTGAAACTAGAGTTCCTATGTCTATTGGCAACACAGCATAGAGATTTTCTGCTTGCAGTCTCTTAAACCTACAGTATTCAATACTCAATCAAAAAATAGATTGACATCATTAGGGATCAATTCTGTACTGTAACCACAAACCACACAGTAAGGCTTGGCATTGTGGCCAATGTTTGTCTCCATCCAAATACATTGTGTTATGTGAATATAGACAGGGGAGCAAATCAAAGTAGGCTGGACCGTGTTCAATCTTTGGAAAACAGGGTTCTCCCCACGTACAAACGTGCGTATAGGCCCGATATGCAACTTTTTCTGCCCGATGAAATCTGAACCTCCGCTATGGACGGCCTACATGTAGTAAGTACATGTACAGTACAGTGCTGACTACTGTACTGTACATGTGTACACATGTACATGTACATGGTGTACATGCACACGCGCTCATGTGTGTTTTCCGCTAGTGGGGCCTACATTTACGAAGGTTAAAATGTTATACTACACCATTCGCAAAACTTACAAGATCGACCCCACACACGGGGACGATATTTCTTGTTGCCATGTCACCGCGTTTTGTCTCGCGCACAATGGCAGAAAAACAATATTATTTTCATTAATTTAAGCAGGGTTCAAAATTCACGGCGGCCAGTGCTGTCGATGCCCTTCGAAATGCGGTATTCGACAGCCAGTCTTGCCGTGCCTATTGATACTTTGGTTGTTGTGCCCTTCTGAGGCCGGTTTGATCGTTGCCAAAAATGAGCCGATTATGTGTAGATATTGTTCGCATTTTTAAGATCATTATTCCGAAAAGGTGGAGCTTGAGGTTGATCCTGTTCCTGATTTTGTATCCCTAATGGCCTTAGACTTGATCAGAGATTGTATTTTAACAGGCTTTATGGAAAAAAGTTCGGATTTGAAATGAAACTTTTTTCACGGACAGGGAAATAGATTAACGATCGGATAAGGTAGGGAACACTTGTTGTTAATGCCAAAACACGCAGGGTGGACCAGTAAAAGTTGTTCAGTACTTTTTTTGCGATCTTCCTTCTTCAACGTTGTAACGCGGTAGGCCCAGGTTCCTGATCCTCAAACTGTACGGTCGTAGCGTAAAATCCACAATTTGAAAAATACTTGGACGAAATAATTATGAAAAATGTGCCACGGAAGTAATATACCCTCCTCGCAAAAAAATGTACAGGGTGGTGTACATGCGTGAATCTGTTTTTCTGTGTATGCCTAAAATTACGAAGCTCCACGGTTTGACCGTGTTGTTGTCAGTGACGTCGGCAATGGCGCACGGTCAGAATACTGCTGCTGTATGGATCACATCGGTCAATTTCCCTCTGTACTCCATAGCTCTACAAAGTTGGTTCTTCAATCATATCAAACAACTTTTCAAACCAAACCTTTAATTCTTCTAATCGAACAACATAAGGATCTTTGAATGATATAGTTGGATTTTGTTCCCTCAGATTTTTTTCATTTTGTAGGCTAAAAAATCACGTCTCAAGGGCCTCAATCAATTATATTGGACCCCAAATAACAAATTTCGATCCCTGTTGAAGCTAAAAAAAAATACCTTACAACTGAATGGAGCTAATGGTTTCAGGTCTGATCAGCATAAACCAAAGGTTGAAGCATTTTACTTCATTATCAATATTATGTTCAATTGAAACTGAATAAACAGTTGTTTAAATCGTTGATTGCTTCAGCCACTACCTGTTATTGCATGTCTGAATCTTGAAATGACTCCTTTTGTGCCTCCACCCTCCAGAAAGAAAAACTGGTCATTTGTTGAAATATTGATGTCAATAAATATCTGAAGAAAAAAAATCTTCAAATCTCTTCATGTTTTTTCCTGAGAAAAAGTACTTAAAAATCCCAGGAAATGTTCTAAAATGCAGCAGAGAGCATCTAAAATTCAAAAAATTCAGGGGCCCTTGGGCGGGCCCAGAACCCCACGCCATGGCTTCGCATATTGTTCATAAACCACAAAGAAAATCCCCCACACTTCTGAGAAAATCCTGGGGAGAACCCTTGAAAAATCAACTTGTAGTTTTGTATCAAGTGAACTCTTGGTATGGTCATTTAATCTGAGTGACCGCTTAATAAATGGAGTGGCTGTATTATTTAATATTTAATTTTGCTAGTGGTTTATACATGGAAGTACAAACAGGGGTAGAAGCTACCATCCAACTTTTTCGAACTGCAATATATTTCGGCAAGCAGGCCTTATTAGACCAGTAGCTGGTACATCTCAAAAGGACACATTCCTCTTGGCAGCACAGATTTAACAACGTATAATTTGAGGACGTAGGCCAAGGGGGGCCTATGCATTAACATGAACTCAGAAGCTTGAGTGCCCTCACTTGGCGAAACTCAAGACAGGCATTTATCAAAATGCGATGATGCAACGGCACAACTTAACTATGCGACGACACGATGCAACTATGTGACGGCACAACGCAACTATGCGCCGTTGACGGTGTAAACGGCCAGAGAGCCTCAACAACAAAATTCAACAATGCAACAGCACGAGGCGACGGCACGACCCTGAAATGGCGGTTTCTCCAATTGCGCAATGTGTGAGGAAATTCGCCTGGCTGCAGCGTGCGTTTTTCGCTGCCGTGCACAAAGTTTATGCAGAAAGTCTATGAACAATATTCATAAATTCATATTAATTCGCAACAATGCTCAATCGGTGCCAATCTTGAGATTTTAAATGTCTAGCAGAACAGCTACCTGCCAATCAAATTTAAAGAAGATAGGCCGATGGCTAATATGTGCTTTAAAATCTAACATTTTGACGACGTCATAATTGCGTCATGTCATTTTGGTCACATAGAATGATTCTAAACCATATCCCAATCTTGCTGTTTGCCAAATATGCTCATTTGAATGTGAGCATCTGAAAAGTTCATGACCTCATAAATATTCATGAGATACAGTCATAGTTGAATGCTGGCAATTTTTGGATACACCTTTTCCAACTTAGATACATGATAAGTTTCAGCCCAATCGCACCTACGGTTGCCTCATTATCACATTGTTGAGTTTGCTCCTCAAACACGCTGTCACGTGACACATGACGTCACAATAGCGTCATTGTGCGCGGCACAAATAGACCTCAGGGACAATTTTTTCCCAAAGTTTGGTTAAGAACGGTCTTTCCATATTGCTAAACAACTGATTAGAAGGCACCCATTCTTTGTCTACGGGATTTATTGGACCAAGAAGAAGGGAAAGAGGAAGAAGATGAAAACAAAAAATCAGAACAAAAAATGCCTTTCCGTTGAGACGGAAAAGCCAAAATACCGCTATACTGTGGTGGAGGTACATGTAAAGCCAAAAATTAGACCAAAATGTGTGGCTTTCCGCATTGCAGAAGCTACAGAAAAAAACAGCGACTCTTGGAATGAGCCAAATATAAATGCAATATATCTTCAGAAAATATTTGCTACATCAGAGAGTTTTTGGCTTGGGGCTGAGCTGACCATTTCTTTTACACCTATCTGAAGGAGTGTGCTGTCTTAATACTCTTACCCTCCTGGGATGCTGGGGTGGGGCTGGAGGAACGCGAGCTGGCATGCCTGCAACCATGTCTTCATCAGCTGACAATCCTCGCTGAGGTCTGGGCGATGGATTACCTGCTGGTCCAGCTGGGGTAGGCAAAGAAGTATATCTATCAACCATGCTGCCACTTGGCCTCTCAAACTCTGCGAAGATGGACTTACACTTTTCACGCCTACAATAATTTGGAGTTTTCTTCTTCAAGAAAGTCAGAAGGGACCTTCATCTTCTCTTCTCATAGTAGCTAAAAAGCATAAGGCTATGAGACAATCTTAGCATCAACCCCCTCTAAATTGTTTTGTTTTCAAATGAAAAAATTGGTTTGCAAATGGAAAGCTTAAAGATCAAATCATCAGCTTAGTAGGTAACTATAGAATGTTTACAGAATGATATATTAAATCTGATGATGTTTATTCAAATTGGCTGGCCTTGTGGATGTCTGATATTTATACCCGAGTGCCTCCTCTTCTGTGGGTCAATGCAGGGCACAGTTAGACAGCAAAGTAGGCCATCCTTCTTCAGCATGTAATGGTCAACCATCTGCACAATAAATGCAACAAAAACAACCAGAATCATCAATCCATTGCAAGTGATGCAACATTGTTGAAAACTCTCAAAAAGATAGAGGTCGTGGTATCTAATCCCTTGCAGGACCATTCTAATTTTGAAAAAGCTCCTGCTAGGATCAAATGTCAGGCCACCTATTTTTCAGTGATAAGAAAATCTCTTAGCTTCGTTTTGAGTATGGATGGGGACAGATGGTAGCAAGACTTCAATAGAGGAATGAACAGAAAGTGGAAGAGCTCACCTGTAAAAGACTGTCAAATTTGGGGCCATCCTTAATTGAGAGTTGACCTGTGCAGTCCTTGTCTATTTTGTAATGGTAGACAGAACTGTTGTAACAGAGAGAGAGAGCAAAGCTGCCAGGTTCATTCCTTTCCCTGGCCCTGAAGATGAAAAAACAAAAACAAATAAAGAATACTTGTGATGACTAGGGATGAAGTGTGCAAATTCATAGGTACTGCATAGAAATAATACATAAGTTGGTGGGAATTACATGTACCCGGTAACTGAGAGGAGTGGAGAGGTAAGGACAACAAGTACAGGTGCACGTGTATGTGTAAATTTGGGTTTAAGATTTAGAATACATGTATTACAAGACCACTTTGAAATTGTGGAACAAGTCCTTTTTAAACATCTAAAACAAAAGCCAGAAAGAGGAAAAACTTAGAGACTTTTTCATCACTTGAGTAAAGAGCATTTGACTGGTATGTGGTTTTAACACAAGCCTCTAGTTTATCATAGCAGAGATTTCTTTCACAAAATGAGTGAGACTGCTCACAAACCTTTGAATAACTGAGTGACACCATATTGTCATTGGAACAAACTTTCTGATGTTACATTTTGCTTAGCACTTAAGACTGATATTGATTTTATTTTGTCAAAAAATTTAATCTAGTGCTGGAAGTTCAAACTGGTGGCTGAGGTTCTTAATCCTCGGCCAAGACAAATTCTCTTTAGCCGCGTTTCCACTGGACTTATTTTGGTCAAAGTAAATGACAATGGTTACTTTTCCCATTTTAAGTCCAGTGGAAAAAAATTTCCTCTCGGTTACTTTTAACCGAACCGAATGGTTACTTTTACCGGCCAACCTCTGCCCAGTAAAAGTGACCAGGAAAGTTTAATTGAGCTGATTAGTCCAGTGGAAACGCATTACTCAGTAAAATGCAACTCGGTAAAAAACTACATCTGGTCTATGACGTAGCACGTACATGCACTGTGCACAACGTCTGCTTCGTGTCGCGCGCTAAATGTACATATGTACATGTACATCGTCTCGGTTAAATTGACCGACTCAAAAGGCCAAGCGGGAATGACTGTCAAATTTAACCATCGCCTCGGTTAAATTTTAGTCCAGTGGAAGCGCGGCTTAAGACTTCAATGTTTCAATTAACATGACAAATTCACTATTAAGCATTGGTGCCATGAATTCTGCAGGAACTAACGGTAAACTGTCAGATTGTTTAATGTCAAGACAGATCACTGAATAAGAAATCAGGCAGCCTTCCAAAATATGCCAGCTATTCCAAATTTGTTTTGTTTTGAGTCATTCAACTTTGGTACTCATTGCCCGAATTCCATGAACTTTGAATATAATTTGTATCATTATTATTATCTTAATTATTATTATTTACCTTTTTTTTGGGGGGGGGGAAGGTACAATAGATTGGTGGTTCATATAGCAATGAACAGGAAAATGACTATTTTATGGCTCAGACAAACCAAATAATGGATCCCTGCAACATGCCAAGCAGGGGAAACATTACGGGAACCATGACGGACATACATGAACATGGACCTTAACCACATCACGCCGGGTGGTTTTACAGCGCCGCTGACCGCCATACGGGGGGTTTTGAACAATGCATCATTTTCAAATCTTGCTAAAACAATCAGAACAATATACAGTTGGTAACGAAAGTATTTGGACCCGCGCGTACCCACGCGCGGGTCCAAATACTTTCGTTACCAACTGTATTTCTGTGAAATAAATCAATAAGGGTATACTATGGGTACGAGAGTAAAACCTGGCACAATTCGGACATCATTGTGGCTTTTGTCAAGAGATTATCCATCGTCAATGCCAACACAATGTCCCCGTGTGCTTTCAGCGGCAGCGCAGTATCCCTCGATCCTCCACAATAAAGGTCTCACAATTGCACAATTGCTGCTGCTAATCTTGCAATTCATGTGGCAACTTGCGTCAAAAAGGGTCTTTGTACTGATTCATATTGCTTTGTTCTAAGCTGAAAAGAGTCTTTGTTTAGAATGTGGATAATAGTTGTGCCCGGATTCGGAGGGCCCCATCACATAGTCAAGCCAATGGAGCTCCGGATTCGGAAGTCCCGGCGTGAAGTGGTTAATACAATCGGCTCTCTTTAATACAAAATCTATAAGACCTGGTCAATATGTTCATTATATAAATATATGGGCTTGGTCGACTGGTCTGGGGTGAAGGACTGAGGTGTTTTAAAGGACAAGGATGAGGTAAGATAAGGATCTTACAGGAATTTGCCCTCTTGAAGACCAGACATGACAATCCGCTGTTCTGCCTCGGTGCGAGTCAGCTGACCATGAAACCAGGGCCTCTCCTGGTGCAGAATGCTTTTGACCAGACGGTCAAACTGCGACCGATTGGATGACATGGCCTTCTGTATGGTGTCCCTCTGTCATTTCATGAAATTCAATAAAGAGAAGGATGGTCACTTCATGATGGTTTTTTTTTCCTTCTCGCTTTTAAAGTACAAGCACAGTTAAAAACATTCATTAAATGAAAGAAAATGTCATCAGAAAAATGTTCTAAATGTTTCAAAAACTTGGATTTAGACTACCGGTATATTTATAGTCTAGATAGAGTCCTGGTCTTGTGTTACTTGGGTACAGCATAGTGTGGCAGAAATATAACAGATGATGAACAGACCCTAGGACACAAAGATTGGGTTGCTGAGGATTATTGGAAACACACAAACTAACTTTGGTGTGGGAATTGAAGAGTAGCAGTCTAGAAGACGAAGATCATGGACGATTGCTTTTATTTTAACATAATGGGGACACAGGGCTGGTTTAGGTCGTTACCTACAAACGACTTATATCAGTATATCCCTTATTGAATTTTAATATGAATAAAATACAGAACGATTATGCAACAGGGATATGTTAGGCAGATTCACTATGTACTGTATATAAATGAAGTGGTGGTTTTCCTATTAAGGCCATGCTTTTCTCTTGCACACGCTTTGCTGGAATATTTGAATATACCCAAGTACCCCATTACTGATAGATTGGAACAATTCTTTTTAAATTTCGGTAAAACCCTCCTGAACTCCAAAACATATAGGCATTGGCTCCCTCAAAACCGAAATAATAACTTGCGGAATTCTAACAAGAAGTGTACTCCGAGATGCCGGACTAGCCGTTTTAAAAAGAGCTGTATCCCATCCCTTGTTGATGTACGTGATAAATGTCATAAATTTAGTGGGCCTAACGTTTTGATCCTAGCAGGACCTTTCTCAAAGGTTTTCTGCTCTTAACTTGGCCTGTGGTAGGTCGCGTAGGGTGGTGATGATGTTGGTTTGAGGTGGGGGTGTGGGGTTCACTCTCTTTAATTTCTGGGTTTTTAACATCTTAATAAGACTATTTTGGGCTGGTACCCCGAGGGGTGATTTCCAATTTTAGGTTTTGCGTGATTTTAGAAAATGCATTTTAATCATTGTAATTTGTTTGGTGTTCTTTCGTCTTCTAATTATTTTTGTCCTGTATTCCTCTCTTTTGATGTGAATGTAATAGTTGTATATTTCCCTTTTTAAAATCTTTCTTATACTGAATGTCTTGTTTTTTACATACCTTTTTAGTGTTATATAAAAACGCAATTCAGTCTTTGACTGCGATGTTTTTATTTTGAAATAAACCAATAATAATAAAGTGGGTGACCTACACATTTGTATTTCAATTTGCATTACTTAATGCTCAAAAAATGAAATAAGAATGAAGCATTACAATACTTACTGACAGACCCTGATTCTGTGCCACCAAGGCTATCTCATCCTCCATTTCCTCATGGGATAGGTCTCCATAGGCACGTGGCTTCTGTCCATTGGGCAGACAACATGGCCTTTCCAACAGACACAGCAAGCCATCCAGCTTCTTCTTATGGTGCTGGACCAGCTCCACTGGGCCTAGGAATCGGTTGCCGTCCTTGATGGCAACACCTCCATCATGCTGCCTCTCGATAGCATAGTGGTAGATGTTGTTGTCATAGCACAGTGAGATGGCATAGTGGCCCTCTTTGCCCAGACTGTCCCTCAGGAGGTAGTCACCCTGGACACAGCCCTGGCCCCGAAGTCTAGCCTCGGCCTCCTCCCGTGTGATGCGGCCATGATAGTAGCGGACAGTGATGGGCTCCTGGGGTACTGAGCTCTCGCCCCTTTGGGGACCACCATTAGCACCGTTCATGCTTGCTGTATCAACACACCTCCCTTACAATACTACAGCAGAGGCCAGTTTGTAGACCCTGAAGACTTACTCTGATTCCAGACATGCAGAACTGCCTTTATGATCAATTGTTAAAACAAAAAAATGCAAAGATTTGCCTATGTTCAGTTTCAAAGTGTCTAAATTTTGAGTCTAAGTGACAAATTCATTAAATCCAGCAATCCAAGATTTAGTTTGGTTCAAGGTTTGGAGTCAAGTTCAAGAAATTCAGACTACACTGTGCTTTTGTTCTTATTGCTTTTATCTTTTAACCTGAGAAGCTTCCTCTGCTGAATTCCTGTTTGCCAGCTAACCGTGATCAAATTTAAGTGCCTTGTATTAAAGGCTTCCACTCGACAGTGACCTTCTCACCTCTCATTGGCAAAGGACCTCTCAGCTTGCAGTCTGTTAGGGCAGAGTGGGAGGGCAGGGAAGGATAGGACATTAGCACGCAGGGATTGAGTGTTAGAGCTAGCCGACGATGGAACCAATCATATGTGTGGAACCATTACATGTATGTCATGGGCTTTCTACTGCTACCCTCCATCATTCGACCACCAGGATGAAAGAGAATTCTAAGCAACAAGGCACTTCCTTTTGTTTGTCCCATCAACATCATTCAGGCAATTGTACAAACATGGCAGCAGGCTCATCCACTTGGAACGACCGAGAGATATACTGCATTGGATAAACAGATAAAAAGAGAAAGGGGAAAACAAGCGGGTCAAAATTTTGCAGAGAATCGGTCCATGAAATAGTGAATTAAAGCATGAAATCAGAGTGATGCATGGATGAGGAATATTGAAAATAGGCTTGGGCACTGACTCTGAAATTGGAGAGAACTGAATCCCAACTTGAAATTGACTGCTGAGTGCTGATTTCATCTTTTTGAGGAATTAATTCCCCAAAATTTATAAATTCCATTACCAAAGAGTCGATTCCACAAAGATTCAAATAATTCTGAAAAAAGAAAACTGGCCCACAAGCCGCTGTTTATGTGAGTGCCGATTTGTTTTGACTGCCGACCACAAAATGCACTGTGTTGGGAAATGTAACATGACCTTTCCTACTCTGCATGTAAGCTACTGGAATGCACCCAGTACCACAGTGTGCCAATTACATTTAACATGAATGTCTTGAAAACTTGCTTAACAAACTTGAGAGTACTACTGTACTTCATGCACATGGATTATTATTACATGAACAGTTAACATGCATCATGCAAGCACAGAGTTATTATTATTATTATTGGTTTATTTCAAAATAAAAACATCGCAGTCAAAGACTGAATTGCGTTTTTATATAACACTAAAAAGGTATGTAAAAAACAAGACATTCAGTATAAGAAAGATTTTAAAAAGGAACATATAAGACTATTACATTCACATCAAAAGAGAGGAATACAGGACAAAAACAATTAGAAGACGAAAGGACACCAAACAAATTACAATGATTAAAATGCATTTTCTATAATCACGCAACACCTAAAATTGGAAATCACCCCTCGGGGTACCAGCCCGAAATAGTCTTATAAAGATGTTAAAAACCCAGAAATTAAAGAGAGTGAACCCCACACCCCCACCTCAAACAAACATCATCACCACCCTACGCGACCTACCACAGGCCAAGTTAAGAGCAGAAAACAAATTAATGACATTTATTACGTACATCGGCAAGGGATGGGATGCAGCTCTTTTTAAAACGGCTAGTCCGGCATCTCGGAGTACACATCTTGTTAGAATTCCGCAAGTTATTATTTCGGTTTTGAGGGAGCCAATGCCTATGTTGTGGAGTTCAGGAGGGTTTTTCCGAAACTTAAAAAGAGTTGTTCCAATCTATCAGTAATGGTCAGGAGCCCGTGTTCTTTACAAATATCGTTGTAGGGCTTATCAGAGTCGGGATCCCCGGCCAAAATAATTCTAAAGGCCTTCTTTTGCAGCCGCTCTAGAGTGACAGACTGGGCCTTGGACAATCCGGAATACCAAACTGGACAAGCATATTCAATCATGGGTCTGACATACATGATGTACACTGTCAGAAGGTTCTTAACAGAAACCTTGCTTCGTTTAAGTTGTTGCACAAAATAAAGCCTTCGGTTAAAATTTCTACACATATTATTAATCTGGGAGTCCCACTTCAAGTTACTCAGGATATGAACGCCCAACAATTTCATGCATTCTGTTTGCTCAATCTGAAAATCAGAGATACAGTAGCAAAAGGGGGTATGTGTGCCGGATTGCACAGAAAACAAGTGTTCATATACTGGCATTTAGCAGGGTTCAATTTCATATTGTTTGAGTCAGACCACTGTTGTAGTCCATTGAGCTCACCTTGCAGGCTGGAGCATTCATTTGGATCTGAAAAAGTCTGACAAAGTGTCAAATCGTCAACATATTTGTAATGAATTATGCCAAGTTTGTTCGGGGCAAAATCATTAATCATGACCAAAAACGAAATAGGCCCAATTTTTGTTCCTTGGGGAACCCCAGCCTGCAAAGTCTCCCATGTTGACAAAACACCCATTTTTTTTGTATCTAACAGCCTGTAACCGGTTTGTCAAGAAACTTGCTATCCAGGGGATTAAGGAAGTTCTAACCCCTAGTTTAATCAACTTGTTTATGACAATATTGTGATCAACCCTGTCGAAAGCTTTGCTGAAATCAGTGGCAATTACCACAGCTGAGTTTGCGGGTTTATCAAGAGCAGTGTGAATATCGTCTAAAAGGCTGATTAAACAATGGGTCGTAGATGAACCTTTCAGTGAACCAAATTGATGGTTGTCGATGGCAAGTTTTATATCATTAAGAATCCATTCAACCACAAAATCTTCGAAAATCTTAGCAAATGTGAGCGAGATAGGTCGGAGACTATCCAAACATGGAGGGTGGGTCTTTGGAACAGGCACTACAAATGCTTTTTTCCAGATTTCTGGTACAAAACCTTCATCAAGAGAGCAATTAAAGATATTGGCTAACGGAAAGCACAACTCATAAGCAAATTCTTTGATAACGCGGGGTGGGAGGCAATCAGGTCCCCCAGATTTACCTAGTTTAACCTTTCTCAACTTATTGATTTGCAATAAAAATGCCAGGGTTGATTCCGAGTGAAATCGCGATTTCAAGATGGAATCGGCATCGGTTCCAAAAATGCTGCATTTGCCCAACACTAACTGTAAAACACTACATACAAACTACATGTACTGTACTATACGTACCCGGTGTGTATTTTATCAAATCTGATTTCATGTTTTCATGTACATCTATTTGTTAGTAAATTTGATAAGCATTTTGCTTTAAATGGCACAGCTACAGTACAGTGTACATTATATGGTCTGCTTTACATTTTCTGAAAGATTTGCAAGAGGACACTTATAAGAAAAGTGGGAAAATGGCATTCACATCATCTCATTTTGGTAACAATTTTTTGTGTGCTCAGGGAGAATGCAAACTGTGTGTCAGTTCCAAAAACTCACAAATTGTGTGCAGTAATACATGTATGACTTGATCACAATTTGAATTTGAGTCTTTTTTTAAAATAAACTTAGTGAGCATTTGAGATTTGTGAACTGAAAGAATTAGAGCAGTTGGCAGGTTTGCCAGCAACCTAAGAAACACATGAGTTTCTATTTGAAGTTTGTACATGTAATGTAAGTCAGCGTGAATCGTGCATTAAACACCCCTAGCTTCTGTCAGTGATGATGCAAACTACATGTACATGTACACATGTACATGATGTACAGTACATGTACAGTATGTACATGATGTACAGTACATGTATGTACTTTCTATGCAAACAGTCATGTGACCACTTGGAAGATACTTGGTCTATTACCTCACCTAATCTGCATTGTGATTGAAATCTCTGAAACCAAAGCAGGCTAGAGAAGCGACACAAGGAAGTTTGTATTCCATTTGATGTTGATGCACAATTATTGGTCCACCTTTGTGTACATGCCAATTGTGAGTCATGGGGACACTGATCAAAGACAAGGGTTTGAAGAAGACTGTGAGTGCTAGACACTAGCCATGTAAAATGTTGATGATTATAGGTGGACCCCTTAGTCAAAACCTACATGTAACATACATGTACCGGTACATGTACATTGTACACGTACACTTCACTTACATACACGTATGTGTACATGTACATTGCACATACCCAAACCAGTGATTTTGCCAGCTTTCAAAAGCGGATCTTTAGTCAATAATTATTATGATTTCTTTATTATGATTTCCCGGAAGTTTTTCTCCTAAAAACAAAGCATCAGATGATATCTGAGTATACAATTGATTCAGTTACCCATACTGTACATACATGTGTGCCGGGCTATAACCCTGGTCCATGTTTGCACATCCACTGACTGGACAATTTCTTTTCAAGCACCAGGAAGTAAAGTGTGCATGCATTAACATGTACTGTACATGTACGGTACATGTACATGTATGTTAATGCACGCAAACTACATACATGTACAGTACTTGATGTAAATTATATACACGTGTACAATGTACATGTACTGTACAATGTACATGTACATGTACATACTGTACATGTACATGTACATACCGTACATATTTCAGTATACTGTATATTTCAGTATATTTCAGTGATCTGTGACAAACAGTATTTTTGTGCACATCCTTTCCTCTGCAGTGCAAAATATGGTACAATTTTGTTAACAAAACACAACACCCAGGTATGCCAACAAACTACATGTACTGGTACATGTACATGTACAGTGTACCACAAAATAATCTCATTCAAAACTGCCCCAAGGTTTTCTAAGAGCAGGTACAGTAATCCTCCCAAGCATTGGGTATTTCAGTACTGTTACTTACACGTATATCCGCGAATGACAAAACACCATATTCTCACTTTCTAAGTGTCTTCTTGTGTTTCAACAAAATCAAATCAGTCAAATGTTTGGTGATCAATAAACAACAGGCAAAGTTGTGATCATTTGCACCAATACCAATACCGGTACATAAACTTGTTTCTTTAGGATTGGATCAGAAAATAAGTGACATTTGTCAAGCTCAGAAGTCTGCAGTGCACCGGGCAGATTTTTACTAGAATCCTGGATTCTCGCAAATGATTTTCCCAAAATGTTTTTATGCGAATCCCTTTTATATTGTCCTCCCACTTCAGAAAAGCGTGCAAACTAATGGTCTTCTTAGCCATGTATTCATATATTGCAATGATGAAATAAAAAGTGGTTCAAAAATAAAACTAAGCACTTCAAGTTCGAAAATATGCACACTTACATGTAACTAACATCCTGAGGTCACGTTGTCACAAACAACGAACTTGTATTGTATGTAAATTGTCATTAGTTGTTCGTCACGTAAACTACATGTACATGTACATGTACCTAACTACATAACTACCTAACTACATGTACTGTATATTCAATGAATCACTGAAGTTGACGCATTGTAGAGGATGGATCAAATTCATGCAACGCGGACGCAGGAAATTTTATGTACATAATTTGTCATTGGTGGTTCGTAATGTGAACAAACCATATAACACGAACCATTGATGTCGAGTTGTCGACGCATTGTATCAGATTGATGAAATTATAATTATCGCCCCGGCTGGTAATTTCTGAAAGATGCAACTGATCACCAATGATATGTTTTTTTGTGAATAAAACTCTGACACAAATAATACGATCATAGGCTGGTTCCCGTCCCCTACCTGGTCTCCAGACGTCTCAAGTCCTCTGAAATGTAGGGGCTGGTACATGGGGTAGCTACATGTACATGTAGCAGCCATCCATGGCCTGTGATTGATTCAGTTTTGCGCATGCGCTTTAATATAGAGATGATATAATTATGTAAACATGACTATGGGTATTATGACGGCGCAGCACATGGCTCTCGGAAAAAGTTCCCTAGCCCTAAAATGCAGGTAAATTTGAGGAAAAGTTGTGTTGCATGCGGAAATGACTCCGCAGATAAATTAAAGGTTCAGTCTATAGTACTTAGGGATCCAGAAAAAAAAGTTGTCCGAAAAACTCCTGAAAGACGGGGGAATTAAGTTGTTCCCTAGAATTTAATATACAGACATGTTACATGTGTTCATGTACCTTGATTTCCCAGCTGATATCCAGCTGATTCAGTTGAACCACACAGCCGGAAATTACCAATAGTAGCAATTACGATCCAAAAGTTATCGACAATGAATTCGTAATTTTCCGGACATTTTCGGAATTTAGAGAAAGCCGGCCAAAGTTAAGTCACGTGACAGTATTGCATTCTGGGAACGGCAAGCCTCATTAACATAAGACCATCAGCTTTCCTCTGATATTTTTTATCCGCTGTCGGCCCCTACATTCCAGAGGACGTGATTTGGATTTTTGAGTTGGATTTAAAAATTAAATTGAACATTTTTTCAAGATCATACTTTGTTTACAAATACGACACAAATGCTCATACATTATGACACACATGTTCATGCACACTCAGGCTACCACATTTTTCTTTGATTTGATGGCTCACTATCAACTGGTGTTTGTTTTGGATACTGCATGTTTGCAGTGTGTACAATATACAAGTATAAAATGTATATGTATGTAAAAAAAATGTATACATGTATAACATGTAAAATGTAAATGGGTTTTGAGGAGGAGGGGGTTCATGACATTTTGCAAATTTATAACTTGGAGGCCAGGAGTTTGCACAGTTCACAGTGTCTACTGAGAATGGTGGCCTCATCCATGACATTGCTGGATGAATTTGGTTGAACAGGAAAACTAAATTACCTCAACTCCTGCAGTCTTCCCTATAAACAAGAGCACGCTTCCTTCCTGGTAGCTACATATAAGTACAGACATTGCCTGCCAGGCTGGACAGCAAGCGGATATATTCACATCTGCCAACCAATCAAAACAAGTTTGACACTCAAGAAATAAATAAGAGGGAAATCCCTACTGGACAGATCGTGAATTTTCAATTTTCATTCAAACTTTTAAATACAGTCTGGACTCCAGACACTACATTCCATGTACAATCCATACATGTACATGTACATTCCATGTACATTCCATGCATGATTACTTTCCTAAAGCTTTTAATTCTACTGAACATTGGTCAATTGCAAGAGGAAGGCAGCTTTGCAGTTGTTGGAAGGGTCCTCTGACAAATATTTCAAAGGGGCCCCTTTTGCCGGTGCTAATACTCAGACTTTTAAGGGCGAGTAATTATTACTTGTAAGTACGTGTATGTCTTCGGTTCACTTTGGACAGTCAACAGTGCAAAGGACTTTTGTTTTGTTTTGGGGGGGGGGTCATAGAACTGGCAAAATGGAACCAGGTACCTGTTTTCCTCAGTCGGGTTTCAGGTGCCCGGTTCGTCTGTCAAGCCCTCCTGGTCTCCCCTAAATTACAGTTCAGAATACATGGGCTATGTACACTGTAGCACAGTGTTGACTGTTGAGCCCCTTATGATTCATTTAGTCACCTGAACAATTTGAAAGTTTGTCTCCCAAGAAAGTTTTTTTTTAAAGACCTCTCTACACACCATTGGTAAAGGTCTTAGAAACGCGTCCATATTTTTTCTAATCCAGCATAAAATGCATGAAATAACACACCTGCGAAAGTTTCAGCTCAATCCATCAACCATGTCGTGAGAAAATGGTGAAAAACTGGCAATTTTTTTCATCAAACTGTGTCAGCTTCGAGAATCGTATAATGCCCCAAGCAGAATTTTCAACTGAGCCACCATGCGTTGAAACCAGAAAATTGCGAGTAAATCTCAAAAAAGTCGTCGGTAATTGCAAATGGAGCATGTTGGCTTTGTGGAAATGGTGTGTAGGGGATTTAAGGCCGGTAAGCATGGTTTTTTCCCCAAAAGTCATTTTAAAACAACCGTTGGAATTTCATACAAAATTCCACTTTTCATGAAAATGGCAGCATTTGTCTGATTGTAGTAATAGTATATCTTTTCTTTGATTCTGTATAATGTTGTTAAGCGCCTTGAGCGTCTTTGCAGACGGATTCTGGCACTCTAGAAATGTCCGTTATTATTATTATTATTATTATCATTTACTTCCACTTGAGTACCGGTACACGTACTGTAAGTTATTAACCACATGTGACAGGTCGAAACTTGGATAAATTTGTGCAAATGGTGTGTAGTGGCTTTAAAAGGTGAGGCCATAAAATGTGTAGACATTTCTGAAAATTACCAGAACATTCACACAAGATTCGTGTCTGTTCTAAACAGGAAGATCATGGCGACGTACATGTATCACATCTATTTTAAGAATGTATGGTTTGGTAGGGGAAGGGCATTAAACATCATTGTACATGTACAGTACACACCATGTACATGTTTAATCCCAGTCCTTACCCTTTGATCTATAGGTCATGTATGATAATTTCAGAGACTGAGAATATTATAGGCCTCCATCCTAAATATACAGGGGCATTTCCATGGAAAAAGGGAAAATGGACTAAAAAAAATTTCACTGAGTTTCTTAATTTGGTGGTATTTTTCCAACAGCATATTGACTAAAGTTATGGAGAAAAGTCCATAACTAATCTTTGCTTGACTTTTAAGTGGAAATTTCGCCTTTTGAACATTATGTGTGGTAATTATTAAATTTTGACCCATAAAAGAGCTGTTACTCATTCTCTCTAAACAACCCCATTTTAATATTCATGGTGAGTTAAAATTTGGAGATAGTTTCATGAGACCTTTCTCTCATTACATTTTATGACAAAAATGTCTTTTCTGTTCTAGCTTTTTCAGGATAAACCCGCTAAATCAGTTGGTTGTGACAATGTAACGCGAGTCACATTTTACACACAAAGTTAACTGTATACAAAAACCCCAGGGGTATTGAGTTTGTCCATTTTAAATCTCCTCCTTCAAGGTGCAGCAAACCAAATTACACCAACAAAAACCCTAGGTTATCTACCTAGGATAATGCTTCTGCCGCTGAAAGTTGGTAACGCGAGTCACATGTAACGCGAGTCACAGCATTTCTTAGAGGTAGGGTAACGCGAGTCACAGTAGTTCCAGTGCTTGTCATCTTCTCATCAGTGCCTATTGTTTTGTAATGTTTATTGGCCTTTAAATAGAGGGCAGCACAATCATTTTCCCACAATTCCATGCACCAGGGTACCTGAAGCTGACAATAAGCCTGATGATATTGCTGTATGAAACTGGTGGTTTATGTTGTGCATGTGTACGTGGGCAAATGTTATCCAGGGGAAGTCAAAAAAACTGTAAATGGTGATTACCAAGTTTGTGTCAGGGAGCCAGCTGGCCAACATACCATGGTAGGAAGTGGCCCACTGTCTCAGTTGAAATTTTATACCCATGAGAAGCTGGTGAGGGGAGTGAAGCTGCCATTCACAGTCAACCATCCCGGCCATTACAACTTCATGTCATGAAGCGTGTTTGATCAAACATACGTGGCAATGTCGTATTCATTCAAAATAACCCATTTACCAACAATTTTTTTGGGAGGGATGGTACTGCACCAATTCTTTGAAGTAAATCTTGTATCATTCATCATATGAAAATGCTGTTTGTTGATTTGCCAACTGTTTATCTTCTCACTTCACTCCAAACCTGAAAATTATAACTATGTAAACATATAGAATCAAGGTAGTGTGTACATAGTCTATGGTAATTTTGATGTAACGCGAGTCACGGTAACGCGAGTCACATCAATTAATTATCATTTTTTTCTAAATTGGTTGGGAAATGTATTTCATTTTAGGAGATGTAGAAATGATATAGGGTTGTGAGCTTCTGATAACTATTCACTGTTTTATCCAATTCATAGTTTGAGGAGAAATTTGATTTAAACCCAAGCTGATTTTACTGCTTTCCTTTTTGTGTAACGCGAGTCACGGTATAATTAGACGACAATTAAAGTATTGTTATCAGTTGAGATCATGTTTTGTTAGTGTTAGTGTATACCTAGTGTCAGTAGGTATCTACACAAAGGAAGTGGATTTTTGTACTACTACATTTCAGTAGATATGTGGTTATAAATGTTTAAAAATAGACTAAAATGTAACGCGAGTCACCATGGAAATGCCCACAGGTGTAAGCTCCCAACATTGTTCCTAATGTATACATGTACATGTACATGTACATGTATAATTATGCATTTAAAAAAAAAATTGTTTACATGTCGTGCATGTGTATTTACATGTATGTGCAGACAATGATGTTTAATAAAACAATCCTTGTTAGCAAGCAGTTGAAAAACAGGCAACTTTTCCACCAGACAGAGCAATATAAATTGGTGCCACTTTTTACTGACTAGTGACAGGCATGCCATGGGTCCTAGTCTATCATGCTAGTAACACATGACACACTGTGCAACATCAAAAGCAGACATTAAGGGCCTACTGTCTGGGCACCCATATCCCTTACACACATTTCTTGGAGTCCACATAATGGACCTTTCCCATGAAATATGCAAATAAGAGCTGGCGCGTGCGCTTTACTAAATTGGTGGGCAAACGAGTGCGCGTTGCGTGCAGGTTTCGAAATACGCACGCAGGAGACGCTGAATAGCCAATGACCGCACGCCAAACTGTTAGTGAGAAGGAACGCGCGCACACCCGTGGAAAACTATGATTGGTTGGCAGCCCGCTTGCCCACCAATTTAGTTAAGAGCATGCGCTAGGTCTAATTTGCATATTTCATGGGAAAGGTCCATTGTTCGCAGTGGGGGGTTGTGCAGGACTCTAGGGTACATGTTAAGGACTTGGGAACAGACAAATTTCAGGTTAAAATAATGTTTGTTGAAGTACATGTACAGGTACGTGTATCTTTTACATGTCACTGTGGAAAGAAATTCGAATTCTTGTTTTCTTTTCTTTACAAATATCAAATGGAAGTGGAACTGCCTCAAAATTCTTCATCAATTCTTCAAAAAGCACAAAGTGTATGAACCTTTCTTTGACAATAACTGGATAGTGGATATGAATGCATGCATCGACTTTCTACTGTTTCTCAACAGGGGAGGGAGGGCCCAAACCCTAACCAATCCAGTAATGACTTACCGGTACATGTACATGTACATGTACATGTAGGACTGACAAACCACTCCATAAGCATCCAACCACTTATATGTACTTGTAATGTACATCCCATGTCCCTGTGTCTTGAGGCTTATAATTTATATATGGATAAAATATGCATGTCTAGTATAATTTGGTCCGATCCATAGACCTCAGTCCAACAGAGACTTGCTTGACACTGAAATGTGTTCTCGAGTGTAATGTTTCTGAGTGAATTTCATGAAAATCTGCACGTGAAATTTCATGGGATCTACATGTACTGTATGTAACAAGACTCCATGCATGTACCGGTATGCATGCCAAGGTCAAGGTTTTCAGATAGGTGTGCCTCCACACCCTAATATTGTCTGCATAAATATCATAATAAATATTGTCTGTGCAGAAATAAATGTCATTGTTGTTGAGATGTACATGTATGTAAGTACACTGTACATGTAATTAATTAATGAAGAGTAACAAAACTCATCTTCCTGAAAACATTGGCGACTTATGGGTGCAATCAGAGCAACCATACACATGCAACCACGCGATTCATGATTTTTGAAATTCATTAGTTGAAAATTTACAATACTGATGCCTGTGGGCATTTCACACAGCCATGTCATCCATTATAATTATGTATAAATAATACCTTATACTATGGATGGCCCATCATATTATGCACTATGTCATTCCAATGGATTCAATGCATGATTCAATGCATGATGGTGCACATCATGCATCATGTCTTGCAATGGATCTTGACATTCTTGAGTAACACTGAATTTATTAATCAAATTACAGTACACTGTACAATACATGTACAAATCAATGTAAGGCTAGTTACGTGTTGCTGAAGTCTGGAATCAGGTAGGGAACTGTCACTGATTTCTCTGACAAAAACAAAACAAATGGCAGCATTTGAGTTGGGCTACTTGGCCTGTCTGCTAGTACTGAGAAAAACACTGCTACTTGTGTGTACTGTAGTACACATGTACATGTACATGTACATTGTGTACATGTACATGTACATCTACATCATGTGTACATGTACATGTACGTGTGCAGTACAAGTACATGTATGTGTCGTACATAGTGTATGTACATGTACTGTACAATGTACATGTACATGTACAGAGAAATCAGTGACAGTTCCCTTCCTGGTTCCAGACTTGAGCAACACAACAACCTCTATGGATACATGTACAGTACATGCACATGTACGGTACACATACTGTACTGTGTACATGTACATGTATCAAAGAAGAATGAAACCCAGAGAAAATAGTTGGCTTATCTCTTTGGTTGATAAAAACAACCTACAATTACCCATGTGCAACTCACCTACGAGTTTCATAAAGAGGGAAAAATCATGGAATTCGGTGGTCGAATTCACGTTCCCTCAACCCGCCATGCTTTCGAAATTCCCGGCAGGTCACTGCGGGGGGTATGACATCACGGCGGAGACGACCCTGTCTGATTGGTCAGTTAGGCTTGTTCAATCATTTTAATTTAAACTACAAATATTAATCAACATTTAAAAAAGAATTATACCTCAATGTGTGAGAAAATAATCTTATAATCCTTTGCAGATTTATTGTTTTTCGCTTTGGTCATTATTTGAGGGGATTGCGTATAGTCTTGATCTATAAACACTTTCACGGCTTCCTGATTATGCACGGACTGTACATGTACTGTACATGTACAGTACATGTACAGTGCACATACAATGTACACGTTGTGTACTACATGTAATGTACATGTACACACTGTACTACTGTACACCTGTACAATGTACACGTTGTGTACTACATGTAATGTACTACCGTACACGGTACACGTGTACATTACGTTGGTATCTGCTGCACAATTTTGGTTCTCTTTTTTCTTGATCTTCGCTGAATGGCGCCCTGTTATAACAGCTAAACAAGTAGGCCTAATATAACTAAATACACCAGGGGCTGAGTTTAATAAAGGTCCGACAACTATGACTGGGAGCCCACTGTGTCCGGCTTTTGTTTCAGCTCGCGTAATTTTAATAGGAAAATATGAGAAATGATTCAAGAGATGGTCGATGTTTTGGAGAGATTTCAGTTGTACACGTTTGCGAAGCTGTGTGGAGCTTAGTGGGGGTCAGGGGTCATGCACTTCCCAGCGTATGCTATGCACACAATAGCGCTGGGTGACAGGAGTTGCGGTCATCGACCAGGGAATAAACAGTGTGGGCGACTGGAGTCGCGTTCCGATAACGTGTAAATTAGGCCTAGCTCCATGTTCTTGTTGCAGCACAAATAAAAATACGGCACGGTACGTATATCCCCCCTTCTTCCTCCATGGTAATTGGTACAATACATGTACAGTATACATCTATGGAGTTTACCCTCCATTAGTTGCAGATAAGCGGTCTGCGAGAAAGACTAGGCAGAACGTGCATGTGAAAAAAATCACGCTAGGACCGAAACGAAAACATACATCAAAAGTCGATCGTATCATACAGGAAAAACATCAAAATTAACTCAACTTTCTGGATTCCAATGCGGCAATTCGTGAAGCTGTCGATGAACGTGATGCCACCGCTGGTCGATGTGAAAATACTGAAGGAACGGCATGTTCTTTCAGTATATTTCTCGGCTTCGAGCCGGTGAGTTTGGCCCGCAAGTCAACCTCGATCCCAACTCCTCCTCCGTGAAGTGATCGCTACAAATCACGTCATTTCGACTATATTTGTAGCCGACATTGAGAAATTTTTCTACTTTTATGGCCGCAGCCCACTTCCCAAACAACTCAGGTCTCTTGGCCTTGTTAGGAACTGCATGGAAAGATTTTCCTAGCTTTTTTTCCGCTGGCATTGTTACAACCAAAAGCTTGGCAGTACACCATCGTTCATGCTCGCGAGTGTATATAAACTGCACGCAGTACACATGTGTTGTGTACACACATGTTGTAGGGATACGTCCGTCCGGGCCCATGCGGGGGTTGCCCGTCATTATGTCATACCCCCCGCAGTGACCTGCCGGGAATTTCGAAAACATGGCGGGTTGAGGGAACGCAAATTCGACCACCGAATTCCATGATTTTTCCCTCTTTATGAAACTCGTAGGTGAGTTTCACATGGGTAATTGTAGTTTGTTTTTATCAACCAAAGAGATAAGCCAACTATTTTCTCTGGGTTTCATTCTTCTTTAAGTGAAACATAATTCGATTGAAGCATCACTTCACATTCTGCTTTTCTGGCACAAAAACTTTTCCACTTCCAGAAACAGCTGCATGCAAGCAAAACCATTCCAGTGGCCACTTAAAGGCCCTGTACAACATTGCTAGAGGTCAAAAGATTACCGCAGTTTGCATGCTACATGTACATGTACGGTATCTAAATACAATACCACCCAAGAAAGGAGCCTTAACAATGCAACATGAAACCATGGAGATGTAACAGTTGTTGGTGTACATGTACATGTACATTGTAATTACACAGTATACATGTACACATGTACATGTACTAGAAAGTGAGTAAATCAGACTCTACTGGTACTAGTCTACAGCTCAGTCCACCAAATGCTTGTCCATTGGGCCTTGTGTCAAGGTCACCAAAGTACCAAACCAAACTTGGGTCACAAAACAGGTGGCTTGCATCAGAACAGTATTGCTAGACAGACACCCTCCAAAACACATGCACACATTTTGTGCACAAAGTCAATGGGTCTTGAAAATAATATTTTAAAAGATCAGAATAATTAGAAGCAAAGTCACATTTTAAACAAAACATTGAAAAATAATAGAACCTCATGAATATTAATGAGAGGGGGGTCAGGGAGGGGTGGGGAGGGGGTCTAAATTATTTTACCAAAAATGGTAAAAAAATGGTTTAAGCGTATGACTCCCTAGTCCCTTCCTCTCTCTAACTCCTTCTCCTTCCCTCCATGTCCTCCCTTTCTCTGTGAGCACCTCACGGAGTTTGATCCACTCCAGGATTCAGCAGAACGTCTGCAATTTGTCTCCAGTAGCATACCTGAATGCCACTCGGCTATGGGGGACCGTTGAAATGATGCATCTATCATTGACCTTCACCATTTGGTGCAGAGATTTGTATGAATAATTAATTAATTCATTTTGAATAGATATTAGGGCCTATGGGTGGTGCTTTGAAATGGAAGATTCCATTGTTACGATGGGATGTTGAAAGAGGGTATTTGACAATAAAATAACGCGTGGCCATACCATTTGCAAAAAACAAGCCTTTGTGTAGTCTTATCCTTTTACGTATAGTAGATAAGACACTCCTCTTGAGTATAATGGAATAGTCGCACAAAAGTTCTGCATATCAATATCATACTAGCTTCACTGCGAGCACCACTAATGAATAGGCCCTACTAGGCTACTACACTATCGTCATACAAGCGACATGGCAGACCGCAGATGTCATACATAATGTTTGACCCATTCTTATTTTGTTACATCCACCTTCCCGATTAACGTGTAGGCACCTTGAGGGTAAGATGACAATTTAGGTTATTATTTTGTTAGCTATTTTTAACCAAACTGCTGTTCAGCAAAAAGTCGCGTGGCTCAACGCGTCCATCACACACTCACAGACCCACTGCACTCCCGAACCTGTCAGAACGTCATCGATTTGCATGTAGCGGGAATCCAAAATGAGCACGTGGGACGGTTTCACTGGTGTTTTGGGGGGTAAATCTGGGGATTTTGGTTGGGGGTAGTTAATTCCAGGATTGCAGTTTCCTTGGACCCTACAGTCACCGACCCTCCAAATTCCAAATTTCGATTAAAAAGGGTGACTTGTCGGGTCCATGTTACTCGGACTACCCTACTGCCTAGTAGCAGTACTAGTAGTTGTGGTAACCGCAATCCTCATCCTCCCGAAGGTACATGTAGTCTACTACTAGTACTTTAGTACATGTACTTAGGGCTAGTACTTTAGTACTAGTAGTACTAGTACTACATGTACATGTAGCACATGTACAGTACTACTAGTAGTAGTACTACAAGTACAACGACAAGTAGTGTAATGCATGTAGTATGCTTAAGTGGTACTTGTATTACTTGTAAATAGTTGTAGACTGTACTTTTTGTATAATTGTACTGACTGAGAGTGAGAGTACCTTCTGTTGGCAGTGTACATGTAGAGCCAGCTACCAGCGCCCGTGCCACGATGCTATTCAACCGGACCTTCACTTAGCTTGTGTACGTTGCCTAATAGCATGCATTTAATACATGTGTGCGTACCAGATACCAGTGCAATGTGCGGACAGTGATGTCTTTTCAGCGAACCTGTCTGGTTCCCCAACTTCCATGTGCATTCAATAGGATAACTGCACTACTACCAGTATCATTGTGTACCATACTCTTTTCACAATGGTACCCAAAATGATGAATTCATAAATATTTATTATTTCTTGTCCGTACTTCGCTTTGCACTGTTCAGGAAACAGTCATAGGGCTCAACGCGTGCAAGCACGCGCACACACTTCCACAGACCACTCCGCACCCAGACCTGCCTGCACATCGTGACGTCATGCTGTTTCAAATCAAAGATGGCCACCCCAACTCGGCTCGTCGACCCGTTCTCGGTAAACTCGGTAAACCTTTTCCCAAACATTAATAAAACAAATTGACCAGTATTGGAATCTGTGATTCTCACTGAATCCTCAATGGGTGCGTGGGACGGTTTCACAGGTGTTTTTTGGGGGGAAGGGTTGTGTTTTTTCAGAGTCTCGGTTCAGGCGAAGAATTACCCGTTGTACTTGGACCTTAGTCACCCGACCCTCAAAATTTCAAAATTCGATAACAAATGGTGACCTGTCACTGTCACTAATGTCAGGTCCAAGTAACTAGGAGTCGGATACTAGTCCCACTTACTGGGCCGCTAGGAGCTCCCCTTAAACGAGTTTTGAGATTGTCTGTCGCATTATAATGCGACAGACAATCTCAAAACTCGTTTAAGGGGAGCTCCTAGCGGCCCAGTAAGTGGGACTTTAATACTAGTAAGTACTACTACTAGTAGTAGTACTAGTACTAAGTACTATACTAAAGTACTAGTACATGTATATTACTAGTACTAGTACTAGTAGTACACACATACACTCGGCTGTTTGTGTATACATGGAGGAGGTACTCCTTCCTCCATCCATGGTGGTGTATCCCTGCTCTACCTCCATGGTTAGTCCGAGTAACTTGAACCCGACAAGTCACCCTTTTTTTATCGAATTTTGAAATTTTGAGGGACGGTGACTGTAGGGTCCAAGGATTGTGGCTATGCATTGTGGTAATGTCAAATACCCCCGACCATGATGCGATGTCCCGGACATTGCGTGGAACTGCTGTTCCATGCAAGCGCGTGCACACACTTTCGCAGACCACTCCGCACCCAGACCTGGTGACGTCATCCAGTTTCAAATCCAAGATGGCCACCCCAACTCGGCTCGTCGACCCGTTCTCGGTCAACTGAGGGGAAATTTCTCCCTTTTCCAAAACGTGAGTAAAACAAAATGACCATTATTGGAATCTGTAATTCTCACTGAATCCTCAATGGTTGCGTGGGACGGTTTCACATGTGTTTTGGGGTAGTCCGAGTAACTAGGACCCGACAAGTCACCCTTTTTTTATCGAATTTTGAAATTTTGAGGGACGGGTGACTGTAGCTGTAGCGTGTAGGGTCCAAGGATCGTGGCTATGCATTGTGGAAATGTCATCTTTGAAAAATACCCCCGACCGAAATCCCCAGATTTACCCCCCAAAATAGTCCGAGTAACTTGGACCCGACAAGTCACCCTTTTTTTTATCGAATTTTGTAGGCAGTCACTTGGACTAAGTACTATACTCGGTGTATCACATGACAAAAAAGGGTCCGGTTGAATAGCTTTTGTGGCATGGGTGCCGGCAGCCGGCACTATATATTATTATTAATTATATACACTACCTTCTAATTATTGTTAATGATATTAATTATCATTTAAACTAGTAGTATTGTAGTAAAGGGAAACGTCACTGAAAGTGAAACAAGTGAAAGTGAAAAGCATCAGTAAAGAAGGCAGATTAGACATAAACCATAAAAATACATACATCACAATTCCCACTGGATTATTCCTTGGCTTGTAACTGTAAGTTGTGGTGTAACAAGAATCAAAACTTAACTCCTTAAAATTGCACGGCGTGCGTACTGCCTGGCGACATAGACTCAAATGCGGAAGTGCACACAAAGTAACCAAACTCGACAACATCGTTTTACTACGCGTACACAAAAACTACAAATCCACTATGTATTTTTCAGTACATACTGTACATGTACAGTACATGTACATGTACATGTACATTACAGTACACTGTGTACACTGTACACATGTACATGTACATGTACTGTGTATAATTATGGACATGTATACATGCAACAACAGTGTACGGCAGATAACTGGTTCCCTGCTTTATGCCTGTTTTGGACGTTCAGGCACTATCGGAAACCATTCATTTAGGCCCCCCATTATCACAATCTGGTCGCTAGAGGTCGCAATAAGGTAATCTCATAGGGTGCAGAACACTAAATCGAGCTCCCATTGAACACTGTACAAAAACACTTTCAAAGCCAATAATTATCCCACACCCCAAAGTTTCTCATGCTTGTAGCTATCCTGAAAATTGTAGTTTGGACCTTCATCTCTCAGGTTCGTTTCAATTTGTGTGCCCTTTGCCGATTAGATATTTTGCTAATTAGCCCCAGAAATAAACACTCCCAAAAATTAATGTGTAGCCATCCAAGCCTAATCATTTCTGCAAGGATTTTGGAATGGACCCCTCCACTGCTACAGCCAAATAGGACCAAATGTAAAGCCAGATATAGTCCAAAATACACACCAAATTGAAGAGTGATGTATCGGTTGATTAGCCTTCAAAGACCCCTTATTAAAAAAAAAGTGGCTCCACACTTTATGATAATCAGCTTGCGTGCTGCACCCATAGGCCTTTAAGAATCCATGGTCAGGCTCGGGCTATTACAAGTATTAGGCTTCGTCTCCGTCTGGCAAAACATGAAAATCCAGGTTGTGGTTTGTTGCTGAATTTAAATGGTTGTTGCTTGATAAGTACAGGGTATCCACCAAGAAACAAATGCTTGTTTCTAGATGCCCGTGACATTAAAACGGGTAAAAGATATAATGACCGAAGCCTTAGCCCGAACCAATGCTTAATACTAATACTAATAGCCATCATTTCGTAAACGGCCACTACAGAGAGTACCATTTGTTTCCATTGTTCGGTGCAGAGTAGGAATTCGCAATACAACTTAAATCGGTTGCAGATCATGTTTGACTTAACAATTCTTTCACTAAAGCAGATCACGAGTCGGTGATAACTCAGCGCCCACGTCGTGGTCGTACCGTACCGAACAATGGAAACAAAATGGCGTCCAAATTTAAGTTGTCGGTACTCTCTGTATAGGCCTAGCCTATAGGGACTCTAATCTCATATAGTTCTGTTAGCTCTATTGGTGATTTCATAATTTACAGAGTATAGGTATTTTCAATCTCAAAATGAGTCCTATGATACTCTAATCTCAATCTCAATAGAGTCCCTCTCTATAGGCGTAAAAGGACTACAATACTCCAGCAATAGGTACAATGGCGAAGGTCAAATAATCGCTCCCATAATATTTGTCAAACTCAAAGTATTGTGACGCGACAGAGGGCGCTGTTGCGGCAGCCCGTTGCGCGCGTTTGGCATGGCAGCACAGGCATGGCGTATAGCGCATAGGCGTAGTGCAGCGCAGGCATAAGCATAGCACACATGCAGCGAGCATAGGCCACGCTTAGGTTAAGCCCAATCAATGGTTAAGCCCATTGATCTCCATAATAATATTATGGAGATCAATGGTTAAGCCCCGCCCAGCGCGCGCTGATTGGCTAAGTCGGGTCACCGCTCTCGCCGCGCAGCGCGCAGGCGCGAGCTCTGCAGAGGCTATAAGCGCGCGTCGCCCACGGATCAGGGTTGGACCTTTTTTTTTGGCTCCACCGCGGTAGGACCTTTCTTTTGGCTCCACCGCGGTTGGACCTTTCTTTTGGATCCACCGAGCAGACCTTCCTGGTAGGTTTGCACTCTCGCTACTCCTCGCTTGTTGGTAGTAGGGTCGTGCAGTTTGCGCGGAGACAGTATAGGTCCCTCCGAGGGGCCTGTGTGGTGCGGTCGGTCGAAGTAGGGGCTCCCTGCCTGTGGCCCTTGCGGCAATTGCTGCGAGGGGGCAAATCCCCTGACATCTGTCTCCGATCCCGTAGGCTGAGCGGTCCCATGCTCCCTTAGTGTGGGGGACGTGGTGTCGATAGGTTGCTGTCGAGGCGTTGCTGTCGATGCGTATATGGTGATTTGTGTGTACCGTGTTGCGAGGGTCGTGTGCGGTGTAAAGGGGCTGAGGGCCATAACCGTGTGGTGCGTGCGTTCGCAGAGGCTGGGGTTTGTGGCTGTAACCCGCACGTCGAAGGTGTGTGGGGCTGCATTCCAAGCCCGGTTGTGGGCCCGTATCTCCCGCGCCGCGCGCGATCGTTGGGGTGCGCTACTGACTTGACGGTTAATCTGTATAGTGTATAGCTAGTCTTGTTTCGGGTCGCCTAACCACCCATTGTTAAGAGCGCCCTCTATTGTTGAATGTGAAGGACCAAATAAAACACTTCGTCTTTGATTCCTGTAACATCGGTTCCCCTCGTGTATGGCTTTGGTGGTTGTCGACTGAGGTTTCCCTACGTTTGGCCGTTAGTCTGGTTTCCCCCCTTACTCAGCGGCCGCCGCCAGACGGAGCAACACGTCAATACTGGGACGGTATATTTCCTTCTCAACGGACTTGTCCCTAGCCGCTCAGGGACCTGCCGGTACGGTGCCGTCCGCGCCGCGCTCTCGGCTCGCCTGGGGGTGCGGCGCCACAAATTGGTGTCAGAAGTGGGATCTGTATTGGTGAGCACAGTTCTGTCTGGTGGCACCAGGAATCGGATTTCTTTGGTAGGAGAATTGATGGGTTACACTATTGCACCGTGGGTCCGCATGTACAAGGTTGAGCTGATATAAAGTGGCAGTGTTCGTTGTCTGTTTGGTAGCGCTAGCAATTTGGTTCTACTTCTTGTGGCGCATGTACAATAGCAGTCGGGTCGAAATAGATTGGACGCGCCCACTACGATCGGAACGTACGTTGGTTGAAACAACGGTATGAGTGAGAGACAACTACAGGAGGATCTTCATCGGTCCCGAATGGAGGTACAGCTGTCGCGGTGGGAGAAAGCCCGCCAGATGGAGAAGATTGCGCAGCTAGAAGCAGCTTTGACGGAAACGAAGGCAGCCGGGGCTAACCCGACTGTTGGAGCCCACAGCGATGCGTTGGAATCTGCCACGCATGTCCAGGTGGATTCGGATGTTGCATTCCGGATACATAGCCAGAGTATGGCTGACAGACAGGATGAGACGTCTGGCTATGCCTCGTCGCTCACTGACGTCAAGACTCCGAAGCCCCTTCTTAAGGAGAGGGGTGGCGGTTACGACTTGATCGATTGGACACCCAGCGAGTGTGCGGGGGTGTCCAGTCCGGTAGTCTCTGTGGTTCATGGGAGGGATGTGGGCGAGTGCAGGTTTACCCCCACACCCGTTGGATCTGGTGCAGAGAAGAAGCTGCATTGCGAGATGCTGAGTTTCGCGACGCGTCCGCCTCGTTTAGGGGCAGAGGTCACGTCCACCGAGGATCCGGGTAAGGGTAATCCGGATCGTTTCCAGCTGAGAAGACAGCCGAGATTCGTCGAGGATGGGCTGGGTCGACGGGTCCACGTAACCCCTCCGCGCCCAAGTATAGTCCCCGACCGGTATAATGGCAAGGTGCCGTGGAGCGAGTACCACGGGCACTTTGAGAGTTGTCGGCGTGTCAACGACTGGAATGATGAGCAAGCAGCGGAGTTCTTGGCGGTGAGTCTCCAAGGAGACGCCGTCCGTATACTTGGAAACGCGATTCATCGCTATAACGGATTGACTTACAGAGAACTGGTGAAATCGCTAGAGATGAGGTTCGGATCGGGCCGACAGGCCGAGAACTTTCTAGTAGAGTTACGTCACCGGAAGCAGAAACCTAAAGAGACGCTACAAGAGCTAGGCCAAGCGATACACGAGTTGGCTGTGCGGGCGTATCCGGAAATTCCAGATGATGCGCGAGACCGACTTGAGAAGATGCATTTCGTCGATGCAGTGGCTGACCAAACGGTTCGGGAGGGCATCTTCCGTACAAGAATTTGACTGAAGCAGTGCACGCTGCACTGGAAACGGAAAACTTCTTGCAGGCTGAAGCGCACAGGAAGATTGAGCGCCCTGAGAGGTTTGTCCGTGGCCTAGACCAAGGAGAGCCCCAAGGTGGAAACACTGGAGAAGACGCTAAACAAGCAAACGAGGGATCTGAGTGACTTAAGCCAACGACTAGAGGCTGTGTTGGGGATGTTAGAGCTGTCGAATCGATCGCGACAGCAGCCCTTAGTCACCAAGAAGGAGATCCTGCCCTCTCCCATGAAGAGGATTAAGGGTGACCTAAGATGCTATAATTGTGGAGAAAGAGGGCACTTTGCCCGACAATGTACGAGACAGCGACGTTCCCCCGTCCAGGGAAACGACGAACAGCCGACCGAAGGGCCCGCAGGAAGGCTGAGAAGTCCAACGGGCCCGCAACAGGCATAACGAAATTACATGAGGAGGCCATTGAAGCTACTACGGTGTCCGCGCGATGACCCTGCCACGGCTTGTTTGTGGAGGGATCCGTGCGTTCGACCAAGTTCAGGATGCTGATAGATACAGGGGCTACGGATACGTTAATAAGCATGAACATGTACCATCAGATGCCAAGGGAACAGAGGCCAGACTTGGAGCCCAGCGTGGTTGGTGTGAGACAGGTGGACGGCAGTCCCCTGAAGATCTTTGGCTCTGCCTGGGTAGATCTGCGGATTGGGAAGACTGTTCGCCCCGTGAGGGCGGTCTTCGCCGATATCCTGCTCCCGGGGATGCTAGGGATGAATTGGCAATTGGCCACCAAAGGGCATCTGGACTTCTGCAAGATGGAACTTAGCCTCAACGGAGAAAGAATAAAGTGCACTGGGAGTGCCGGCGAATCATTTGTGGGGCGAGTAGTCGTCGCCAAAACTACGGTGATCCCGGCAGGCCACGAGGTTATTGTCGCTGGGACGATGGTTAGTCAGCGCGAAGGTTCGTCGGGACCCGCAATAGTAGAGCAAGTGGAGTACGGTGGACGGCTCGGTGAAAAGGGACTGGTATTAGCAAGAACATTGGTTACCATACCGTCTGAAGTGGTCCCCATTAGAGTTCTCAACCCCAACAAGGAAGAGCGTGTTCTTCGTGCAGGGACCACCGCTGCTATAGTCACACCCATTGAGGGGGAGGTTTCCGCCGCCGAACGAGGGCAAATGAAACATCCGAGCGTGCTGCCAGGCCATTTGGTTGAGCTATTCGAGAGGAGCAAGCAGAACTTGAACCCATCGGACCATGCAAAGCTGAGGGCGTGCCTGATGGAGTTTGATGACATATTTTCTCGAGGCGATGCTGACATTGGCCACACCGACCTCGTTAGGCATGGCATCGATACTGGCAATGCTAGGCCAGTTAAACAGAGGCCAAGGAGACACCCTGCCTGTAACCAGCAGGAGATTGATCGGCAGGTCGAAGATCTTACAGATCGAGGCCTGATCGAGCCCTCGGATAGCCCGTGGGCTGCTAATGTTGTCTTGGTAAAGAAGAAGGATGGGTCGAAGCGACTGTGTATTGACTACCGTGGTCTCAACGCCGTAACGATCAAGGATGCGTACCCGGTCCCTCGGATCGACGACACTCTCGATGCGCTGGAAGGCGCTAAGTGGTTCTCCACGTTGGACTTAGCATCTGGCTACTGGCAGGTCGCACTTGATGAAGAGGCGCGCCAAAAATCTAGTTTTGTTGTGCGTAGCGGCCTGTACCGCTGGAAGGTGATGCCGTTTGGGTTATCCAACGCACCGGCAACCTTCGAGCGATTAATGGAGAAAGTGTTGTCAGGTCTCCAATGGGAGACATTATTGGTCTATCTAGATGACGTCATCGTTTTCGGAAAAACGGTTGACGACGAACTGACACGACTGCGTCAAGTGTTTGAGCGCCTGAGAAAGGCTGGACTCAAACTGAAGCCGAGCAAGTGCAATCTCTTTCAGCGATCCGTGACGTACTTAGGTCACGTGGTATCTGAGGAAGGGGTTACGACGGACCCCGCCAAGGTTCGGGCAGTGTCCGACTGGCCGACCCCGAAGTGTGTGAAGGAGGTCAGGAGCTTCCTCGGCCTTGCCTCGTATTATCGAAGATTCATCCGGGGGTTCGCGTCCATAGCGAGTCCCTTACATGCATTGACCTCGAAGTCTAATTCCATTATCTGGGATGAAGCCTGTGAAGATGCATTTAGCAGACTCAAGGAGGCGTTGCGCGGATCCCCAGTCTTGGTTTACCCGTTGCCAGGTGACGATTTCATCCTGGACACGGATGCAAGCAATGACGGCATAGGGGCAGTGTTGTCCCAGGTCCATGATGGAGTCGAGAAGGTAGTCGTCTTTGCGAGTCGGAAGCTGAGCAAGGCGGAAAGAAACTATTGCGTGACTCGGAAAGAGTTGCTAGCGGTCGTGGTCTATCTCAAGTACTTCCGGCAGTACCTGTACGGACGGAAGGTCACAGTTCGGACAGACCATTCTTCCCTCAGGTGGTTGATGAACTTCAAGGAGCCGGAGGGGCAACTTGCGAGATGGCTAGAGGTTGTGTCAGAGTATGACATTATGATACAGCATCGCCCAGGGGCGAAACATGGAAATGCCGATGGCCTTTCGAGGCGGCACTGTAAGCAGTGCACCCACTGCGATAGTAGCAAGGACGAAGATGCATCAGAAGGGGCCCAGTCTGTCCCCGAGGGAGGTGCTGGACCACGGGTAAGGGCAGCTGTTCTGCAACCTTCGGTTGACAGTAAGAGTCTCAGGGAGGCTCAGTTGGCGGACTCATCCATGAGTTGGATGTTAAGTGCCAAGAACGAAGGGAACGAGCGCCCCCAATGGTCGGATATATCTTCGTTGACCCCAGCAAGTAAGACATATTGGTCTTACTGGGAGCAGTTGTCTATGCGTGATGGTGTATTACACCAGCGATGGGAGTCGGACGACGGTAGTCTCGTTCGATGGAGACTCGTGGTACCTGAGAAGTACCGAGACGAGCTCATCTTAGAGTTGCACGCTGGGAAGCTATATAGGGGGCCATTTGGGCCTGAAAAAGACCCTAGCAGGTATTAGGCAACGGTATTACTGGTCGGGCATGACGGCGGATGTCAGGAGTTGCCTCCGCCGGTGCAACCAGTGCGCCCGAAAGAAACCCCCTCCGAAGAGACGGGTGGCGCCGCTACAACAATACAACGTGGGTGGTACTATGGACAGGGTTGCCATGGATCTGGTTGGTCCCCTGCCTAAAACGGAAGAGGGAAACCAGTGGATCCTGGTGGTCGGTGATTATGCCACCAGGTGGATGGAGGCCTACGCACTCCCCGACGCGAGGGCGGAGACGGTCGCAGCCAAATTTGTTTGCGAGTTTGTATGTCGGTTCGGAGTGCCGAAGGAGATGCACACGGATCAGGGCACCAACTTCGAGTCCGAACTAGTCCGAGAGGTTTGCCGAATACTGGGAATCGGCAAGACTAGAACGACGGCATACAACCCGAAATCCGATGGGCTTATAGAGAGGTTGAATAAGACCCTGATTACGATGGTATCGATGATGATCGACCCGTACAAGAACCAGCGCGATTGGGATAAATACCTCCCTTTTGCGACAAGTGCATACCTGTGCACACCACAGGAGAGTCTTGGGGAGTCCCCCAATATGATGATGCTGGGCCGGGAGGTCTCGCTTCCGGTTGACCTGATGGTCGAGCACCCTGACTCAGGTCAGGATGAAGTGTCGGTCGACTATGTCAAGCATCTGAGGGCCCAGATTCAAAATGCCCACGAGAGGGCGCAGGGGCGTCTCAAAGTCAGTTCGAAACGTCAAAAGAAGAACTACGACCGGAAGGCGACTGAGCCTTGTATCCTGGAAAACGAGTTCGTGTGGTTGTTCAACCCTGCGAAGCGGAAGGGTGTTTGCCCGAAACTTCAGTTGAAGAAGGAGGGGCCGTATCTTGTGGTTAAGAAATTGTCCGATGTTGTCTTCCGGATTCAGAAGTCGAAAGGCGCGAAACCACGAGTGGTTCACGCAGATAGATTAAAGCCTTACCGAGGGGAACCAATTGAACCGTGGAACGAGCGGAGTGAACTTTTAGATAAAGCGCTTGGATGTTATGAGCGAAAGTCCTCCCAGGGGAGCAAACCCTCGGCGGATACGGGTGTAGCAAGCAGTCTTACAGTTGAGAGTAATGGGGGTGTAGAGACCCATGTAGACAGCAGTGTATCGGAGCGGGACCCCTGTGTTCAGGGATCACGCGGTGGTAGATACCCGAAGAGGGCGCATATGCGGCCCATGAGGTACCGATAGTGTTGTTGATGAAGTGAAATAAGCAATGTCTGTACCTTCTTCTGTAAATCTACAGATTAGCAAGACCCCATGATGGCACCCCCTGGTGAAGCGAGACCCTTCCAGTGCGAGACGTGCAGCAAGTCGTTTGCGCAGCACAAGGGGCTGATGCGCCACAAGCGTATAGACCACGGCCCGGCTAAGTATTTCTACTGCCGCCAGTGCCACTACTTCTCCCGGAGGCGCGACCACATGCGGAAGCACTACCAGCGCTTCCACCTCAAGCACTCAGGCGAGGCAGAGTCCCTGAAGTTGGAGCTGGCCAGGAGGGACCGGTCTACGCCTGCCACGGAAGTGAAACGAGTTGTGGTGGGCACCCCGCCAGTGTCCCCGAAGCCCCCACTCTTCCGGCGTCCCCGAAGCCCCCCACTCCACCAGCACCCCGAAGTCCCCCGTTCTACCATCATCCCCGAAGCCCGCTGTCCCACCTGGAGACACAAGTCAGGAGGCCAGAGAGGCGGCAGCGTCAACGACGCCCCCAGAGTTCCTCCCCGTCCTCGAGATGCCCCGGTGCCTTTCTCCACTGATGGCCAGTCCTCCCCTCGAGGAAGACCCGGGGGTGCCCATCGAGCTGACACTTGTTGCTGATGACGACGTCATCAGCATCAGCTCGATGCCACCATTGGAGCTCGACCCCGAAGCCGTCGGAGAGCCGGACCAACCGCTGCCAGCAGCCGACCCTCCCAGAGCGGCAACAAAGAAGAGGTCCGCCACCCGTGCGGACGCCCGCAGAGCCTCCAGGAGCCCGGACAAGCCCGCATCCAAGAGAGCCACCAGGAGGTCAAGAGAGCCGTCTCCCCCACTAAGGAGGCCGAAGAAACCCTCCAAGCTCCCTCCGCCGCCGAACGCAGAGTCACTAGCACCGCCGCAGCCCAGACCACTCCACGTGGAGATGCCGGAGCGGCGAATCCCCAAGAACGCCACCATAGTGGAACATGTGAGCACCCGCACCTACGTTGATGGCGTGTGTATTGCCAGCGAGGAGCGGGAACGCACCTACTACCGCGACGTGTACGTCAACTGCACGTATGCGTTGACGGGGCCCAAGACGCACTAGTCTTTCTGGACTCTAGGAGTCTCAGGCACTTCTTGCCCCCACGCCTCGTAGTAGTTGTTGCTGGTGGTCCTGCCGGACCAAAGACCCCCTTTTTGGAGTCCCCCCCGAGAGTTAATTATGGGGTGATTAAAGTAAGTTTCTCTAAAACAAATTGATATTTTTGCATTATGATGTTTTCTTTTGCAGGTGTTTAAAGTTTATCTAACAAGTTTATACTCAGTCGCGTCCTGTGTTTAAATGTCGGCTTATCTAAATGAGGGCATTTAGGCCTGTCAGGAGGCTATGTGACGCGACAGAGGGCGCTGTTGCGGCAGCCCGTTGCGCGCGTTTGGCATGGCAGCACAGGCATGGCGTATAGCGCATAGGCGTAGTGCAGCGCAGGCATAAGCATAGCACACATGCAGCGAGCATAGGCCACGCTTAGGTTAAGCCCCGCCCAGCGCGCGCTGATTGGCTAAGTCGGGTCACCGCTCTCGCCGCGCAGCGCGCAGGCGCGAGCTCTGCAGAGGCTATAAGCGCGCGTCGACCACGGATCAGGGTTGGACCTTTCTTTTGGCTCCACCGCGGTAGGACCTTTCCTTTGGATCCACCGAGCGGACCTTCCTGGTAGGTTTGCACTCTCGCTACTCCTCGCTTGTTGGTAGTAGGGTCGTGCAGTTTGCGCGGAGACAGTATAGGACCCTCCGAGGGGCCTGTGTGGTGCGGTCGGTCGAAGTAGGGGCTCCCTGCCTGTGGCCCTTGCGGCAATTGCTGCGAGGGGGCAAATCCCCTGACATCTGTCTCCCGTAGGCTGAGCGGTCCCATGCTCCTTTAGTGTGGGGGACGTGGTGTCGATTGGTTGCTGTCGAGGCGTTGCTGTCGATGCGTATATGGTGATTTGTGTGTAGCGTGTTGCGAGGGTCGTGTGCGGTGTAAAGGGGCTGAGGGCCATAACCGTGTGGTGCGTGCGTTCGCAGAGGCTGGGGTTTGTGGCTGTAACCCGCACGTCGAAGGTGTGGGGCTGCATTCCAAGCCCGGTTGTGGGCCCGTATCTCCCGCGCCGCGCGCGATCGTTGGGGTGCGCTACTGACTTGACGGTTAATCTTTATAGTGTATAGCTAGTCTTGTGTCGGGTCGCCTAACCACCCATTGTTAAGAGCGCCCTCTATTGTTGAATGTGAAGGACCAAATAAAACACTTCGTCTTTGATTCCTGTAACATCGATTCCCCTCGTGTATGGCTTTGGTGGTTGTCGACTGAGGTTTCCCTACGTTTGGCCGTTAGTCTGGTTTCCCCCCTTACTCAGCGGCCGCCGCCAGACGGAGCAACACGTCAATACTGGGACGGTATATTTCCTTCTCAATGGACTTGTCCCTAGCCGCTCAGGGACCTGCCGGTACGGTGCCGTCCGCGCCGCGCTCTCGGCTCGCCCGGGGGTGCGGCGCCACAGTATACATAAGATAACACCTGCGCATACACTTGCGTTAGTTTCGGCTTAATCCATCAGCCATCATGTCCTACGAAAAATCATGGAGCTGGAAAAAACCATGAAAACGAAATCAAATGCTAACCCTTTCAGACATAGAGGGCGGTATCTGCAAAAGACACAGACGTGTTTTTTTTATATAATTATGTCCGTGGTAAAAGATTCCTTTTATAAATACATGTATATCCTCCAGTAACTGGTTTTCGACGATATAAGGACTTTTCTTCAAGCTGAACAATGGGGACGAAAGTATCACACTAAAAGAGGTCCCAGTCACTTTGTCCACACCACAGACTATTAGAATAATCATAGAGAAGCTTGATCAAGCCTGTCACTTCCGTAAGATTACCCGGTTTTGTTGACGTCCGCGGCGCACCGCGCAGTAAGCACCGTGACCTATTTTCGTCGGTGTTTTTTAGTAAGGTGTCCCAGTGTAGCCAAACGCAAAATGAATTCTTAAAATAACTCAAAATGCTGTGTGGCACTGTAAAATTCTTCCCTGTATGTTTTTTTGAGTTCATCTTTTTTTTTTCGACACTGCTTCTAACACTTTCCTCAAATCATTCATAATTTATGCTTAAAACGTATTGGTCTGGTTGATGTCTTCTTTTGTGACGTTTTAAAAAAATTCCACAATCCTCTTTCTCACTGCTTCATCAGTTATGACCTTTCCCAATGTCACTCCAGAGACACATTTCCTCCTTTCTCTAGCTGCCCTTTTATTTTTTTCATTTTTTATAAAAGCCTATTGGGCCATGTTACTTTTTGTCTAATAATAATAATAATAGAAAAATATATTAAACAAATTATATAAGCGAGACGCCTAAGAGCCTTCATAGTTTTTACCCAGAGGGGACTGCCTCAAGTTGCTTGATAGTATTTTTTTCTACAAATGTTGGGGTTTGTTATGGTACACTCAGATTTTTTTAGGACCAACAATAAAGAAAACTGGAGCTTCGAAGCAACTGCCAATTTTGTACCTATGAAAATAGACCCCAAAAGGGCAACTTTTTTAACCACACGAGTTTGGCCTACTGGAAAAGCCTTAACTTTCCACATTTTCGGTGACGGACAAGAGCAGGAAACAAACTGTAAGATACGAATTATGAGATCGTTATACGGAGTTGTTTTCATCGTGCGATGTGAGTTAGAAGGCTAAGCGTCGAAAACGTGTACCGTCGAAAACGGGGGTTCCCACGATATATATGTCTATAAGGTTCCAATCCAAGGCCGTTTACAAAATTAAGGCTTAGGCTCGGGCTTCGGCTTCGGTATTATGTTCTTACCGTTATAATGTTACCGTTATAATGTCACAGCCATCTAGAAACAAGCGTTTGACCCCAGCTTCTTTGTGAATCATACTCTCTCAAGCCAATGAACATTCAAATTCGGCGACAAGCCACAATCTGGATTTTTTGGATTTTGTCAGACGGAGACGAAGCCTGAGCTCGAGGCTGATCCATGGATTCGTAAAGAGCCATTTACCTGAAGTGAGACATTCATATAATTATAGATAGTGGAGCTATAGACCGTGTAAGTCTCGTGGTGAAAAAGGTCACCGTACACCTCCGCGCCGCCTGCTATAGGAGATTAACACGTGCCTAATTTTAAATGTATTATTACATAATGAAGAAAGCCTCCTTCCAACTAAAAACCCAGGTTTATGGATTAAGTATATTAAAAATATAAAAATGAGCAAAAAAAAAAATACCAAAAAATGAGAATACGGCAGAGAAAACAAATAAATAAGCTGACCTTCATCTTCCGGTTGTAAGTGCAGTATTGCGAATATGGCCCGACTGTGGTACGCGACGTGAGCATTACTACTTGTATCGCGCCGAAGTTGGTGTGGTTCGCATTCGGGCAAGAAAAGCGCCTTGTACTGTTCTGTACATGTGTATACCGTATACATGTAAACAAAATCAAAACACGATCAACGTAACGCGCGACGTTAGCCAGTACACATGTACATACATTTACAAGTTTAAGGTAACAAGTTCGCTCGTCTGGGAACACGACTAAGTTCTACGGTTTCAAACGTGAAAACGAACATTTATTTTTACTATTTTTGTCTGTAAAACGTGCAAAATCACATATTTTACACATTCTATTTTAATATTTTATTCCTAAAAGACTATTCTAATAGTTTAAACTGCTTCAATCGACGCGATACAAAATATTTTAACAAAAACGTTCGCCGCTCCACGCTTTACGAGGAGCCCGGAAGTCAGGAATCTCGCGGTAACACGTACATTCTCGAGGCCAACTTACACGGTCTATTAAGCTTGCGGTGTGCTTCATCGATGTACTTCTGGCGGTCCATGACTATCACAGCGGAGCCTTTATCAGCTGGCTTGATGATGACATCAGTGCGGGAATGCAGAGATTCAAGCGCCAAACGCTAATCCTTTGTGAGATTGTCATGGGGCATGTGGAGGGACATAATTATGTCTCAAGAGCTGGGACACGATTCTTAGGGGGAAACCCAGGCGCTCTTCACACGGAAGGGTTCATGTTGATGCGGAGCCGAGTCAAGGAAGAGCTCACTGAGTCGTATACGCCGGTAATTGTACTCTGTGAGATCTTGGCTGAACATGGCCTGGTTGACTCTGGGTGCCACGGTAGGGAAGAAGTTGAGTCCCTTAGAGAGAGGATTGTGTTCAGTATTGGAAATTGTGGCGGAGGAAAGATTAATGACAGAATTAGGGGGTGATAGTGGTCCATCTGGAGGCCTATAGGGCGTCTGTATCGTTAAGTTTAGAGAGACCTCTGTCGATTTCCTCACTCAGATCCCTTCATTAGCTTTCAGAACAAGAAGACTGAAGCTCAGAATCTAGGGCTGCGCGATGTCCTTATGAACATCCTGGAGAGTGATCTCACACTGTTGGGAAAGAATGTTGATGAGTTTAATGTAAGCACCATAAAGCACTTGATTCCATCTTTTCTGTGGATGGGGAGAGAGTTCGCCTAACTGGGGAGTAAACGATATAGCTGTAGACCTGTGGGGATAATGCGGGAAATGGAGAAAAAGTTGTAGTTAGTCTGATGGTGGGTGAACCGAAGGGCCTTTTCCTTTGACTTACGAAGCCGTTGAATGAGGCAGATGGGATCATTCATATCTAAGAGAGAGAGAGAGAGAGAGAGAGAGAGGGGAGAGAAGGTAAAATGGTTAGAACATAGTGTTAAAGTGACGAGAATAAGACACGTCAACAGAACAAAATACCAAACACAAACTCACAATTAAGTCAGCAAGGAGGATCACCACGAAGGGATACTGCAACACAAGGATGTGTTGCAAACTGCTCACTGACTAAAATGACCTGCATTACACAAACCTAAAAATTTAGAGGGCCTGACGTTTCGATCCTAGCAGGACCTTTCTCAAAGGAAAAGTGACAAGGACAAACATAGACAGTCAGGGGAAGGAAAGCCCTGACACACAGGACAGAATAAGGACAAAAGGGAAGGGAGTGAGATGCAGATGTACAATGAGGAGTGGAGATTCGGGAAAACAAACAAATAATTATAGGCATGGATCAAATGACGGGAGGGAGGTAATTTTGTAAATGTAAATGTAAATGTAAATGTAAATGTAAATGTAAATGTAAATGTAAATGTAAATGTAAATGTAAATGTAAATGTAAATGTAAATGTAAATGTAAATGTAAATGTAAATGTAAATGTAAATGTAAATGTAAATGTAAATGTAAATGTAAATGTAAATGTAAATGTAAATGTAAATGTAAATGTAAATGTAAATGTAAATGTAAATGTAAATGTAAATTCTTAACAAATCTTAACCTTGGGAGCCCACAACTTCCCTCGCTAAATCTCACTAAGTTTCGTTATGTCTCGCAATTCCCTGCTCTGTTGCCCATTTTTTCCCTTCTCATTCGCCTCAAATCTGCTGTCACCGTACCAGGAACAGCGATGTCAATGAATTGGCACGTCTTCTCTTATTTGTCGAGGACGACAATCTCCAGTCGCCTATGTTCTATAACACGGTCTGTCTAGAAGATTGAAGTCCCAGAGGATCTTGACTCGGTCATTCTCTTCAACTCTCTCTTGAACATACTGGTACCATTTTCTCTGATCCGAAAACCATTCTTACCGACATAAGTCTCAAAAATGAACTACCTTCACCAACTATGCCTTACCTAGTTCGGGCCATGATCTTGCACTCACCGTGACAAGATGAAGCACAGTCTCCCCAGCCGCATTGCATATCCTGCCTGCCATAGGAAAGACGTTAGCCGTCTCAGTCATAGCCTCCATCACGTTCATCGGTATCGACAGCATGGTCTTCAGCAGCAGTAATCATGACTGCAGGCCATCGGTGTCCTTCATCAAATTCTCATTCTTCAGCCAATTCCATGTCTTGACACTCACCTGTTCCTCTGTACACCAAATAAATCTGTGGAGTATCTTTTCCTGCCAGCTCCGTTGTCTCTCCTCCATCCTTTCCCTTTGATTTCATACAAAGCTGGAAATCTATATAGGCCCAGGGCCTATTATACTCGGGATGAATGCTTTCTTATAATGTAAACAACCCTTTCCTTTATCCTTAACTCTTCCTTCGTAAACTCCTCAACTACATTCCCTTTGCACATTCCATCAACCAAGATGTTGAGGTTGATGGACTGCCCCCTGCGATCTATAGTATAGGCCTACTGTCAGTCAGAGTTTCCCTGTACCGGACACCCTGGAATATTGCTCGGTGTCGGCGTATGCGGACGACGTCACTATTTTTGTCACCTCCGACGCTGGTTTCAAAACTTTCCAAAGAGTTTACAGACTGTACAGCGCAGCCTCTGCTGCAAGTCTAAATACGGACAAATCAACGGGTCTTTGGGCCGGATGCTGGACCGGTCGAAGCGACAAACCGCTAGGTTTCCAGTGGAATAATGAGGGACTTCCCTTCCTTGGAGTTCATCTGGGAAATAACAACAATACGTCAAACAGAACTGGGAAAAATGTAAAGATAAAATATCGAAAACCCTGGCTCGGTGGAACCCTCTCCTATCGATGATGTCTTTTAAAGGCAAGATACTCATCGCCAACCAGGTAGCTGCCACCAACATTTTCCACTCCCTTGCCGTGCTTTCATGCCCGGATAACATCCTAGATGAACTCCAAGGAACGCTTGTCGACTTCGTCTGGTCCAATAAACGGCACTTTCTTAAAAAACGTGTACTCTATCAATCTTGCGACAAAGATGGGCTTGGTCTTGCTTGTCTCCGGGCACGCAGCCTCACTTTCAAATTCAAACACCTCTATCGTTTTTTTCATTTGGAAACGCACCCCTGCTTTACCCTAACCAACCTTTTTTTTAACCGCTACAAACGCCTTAATCTTGGCTATCAACTTTTCCTGTTAGAGATTGAACCTAAATTTTTGTCCAGTCTGCCTGTTTTCTATAGTGAGGTTTTGCGTGCCTGGTGCACCCTAGGAGCTCGAATTGAAACACCTCCCGACTCGATCAACCCATGGAGGAATAAGAAGAGCCTGGCCCTAATCTATCCTCCCCTAATCAACCCCCGCCGGGCGGCACGGCCTTCATCGCTCGACTCTGGGCAAACGACATCAGATCCATCCGAAAACTACTGGATGTCAACACGGGCAAGTGGCTTTCAGCTGAGCATCTGTGCATCTCCTCCACCTGCATCTGTCAACCTTCTCTTTGCCTCCAGCGACTGGACCTCACCCGCCTACACGACGTCATCTCATCTTCCTTCCCCAAACTCTTCCACCCCAACACCGGACTGATCCGTGTCTCACCTCCGGACCTCAACGTTCTTCCTCTCCGTCCCCCATCCCCCGGCAACGTTCTCCTGGACACGGACACAAACATCCTCGCTCTGACCTCCAAAGCCCTCTACAGTATCTTCAACCGGAACATTAACAGTCTCCAATCTCCACTTACAACTCCGTGGCATAATCTTGGTCTTTTCCCTTCCTCCCATCCCGTACAATGGAAGGAAATATACAAGCCGCCGATCTTGAAGAAGGAGGGAGATATCCAGTACAAACTACTGCACAACGTTCTCCCTTCACTCCCAGTCCTTCACCACATCAACAGAGACATCTCGCCCGAGTGCGCTTGGTGCGGCGAGAGAGGTACAATCACCCACCTCTTCATAACATGTCCGTCTATCCAGCCTGCTCTTCGACTCCTCCACACCCTCATCAGCCGTCTTCTCCCGAACATGGTCATCGACTTCGACACCTACTGGACCCTCGTCCCGCATGCCCAGAGTCGAGACAAAGCAGCCATCCGCCTGGCCAACCTCCTCATCATTAGTTTAAAAAATATTTTCTATTGGCTATACCGTACCTGCACACCCTCCGATCCCCTCCTTGTCTGGAAACACCGATTAAAAAACAAAACGATCCTGGAATACAACTATCATAAACTAAACAACTCCATTCCTGACTTTCTTAAACGATGGTCAATAAACAATGTACTTTTCACCTACACCCCGGGGCAAATGACATGGTTGATCTAAGGCATTGTTATACCCCTCCCTAGTTAAGACTCTTTTCTTGTCCTCTCTGTTTCCTTCCTGAGCAGCTGCTCGGACTCCGAGACGTGGCGTTATGCCTCTGCTTTGGGAGATTTTTCTGAGTTCTTGGACGCACACATAAGTTATTCATTAATTTTGTTCAAACTAAAGTAACCGTTTATACAAAATAATGCAACATGTCTATAAATTCTCAAGGTTTTCTTTTCATGAATCTTCTTTTCTTTTAAGTGCAATTATCCCACTTTGATATTTTCCCTTATTTGCTTTGTATCCCTCCTGAATTCGGAATAAGTTTTCTTTGCAAAAGTAAAAAAAAAGTATAGGCCCAGGGCCTATTATACTCGGGATGAATGCTTTCTTATAATGTTAACAACCCTTTCCTTTATCCCTAACTCTTCCTTCGTAAACTCCTCAACTACATTCCCTTTGCACATTCCATCAACCAAGATGTTGCGGTTGATGGACTGCCCCCTGCGATCTATAGTAAGTATATAGGCCTACTGTCAGTCGCATCCCCACTCACACCCTCGTTTCTCGAGTGAGCTGGTGTTAACCGACTCTACCCCTTGGGCCCTCTAACAATAATACTAGGCCTATTGGCCTATTGGCATCTTTACTCCATTTGCGCCAACATAAACGGATCCTATTTTCCTGAGCAGTTTGATTACGTACATTCCGTCGGTATCTGCTCAGTCGATCATACCGACAGAAAACAAAACGTGAGGAAACAAACAGAGAGAATAAAATGCAACAAGGGATGCGTATTCTACCCTGTAGTAGATCACTCAGCGTTGGTTGTTACCGAGATGTTCAACGAGAATGATGCAGGATGACGCGCGCTTCTTACATCCAACACAACACTGTGTCACTCAACCTTTCGGAATCTGACAAAAACCAACAGTTTCTTACCGGAGTTTGCTTTACTGTGTAACTTTCCCTGATGGAGGGAGGATCGATACAACGATGCCTGCCAAACGATGCCTACCAAAGGCAACTTTTGGTCGCACGCAATGGACGGGAAACAGAAGAAATTTAGTGTCTTGAGATCGTCTGCTATGTACGTAGATAGGGGTAATAAGTTTTTGTTTTGTTATGATACTTAGTTTGAAACGATTTTCCGCCCAGAATTTTAGCCTATGTATCACAATTACCGGAATAAAAGTGAAAATTAATCGGACAAAGAAGACAATAACAAACGAACAGACGAAAAATACACACAAATTTCATCTTTTAAAATCTTTAGAAAATAAACAGTATTGTATTGCAATCTGAATACAGTTGCCATTTCATTTAGGGATCCCTTTTATGAACCATTATTTAGAATAAGCACAATGCCAAATTCTGAATATTGCTTTATACATAATTATCTAAATGGAAATAACTCTTCTAGTCTGTCCGATAATTTTCCGCGTAACGTTCTGTAAACCCATTGTCTAAATAATGAAATGAAAATAATTAAATTTTATATATTTTTATAAAACAAGATTAACGCAAGTTTATTGGTCAGTAGTGCGTTGATAAAGAAAACACATGTTTGTGCAATTTGAAGCAAAGTAATCATCATTTGTACCGGTATTTAATACATTCATAGAAATGCAGTCCTACATTATGCATAGTCTGAGGAAATGCATATAGGCCTAAAGATATTGCATCATATTATTTGATAGTGTAAATGATTGCTGATATACTCATTGCCTATAGCTGGTGACATGGATATTGGCGAAGACTCTGGCCAGGGATTCGTAGCAGGGATCACAGAAAGTTCTGATACACAGCGTCCACAGTTTACTTGCCCACTGGAGCACAATCAGACATGCCTTGACGCAGGGAACTACGTACCAAATGTGCATGAAGGTCAGATAGGCGAAGAAAACACCTAAAAGAACACAAACAACAAGAGTGATGGTATATGACGGTGAAAACGACTAACGACAATAACTGACAATTGAAAATAGAGAATACCAGCCATAGTGCATAGGCTCCTGCATCTAGCGTGCTGTTCAGGACCTTTTCAAGCCTCACTTATTTTGCTGTCGGCAGGCTGTAAAATGTGTAAATGACACTGAACACAGCTAGACACGATGTACATGTACGCATAAGCCCCTTTCACACCGCGCGGGCTGCTGGCCTAGCGACTACGCTGAAATTCGGCTGCGTATCGTGACAAAAGTGACGTTATGCGCAGGATCGGCGTCGGTCCCTGCGCATGCGTAGAATAGCTTCAGTTAGCCATTAGAAGATTGTCATGGACATGTACTGCGTTCCAGTGCTGTACGCCGCGAATACGCGAAAAAAGTTTAATTGTTTGCGTCCATCTCGCGTATTACTAGTACTGCGTAGACCATAGCATATGAACAGCGTATAGGAACAGCTTAGGGCAGCGTTGTCCCTATGCAACGCTACGCAACTGGGCCCAATTTCATGGCTCTGCCGTTAACGCAAAAAGGGAGACACTGAAATGTCTCCCTGATGTCAAGTGTCTCCCTAAGGTACTATTGATAACGACAATTTATATTGTATATCATTGTATATTGTATATACTATATAAAATAGTGTATAATTATATATTATATATTGTATATTATATATTATATATTGTATATTGTATATTGTATATTGTATATTATATATTGTATATTGTATATTGTATATTGTATATATTGTATTGTATGTTGTATGTTGTATGTTGTATGTTGTATGTTGTATGTTGTATGTTGTATGTTGTATGTTGTATGTTGTATGTTGTATGTTGTATGTTGATATGTTGTATGTTGATATGTTGTATGTTGTATGTTGTATGTTGATATGTTGTATGTTGATATGTTGTATGTTGTATGTTGTATGTCGTATGTCGTATGTCGTATGTCGTATATTGTACATTGTATATTGTATATTGTATATCGTATATCGTATATCGTATATCGTATATCGTATATCGTATATCGTATATCGTATATCGTATATCGTATATCGTATATCGTATATCGTATATCGTATATCGTATATCGTATATCGTATATCGTATATCGTATATCGTATATCGTATATCGTATATCGTAGATTGTAGATTGTAGATTGTAGATTGTAGATTGTAGATTGTAGATTGTAGATTTGAAAATCTCATTCGGAAATCTTGGAAATCTATACTGCTTATGTTTGCCGACAAACAAGAAGTTTACTTTTGACCATTACTACCTACCATAAATTATAATATACTCATCTGCAAAACCCTTGGGGGATCTTAAGGTGTCTGCTTCTATAGGGGTGGCGGCGGGATAGCTGCTCAATGGCCTTTTGATTCCAAAGGCATGCGCTGCACTGCACCGAAGTGCCGAACAGCAACTGTGTGATAGCTTTGCGAGGGCCATGCGAATGTCCGATGACGCTAGTCCGATTGTTTGGCCCAAAATATCCAACGGAAATCCTGAACGATCAGCGCGCGCTCCCCGTGACGCTCGTATGCCTCCTCCGACATGTAAACGGGCTACTGCGGGCTTAGGATTTTTGTTTCAATTTGTGTCAAACTTGCTCGCTAAAAGAAACCGCCGAGGCAGCAAAGACCGTAAATCCGTACAGATATCGAGCACCCTCCTTCTGCCTCGGCACGGAGGCCCGCTTCATGGCAAGGGTCGTATGCGGGCGGTTTGCCGGCTCCGTGTAATGTCTAAACCCTAAACGCAAGTCATATGACTTTGTAATCCAGGTAATCCAGGTATAACACGTTATCCGTCCATAATAATCAATAATGATAATCAGCGTCAATATGGCGGCTACAAGCGTCAATTCCATGATCAAAGGCACTTCAAAATAAATGAATAATCCGTTGAAGCTGTACATTTGGGCCTACACGCTTTCGGATCTTGCTCAACGATTAAGGCATATTTGCTGACAGGGTTCGTTCCATTCAGACCGAGCATAATCTGTTATTGAACAGCGCACAGATAAGTCTTGCCCAATGCCGATTCCACCGCCGACATGTTTGAAAGAAGAAGCCTATAGTAGGTTTCTAGGTCTATGTTTTACAGCTATCTTGAAGGTGGGTGCCTCACCCCAGCAAATGGAGGATGGAAGAGCGCAGATCAACGTGCAGACTCGATACGACCAGAACTTGACAGTGGTGAATGTTACAAAGCTGTAGCGCCATACACGGTCGAAGCTGTGCATTCCTTCAGGTTCGGCCAGAATATCCTCAAACCAGACCTGCGAACAGTTGGGAGGGAAATTGGTCACAAAGACTGATTTTTTATACTGACTTGACTATAATCATACGTGAGTGAATCAGCCGGCTACCAATTTCTCAAAGTCCAGACTAGATCGAGACTATACGCAATCACCACGCTACAAATCACGTCATTTCACCTGTATACCATCGTTCAGCTCGCGAGTGTATAACGCAGCATATCCATGTAGTAGGGGTACATCCGTCCGGGCTCATGCGGGAGTTTTCCGTTGCTGTGTCATACCCCCGCAGTGACTGGCGGGCTATTCGAAAAGATAGTGGTTTGCGGGAACGCGAATATTCGACCACCGAATTCCATGATTTTTCCCTCTTTATGATACTCGTAGGTGAGTAGCACATAAGTAATTGTAGGTTGTTTTTAACACCCAATCAGATAAGCCAACAATTTTAAGAAATTACTTACCTTTATTCTCGGGGAGTTTGTAATGGTATGAGACATTTCGAGAAAAGAAGACATTTTGTTGAATTTGTTGAATTTCCAACGAACGCTCGACGGAGCAAAGAGTACCTTTATACAAATACCGCCCTCTACGTGTGAAAGAAAATCGCATTTAATTGAGTTTCCACGGTTTTTCTCATGACACGGTTGACGGATTGAGCCGACACTTAAGCAGGAGTGTTATTCTATGTATACGTTGAGCTTGACGTAGAATTGACCTAGAATGGAAGCGATTCTTTGACCGTCGCAAAAATAATGGTGTACCCTACCTTTAATAGCAACCGAGCTGATGGCAACATAACGGCTAACGAGGGAGCTGCGCGTTACCTTTTGAAGTTACAAAATGACATCGATAGCGGGCGAATGCAGCCCGAACGTAGCCTATAGTGGCAACACAATACGAATGCTATCAGAATATAATTATGTGGTACGGACAAAAAATGTCGCGGCCGGTGTCAGATGCAAAACTGTCCGCTTCGGAGTTCGGACACTTTTGCATTTGCAATTGTGTCCGGAGCGCGATTTTTGTCCGCACCACATAAACGCTGAGGGCCCATAATGTGTGTGCACAAACAATTTACGGGGTGGGGGCAAGGGGAGGGGAGGGGCTACATCAGTTGAATTTAAAGCTAGGGATAGGCTTTCTGCTCAGCCAATAAGGCTTTCTGCACAGCGAATACAACGTACGTGAACAATCTAAATGACCTTAGACTCAACTCATAGGCCTACTTTGTTTGTGCACAAACATATGGGCCCATAGCGTTTATGTGGTACGGAAAAAAAATCCGCGTCCGGGGCCAGTTTCACGATCTTAAGTGGGTGGCCGTGCTAAAATGGGTGGGTGACGTCACCATCCATCTGAGCACGTAGCGACAATGAACCTGCTGAAATGGGCGGCGTGCTAAGATGGGTGGGTGAACTGAGCGCGTGCGGGCGCCCTTTACGGGTGGATCGATCGCTCACCGCTGTCGTGTTGTCCTCCGTACATCTTGCGAATGCGAATAAACAACTCAGTACGGCAATAACAGGACACTACTTGGGTATGCACTGCGCATAACATACGCTTACGAGATTGCCCATAAATGGCAGCCCACCCGGCCATTTGATCATGCCACCCATTTTAGACTGTCACACCGGCTATGCAAAACTGTCCAACGTAGACGTACGTACCGCGCCGAGGGTACATGCACCGAATGTACACGAACGTAGATGCACATGAAGCGTGAATCCTTCAACGGCTTCGTCGCTTTTTTCTTCTATTCCGTTGGACGTCGGGGCTGTGAAAGGCTCACTCCCTTCACTGAAGTTATTTTTTAATCTTTCGACATAAACTTCAACCTGGTATATGGATGTGTACAATTCCGTCCCGTCAACAATAGAGGGCGTTTACTGCAAGGATCGTTTTGCATGGTCACGTGGCGGACACATTATGCACACGGGTCCGGCCGGGCGCGCAGACACAATTCATTATGCAGCAGCGTCCGGACGGACATTATTGCATTATGCAAAACCGTCCGCCGCACTATTATTGCATATGCAATCATGTCCATCGGATAGTATTACACAGCGGACATAATTGCATGCGACACCGGCCGGATGTG